>BSBM01001153.1:6252500-7452500 GCA_027924585.1 Larix kaempferi
ATGATGATAAGGAAGATGATGATGACGACGACGATCATGTTGTTGTTGATGATGATGATGATGAAGATGATGATGATGAAGTTGATGATGGTGTAGTTGATGATGATCATGACGATAGGGAAGATCATCATCATCATCATCATCATCATATAGCAGATATACAAGTTGGAATTGATGGCAAATAGTATGATGACAAAGCAGAGGGTGTTACTTGTTTGATCTGCTGACTATGATGATATGATGCCATGATAGTATGCAGTTAAACATTCTTTACATAGAGACTCTCTGGTTGGGAAAATTTCATCCCAAAGGGAATGCAGAAGTGGACATGAAGTAATAATAGGTTTGAGAGGTGTCCAGCTATAGCAGAAGAACATCACAACCTTTGTTAGTACTTCCAATCAGAATGCCACTCAGAAGAGGAGGGACTTCAAACAAAAAGAGATGGAGGTTTCGATCAAGGTTCTGGAATACAGTCTTGAGCGCTTGAAGAAATTGCCCATAAGAGCATGCCAAGAGGCTCAATCCGTTCTAGAGAAAGGGAGGACCTTTGCTAACAAATACAAGGCTTCCAAGAAAGATGTGATTGACAAATTGGGAGAGCTTAATCTGTCTGCATCAGACGAAGACCCCTGTGTTGAGCACATCAAGTCCAGATTATGCGTTGTGGCTGATAATTTCAATTGTTCCAGTCGACAGAGTAAAAATGGAGGTGATTCAAGGCGAGAAAAGATTAACTTGAGCGTATTTGATCAAAGGAACCAGGATCTAAGTCGATGTTTGTAACAAAATGAATGGAAATAGCTCTGATTAAATGTAACAAAATGAATGGAAATAGCTCTGATTAAATCCCAGCAAAATAATTCGATGCATGATTTAAATCTCAGTGGAAAAAGATGAAGAATTGCAGGTAGAGACTCAGCAACCGTCCGATCAAGTGATTGACGATGGCGATTAATTCGTCTTTGGGATTTATCCCACATTGGCAGCATAGTTGAGGTAATATGAGTTTATATACACCATCCTCACTATGCTTATTCGACGCGTAGTGTAAGGGTATGGTGGGGGATCTAGGTGCTTGGACTCCATGAGAAGTCACCAGCCTGGGGCTCGAGACGACCTGTCAGGCCCCCTACCTTTTGGAAGAAGTGAAAATATCCATTGATTTGTCGAGGAGATGATCTCGGTCATTGGATTTTGTTGACACGATGGTCATATGAGTGATCGAGGGCTTAAGTGTTAGTTTTTTTAGTTGGCGATGATATTGTGTTAGTTTTATCAAAAAATTTGGGCATATTACCAATTCTGGTGATGGAGTACCACCAAGTTAGTCCATTAAATAAGGCAGAATTGCTGTATTTGGCTTGGCGTAATATTGAATCTTAATTGTTAATTATATGGTTGAAATGCTTCATCATAGGGTTGTTGTTCTTATCAAAGTTTTTGGCATAATGCCAATTTGGAGGATCACACGAAGAAGATAAGCAGAGGCTATTAAAACTCCACCATAACTACCGAAAGGGTTACATGTTCCATGTCTAGATGATCACCAAATTCAGTAAAACCCTGCAGAAACACAAAGAGAGTAACATGCACGAAGACACAGATAGATTGAATCTTAATTAGGAAGAACTAGGCTGAAGCTTGTTGATCTGTCTACCTGAGCATGGTCTCAGTTTGTCTTGAGAGTGTTTGAGGAGGAAGTTATAAGTCTGCCAAAACAGGGTTTCAAGCTGTTTTGCACTGGATGGAGTAAAACTGCCTAAGTGGCCTCAGTAAAATGCCCTCCATATTCATGGGTTAAGGCAAATGCTCACCCCTTCCTGTCATGTTGTAGCTTGTTGAATAGGCTATCTAACCATGGTCTCATTTATTCAAAAGAGTGTTATATGAAAAAAGTTATAGGTCTGCCAAAATAGGGGTTCAGAATAAACTTTGGAGAAATTCTGAAAAATGGCTAAGTGTTGGAAAATTGGTCCACTTTGCCTTGGGGAAATGCCCTCCGTACATCATAGGAGAATGATAAAAAATATCTGGAAGAACCAGGCTGAAGCTTGTTGATCTATCTACCTGAACATGGTCTCAGTTTGTCTTGAGAGTGTCTAAGGAGGAAGTTATAAGTCTGCCAAAACAGGGTTTCAGGCTGTTTTGCACTGGATGGAGTAAAATTGCCTAACTGGCCTCAATAAAATGCCCTCCATAATTCATGGGTTAAGGAAAATTCCCGCCCATTCCTGTCAGGATGTAGCTTGTGGAATAGGCTATTTAACCATGGTCTCATTTCTTCAAAAGAGTGCTTTATGACAAAGTTATAGGTCTGCCAAAAACAGGGGTTCAGAATAAAATTTGGAGAAATTCTAAAAAAATGGCCAAGTGTTGGAAAATTGGTCCAAGTTGCATTGGGGAAATGCCCGCCGTACATCATAGGAGAATGATAAAAAATATCTGGAAGCACCAGGATGAATCTTGTTGATATGTCTACCTGAACATGGTCTCAGTTTGTCTTGAGAGTGTATAAGGAGGAAGTTATAAGTCTGCCAAAACAGGGTTTCAGTATGTTTTGCACCAGAGGGAGTAAAACTGCCTAAGTGGCCTCAGTAAAATGCCTACCATAATTCATGGGTTAAGGAAAATTCCCACCCCATATGGTTAGGTTGTAGCTTATTGATTTGTCTACCTGAACATGGTCTCATTTTGTCTTGAGAGTGTCTGAGGATGAAGTTATAGGTCTGCCAAAACAGGGTTTTAGGTAGTTTTGCACCAAGTTCAGTAAAATGCCCACCTAGGGCAAATGAAGATGAGACTGAGAGTGAAATCAGCTTAGGTGTGCTCAATCAGGTGTACTACATCATCTAGTGGCATTGGTCTAGGATTTTGGTGAAATAAAAAATCCACCTTAGAAATTGCACAAATTGTCTAAGTATAAATTACTGGTAAAATTTCCTAAGTGACCTTTGTAAAATGCCCGCCATTTTCCTAGTCTAGTCTTGAATGTGCACTACTTCCAATAGGTGTCCAAGTGTCTACTACAATTACATATAAATTATAATCAAGGCATTACCACAAAACCATGTGAGTATCTCTCTTTAAGAATTTGAACCTTATAAAGTTGAGATAACATTTTTTGAATCATTTTCATAGAGTATGTCATTAAGGCATGACCAATATCCCATCAGTATTATTCAGGATGACAAATTTATTATGATATTGAGTAGTCCACTTAGCACTCATTGCATTGAGTGAGTTGCAAAAGCTTTATCTCAACAATAAATTTACAAATAACTTCTCTAAATCATCGTAATATTTCTCAAACTTTCATACTCCAAGACTTAGTTTTCACAGAAGGTGTTTGATGACAAAGATAACAGCCTACCAAAACAGGGTTTCAGGTTGCTTTTACACCAAAGTAGCAAAACTACCTAAGTGGCCTCAGGGAAATGCCCGCCATAGTTTGTGGGTTGAAGAAAATGCCTGCACCATATGGTCATCTTGTAGGTTGTTGTTTTTTCTACCTGACCATGTTCTCATATTGACTTGTAAGTGTCTGAAGAAGAAGTTATGGATCTGCCAAAACAGGCACTCAGGCAGATTGGACCAAGTCTAGGAAAGTGCAAAAATTGTCTAAGTGTAAAATCACTAAAACGGCCTAAGTAACCTCAGTAAATGCTCACCATGTCTTGTGGTTGATGTATTAAAATATTTTGAGAGTATGTATCTCTAGAATGTTGTTTGGTGCATCCACCCATGGTCTCATATTGTCCAAAGAGTCTCTGAGGACGAAGATATCAATCTGCCAAAAGTGCGTCCCATCTTGATTTGCACTACTCTAGTAACATGCCCATCGAGGAGAGAGAAAGAGGCTTCAAGAGGTCAAATTGGTTTAGATGAAGTCATCCTGTTGGCCTCTATTGATTAGGTGTCTCACACTTCAAAATTGGTGAAAATAAAAATCTCATGTTACCCTAGGGTTTGACAATTTTTGTCGAAGTGATGAATTAACAGTTTAAAAGGCCATTTGGAAATGCCTGCAAGGAGGTGTCCTTGTGCTAATAAAATTCATAGGGTGACATAGATATGTTCCTTGTTTAAGTGGTTATCCACCCATGCTTTCAGTTTTCCTTATGATGGTCACATGTGCAAGAAATCAATCTGCCAAAGTAGGAAAAATATTGTTTTGCATATTCAGAAATTTGGCTAAGTGTTGAATTCACAAGGCTAAGGGGCCATTTGGAAATGCCCGCAAGGAAGTGTCCTTGTGCTAAGAAAATTCATCAGTTGGCATGGCCTTGTCCTTTGATGAACTGGTCATCTAGTCATGGGTTCATATTCTCCTCTAGAGTTCACACGTGCGAAATAGAAGCCTACCAAAATGAGAAAAATATTGTTTTCTTGTTCAAATGTAGGTTGGTAAGGCATTTGGAAATGCCCGCAAGGAGGTGTCTTTTTTAAGATAAAATTCATCAGTTAGCATGGTATTATTCCTTGATGAACTAGTTATCCAGCCATGGAGTCAGATTCCTATTTGGTGCTCTCACGAGTAATATTTTGGCCTGCCAAAATAGGTGAAAAATAAGGTTTAATAACACCTTATGATATGCCTGCAAGGGCTTGTAAAAATCTCACAAGGGATTATGGAATTCCCACAAGGGGCTTACGGAATAAAAATCTCCCAAGAGATTTATTATTCCCACAGGGGCTAAAGAAATGCCCACAAGGGCTTAATTATGCTCGCAGGGGCCAAAGAAATGACCACAAAGGCTTAAGGATGCCTGCAGGGGCTAAGATTAAAGCCTGCAGAGGCCTAGGAATGTACGCAGGAAGAAGCATATGCCCGCAAGGGCTAAAGATCATGCTCACAAGGAAGGGCTTGAACACTTATGCTCTCAAGTAAGCAATGGAGGGATTCTATGCCCACAAGGAAGGGCTTGAAGACCTATGCCCATAGGAAGAGGTGTATGCCTGCAAAGGAAGGGATTATGCCCGCGGGGCTTAAACATATTCCCACAGGCACTTGGAAATTTCCACAGGATATGCCCGCAGGACTTATATGAGCCTGATGAGGTTGAATTTATATTGTTGATTCCATGTTTTAATTAATTTAAAAAAGTGGTTTAAATTGTTAAAAATATAACAATACTGATTCACCCCACCCTCTCAGTATTGACCAATATTCCAACATGTCATTCGAAACCATGCCAAATTTCAGCTATATATGGTATACACCACGTGAAGGTAGAAGCTCTAATTATGCCCCCCCCCCCTCACATCACTCTCAATTTCCCCATACCTAATTTGAAATATTAAAGAACATGCAACATACTCTATTATACAAAATAAAAACATATAAATGTCATCATGATATAAAAGATATAAACATGTGCCTCTACTTTTCAACAATTAAATATCATTCATCTTCTTCTTCATCCAACTCAACATCTGAATCAGGTTTTGGTTCAGAATAGATATTGATGAAAGGATCATTCACATCAACATCATCATCAACGTCATCTTCGCTAATATAGTCATTGACATCATCAATGAGATCATCGTCTGCTACATTTGGATGATCAAACTCTTCAACTTCTTCATCTAACACATCAACTGTAGCCACCTTCTCTTGATCTGAATCATCATCATCATATTCTTATTTGTGATTATCTTCATCATCTACATGATTATACTTTACTGGTCTTCCTCTTGGATCGTATCTAACAACTTATGACCAACCTACTTTACCTGGTAACTCCGAGTAAAAGACTTACTCGCATTGACTTGGAAGAACATAAGGCTCTGTACCCAGTTCAAATTCCCTTGTATTAACCATGGTAAATCCATTAGCATGCTCAATAATAGTTCTTTTCGGATCACGTTCATGCATCTATAGCTTGTACCACTTCACCTCAAACAAAACTATTTTAAAGGAATTAAAATCACACTCAATTATGTCCTCCAAATTCCCATAGTACCTATTTTCGGTTTCTTCTGGATGTCTGTCACTTCCAGAGCAAAGATTGATGACCTTAAACACTGCAGTTATCCCACAATCCGAGGTTTTCATCTTATCATCCAACATTTTGATACAAAATTTACGACCATTACACCACATAGCCTTGTGATGTTTCAACTACAACATTGAAAACAAGTAAAAAATACATTGTGAATTAATAAATGTCATATAGGACTTAGAAAATATATTTGAAAACTTAAACAAACCAAATACATTGAAAAAATGGGAAGTAACTAGAAAAATGTGGGTAAACAATTTACTTGCCTTTTTATATTTTAAACCATAGGCTAAATCAAATTCCCTTTGCGACGTAAGATCCGGAAATTGATGTCGATGACGATGAGCTATTTTAATCATCTTACTGAGCCCTTCCCATAATAACTTACCGAAGTGTTCTTCACAATCTTCTATCCAATGCTCCATCCAATCAAGGTTGCTTGCAATGTATAAATGTAAAGCATCCCACACTCGAGCAACTATATGAAAAAATAACAATTCAATATCATTAATTAGATATCATTAAAGGTATAGTTTAATATAGTTGAATATGTAGGATTAATAAAAAAAAAAAAAAATCAGTATGATAAAATAAAATTGGAAAAATATGTGTAATATATTAATTCCACAAAATCTAATAATTACCTTTCATGGTCATCATTGTACATTTCCCCAATAAGACCTCCCCTTCGAATTTGTTGATGGAGTTGAGATTCCAAATGTGAGGCACATTCATATTTTCTGCTAATTTTGGTAGATATTCACTAATATTGACCATGCATTGATATACCATATATCCCTCAACCATAGAACCCTCAGGACGTGCTCTTTGTCTAACAAAATCCTTCAAGGACTTCAACTGCCTCTCCACCATCCACATCGACCTTGTGTGTACTGGTCCACATAATTCAATCTCCTCAACTTGGTGTATGAGGTAGTGTTCTTGTGCATTCAAAAATGCTGGAGGTAGATAGTATTGCATTTCACGCATTAGTCGAGGAATTTCTCTCTTCCAGTACCTTATATCTTCTTTATGGATTTCTTTTGATGAAAACCACCTACAAATGATGCAATAAAATAATATCAAGCCATATATAAAATTTGCAGGCAAAACATAATATGTCAATAAGTTCCACTGCAAATCACAGACCAAGTGCATTTTCCATATAAAACATTGCTTACCTCATGTATTTTCCAAGAACATAAATAATTTGTTTTATGTTGTTGTCAAAGTTGCGAGAGAGAGACAAAGGTAGAACATACTGTATCAAAAAACACATAATTATTATTTATTTCCAAATAAGAGAATAAAATTAATAAAATAGTGCATACAAATAAGAAAATATATTATAAACTCATAATCACCTTAATGAATGTATGCTAGTCATGTGTTTTAACCCCAACAAAATCACCTTTTTTTGTTAAGATATTTTTTATGTTAGACGAAAACCCCGTCGGAAACCTGATTTTTCTGATGACCTATTTTACAATCTTGCTCTGTTGCTTCGTCAAGCACCAAGGAAGACTAATATTCCGTTGACGCCCATCACCGTTAGAATTAATGATTACACTTTGCAATGCGTGATTAGCTTCTTGGATGTCACTACAAATATTTCCAATTCTTTTTTTGTCAATCCTTCCATCTAATATTCGCCATAACATTTTTGTTATGTTCTTCCCGATATGCATTGTATCAAACAAATGAACTATTTGTAGGAGCTCATAGTATGGGAACCTACTGAATTGCATCATGTTAGGATATTTAGACACTTAGGAGTTAGTTAAGATCAACTTGTGTAATATATCCGTCAGGTAAAGTGCGTTTCTTTAGTATGCATTTGTAAATATTTAATCCGACAGTCACGATATGTTCTAGACATAGAGTGATCCGATGGCTCAACTTCTCTTAGATCATACCTACCCTTGATCTGTGGTTTAACACCCGATTGGTCCATGATCTCTATTTAAAGAACATGGAGGGTCATTGTCTAGTTGATCGATTATGAGAACCTCATTTGTAACTTTCTTTCTTTTGCATAATAAACTGCTCCATAGAAGTTATTTGGCTGGGGCCGTGGAGTGTTTCCCTCTTGAGGGTTTAAACCACATCAAAACATCGTGTGTCGATCTGTGATCTGTTTGTGTGAAGTGGTTTCTCTAGGTGTTCGGTCTTTTGGGAGTACCCTGTGTACCCGAACATGGTATCATAGCTTTTATGAAGAGCCGCTTTCGGTTATGATCTAGATCTTGAACTGGTGTTGCTAAAACTTGAAAGGGTTTCTGGTTCTGAAATTTTTATGCATTTATGGGCCATGGGAGGTGTTCCATTGCATTCGGAGCACCGTTTCCATTGAGCAATAGTTTTCGTTTGATCGAAAACGGTTCCCGGTTGCTTCAGAAACGCGTATTTCATCAGATCTGAAGGTATAATGTTACAGTGACGTTTTTTATTTTATTTTTAAATATCTCATATTTATCAGTTTTTATTATCAAAATTTTTTAGTTTTGGATTGTTGCTTTCCTTGTTTGCGTATGCTCTTTGTCATGCACTTTGTGCGATCTCGGCGAATCAGAAACAGAAAGGGAAAGGGTTTTTCTTGGCTACGTATGCTCTTTGCTGTGCACCTTGTGCGATCTTGGCGAATCAGAAACAGAGAGAAAACGTAGACTTCCCGGGCAAGCTAACAAGATCTAATTGCATAAGTGTGGAAAAGTTTTTTTTTTGTTTCGGTTTGTGGTGTGATTTGCAGGAAAAGAGGAAAGCACGGAAACCGAGAAAGAAGAGTAAAAAAAAAACTTCTTTTACGTACCTTATAACATTAGCTCACTTGGGAGAGATGATTATTGAATAAGTGTTGGGTAAGCATTGATTCCTGAGAAGGAGATCAAAGACGGGAGGCTCTGCAACTAGGGTTTTCCTTCACGGCGACCCAGTAGCAGGCTCGTTCTGCTGTGGCGGAGGCGGTGGTTTCATTGCAGAGGGGAGCCGAAGGCAAGGCGACCTTGGTGTTCCACTGGCGGACATGCGACCTGTCAACGGTGGAGCGGCTGCGGACACCTGCCTTCCTGTGGCGGCGGTGGCTGATCTTTGCCGATAGTGGCAAGGCGGCCATGGCGTTGGACTGGCGGCCATCGACGGCTGTGGAGCTGCTTCCTGGTGCGGGCTCCTGTGTGCGGCGGTGGCGGCAGAACCCAAGGAGACCTGTGCCATGGCGTGGAGATGCCTACGTTGAACCATTAACATCAGCGGATCTTTTGAGGATGACAGCGGCGGATCGGCTGAGGATGAAGCCCCGGGGGGCTTTCTTGACCTTGGTTCGTAGTCGGTATTGATCGCACAACTTTTGTGGCGGCGATGGCTGCTACCAGGCCGAGATGCCTTCTTTCTTGTTGGCTATCTAGGGTTTGAGCGTTCAACCTCGGCGGCCATGGATTCTTCCATGGAGGCCTCTCCTCTTTCCTTCGTTTTTGCTTTCAGGCATTGATGGAGCGTGACGGATTTCTGAGTATGGTGAGAGGGCGGTGCCTTTGCGCGGCGGCCCATTGGGTCTGAGCACGATCCAGTGGCGGCGACGACAGTTTCAGGGTCCTGATCTGAAACCGGTGGCCCAAATTTCACATTATGTTCAAGATATATCTGTTCTCCTTCTTGAGGCAACATTCTCTAGGTTTCTCTTTTTTTGGTTCAGCTCATTATAAGCTGTTGTTTCTGCTTATATGGGACAGAAATATGTGAAAATGTAGGGATCCTTGTTGATTCTACTACATGTGCAGTATGTAATTTTAATCCACTTTTTGAAATAAAATTACGGACTTTTTCCAAGGAAAAAAAACATTAGTTCACTTGGTTCAAAGTTGTTTTATTCCTTAATAGGTCTTGAATTCAAGTCTTATTAAGTTACTTTTAAACAAAGGTGCATGCAATTTCTATTTTTAAGTTACTTTATTGTAAAAGTGCATCTCACTTAAATAATAAAAATAAAAATAAAAAGTGAGTCACTTAAGTTCATTGTTTTTGCTGCACTATTTAAAGTAATATCATTGTAAAAGTGAAAATCACTTATTTTACAAAAGTGATTCACTTAAAAACAACCTTCTTGTAAAATGATTTTCAAAGGTTCATCTTGGGAAGAGGGGGGTTCTTTTTTTCGCTGGACATTCTCTATCTGCCACGTCACTATTGAGGACATCTTCAACTTTTTCTCTGTTCAAGCATAACTTCATCATACGGAGTTAGTTTTCAGTGCCGTTTTTTTTAAACCACCTATTTTTTCGAGATATTTGCATCCAGATTATTGGTTTCTATTTTTACAGCCATTAATTTACAATACGGCCGTCCCTTGTGATATTCTACTTACCGGTTCCAACTATTTCTCATGGAAATCTTGTATGGAGGATGTTCTACGAAGTAGGGGACTTTTCATAATTACTTCAGGGAAAGAAACAGAACCCACTGATGATGATAAGAAAATAAAATGGGCAAATAGATGTGACGAAGCTCGTAGATTGATTGGGATGTCAATCTCTACTGATTTGCAATTCACATATCTGGAATTGATGAACCTGATACTGCTTGGGACATGTTGGAAGTTGTGCTTGGTAAACACAATGAAATTCGAGGTCACTAACTCGAAAATGAGTTGATTTCTTTAAATCCAAGTGATTTTTCATGCATTCAAGATTATTTATCTAAGTACAAAACTCTTAAACTCTTATGTGAAGAATGCAAGATTAAAAGGGAAGACAAACAATGCATTTATCATATTCTTTCAAAACTTGGACCTGCATATTTTGTTTTTGTATCTACATTTTACTCCATGAAAGAATCCTTGAATGCAACTAGCTATTAAGAGCCTAGTCTTGAATCCTTTTGTGATTCCTTGATTAGAGAGCAAGATAGGCTCATCCATCCTGGAATAATTAACAATGCAGATACATCTGGGAAAGTCTTATTGTCCCAACAAAAAGAAAAGTACAAGCCTCCCAAGAAACAAAATTTTCGCAATAATAAGTCAAACAAGGGTTCCAAACCCTCTCAGACAGCTCCTTCTTTAAAAAATGACAAAGGATCCAAACCAAAAGGAAAGAAGATTGAGTATGATTGCAACTATTGCGGGAAAGATAATCATGATGAATCTAAGTGTTTCAAGAAGATGATAGCCTTGGTCGAAGCAACAATGAAGAAGCACCACATTAGCCTAGATTCGCCTTCAAAATATACCTCTCATGGACATGCACTTTGTGCTTCTGGTTATTCTTATAATGCATCTTCTTCTTCTACTTCAAATGAATGGCTCATTGATTCTGGAGCATCTTATCATATGGCTAAGGATCAAGCCATCTTTTCTACTATGCATGAATGTAACACTAAACAAATATTTGTTGGTGATGATAGATCTCTAAATGTTGTAGGATCTGGAACAGTTCCAGTAGATAATGGTAATTTTAGTGATGTACTATGTGTTCCAAGAATTTCCTGCAATTTGTTATCAGTCTATCAAATCACTCATTTTGGTGAAGGTAAAACTGTGATGTTTACACCTCACCAAGTTTTAATCAAGGATTTTAAAGATCCTCAACATGTCCTATCTACCGGAATTGTTGATGATATTACCAGGTTGTACAAATTTAATAACTTTGGGTCATCACCTTTTCCTTCGGTTTTTGTGGCTCATAGTGATAACTTGAGCATACTTTGGCATGAGCGATTTGGTCACTTAAATTATCTCCCATTGCAACAACTATGCAAAGACAATATGGTGACAGGTCTTTCGATGGTATCTTGCAGGGATGGTGTTTGTTCCGGTTGTGTACTCAAAAAACATCATCGGGACAGTTTTGACAAACGTGCCTCTTGGCACGCCTCAGTTCCCTTGGAGCTTGTGCATAGTGACTTGTGTGGTCCTCTTCCATCTGCTTCCTTTTCTGGTTTCAAATATTTCTTAACTTTCATTGATGATTACTCCAGACGCACTTGGGTTTATTTCCTAAAACTTAAGAGCGAAGTATTTAACATGTTGTTGGCCTACAAGGCCCTTGTTGAAAAATAATCTGGTCATCAAATTATTAAGTTAAGATCCGACAATGGAGGAGAATATGTTAACAAAAATTTCACCACTTTTTGCACTGAACAAGGAATTTAACAACAACACACTGTTCCATATACACCACAACAAAATGGTGTAGCTGAAAGGAAGAATCGCACTTTAAAAGAAATGGCTAATTGTATGATCCAATCTAAGGGACTAAGTCTTCAATTTTGGGCTGAAGCCATAAATTGTGCAAATTACATAGTTAATCGCACCCCCACTAAATATTTACAAGGTATCACACCGGAAGAAGCATGGAGTAAAATTAAACCAGATGCAAGTCACTTCCGTGTGTTTCGTAGTGAAGCATGGGCTCACATTCCGGATGAAAAATGGAAAGCATTGCAACCTAAAAGTGAAAAGTGAATATTTGTTGGATATTTTGAAGATGTAAAAGGTTATAGACTTCTTTAACCTCATTCTCATGATATAATCATTAGAAGAGATGTTAAATTTGATGAAAATCTCTTGGTCTGCGAGTCTAACTCGACGATTGTTCCATCTTTGGCCTGCGAGCCTGATTCGGCAATTGTGCCTTCTTCTACTTCCAACTTCCTTAACATATTTCCAACTCCAGTTTCTGATGATGACAGTGAGGATGAAAATCCACCTCCACCTTCTCATGTTCCTCCAGTTGCACTAGCACAAGTGCTTCCTCGATGGGTCTGTTTTCAATTTCAACGAGCCTCTTCTCTTTTGGCTCAGGTTTCTGAGAATCATGATCCGACAACTTTTGCAGAAGCTTCAGGAAATCCATATTGGGATGTAGCTATGGATGAAGAATATTGTTCCTTAATGGCGAACGATACTTGGGATCTTGTACCTCTTCCAAAAGGAAGAAAACTTGTCAGATATAAATGGGTCTATAGAACTAAGTATGCATCATATGGAAGTGTTGAAAGACTTAAGGCAAGGTTAGTTGCCAAAGGTTTTTCCCAAGTTGAAGGGATTGACTACAATGAAACCTTTTCTCTTGTCGCAAAAATGAACTCCATCCGCCTTGTTCTTTCCCTTGTAGCCTTACATAATTGGGAAGTTCATCAAATGGATGTCAAGTCTGCCTTCTTACATGGTGATTTACAGGGGGAAATTTAAATGGAACAACCTCCTAGATATGTTCAAAATAACTCTAGCCTTGTCTGTCGCCTTAAGAAATCCTTATATGGCCTTAAGCAAGCTCCTAGAGCTTGGTATGCCAAAATGGATAGCTTTCTACTTGACACTAGTTTTTCTAGATGCCATTATGACCACAATGTCTATACCAAGAAAGTAGGAAACCATCTCATCATACTTGTTCTATATGTTGATGACCTTATTCTTACTCGTAGTGACCCTAAGCTTATAAACCATGTGAAATCCAGTCTTAAGCAAAATTTTGAAATGTCAGACTTAGGACATTTGCATTATTTTCTTGGTCTCCAAGTCCTGCAAACCAAAGAATGAATCTTTCTCTCTCAGTCTAAGTATGCTTGTGACCTTCTTCGTTGCTTTCACATGGAAGATTGTACACCAGCCCCTTCTCCCTTCCAATCTGGAGTCAAACTTTCTGCCACTTGTACTTCACCTGAAGTAGATGCCACCTTGTATCGTCAGCTTGTTGGTAGTCTCTTATACTTGACTCATTCCCGTCCTGAACTTTCATTTGTCGTTGGTCGTGTTGCTCGCTATATGCAAACACCTCATCAAATTCACTGAAAAGCAGCTAAAAGAATACTTCGATATATTTGAGGTACAATTCAGTTTGAGATTCATTACAGTACAGGGGGGAACCTTTGTTGGTTTATTTCACTGATTCAGATTGGGCTGGTGATCCTGATGATCAAAAGTCTACTGCAGGTTATGTTTTCAGTCTGGGATCTGGACCTGTCACTTGGGCTTATAAGAAACAACAAGCTCTTGCTCTTTCTTCAACAGAGGTAGAATATCGAGATGCAGTTAATGCCGATCAGGAATCTTTATGGCTTCGACAGATCCTTTCAGAGTTTGGATTCAAGCAACAGCAGCCTACTCCACTTTGGTGCGACAATCAAAGTGCCATCAAGCTCGCCAAAGATCCAGTTCTACATCAACGCAGCAAACACATTGAGCTACATATGTACTTCATCATAAATCTTGTTCATGATCGTGTTCTTGAAGTGCTCTTTTTCCCTACAGATGATCAAGTTGCAGACATCTTCACCAAGTCTCTTACAAAAGCGATTTTTTCTAAACTTCGATCTATGTTAGGAATTCCGGAATTTGTCATTAAGGGGGGATAGGCTCTAATGCCTCCTTCCTTCTCCTAATAGTGTCACTTTTGTAAATCCTTCAATCCTATCCCAAGTTGTTCTTAAGGGGGGATGTTAGGATATTTAGACACTTAGGAGTTAGTTAAGATCAACTTGTGTAATATATCCGTTAGGTAAATTGTGTTTCTTTAGTATGCATTTGTAAATATTTAATCCGACGGTCACTCTATGTTCTAGACATAGAGTGATCCGGCGACTCAACTTCTCTTAGATCATACCTACCCTTGATATGTGGCTTAACACTCGATTGGTCCATGATCTCTATTTAAAGAGCATGGAGGGTCATTGTCTAGTTGATCGATTATGAGAAGCTCATTTGTAACTTTCTTTCTTTTGCATAATAAACTACTTCGTAGAAGCTATTTGGCCAAGGCCATGGAGTGTTTCCCTCTCGAGGGTTAAACCACGTCAAAACATCGTGTGTCGATCTGTGATCTGTTTGTGTGAAGTGGTTGCTCTAGGTGTTCGGTCTTTTGGGAGTACCCTGTGTACCCAAACGCATCAAGTAAATTTTCATTCCTCGTGGAAGCCCATTCGTGCCTTAACGACATTCATGAAACATCAAAAAAATCAAATTAACACTAATTAATCAATATGGGTACATACCACGCTGGACATACTTCACTAAAAAAAACAAAGATTTATATAATATATGATACATGTTGAATGTGATTGTCATTGATGTCAAAGGAGTTCAGTGAATGACAAAAGGATAACCAAAGACATGATGGCAAGGTAAACTCAGTGAAAGACAAAGGAATGACAAAGGAAGTAATGACATGGAAAGTATGATGATATGGCATGTATGATGAGGCTGGAAAGACACATGATGGTGTTCTAGTGCTATCGGGAAGTCAGTGTTGTAATCTGACATCGTTCTAGAAAAATATGGCAAGTTTGTGAAACTTTGGAAATTGACTAAGTATGAAAAAGTAGTCAAAACTACTCTAAGAGAATGCCCGCCATAATTCATGGTTTGAATAAAATGCCTGCACCAGCATAGCAGGCTATAGCTTGTTGAAGTGGCTATATAGCCATGGTCTTAGTTTGACTTAATCATTTCTTAGGAGAAAGTTATAAGTCTGCCAAAATAGGGTTTGAGGATAAACCTTGGAGAAATTCTTGGAAATGGCTAAGTGTTGGAAAACTGGTCCAGGTGGCCTTGGGAAAATTACTGCCATACCTCATGGGAGAATGATAAAAATTATCTGGAACTATCATGCTCTAGATTTTCAAAGAGGCTATCCAACCATGGACTTAGTTTTTACAGAAGGTGTTTGATGACAAAGATAACAACCTTCCAAAACAGGGTTTCCGGTTGCTTTTACACCAAAGTAGCAAAACTTCCTGAGTGGCCTCAGGGAAATGCCCGCCATAGTTTGTGGGTTTAAGAAAATGCCCGCACCATATGGTCAACTTGTACATTGTTGTTTTGTCTACCTAACCATGTTCTCATATTGACTTAAAAGTGTCTGAGGAAGAAGTTATGGATCTACCAAAATAGGGTTTTAGGTAGATTGGACCAAGTTTAGGAAAGTGCAATGATTGTCTAAGTGTAAAATCACTAAAACTGCCTAAGTGACCTCAGTAAAATTCCTGCCATGTCTTTAGTGTGATGTATTAAATCATGTTGAGAGTATGGATCTATAGAATGTTGTTTGGTGCATCCAACCATGGTCTCAAATTTTCCAAAGAGTCTCTGAGGAGGAAGATATCAATCTGCCAAAAGTGCCTCCCAGCTTGATTTGAACTACTCCGGTAACATGCCCGCCGAGGAGAGAGAAAGAGGCTTCAAGAGGTGAAATTGGTTTAGATGAAGTCACCTTGTTGGCCTCTATCCATTGGGTGTCTCACACTTCAAAATTGGTGAAAATAAAAATCTCATGTTACCCTAGGGTTTGACAATTTTTGTCGAAGTGATGAATTAACAGTTTAAAAGGCCATTTGAAAATGCCCGCAAGGAGGTGTCCTTGTGCTAATAAAATTCATAGGGTGACATAGATCTGCTCCTTGTTGAAGTGGTTATCCACCCATGCTTTCAGTTTTTCTTATGATGGTCACATGTGCAAGAAATCAATCTCCCAAAGTAGGAAAAATATTGTTTTGCATATTCAGAAATTTGGCTAAGTATTGACCAATATTCCAACAATACATAAATAATTTGGTATATGTTGATGATTTTTATTATATTCCAACTTCCATAGGTGAGGTGTCATTCTTCGTGGTTTTTTTCCATTATCTTCTTTACCATTGAATTTTGCTTTGTCTGTAAAGTTCGATAACTATGGTTCTTAGGCAGAAAGTGCATATACTCATCAAACAATTCCTTTACTAAACTCCTTGAATGAGGAGATTTTTACCCTGGGACTGCAAAATGGACATGCAAATTTACCCTTTGTTTGAAGACCTACAAGATATATGAATTAGTGTAGCGAATTAGAATTACCATTTAAAATAATGCATGATATTTTCAATAGATATATATATATAATATTAAAGAACAAAAGAAAGTAACAATATACCACAAAAATGTGTTAACTCGGGAGCATCATGAATTGTAAATGCAAGTATTCCGTGGAATTGAAATCATTTTTTCCCTATTGGTCTAGAGATGTCATACATAGTGACACCAACCCATAACTTCAACAAATCATCAATAAGAGGCTCAATATATACGTTCATATCTTTAACTGGTACTTACCTAATTGGTCCAACATACATTATTAATTATATTTAGATATATGTCGTTATATATAAAATACATAATTATCATGCATGAAACAAAGAAATGAAATATTTAGTGATCAGACTTTCAAGTAAAGAAATACAAATTAATTAGATACCTGAAACAATCATTGCCAACATTGTGTGCTCTCTCTTGATCGACATCCAAGGAGAAAGGTTATTGTTTATAACAAAAATAGGCCACACTGAGTAGGTAGAATGAAGCTCTCCAAATGGATTGACATCATTAGCTGCCAACGAAAGTTTAACATTCCGAAATTCTTCTTTGAAAATTGGCCACTTTTCTTCGATGTACCTCAACGCAGAACCATCTGCAGTCATTCGAAGAACATCGTCTCGGCTTCTGTTCTTTGCATGGAAATCCATAAACTATGCTATACTTTGACACCTGAACAACCACTGTAAACGTGGAATTATCGGAATATAACGAAGAACTTTGTGAGGCATCTTTTTTGTCACTTTATCGGTTCGATACCTACTTGTTTGACATTGTGGGAATTCATTTTGTAATGCATATTGTCCATAGTATATGATATGATCATTATGACATGCATCAATAGATTGATACTCCATTCCAAATTCTTTCATAATCACATATATCTCTCGATATGTGCGTGGTAAAATATTTAACGTTGGTAATAGAAATTCACCTAACAATCTACAAAATTCAAAAGAATAAGTCAATGTAAACAATATTAATCATCAATATCGCATCCATACTTTACAAATTAGATAACAATAGAAATATCGGAAAAAAGTCAACCCTTTATGTACATGTGAACATGCAGACATAAATAATTAACAAATTGCATACCTTAGTATCTGTGTGAGACAGGTGGTTGACAAACCATTCAAAACCTTCAAGTTCACTAACAACAATATAGTAGATAGAAGATTTGTTTTGAGCCTTCATAAAGAGGTTGATGTGACTTCTCGAGTAGAGGATCAACATCATGACTATCATCCTGGTTGTCCTCATCCATTGGAGCAAATTTGTCTTGGATCAATCTATATATCTCATCTTCATGAATTGTATCACTAGCGTTATCTCCATCCATATCATCATTAAGAACTTGATCAACTTTAATATTCTAATCTAGATGTTTGTCACCCTGTAAATGAGTATTTCTACTAGTACTTGGAAAATAACTCTCTGGAGGTCAACATTTTGGGGGCATTGTCTATATATTTACAAACAATGTAGTAAAATTAGTGTGTATAGAACATATAATAAAACGATAAGACATTTTACTGAAATTCATGACATGATGACTATTATAGAGAATACATTAAAAATTGAATAACTTCTTACCAAGGGACGATATTCATAACCCCCTTCGACATGCCCCTTCCCCCTACAATGTCTTTCAGCTGTTGTTATTAAAATTCTTCTTCTTTACAAGCCCCTACAATCAAAGCAAGGGAAATAACATTTTCCATCTCCCCTCGCCTCTAATGCCGCTCTAAACTAAGCAAGCTTCCTTGCATTTTCATTCATGGTGACAAATCCTTGTAGTGACAAGCAATTGTCTTTCAGTTGTTGTTATTAAAAGTCTTCTTCTTTGCAAGCCCCTACAATCAAAGCAAGGGAAATAACATTTTCCATCTCCCCTCGCCTCTAATGCCGCTCTAAACTGAGCAAGCTTCCTTGCATTTTCATTCATAGTGACAAATCCTTGTAGTGACAAGTAATTGTCTTACCTACACCATACAAAACAGTAACTTGCAAAATACATTAGATATAAGTATATTTCTAAATACAATATATTATATACCAATTTCTATAAAGAAAAACATGAAGACTGAAGTTTTCATTGATGCCAAGAAGTGTTGTGCAATGGCCTTTGATTTACTCACAAGGAGACCTTGATAGTTTGGGCATTGGAACACTAGGTGGCCCAAATGGTCCAAATGAAAGTTGTCCTGGATGCATGCTTACCTTTTATGAATTTACCAGATGATTGTTGGGTATGACTCTCTCTAGTTTTGGATATGGTTGATAAAGAATGTATTTAGGAAACACTTGTTGTTGGTATCTGATTGTATGGATTATATTATTAGAAAAACATACAAGAGAAAACAAAGAACAAGGGTGGCAGAACCATGTGACAGAGTTGAAGCTCACAGTTCAAGTGTTGAAGAATCCAAGGCAATCACAAGCATAACTGGAAGTTCTTGGATACTACTGAGGTGGTTTTCAATTCTGATTTCGGGTTTAATAGAACTATAGAAAAAGAAAAGGTTTAATTAGTAATTAATATATAATCCTCGTATGCAAATCCTATAAAAACATGTAAGTATAACTAATTAATCACACGAAATATATGTAGCAATGCTAAATTTAAAAAAAAAAACAAAAAAATTAAATTTCGTTCAAACATGCATGTTAAAAAAAATCCTGAATTTTTTTTGTCTTAACATATAGACAAAAAAATATAAAAATACTAACCTTGCAAGTTCAAAATCGGAGCAATGTAGAATATCCGAGCTCAAACAATCACCACGAAATTTGTCGCAAGTTCAAATTCCAGGCTCAATCAATCACTAGGAACCTTGTCGCAACTATAGCAAATGTGTCAAAAATTGTCTTAAAGTATGTATTTACAGATCGACGATAGTCGCTATATCGAAGAAAATGCATGAGTTGACCCGCGCGTAAAAAGCCAAGAGCCGTACTTGGAAACTGGCATTGGTTTGGTGGGTGTGCAAAGGTAGCCATAGGTCGTTGATATAGAGACGAAAGTTCATCGAAAAGTAAAAAAACGTCGATATTGCCACGGTTTTTCCACCATGATAAAAAAATGAAAAACCATCTTAAATTTCATTGTATTTTTCCATGAATGTTCGAAATGTGGAAATATTTAGTGGAAAAATCCGCACGAATGTACAAGTGATCCTGGATCAAGCCTTGATGGCCTAGATTAATTTTCATTTGTTTTTGGATTGTTCACTTAGCTTAAATTCTTGCTTTGGATGCTAACTCTCTTAGCATGTACCTAGGGTGTATCCATTACGGTTGTGATAATTAATAATAAATGACAATCCTTGGGGCATGTTACCGCACAAACTAGCAATCCTTTCAAAGCAGAGTAAGTATGCCCTATGCTAGTGATGGTAAGCATATGAGAGGGTTAGACCCAATGTCACCACGACCTAACTCCTCAAGTTCTTCGGGTAACTCCTAAACCTATGGGAGATTCCCTAATGGAGGAAGAACACCTGCAAACACCAACACACCTATAAATACCCTTTTACAATCCTTATGGATAAGATTAGTGCCTTATATGGAGTCAACCATTTAAAATAAAGACACATAGACCAAATAAAAGGAGTTAATTCAATCTACCAATCAATATCAATAAATATCACCACTTCAATACATTTCACAAATCCCAAGGTAGGGTTGCACACTTCCCAAGGAACCACCTTAGAAAAGTGTGCTATGAAGGGGATATGATCAACTATGTTAGAAGTATAACTTACCAACATTTAACAAAGATGAGAAAGGTATCACCTTAGGTCACCTTTATGCTTGAGTTATTACAACCATTATTTAGTATCAACCAATAACATGTGTAAAAGAAACCCTAAAACTTCATCAAACCAACCTTCAAGAAAGAAAGATCATCCAAAGAGAGGTTTGTATAGCATCAAGAGCTCCAATAAACCAAGATAAATAGAAAAGATCTCATAATGAACTCATATCTTGTTGTGTTTTTACAATGAGAGGGAGGCACTATTTATATAAGACTAGCCTCACCTAATTTTAAGTTATGAGACTACAAGATAATGTGAAAATATAACAATTTGGGTTAGTGCACCCACAAATTTGGGGACTAAACCACACAATGACATAAAATAACAATAAAAATGTGAAATTCTGCTACACCAACTGCTAGGTGTTTCAAAAGGAGGATGTCATGCCCCAACTAACCCCAACATATGTGTGCCCTCAATGTCGTATTTCATTATCCTTGTAGGATTATTCAATAAGGAAGTACAATTTGCATGTAACACAGCCCATAGGAGGGATTTTACATCACAAAATAGGTCCAAGTGAGAAAATAAGGTGTGCTAGATAGGGGACACAACCCTTTACAAAGTGCTATCACCTTTTACATGGAAAATAAATGAGTGTGGTCATGCGTCCAAGTGATTATCCCCCCAAGGGAACCAACCCCTATAGGGTGAGCACTTTCTAGAAGTGGAAATCAAGAGGACCATCCATGACATGATTAGGGGTATTTATCCCCAAAGATTCAACACTCTACACTTCAAACTTGGCCTTTACATCAAATTTTTTTAACCCCTCACTCTGGTAGAGCTGATTGGGAATGCTGCACATATTCTGAGGTGTAATAGATGGCTCCAATTGCGGGACAGGCGCTCTTCTCGGGAGTGTATGAGAACACCCTAGATTCTTCTAGATCTGTGTAGACCCGCACACACATCTAATAGCCAAGACATTAAATGCACCGGAGGTAGACACATCCATCCTGCCCTGTTCAAAATGAAATGCAATAAAATCAAAATGAAATAATGACAAGTGTAATGCATAGGTAACAATAAATGTTGAAATCAAATGAAACTATACCTACCTACCCTAATTATGATAATACAAAAGGGTTATGTGAAATCATACCACCAATGTAGCCACTTGAGTATATTGCCAAATTTTCTTCCTTTGTATTTGGAAACAATCCAGGACAAAACCACATCAAGGATGAGCTAAGTACATGCCATTATCTTTGTCCAAATGGAATAAGAATGATGGACAAACTTGGGAACCTCGAAGCCTTCAAATTTCTGCCATGGAGGATGATTACTTTCACAAGATTTATCTATCCATGTCTACATCGGTCTCAAGTATACGTTGTCCTCATCATATATATGTTCTGTGAAATTTTTCTGCATGGAATCGACTACCTGATTTTGACCTTGAGAGATCACTTGCAAAGATGAGCCCTGGAAATTTTCTAGAGAATCTTTGAGGGCTAGCTGCAATATATCCCTGTAGCTATTCAAGCATTCTTTTGGACATGCAAACACTTTCTTGAACTTTCTAATAATCGTGTCAGTATCACCAATAATCTTTAAAATTTTGAAATTATCAGTCACAAAATTCATACCTTCAAGTTTTAAGCGAAAAGATAAATAACAGATATCATGGCAAGGAGAAGTACTAAATACTATACCTGACCACATACCTACCTCGGTTATGTTGATATGTATCATTGAGAACTTACTGGTACTGGATAGAAATGGATGGTTATAATTTGGAATGTTTCCTGAGAGATATCGTTAGGAATGATAATCATGGCCCACCCTAGGAGAGGGTAAACCCATTGGCTCAATATTTGCAAAGGAAGTCTCCACGTGAAATCCAACATGGTCCTTGATGCTAGGTGAGCAAAGATGAACTAAATATTGAGAAATCTCATTGGAAATCAGTCTCTCAAATTCCTTCAACCTTTCATTTGCATCTTTACAGATAAAATATATATGTTCATCATCTTGAATAACAAAGGGAATCAAATACTGAGGTGCTTCATCATTAAAATCAACCGAGAAAGGGTCGAACCAATCATCATGAATGGATGACAAGGATGGATGAACCTGAATGTGAGAGATATGAAAGGTATGTCTTCCCAATCCTTCAAGATTTACATTGCTCTCACTAGAAGATTCATATAATGGCTCTCCATCATCATCAAAGAAAGTAAATTTAATAGTGATAAGATCCTCAAACATGTTATCTTTAACAAACCCGCTTTCATCGATTATGTCTTCAATATCCTTCTTAAAAGGGATTAAGACTTCTTCATATTGCTTCAAATATGTATACAAATATGGCTCGGTCTGATCCATATTAACTTCTTCTTCTATGAATGGAAGGAAAGGGTCATAGAATTCTTCTTCGAAATATGTGCAACTCGAGTGCTAAAAAATAGTATTACTAGGTCTTGAAGAATCAGAGATTGTTGAACCCATAAAATTCTAATAATCATCATCTTCAAGGATCCTGTTATTTCTCTCCAAGAGGCCCAAGATATTATAAGAAACTTCATCATGAGGGTAAGGAGAACTCACCATTTCCTTGTGTTCTTCAGTTTCCTCAACTAGAGCTTCTCGGTCATAATTTCTCGGAGTGCCATCATATTCATCTTCATAAGTACCTTCATCTTCAGACATAAGGCCAAGAATGTTATCAACAAGATCTTGAACAATGGTTTCTTCAAGTAGGCCTTTTGAGGCTTGATATTCATCACAAATTTCTTCAACCAGGACTGCTTCATGCTCTTCTGGGACCTGCTCAACAAGATCTACATGTTCTTCCTTCTTGAATAATCCCTTCGCACATTCGGCAAGAGAGATCCATCTCCTATGTTTTTCTAGACACCGGTGGCTACAAAATGTCTCTATCAATTCTGCAAAAGAGGATATTTTTCCTTTGGATAGGCTTTCAAACCAAGCACATGCATTTCCTTCTAGGTGAAGGATGAATAACCTCATGTAGATATTTTCTTCCTTAATACCATATTCTGGAGCGAATAGCATATAATTCTCGACATGGGCCTTGGAATCATCATCATAATCAAAAAAGGTTGACCTGAATGTCTCTGGTAACTCATCTAAATACCATGGAAGGTTTGATAAATCAAGAGGAGTGAAACACACTTCCATTTCTGCAACAGTCGGCGGATTGAAGTTTTCAATATCCCAACCTAAAGTGTCTTCTTTGATTTCTTCATCACGCTCTTCATCATGGATGTGGTCTTGGTTTTTTCCCTGTACATGGTCAATCAATCCCTTCCTCACATATTCATCCATATTAGGTTCCCACTCTTTGTTTAATGCCTCGACCAAATTCCCAAGTGAGGAATACCTCTTAGGAGGGAGCTCTTTATACCAACCTCTGACATCTTGATTATTTCCCAATTCAAGATACTGCAAATAATTTCATTCTAACATCCTCATGTATTATATTGGATTTCATGAGAAATCCAGTTAACATCAAGATATGCTCTAACGTTGTATACTCATATTCACGAAACTTTGTAAGGAGCACTTTCCCATCATTATCAACATCCAAGTGATGTGGATATCCTAGAATTTGTGAGAAAAGAAATTTATCAAAAAAATGATGGTACATCCATGCTTCATCAAAGGATGCCATATTATCTTCTGAGGTTTCCTTGAATTGCACCCTTTTTTGTTGATTTTTTATCAGTGGAGTCACTATATAGGACCTAGAGGGTTAGCCCTTAACAAAAAGCCTATCAAAGTACAAAGCAAGTACCGACCTCTTGGATCAACCAAGTCCTTGTAGGGTACTTCTTTTTTATTTTCTTCAGTTAGAGTCGCTAGGAGAGACTTGTCAAGTTAAAACAACAACTCTTGCCAAAGTACGAAACCAGAATGTACCTGAACCACATGGCAAATGTTGTATGTATTGGAATGATTCGACTCGGGAATACCTCTTCAAAATAATATCGCCACTTTTCTTTGAGGTCCCCATCAATGGAACCAAAAATGTTAATCCTTTCCGGAAATGAATGAAATAAACCAAGGAACACCTTGAACAAAATGTCATCACGTTTCCTTTGAGTCCCCAACAACGACACCAAAAATGTTAACACTCAAACTAGCAGTCCTTTCAAAGCAGACTAAGTATTCCCTGTGTTAGTGATGGTAAGCATAAGAGAGGGTTTAGAACCAATGTCACCATGACCTGACTCCTCAGCTTATTCGGGTAACTAAACCCAAGGGAGAGTCCCTAATAGAGGAAGAAAACCTGCAGACACCAACACCCCTGCAAATACCCTTCTACAAGCCTTATGGCTAAGATCAGTGCCTTATATGGAGTCAACAATGAATAATAAAGACACATAGACCATAATAAAGGATTTAATTCAATCTACCAAACAATTTCAATAAATATTACCACTTCAATACACTTCACAAATCCCAAGGTAGGGTTTTACACTTCCCAAGGCACCAACTCAGAAAAGTGAGCTCTGAAGGGGAGATGATCAAGTGACATAGGGTGTACATGATGGTCTAGTCAGAACTACAAAAACCCCGCAAAAACCCTAATTTAACCAATTTCATGTTTCCCAATGCACTAGGTCAAAGTGGGACATTATTAGAGATATGTGGATAAATCCACTAGGGTTAATTTGATGGTTGGACTAGAATTATAAAATTGTAAATATTTTTGGTTTTTTGAAATTATTTAGATTTTTAGGGTTTTTCCAGCTATATACTATTTTTATGTATTTTTGCATAAAATAAAAGGCATGAAATAATTTGATTTTCAAGATTTGAAAGATATGGTATTTGATTCTTATCTCAATCCCTAGGGAATTGAGAGATCGATACCAATGTCCCTCTCTTAGAATGGATTTCAATACTTGCAATTAGGGCATCAACTAACCACCACAAAAGTTCGGTAGAAGAACCTCATTAGGGAAAGAGAAGAAGTCCAAGGCTCAGTAAATCTAGAGAGCTCCTATAAAAGGAAGGTCTCCTCATGCAAGATTAACAAAATACAAGCAAGAAACCCTCACACTTTAGCATAATGCACCATAAAAGCACCATTAAACTATGTTATAAGTATAACTTACCAACATTTAACAAACATGAGCAAGGTAGCGCCTTAGGTCACATGTGTGCTTGAGTTGTTACAAACATTCTTTAGCATCAACCAATGGCATGTGTAAAAGAAACCCTAGAACTTCATCAAATCAACCTTCAAGAAAGAAAGATCATCCAAAGAGAGGTGTGCATAGCATCAAGAGATCCAATAATCCAAGAGAAATATAAAGGATCTCATAATGAACCCATATCTTACTATGATTTTACAATGAGAGGGAGGCGCTATTTATATAAGACTAGCCCCACCTAATTTTAAGTTATGAGACTACAAGATAATATGAAAATATAACAATTTGGGTTAGTGCACCCAAACATATGGGGACTAAACTACACAATGACATAAAATAACAATAAAAATGTGAAATTAGGTTACACCAAGTGTTAGGTGTGCCAAAAGGAGGACATCATGCCCCAACTAACCCCAACAGATGTGTGCCCTAAAATTCCTCCTTCATTATCCTTGTAGTCTTCTTCAATAAGGAAGTACAATTTGCTAGTAACACAGCCCAAAGGAGGGGTTTTATATCACAAAATAGGTCCAAGTGAGAAAATAAGATGTGCTAGATAGGCTACATATCCTTTTACAAAGTGCTATCACCTTTTACATGGAAAATAAATGAGTGTGGTCATGCGTCCAAGTAATTATCCCCCCAAGGGAACCAACCCCTATAGGGAGAGAACCTCCTGGAAGTGGGAATCAAGAGACCCATCCATGACATGATTAGGGGTATTTAGCCCCAAATCAACACTCTATGCTTAACACTTGGCATTTACATCAAAAAGTTTTAACCCCTCGCTCTGGTAAACCTGGCTAGGAACTTTGCAGATATTCTGAAGCATAACATTGTGGATCTTGTACTATTTTATAATTAATAATTAAAGGAGATGCTTGGGGTGGATCTCATATTGTATGTAATGTTACTAATTTTGTTGACTTGCATTTCTTAGATGGAATCATACTACCCTATAATTGTGATAATATGTTATCTATGAGTGGAAAACCATTGGATGATCTATGTGTTGGTGATATCATTGTTTTATCTTCCACTGGTGCTTTGAGTTACAACTAAGTAAAGTTCTTTGTCCATGGATGACTAATAATCTTGAATTAAAGATTTGTCCTCCGAAATTGAGTGTGTTGGACTCAATCTTGAACTCAATGACTCAATAGCCCCTTGGATTCAATGTTCTCTTGGATGCAATGATTTATATTCTTAGTTCTTTTACGATTTAATCTCTAGCATCTTCTTTGAGTAGTTAATCTTATAGTATCGCTTCTTCTTAATATTAAGAAAGTTGTGAGTGGGTTATGTATTATGTGAGCTTTTGGTATTTCAATCTTCCTTCCTTCCTTGGTGTGAGTGGGTTATGTTTTATGTGAAATTTTGGTCTTTCAATATTCCTTCCTTCTTTGGTGTGTTAGATGCGAAGTTTGGCTCTTTTCAAAAAGATCTCAGCACAAGGTGAGATTGCTTGTTGGAGTTCTATGGTTGGGTGGAAAATTGCATATTCTATGGTTGGGTGGAAAATTGCATAAGTTTGATTCCTCTTTAAATAAAATGATGATGTATCTCTTTGTACTCTAATTTGGATTATATGATTTATCTCTTTGTACTCTCTAATTTAGATTATAGACTGACAAAATAACTAAGCATGCCAAGGTGATTGCAGGGAGATTTGTGTTATAGTTGTATATTTGACCTATGTAGAAAAACAAGAAGGAAGTTTGTATGAGAACATTTGGATTTACATTCTTATAAAACTATTGTAATAAATCTCGAATGTCGTTAAGGAAACTAGTGTGTATGATCTTTTAATTGGATGTAGTTAATCTCTGGATATTGTGATATGGTGTATTGATGTATGCTATAATTTATGAAAGAATATGCTAAGTGTGGCAGAATTTAATTGCTTACTTTTGGACCCGAACTCTTGTTGTAAATGTTGTAGTGGCTGTAATTTAGACAATGTAATGTTGGAATTGGAAATGGAACTTTGTGTATCTTTTACTTTGTTGTAGTTCTAACATTCTTGTGCACTTAATAGTTATGGAAGAATTGAACAACATTAAGTTGTTGTGGTCAAGTACTAAATGGATATGGAATCATCGTAAGTGGGAGGGGGGAAATACAGTCCATGTTAGGGCATAATGTCGATAAATAATAGAATACCATGTGGGATTGTAGGGCCAATAGGAGAATGGAACATGAGAATAAATAACTACATCAAATAGAGCTTTCAAATGACATTGAAAGTAATGTACATGGCTGCTAGGTTTTGGTGATCATGGAATGTAATTTAATTATTAGGAAGAAGACCAATGACCAAACATTGATTTGTTTATGTGGCCTTCATTGCTTCCTCATGGATTATTCCCATGGTTTAATTAGAATACACAACATATGCATGGGGTGAAATCCCCTAGTTATGAACATTGTTGAACTTTGTTGTCAATATGAGAGAAGCTTGTTAAGGACTGATTTATAAACTATTATAATTAAACCAAAAGGACAAGACAAACTTTAAAGTCAAAAAGAATTTGATGTGCTTTTTGGGTTAACATCTAGGAGGGATGTTACATAAAAATATCATAGTGTAATATTGATTTCCATTGTTGAGGATGGATAATCCGAGTAGTGCTAGATTGTTTTTCAAAGATATAGACCCAAAGAGTGGATATCTATATTTGAATAGAGACTCATTCAACAAGAATCATGGATTGTACGAGTGGTTTGTTATTCCACTTGGATTAACTAATGAACCTAGTACCTTCGTGAGGTTGATGATCCAAGTTCCAGTGATTTATATCGGTAAACTTGTAGTTGTGTACTTTGTTGAGATTTTGATCTTCAACAAGAGTAAAGAATATTTGAAATGTTTGAAGTTGGTGTTTGAAGCATCAAGGAAGAATGTATTATGCAGTGATCTAAAGGGGGATTTTTTCAAGAAGGAACTAGTGTGCCTTGGTTTCATTGTGCCCAAGGAGGGGTTCCACATGGATCCAGTGAAGGTGAAAACATTATTGGAATGGCCCACAATATGTAATGTCATAGAGGTGTGAATTTTTCATGAAATTGATAAATTTTATAGAATGTTGGTATATGTGTGCTAATGGAAGTGTATGAAAGTGACTCGAGATATGATTCTTGTGTGATGATGCAACACAATTTTGAGTTGTTGAATAGGGAGGCATCACAATTGCAACTACCTAATTTTGGTTAAATTTTACAAGTTGATTGTGATGCATGTATGTCAACAATTTAAAAATTGTTAAGTTAGGAGGGGAGGATACTAACATACTTCAATGAGACTGGATGAGTTGCAAAAGCAATAATCAATATATGATGGGTATTTTATGTTTGTGTGCATGCATTGAAACATTGGAGGAATTTCTCCGAAGGAGTTTGTTTTGTCCATCAACTATTAGATGTTGAAGGTTATCAACACTTAGGTTAAGTTGGATCAATGACATGTGAGCAGGGTGGAGATATTGTAGAGCTACACATTCATGTTGAAGCACATGAAGAATGAAAATGAAATCAAGTTTGTCGATGCTCTGAGTAGATGAGTGCTAATGTTGTTGATAATAAGATTGGAATGGTTGGATTTGAGCATATTAATATTGAAGCATGATAAATATTTTGTGCAGGTTGCAGGGATTTTGTGACTAGTGGTTGGTTTGCTTCATATAGGATGGGAATTTGTTCAAAGAGAGACAATTTTGCATCCTTGAATGACCAATGAAGGAGAATTTAATGAGAGTTGCATAGTGTCATCTTAGGATGGCATTTTGGGCATGGCAAGACATAAGGGTTTGGAGTGATATTTTT
Source organism: Larix kaempferi (assembly GCA_027924585.1). Classification (NCBI taxonomy): domain Eukaryota; kingdom Viridiplantae; phylum Streptophyta; class Pinopsida; order Pinales; family Pinaceae; genus Larix; species Larix kaempferi. The sequence continues at coordinate 6,282,115 of BSBM01001153.1, forward strand.
GGCCATGTGAAGAAGGGGGTCAAAAAGTTTGTGGGGTGGTGCATATTTTGTTAGATGTCTAAGTGTTTGAGTTATAATATAGGCTTAAACACACCATTGCAAACATTGAAGATTCTAGGGACATATCAATGGTTTTGTACTTTCACTAAACAAAAAAATTGATGTGATGTCTGTCGTGGTACACAAGTTTTCAAAGATTACACTTTTTTCCTTGCAATAGGACCAATGATGTGAGCTATTGTAAATAGATTATTTTCAAGAAGATCATGCAAATTCACATGTTGCCAAAGATGATCACATTGTAGAGGGATACAAAAATTTTGAGCCATTTGGAGGACATTGTGGAAGATGGGAATGAATTTCTAGTATAGTTCAACATATCACCCTTACACTTATGAAGAAACATAGGTCATGAAGTGAAGTTTGGGAAATATTCTAAGATGTTTAGTGGTAGACAATTTGAAATAATAGGATCATGTTTTAGCATAAGCAAAGTTCCCATGTGACATCATTGACGGGATTTTATTTACCTTATAATTTATCAGTAGTCAACTAAGAAGTCTGTACATTAATTTTCAACCTTGGGTTCGTTGGGAACTTGCGAGGCACAATGAACTGTATGTGCGGGCCACAATTTCCTCTTACATTTGATTTATCTACTGCGAAGTTGTAGTTCAATAACCTTACTTACAAACAATGGTATGAATAGTTACATCGTCTTGGCAAGGAACTAGCTAGCTAAACAACTATTGAAACTAAATTGCAAGGAAAGTAAATCACACGACAAGAAAGTAAATGCTAAAACTAAATTCACACTTTACTTGAAAGTAAATGCTAAACTAAATCACACTCTGTTGGGAAGTAAATGTTAAATATAATTCACACTGTGCGGAAAAAGTAAATTCTAAAACTACGTTCACACTGAGCAAACAAAATAAATTATAAAACTAAATCACACTATTCGGGAAAAGTAAATTCTAAAACTAAGTTCACACCACACTTGACAGAAAAACAAATTGTAGAAATGAAATCTAAAAGCTATCATTTCCAAATATAGGTTATTGTTTATAACCCAAAGAAGTGAATATGGTCATTGCATTAAGCTCAATGATTGTAAAATAAACATTAAATCCATATCTATGCTTTAAATTAAATTGCATAAATAAACTTCACACATCATAAGAAATGCAAATTAAGCAATAAAGTAAAACTACATCAACATAAAATAAATAAAATCATATTGAAAAATAAATTATAAAACTAAGATCTATATTGAATCAAGATGAAAGTATAGCTTTATTCCATCATTCTTTGGACTATTGCTCTAAGAGTCCTCCCCTTGGAATGGAGAATGAGCTCTTATTTATACATGAGTTATCCATAACAAATAATAAATGAAGATCCAAAATATCCTCTAACAATTTGCTAATAATTTGGATCTCGAAACTAATTCCAAGATCTTTACTAACTACATGCTATTTATGATACCTTTGAAGTCAAATTCGAATTTAGGGATAGAAGCTATAATAAAATAGTCAAAGCTCATCCCAAATGTCTCCTAACAACTTTTGGCTTCTTAGGTCCATCATATATTTGATAGAGATCTTCAAATCTTTGTGGATAAGCCGAATATGCACTCATATCCACCTCCATTTGCCACCTTTAATTTTCAAATAATTTAACATCATGATTTGATACATATAAGAATAATAGAAATACTAGATTTATAAAAATCCATTACTCCTAGTTATTATCTTTCTCCAAAGTTGGTGGTTGAAGGTAAATTTGAATTATTGACTTTGTGTAGCTTCTACAGGTTCTATAAAGGTTCCATAGCTCACAGGTTCTTCCTTTGAATTATTGCTTTTGTAGTTTCTTCTTGAAAAATGAGTCAATATCCAAAGCAAATACATAGTAGACTAATTCCCCTAATGTTAGTAAAAAATCAAATGAAATACTAAGACATGTAATGGAAAAACACCTTGAGCATAAAAGCCCGCATATGAGCATTAACAGGGATTAGTGCATGAATATGGATAAACAAAATGGATTCTAGATAAGGCGAAATGATGATAAAAAGATGCTAAATCCAAGGCCCGTCAATCACTATGAAGAGGTCGAAAGCTTTTCACCATTCAAAATGGTGTACGTGAAAATTTTAGGAGCAGTTGCAAACTTGGTTGATTTATCAATTGACATGAAGAGGAGAACTGATCTCGAAGATTTTGGAAAGTAGATGGAAAATATTTATTTGCGAGTGCAAAGCTCAGGTAGAAACACTTGAAGAGGAGAAATGATGTAGAATCTTTTGCAAAGTAGATGGACCAAATTTATTTGCGAGTTCAAAGCTCATGGAAAAAAGCATGGTGTATAAAGAACACACAAATGCACATAGGAGATTTTAACCTTTTGTAGTTGGCGTTTAAGAGATGGTACACATGAAGATGGAGTGATACCCCAAAGGATCATTCAACAAGTTAAACATGGCAAAGATATGACAATGCATGATATGAAGGAAATTCAAATGCAATGGATATGAATTTCAGTTGATAGAAAAGTTCAACATATTGCAAAAATTCAATGTTGAGAATTGTATGGGAATAAAGATGATCAGGCTGTTGAAGAGGATGGATAAACAAAGGAAAAAATGTTACAGGTAGAAAGTAGGGATCCAATGTCGAGGAAGAATCTAGAGGAAAGTGAGCATGGACATGAAGCTAAGACATTTTGGATGTAGAGCACTAAGTATTGAAGGTACTTAGTGAGGTGGATGAACAAATCAGATGATGATAGTATATGGATTTATGACGTGAGTATCGAATATTTTTCAAGGGGAAGATAAATGAGTAGAGTATGTAGAAACAACTTGGGGATGCTTGGTCATTTTTCTTGCAAGGGGAAGTTGATGCAAGGGCATCTTTAGAATATTTACTTATGAGTAAGACAATAGCAACTATGTGATATAAGGAAGCATGAATAAATAATCTTGGGTGCGATAGAATGTAACACATAGTTTTGGGAGAGAGGTTGAAAGTAAGATATAGTCCAAGATGGAGTGCACATGGATGGTTTTAGGAAGGAAAATGATGGTGGGCATGTGGGATGAGTGTACAAAATGAGCTTTACATGAGGACAATGTGATCATGGTAGAGAAGAGCATTATTGAAGGAAGCTAAAAGGTCATAACAAAAAGAAGATGTGATTAGTCACTTTGGGATTTGAATGATAAATTAGGAAGGTTAAGAGTTTGAGAAGGAGTTGAAGATTTAGGAAACATAATACATAGGATGATGGAAATGAGATTTATCTAGCTTATTGATGGAAGTTATCCAAATGAGTCACACATAGGAAGTTGAGTAGAGTCAACTAAGAGCCAAGGTAGTAAAGTATTGAGAGCTTTAATAATGATTGATTCCTCCTTTCTCTTGGACTTTGTGGTAAAGTTTTGAAATGCTCTTTATAAGATTCAACCCAACCAACTTGATGACTAATTGATTTCTTAAATCCCAATGATTTCTCTTGCATTGGAGATTTTATATCTAAGTTTAAAACACTTAGACTTGTACTTGTAAAATGAAAAATAATCAAGACATATGACCAACTCATATATGCCATTCTTGATAAGATTGACACTTCTTATTATGTTTTGTATCTACTTTTCAATCTACTAGAGAATATCTTATTAGTTAAGGGGTTACTTACCAAATAGTCTCTTTTGAAGGTTTTTAATTCCTTGATTAGAGAGCAAAATAAGCTCTTGCATCTTAGAGTGATCAACATAGAAAGCACATCTAATAATTCCTTAGTAACACAGTAGAAGGAAAAATCCAAGAATCCACAGAAGCGACACCCTTGAAATGATAAACAAAACAAGGGTCCCAAACCCTCTCAACTAACTTTGCCATCCAATGATGATAGGGGAGCCAAATCAAAAGTAAAGCATATTGAGAGACAATGTAATTTTTGCACAAAATATGGTCATTTAAAAATGTTTCAAAAAAATGAAAGTCTTATAAGCAACAATGAAGAAGCACAACGTCAATCTTGATTCTTCTCCTAACTGTTCTTCTCATGTACATGCACTTTCTATTTTTGGTTTTCTATTCAATGCATCATCTACTTCTTATTGTAATGAATGGCTAATTGATTATGGATGATCTTATCATATGGATAAGGATAAAGCCATTTTTTTTGCTCTTAATGAATGTAACACCAAACACCTATTTGTTGGTGATGATAGATCTCTTAGTGTTGTAGGGTCTATCATAGTTCAGATAGATGATGGTATTTTCAAAGATGTATTATGTGTTCCAAGTCTTTCTTGCAATATTTTATCAGTCTATCATATCACTCATTCAGGTGAAGGTAAGATTGTAGATTGCTGACCTCATCAAGTTGTATTCAAGGATTTTAAATATCCTAAGCATGTCCTAGAAACTATAATTGTTGATGATATTATCAGATTGTATAAATTTGACAATTTTGGGTCATCATCTTTTCCATCGATTTTTATTTCTCACATCGATGACTTGAAAAAACTTTGACATCAACCATTTGGTCATCTAAACTATCGCTCATTGTAGTAGCTATGTAATAAAAAAATGGTCATTGGTATTCCTCTCATTTCTTGTAGTGATGATGTTTGTTTTATTTGTGTTCTCAACAAACATCATTGGAACAATTTTGACAAACGTGCCTCAACCCCCTTGTAGCTTGCTCATAGTGATTTGTGTGGTTTGTTTCCTTCTGTTTCCTTTCTTTGGATTCAAGTACTTCTTAATTTTCATGGATGATTTCTCTAGGCGCACTTAGGTTTACTTCTTAAAACATACATGTTTTTGGACGACAAGGCCCTTTATAAAAAAAATCTAGACATCAATTATGTAAGTTAAGAACAAAATAATGGAGGTGAACATGTAAACAACAAATTTACAAATTACTACATTGCACATGGCATTCAGATGCAATATATTGTTCCATACACACCACAACAAAATGGTGTATCTAAAAGAAATGATTGCACATTAAAGGAAATGACATTGTATGATTCAATCTAAAGGATTAAGTCCTCATTTTTGGGAAGAAGTCATTAATTGTGTTAATTACATAGTTAATCACACTACTATAAAGATTTTAAAAGATACATCATTGGAAAAATCATGGAGTAAAATTAAACTAGATGTAATCCATTTTCATGTGTTTGGTAGTGAAGCAATAGAATAGAGATAGTACTTACCAGTAAATTTGTCCTTTTGAAAACTGCTTCTACCTTGACTTTAGGGTATGACATAGAAACCCTAATTTTCCAACTTTGGGATCTTAGATAACTAATTGGATGAAAATATGCGCCTCCTCAAGGCGAGTTGAGCTAAGTACTCTTTCTCCCAAATCTGTGAGTAGACCTTCCAAATACTTGATGCCTTAGTTCTTCGGGCTGCAGTGGTGGACCCAAAAATGAAAATTCTCGGAATTGAGTTCTTCTTCAACAGAAAGATGTGCCCTAGTGAGGCGAGTTAGATGCACCCTCTTTTTCAGCTGATCTGTGGAGAGAGCTCCCAGAATAAGAATCCCTAGTTTCTACAGTTGTAGTGGCTGCACAATGTTTTCTTTCAGGCCTGCTCTGATACCATGTTAAGTTTTTACTTGTTTAGCATAATAACATTAAACAATATACTCACTGAAAGAAAGACAAGCACAACATATACAAAGAACACAAGATTTCTCCCGGGGAAACCACAAGGGAGAAAACCCCGACAAAACTTCCTCAATATAGAATTCACCAAGTACAAGATAAAACCCCAAGACAAAAACAGCTTCTCTTCTTCACTTGTGCGAACTTCTCTCTCTCCTATGCGAACTTGAGTGAGTGAGATGAGTGATCCAAATGAGCAACTCAACCTCTTATTTATATTCTTCCGTTGAGGTGACTTTTTCCCCAATAGAGCCGACTTGTCAATTACATAATATAATATTCTTTTCTGGATTCTTCTAGGCCGACACAAGTCCTAGGGTTTACATTGACTCTTTCAATGACTCTTACATTATCAATTATATCAATGACATATCCCGCAGGAGGAATACAATAGACAAGTACATTTAGAATATCTTCTGCAGTTACATTTCTTTAACAGTTTTGAAGATTGGAAATGAAGGCACACACCAATATGCAATCCGTCACACATAGGTGCATAAACAGAGGTAGGCCAGATGGATGTCTCATTTTTTAGAGAAAAGGTGTTGGGTCCACGTGGTGCATGAAGGCATTCACCCCAAATTACTCTCAATTGCAGTACAATGGAATGGTTGAAGAATAGGTTCGCAGGGCCTTGCATGAGATAAGTGCTCTTCTACATCATGAAAATCAACAAGTTGAGGGTGACACATCTGTTGGTTCTGAAGGATTGTTGAGCCTAAAGGAGGTCATTGAGACTCATCCACCAACCAATAGATTGAGTAAATCAAAGCAGAAGCAAGTAAAGAAGAGGCTTTGAGCATGAGGATGCGCATTCTCATGGATGGTCGTAAAGGTTGGATTAGCTACCCAACTTGTCCAGGAATGGGAGAGCTCAATGTACATGTGCATGGCATAATTGTCTAAGTACAAAGAAGACTGTAGAGTTAGTGACACTTCCTCTCAACATATGCGTCAAGCATCAAAAACCTATCAAGTGGTGGCCATGACATCTTCTGCTAATCTATGGCCCCATCGATGCACAATGAAAAATTATTTCACTGTGGAGATTCCAACCTTAGTGGGGGCAATAACAACACCTCACTTTCACTTAGCTCACTCACTCCTTTTGACTAAAAATTCAAAGGGACACAACCTATTAATCATAACAACAATTTACAAAATAGTCTTTGGATTCTTCATTGGTTTTTCATCCTCAAGGAAGATTTCTCTTTCAAATTATTTCATTGGTTTACGTAGAGGAAACAACACCTCTAATCCACAAATTCTAAACGCATGATTTATATACCTAGAAATCCTATAGGCACAAGGACATTACCTCTAAGCATAATTGTAACCAAGGTCCAAGACCATTCTAAACCTCTCAAAGGTGGTGTGGGTCAATAAACCTTGTCAACCGACCAAAGGAATTTATCCTTAGAATTCTCAAAAACATCAAAACTAGGGATGGGCTTATGATCATTTTCAATTCTCCCACAAAATACCTTTATCACTTTCAATAACCACAAGCATCCAATGTCTTGAATTTATATCAACTTTAAAATGGATGCCTGGTTGTAGAGATAAATCAGATATATTGAATGGGCTTTCCATTTCCATACAAAGCAACATCTACAAAGAAGTAGCAAAGATCTATAGGTTAAGCCCACTAAATACTGCTTACTTAAAGGGATATACAATAGAATATTATAAGAATCACCACCAAATAAACGTATTTATGCCTGTTTCTGCAACAATTTTCCTTCATCACACCAAATTACAATATTATCCTTGGATTAACACAAAATCTATGAAATGCAGCCACTCTCATTGAGTGTAAACTACAAAACATATGGTCTCCAGTTTTAGGTGTTTGAGTTATATAAACATATTCATTAAAATTGTCAAACAAATGAACCCTCAATGAGGACAATCCACAACCCCTTCAAATTATGCTTGAGAACAAGAATCAAAACATGGTTAAAACTACTCAACAAAAATTCATAACTTGTTGAAAGATAGAAAATCTACCAGTAATGCAGGGTCATCCATACATCTCTTAATCCATGGAAAATTGTATGCATAGAAAGCACAAAGGGCTTGCACACCATGACTCCTTGCAAGCCCACAACCCACTAAGATTGGTCAAGGATAACAATCAAATCTTAAAGCATTATATCATGTGAATTGCGCAATTGGCTCTAGTTTGAATGTGCAAAAGGATAACAATCAAATCTTAAAGCATTATATCATGTGAATTGCGCAATTGGCTCTAGTTTGAATGTGCAAATGAGGACTTCAAATCTGCTATGTGCCTGTAGAAAAGCGTGCACAAAGATGAAAATTTGTCAAAATGCGGTCACTGGGGATCAAAAACCCTGTTTTATATTCAAAATGAACATAATTAACTATGGCATCAAACAAATGAAATACGCATTATAGAATACAATGGGAATAAAATCCATGAACAATATAAGAACAAATAATTTACGATAGTATTCATTCATATGAACAGCTGAGTTTTGTTTTGTAAATATGGTGTCTTTTTCCACCAGGCAAGGCAAGTATACTCCTGGATGCAGCAAATCTGAAGGTGTTGTATAATTAGTGTAGATTCAGGTTGATCATAGATTTATCAAGTATTAAAAGAATCAAATTTCTTAAAGTGTAAATGTTTTGATTATTTAAAATGAATTTATGTTGATTGTAATCTCACATAACTCAATAAAGCTCAGAACTTAACACTTATGCAAATATAAATATGTAAAAATATAATTTTTTATTATTATGAAGATATTTGTATTTACATTATAACAATATTTTATGTAAATATCCTATTTATAATATTTGTATTTATGTCTAAATATAATATCTTTATTTTTATATTTTCAGATAACAGTGTGCCAACTATCTTTAATATATATAGAGAGAGAGATATTTATATTTTTGTTATAAACATTATATTTCTTTTAAATCCACAAATAATAATGACATAAATGTTGATAGTAAGGAGGAGCTGCCTTAGAAAATTAAAACTCTCGACTTTTCGATCCCTACTCTAAGATCATCATCAGGAGACATAAATGTTATCAGTCTCATAATTGTAACATCATCTTTATCATACTGAGCTCTGAAAAACTAATACTCAACATCTTTATCATACCGAGCAACAAATACTTAAGGCTTTAGAAAACTAATACTTTTGGAGCAACAAATCAATATGTGTTATCTGTCTGTCTAATGCCCATATAAGAAGTTTAATTATGCATTTAAGGCAATGGAGTACAGTAACGGATGTAAGTTGTACCTGGATTAGAAAGAATGAACCAATACTGTAGAATTTGCTTTCCAAAAATGTTAATAGGCAACTGTATGATGTTGAGGTTACAAGCATTGTTATAGATAGGAGTCTTCTTGTGCCAAAATCCATAGAACTATTATAAATTTGAGCCGTCATCTACATCAGCTCAATTTAAAACTCTTTTCTCCCCAGCTCTCAGTGTGAAGAAAAGATCTTTCGAAACAAAAATAGGCACATGATTTTTCATGTTGATACTGTTGATGCAATTCTACAACTTTCCTGAATCTTTTTGACCAGAGAAACACTAACTGTCATCGATAAACTTTTCATCTTTCCCACCATTGTAAATATCCCACAGAACCGAAGATTCGGCATTCGAATCAATATATTTCTCCACGAAACGTTTTTCTGTCAAATAAACACTAGTTGGAAAATGCATCGGTCTGTCCACTAGTTTCATGGACTTCAACGCCTTCAGTACTCTATACCGAGGAATAATCCTCGTCTCCAAGCTGTATCCAAGCAGAGATGGATACTTAACAAAATCATCCAATAAAAGCCCCACAGAATTGACCAAAAACTCCAGATTGCGCTTCACCTTTTCCTCTGAAACCCCTAGAATCCATGGCTGCCGCCTCGATAAATCCGAAATTTGTTTTTCTGAGAAACCTAAACTGCTCAAAAACTGCAGTCTCTGTTCTATTTTTTCTTTCCCTACCCCCAAAAAACCACGCATAGCGGTTGCAAACATCTTCGATTCCTTCTTGATCCCCAAATCCTCGGCCCGTTTAAATGACTCCCTAACGATTTCCTCTGAAGTCATGAGCAAACGGGGCTGCCTAGCCACTAATTTTGATAACGCATCACCCTCAATACCCAATCTTCGCAAAAGTGAAATTGCAGATTTAAGTTTGTCCTCTCTGTCATTAAATACCCGTGCATTGTTCATAATTAGTTTGGCGATATCTTCTTCCTTCATGAAAGTCCTAAAGAAGCTGAGCTTGGACTCTATGTCTCTTTCGGATCTATTAAAAAAAAACCTGTGGTTGCACAGGACCACCCTTCGAATCTGGGAAGGGGTGGTCAAACCACATCCATTAAACAATTCCAGAACTTCTTTCAAATTGTGTCTTGATTTATCAATCAAGCTAGGGCAACGCCTAAATGTTTTTGTGATATCTTCATCTGTCAAACCGCATTCGTTGATGAGAAACTGTATGGCAACACTCCTGTCTGGTGGAGTTGTGGAGAGGGCTGCTATTTGGGTGCAGAATCTGGCGAATTTTATGTTAGGTTTTGCATTAAATGAAACGGGAGGGAGCAGCAAAATTGGCATCGACTGATGATGGGTTAATAAGGGAATTTCCTTCATTATCGGTCGTTTCCTTATGAACTGAATATCAATGGACATCATCTCTACAAAACCAGAAGCGTGGCTGGGGTAAAGAGAATTATGTACCTGGAAGGAGGCCGGAGGACTCGATCCGTGGATGGAAGATGGTTGGACCGCAAATATAAGAGTGGTTAGGATAAGATAAGACAGGATTTTATACTCCCATAAACAATTTTTTTAGATAAAAGGAAATTTTATAGTAGCATAAACATTTTTAACTTTTTTGGGGGGAAGTCTAAACATTCCAGAATTTTGCTCATCCCATGAGTTTTTATTGAATTTTGAGAATTTTGTCTTTTTAGATTCGAAATTTGTGTGGTTTAAATCATAGTTTTGAATGCATAAATGAATGAATTTAATGTCTTTTTTTATTTTTCAGAAAACTTGTTATTCGATAAGAAGACAAAATTACAAAACATACAAGGACCCTGAATCTACCAGTAGATTTGAGATATATTCTTCAAATAAGATATGTCCAACCATTGGACCAATAGCATCTTAGAGAGTAAGTCCGCTTGCACATTCAATTCCTGGTAGATGTGTTCAAATGTTATCTCAGCAAAATCTTCGATCAAAGCATGAATCCTTCTGAGCGAGTGCTCTAATTGGATAGTATGCATCTCAAAATGACATGTTGCCCAATCAATCGCAACCCTTGAATCACCAAAAATCTGAATTCTCAGAATGCTTCTTTTTCTCGTGAACCACAATAAGCCCCAAAGTGCCATAAATTCTACCTTTGTACTGCTACCTCTACCAACACCCATCCTCAACCGAATCTAATGATCTTTTTTAACATTAATGATCATCCATGCCCCACATAATCCATCTTTAGCTACACCATCAAAATAACCTGTCAATATATCTTCTCTTAAAACTGGATTTCTAACAACTATATGCTTCGGATTATGTTTATAGGCAAAAAATTCTATTAGAGAACATAGTACTATGGTACTAACATGAAAAGTCGAAGGCTTGATATCTTTGAAGATACATCTATTCCTAGCTTTCCACACCTCCAAAATGGTAAACAGAGGTAAGTCTTTAAATTTAACCTTTAAATGGAACCATTTAGAAATACAATCCATGAAATTATGGATGTCCCATTCATCTTCATGATTTAGTTTCATTCTCAATACATGCCAAACCATTCTAAAAAAAGAGCATTGATTAAATATATGTGTTACACTTTCTATCTCATAATGACAAATTACACATCTACCCAGACCCACAAATCCACGCTTGAGCATATTATCCCAAGTAAGTATTTTGTTTTCTATACACAACCACACGAAGCACTTAATATTAAGAGGAATTTTCCTCTTCCACGGCTTCATAGACCACAAATTTGTGTTGTAGGACGCCTCCTGTGAAACAATAGCCTCATAGGTTCTTTTAGTTGAAAGGACACCATTGGAATCACCCCAGTCCCAAACCAAAGTGTCTGCTTCCTCAGACAATACAATTCCAGTATTGTTCAAAATCATAGTGAAACTATTCCATTCTTCCTCCACTTATTTTGAAAGACCCAATTCGTTTTCCTGATACCAATATGGTAATGATAATCCAACCACTGCCCACCCTCCTTATTTGTGCTAGAACGAGGATATTTTTATTGTGGAGTTGTGTTATCAGCACCTTGGAAAGCCTGAAATCTTCTGAGACCCCAACAAATGGATCTATACCAAGAAAGATCTTATATCCATTACCTACTCTCCAACTAAGCCAATTTTCAAGTAACGAAAAAGGTTTGAGAAGACCTTTCTAGATAATGGAAGCATTACAAGTATTCAACGTTGGCTAACGGATCCATTACAGAATCGACGATGCTTTTAAATATTTTGTTTTAATCGTTTTACTACATAGGCCAACGTCAAATAAACACCTCCGTAGAATTTTGGCATGTAAAGCTTGGCTAAGCCAGTCCAGTCTCTTAATGCCCCATCCACCTAAATGTTTTGGTAGAGATAAGCTTTCCCGGGAGGATAAATGAAGTTTTGAATTCTGATAACTCCCAAACCATAAGAAATGAAAAATATTCTTCCTAATACTATTGATCACTGACAAAGGAACCGATGTAAGAGAAAACCAATATACATGAAGACTTTGAAGGACTGAGTTCACTAAAACAAGCCTTCCTCCAATGGACAACCAATGAAAAGTCCAATTTTTTATCCTTCTATCCACCTTCTACAACAACCAATTCCCGCCCTCTTTTCTATAGCAATTCGGTTTCAAATAATAACCAAGATAATTAAACCCTAGATCAAGTTTCTCCACTCTATATGGAAAAAACCTTCTAATTTGCTCACAAATCCCAGCTTCAGGACTATTATGTAAAACTCATATATTTCTCCATACCAACCATCATCCCTATTGCTTTACCAAAAATATCAATAATAACCTTGTAATTTTGCCACTCCTCTATGGTACCAATCCCAAAGAGGAGAACATCATCTACAAAAAGTGAATAAGTAATGGAGAGGGATCGAGAGTTCTTAATACCTCTATTCTTTTGTTCCTCCTTTGCCTTGTCTATGAGCCTGCTTAGTCCTTTAATGACCTTAATGAATAATAATGGTGACAACGGGCACCCCTTCCTTAATCCTCTACTACTAGAAAAAAAAGAGGTTGGGGATCCATTAATCAAAACAACAAATGAAGCCGAACAAATACAAGCCATGATCCAGTTTGTTACCTCAACTGGAAGACCAATATGAATCAAAACAAACCTGATAAAATACCAATCCACACGATCATATGCTTTAATTAAGTCCATTTTCAAAATAAAAGCTTGTAAATGCTTTATTTTCACAGAATGAAGACATTCCTCCGCAATTCCCACTGCATCCAAGATTTGTCGATTTGAGAGAAAGCCAAATTGCTCAAGAGAAATGATTTTCTATAGTACCAAATTAATTCTATTTGGAATAATCTTAGTAATGACTTTATATACCAAGTTGCACATAGATATGGGCATGCAGTCATTGAGAGATTCAAGTCTATCCATTTTGGGACTCAAAGTGATGTAGGTGATATTCAAATTTTCAGGAATGTGTTCCTTCCTTCTGGATTCTTCAATAACCCTAAGTAAATCATGTCCCACAATATCAAAAAAATGTAGAAAGAACTCCATTGTTCACCCATCCGGCCCTGGGATTTTGTCTTTTCTAAAAAAAATTAGTACATCCTTAATTTCTTCCATTTCAACCGCCTTATCAACTTTCATACTTTCTTTTGGATTGAAAAATCTAGGATACAGCTTTAGAACTTTCAATTGATCTTCCATATTGTTTATGGAATCATGTTTATAAATATTTCCAAAATGTGAGACAACTTCACCTTTTAAAGCATTTTGATTAGTCATGAGAACCCATTCATTGTTCCAGCAACTCCCAAATAGAATTGATAATCTTTCGATGTGTGGCAAAACGCTGAAAAAAAATTGGTGTTATTATCCCCTTGTCTGATCCAAATCACTTTGCTTTTAAGTCTCCAAGTGGCTTCATTTGTTCCAAAATATTTGCTCTTTGAATCTCCAAACTGATCAATTTACCCTTTCTTTCTTCAGTAAAAAAGTTTTCATCAACTTTACTTTCCAATTCAGCGATCTCATTTTCAATACATACCACCTCTTTTGCATTCTCTTTCTTTTTATCTCTATCCCACTTGGCCACTTCAACTTTTAATAGCTTAAGTTTCTTAATCAAGCACTGTAATGGTGTTAAAGTGATATACTCCGAATAGGAATTCCAACACTTTTTCAATAGGGCTCAAAAATCAGAATCCTCCAGCTAAGTTCTATTGAACTTAAAAGGGTAAAAGGTAAAATCATTTTCAAAATCCAACTGAAGAGCAATTGCTTTATGGTCTAAAAAACCAATAGATATAGACCAAGAGCGATATCTTCCCATCGCCAAACCCAAATTATCGGCCATCAAAAATATGTCTAAGCATTTTTCCACACCAAATATACCTGAACGCCCATTTGACCAAGTAGGGGATAAAACAATTGGAATAACATCAAATAAGCCTTCCCTCTCAAATATCTCTTTAAAATAGGGTATCAAAGGATCGATGACAATACTAGACCCCCGAACCTCATCCGAAGATAAATTCAAGTTAATATCACCAGCTATAATTAAGGAGAGGTCTCTTAACAAACCAACATCAACAATCATGTCCCGAAAGACCTTCCTGTTGAAATATGGACCATAAATATTTAATATATTAAGAGGTCGCTCCAAACCCCTGATACGACCTTCGATTTTGATACCTACAACTGTGAGAAAAGGAGAAAATTCAGCTAGCATAGGGTTCCAATCCACTAACAAACCACTTTACAGACCATTAGCATCTACTCCACAACACTTCTAGGTGGGTTTGAGTTTAAGGAAGAAATCACATGTGTTATCCCCAGGTGTCATAGTCTTCTGAAGAAATACAATATTCAGATTTATCTTATCTAAAAGCCTCTTAAAGGCAGTTCTTTTGGGAGAACTTCCAATCCCTCTAATGTTGAAAGATAATAAAATCATTAAGAAACCCCATTTTGGGGCACAACTCCTCTAAGAGCCCCATTATCTGCAGAAGTGGGAGAATTATAAGATAAGGCCGTCACCACTTATAGAATAGAGGAAACTTTAGGATTAACCCATTTAGGTTGATCACCCTTAGATTTCTCTGATTGTTCACTCACATTCTTTTTTTTTCAACTTCTTGTGGGATGTAACATTTGGATGCCTAATTGAAGCAATATGAATAGTCTCATAGGTATCAACAGAAGCCCCAACTTCAGGAACCCCAACATAGGTAGCGATCGGAATTTTTCTAGAGTCCTCCAAAAGGAGTGGAGAAGGATCACGAGAATAAGTGAAGGGTCCACATTAATGGGAGAGGAAGACATACAAATATGTACGGAGTGTGTTTCCTTATCAGACACAAGGATCATCTCAGCACATACTACTTTATCCTTAGCCTCAATCAACGTTCCATAATCAAAGCAATGTTGTGAGACCATATCAATCAAGGGAGGAGTAGGGTTATCATCCCCAGGAATCTGTGAGGCAATTGGGGGAACATCTAGCGGGGAAAACAAACTCTTCTACACCGAAGATTTGTTTATAGTGTTATTATCTTTCAAAAACTTAGGTAATTCCATAGCCTCCAGAATTTCATCAGCAGAGAGTGAATTTAATAAAATTAGAAGGACAATTCGAAACTTATTCATGAATTGTTGTGTAGAGACACCATCCAAAGGCAAGGGAAAATATATATTGTCCTCCAGATCTTCAAACTCCTCATGCGAAGAAGAAGCATCTGAATTGACCCTAAAATCCTGAGTACATGAATGACTCAGATGTCCAGTTCTATGGCATCGAAAACATTGAAATAGTACCTTCCAATAGTCTAACCTTTGGATAAAGGATCCTACATCCCAAAGAACTTCAATACTCTCCAACAATCGATCAGACATATTGATTTCAACTAAAATCATTGGCATTCGCCTCTCATTTGACATAAGAGTCGCTTCCTCCACAAAGATGAATTGTCCAATAGAATTTCCAAATTCCATGAAAGAACTAAAATTCCAACAATGAAGGAGCCATCCTGGAAACATAACCCATAAATGTCTTCTCTTCAGCTTCTCCTTCCAAGGATCAAATGCAAAATGCCATTTTCATAGTATCAGGGATCCAACCCCAATAACCCAAAATCTGGACGCAATAAGCTGCTTACTTTCTTCGGACTGGAAATGAAAGTAGATCCAACCATTAACTAACATTATCACCCTTGGCACATAATTTATCAGAGGTTTCCAAACTCGAGTGATCCAATCAATAATCTCCAATATGTTCATCTTTATATATTCAAATTTACCAAGTAAATCCCTTGAAGATAACCCCCACACCATGTCTAGAGTTATGTCCTTCCCTAGAATGCATAAGGCTTTCCCCTTCCTTGCTTTCTCTATCTTTAACCGACGGCGAATGCGAGCTTTATCCCATTTCAGAGGCTTGTTTTGTGCAAAAATAGATGGTTGCACGGAATCCTTGAGTGAGGAACCAGAAATGGGTAACATAAAATCCCCAATCTTCAATGATGGAGAGGAAGCAATACCAGGGTTATGAGAAACCACGTACCCATTACCCTCACCAGAACCTGGTTTGTGTGACGAAAATACAATTTGAGAAAAAGGGTTAGTCCAAACCCTAGAGTATTTTTTGAAAGAGGAAGGGGATCCGTTCCCAATAACCCACATGCCCTTGTCAGGACTACCAATACTACCTAAGTCAGAACACTGACGCCTCCTGTTGGGTGTCCCCATCATCTCGTTTGAAGGACAATATGGAATTATTCTCGATGATATACCAAACACATACAATGAAACCGAATAAAGCCCAACAAAAAATTCCACAGGATATATATTGCCAATCATCACATCCACAAAAATACAAAAATAGATAAAAGATAAAACAACTAGAAAAACAAAAATAAAAATAAAATAAAACCCTGACAATGTCTTAATGGACAAAGTAGCAGAAAAGAAAATAAAACAAACTTCCCACTTTATTTACTTGGTTGGTACTAGGCTGACCTAGACAGGGTGGCTTGAATCCAAGTCTGCTACCTTCCACATCTGCTAAACTAAACTAAAATAGATAAAAGATAAAACAACTAGAAAAACAAAAAAAAAATAAAAATAAAACCCTGACAATGTCTTAATGGACAAAGTAGCAGAAAAGAAAATAAAACAAACTTCCCACTTTATTTACTTGGTTGGTACTAGGCTGACCTAGACAGGGTGGCTTGACTCCAAGTTTGCTACCTTCCATATCTGCTAAACTAAACTAGGGTTTTCATAATCCATCACCATTAAATCAATATGGTGGTTCACTAGAAGCCAGAAATTTTATCAAATGAATTTAACGTCTTCAAATATGCTTGGGCGTTCATTAAGATTAACTAAGTTTAAACATTGTTTTTTGAGATCTTAATTTTTTAACCTTAAGTCAAAATCTTGTCAAAAAATGCTAGCAGGGATAGGAAATATTGTCAAATGTTTAGACTACTTATAAATTGTCAAGCATTTAAGCTACTCATTTTTTAGATCCATTTGCATGCATAGAGAACCAGAGGGAAAGGAGAAAGCGAGCATTTGACTTTCTTCTAATCATTGGTTTAACCTTTCTTATTATCAAGATTTATTAAGAAATGCTTAAGAGATCATGTTATTATCTAAATTTTGGTGGGTCTAAAGATTTGTGTTTATGAAAGAAAAGGTGTTTGATTTCTCATAACTAGTTTTCTAAACAAAAAAAACTTAAGATGTTTCATAAGCCAAAGTCAAATTACTTTAAGTGAACCTTAGTATAACATTTTTAATAAGCATAATAAAGACACTTTAAAATATATTGGTTAGGACAAAATATTTTATTTTTATTTCTAAATTTTGCATTATGTGTCATGTTTGACATTTAAGATAATTTCTACTACTTTGGGATGTCGTCTCCTTTAATATGGTAACCCACAATTATTGCCAACCTTGATTTACAATATATAAGTTTGAACATGTGATGATCCTTATGTTAAGGAGGGTGTTTGCCTTCCTACTAACATATAGTTGGTTAGTTGTAGAATTAATATGAGTCCTTGCTTTGCTACCCCTCTTTTCTTGGGTGCTTGCTAGGTCCAAACCCCTCTTTTCTTGGGTGCTTGTTGGGTCTCTTTTGTGAAGAAACACAATAATAAATAATGGAAGGTCTTTTTAGTGCATCCACCATATTAATTTTTTATGGATAATAAAACATATTGTAATATGTTAATAGTCATATTACTTTGGCTTTTGATGAGTTTGCAGTGTAAAAAAAATCAATAAAGTAATAAAGTTACGTAAAAACCATACACTAAACTAAATATAATATTGTGAATGTTGAAAATTAATTTTATTTTTTTGAAATATAAATGTAAATTTGGCTCATGCCTTTGCTTTTTATTTGAACAATCTTATGTGGTTTTTACAAGGAATTATTAGCTAAAAAAAATTTAAAAAATAAATATTGATCTTTAGTTGTGTTGTTTCTTTATTCTATGTCATCTAGCATTTTCTTTATTCTGTGTCATCTACCATTGATACAATGGGATATGTTATAAAGGCAATCTGATCTTCAAAGTGCTCGCCATGAATTCTTTATTAATGGTTAATGCAAACCATTGGCAGTAGCCTACAACATCTCATTGAAGGTCATTTCCCCTTTACTCCCCTTGATGATCTTTCATGGGATTCTTCATTGCTTTCAATAGTTGATGCACCATGGCCCAACATTAATCCACACCCACCTTTCTCAATATCCATCATTTGCCTAGGTGTTTCCCATTCAATTTTGTCCCAAGGAAGACTAGGAGTGATTCTCCATATGCAATTCTTCAAGTTATTTATAAGCCTGTGCCATTTCAATGTACAATACTCTATGAAATCCATTACCTTCAAATCCTCATCCTCATCATCACTCTCGAGTTGTTCATTCCCATGCCCATGTCGAGGATCACCTCTATCTAAAACTCTTGCAATGATACTCAATAAAAGATCATAAGGATGATAATTGGGACTCGCTCTATGATCCCAATGTCACAACTCATTATGGAAATAAGAGTTTGGACTTAGGATTTTGGCCTCTATTCTTTCACATAGGTACGAGGCAATAATCAACCACTTGCAATCATGGTTTGAATGATGAAGGAACTTACTTCAACTTCCATTGAACTATTAGCTTATTTTGATACAAAGATTGAATAATTCAACAAAAATGAGATATAATCTATTCCCTATTGATGCAACTAACTTAATTGTTTCCTATAATTCCATGAAGTGAATGATGGTCTCATCCTCCTCTAAACCAAGAATTCCATGTTTGAAGCTAGGCCTCAAATAATTCATCCACCTCAATCGACAACTCTTCCCACATCGCATAACTCCCGCCCATACAAAATGGAGACATATAAAATATAATGATGTAACGTAGCTTCATACCAATCAACGATACGTGGTTTGTTAGTCTAAAATTGTATTGATGGCATTGGTATGTATATCAAAACTTAAATAATATAAGACCATTTTAAAATAAAACCCTTCCTTTTGATTGATATCATAGTGTTTGGATTTATATCAATCAACATAGTCAGGATTGTGATCTCTAAATGCAAAGCCTAAGAACTTCTTTAGACATCAAAACCAAATGCAAGATCATTGTTCAATTAGAACTAGCATTTCGCAAATTGCCACATAACACCTTTCCAAGATGAGCATACACAACATTATCAAATCAGCATAAGTTCAAGCATAAATGGCATAACCAAATCATCATAAGCATAAGCATATGACCATTCATTTCACATACTTTGTCTTAGAAGTTCACCGAATTATCTCATTTCTTCAATTTCCTAGAATCCCTTGAATGGAGTCCTTGTCCTGTTCTCCAAGGATGCCAATTCTTTGGTTGAGGGTTAAATTTTAATTCTTTTAATGTTATGCATTTAACACCAACTTTTGGATGGATATATTGAGTTTATACCTTGCACCCATTCTCAGAACCAACATGAAGATATTGTTTTATGCAAACAATGGTCCAATGCTTTGATTGATGTACACTCAAAACTTGGAATCAAGGTCTTAAATTTGAGAAAGATGCCAAGGACATTCTCACCAATTTTCAGCAAGAAATGATGCCACACAGGTTCCCAAAACTAGTGTTGTATGTTCTAGGCTTTATTTCTATGCTAACATAGAACCAATTTTTTTGTTAGAGCACACTCATCCTTTGGAGTTAGGGATTTAAAATGTGGATATGTTGTATAGGGCATGTTCCTCTATCTTCTCAAAAAAATTCATAAAAAATATAAAGTACCATACCCAAGCCCGCATTGTTTATAAATTGCATGCAAAATTTTCTAATAATAGGGGTCCAATATTTTGACTTGCATGCAATCAATATTTGAGGTCAAAGTCTAAAACTTTTATAGGAGGTAGAGGACATATTCCTATATCTTCTCTCAAAATTTCATTAAAAAATATTGAGTTTATGGGGTCTTGATATGACCCAAGGTGGACATATAAGAGAGTAAATGTATATCATATGACCCCAAGGGGGCATATATCAGGATAAATGTATATGTAATAGCACCAGCCTAATAAAGGGTCCACATGTGCATTGAGTTGGAATATGTATATATAGAATTCATGTAGTCATTATTAGAAAATGTGAATTGGATATATTTATGTATTGGGGTATTTGGAGGAGGTTCTTCTAATATGAAGGAGTTAATTTGTAACTCATCTCTCTTATCTATAGTGGAGATGTTCTCCATGTTTACAAGAGGTTATCCTATTCTCAAGGAGTTAATGTGTAACTCATCTCTCTTATCATATTGGATTTGTTCTTCACATTTACATTTATGTACATGGTGTGTACAATTATTTATTATGTTATCCTAAGGATTTGGTTCATAACGATTCCAAATAATTTAATTACACAGAGAAGTAGAAAAGGGTGAAATACTTAGAAGCTCAACATTTTGGTTTGAAAAATGTTGGCATGGGATTAGTCCGCATAAAGTGCGGAAGCCGACAGTGCGAAGAAGGACCATCTACGGAAGAAAGGTCCATTTGCGAAGAACAAGGAGCTGACAAAAGTGCGAAAGTAGTTTAGTTTGTTAGAAATGGGTCATGTGGACCGTTTTGTAACCATTAAGTATCATATAAATATGAGTATGATTGTAAGCCTAAGGGCATCCAGTTTTGATCCATCTTTGATCTTTGATTTGTTTTGTATCCGCGTTATGATGTATTGACTGTTCTGCGAAGGTCATTCCACAGGTTTTAATGAATGCATGAAGATGTTCGATTATGGTTCTATCTTTTGTCTTTGTTTCTGCTAGATGGTGAATACAAATGTTTGTGAAATTTTTAATACTATATGGTTGGGTAATTTCTGTTCATGCGAATGAGTAGTTTGATCATGTTGATGCAAATGTCCATTATGTATTGAATCCGCGAATGGTAAATATGTGAATGATGAATTGTTAGCGTAATGCGAAAGGTATAATCGCTGGTTTCTGCGAGCGCAATGTGTGTTTGTTGCATGTCCTCAACTCCACTGCGGAAACTTGGCCTGTAGCCCCCTTATCCATCTTGGGTGAGACTTCACTCGCTCTGCGAGTGTTGCTGGAAAGGGTTAAACCTTTCCAGGCCGGTGTGTAAGGGAGTCTGGTTGATGTTTGTTGACGACAGTGCGAAGTGAACCCTTGTCGACAGTCGTTGTGTCAACAAATGGTTCCTTTGTCAGGACCCTGAAGAGGAAAAGAAGAGGATATGTTGTGGCATCTGATGAAACTGGAGATCCATGACTGGTTTGACAAGAGAGCGGAAGAATTCGCGGAAGGAGAAAAGAAAAACCCTGGACAAACAGTAAGCAGTTGGATGCAGAAGTACATTTATTCGGATATCCATGAGATATTCTTCTGTGAATTCCCAGTACTGCTGCATAAGTGGTTAGCGTAGCTAACGTTTCAGAAGAACCATTGCCAAAAGAATGAACCAAATCATTGGACTCTAGAGTTGATTCGACAGCTAAAACGAGTCGACAATAAGGTATCACGAGCTGTTGAATTCTGGGTAGATAGTATCTTAGAAGGATACATCACCGAGTTTGATGTGGACATGATCAAATCATACAACGACGCATAAAGTGAATTTTTCAAAGAACCCAGGGGGAGATTCCAGCAATTGTTGAAATTGTGGATTAAGATGCTCGTCTGAGAAAAGGGCCTATTAAGGATGAAATCCGATGAGTAGAAGATTAGGTGTGTGAAAGTTGTGGGTACTGCGTAGATGTGGGTCCGGTAGAAAGATGTAGGGTAGATGGACATGAGCGACGACGATCTTTTAAGGGAAGTTGACGAAGAGTGTGGTACCTTGAGGAGTGGGGTGATATTCTAGCGTCCTGAGAAGAAGAGGAGGAATAAGAGAGATTCTCCTAAGAGGACAGGAACAAAATACTATGAAACAAGACCACAAGGGACGAAGCGACGAACCCTGAGCTACAATGTACCTTCAACTCCGTGCACTACTCAGAATTTGATAAAAGCAAACACAAGTTATTCACAAAGTTGTCCTATGTGCCAAAACAGTAGCAAGAGTAGCGCATCAGTAAACAATAATAGTAGAAGTACAAGAATGGCGGGTGACAAAGCGAAGATGTCGACATTCCAAGGTAACGGGATCGAGGATCCCGAACAATACTAATTTTTGTGCGAAGCAGTATGGACCGTGGAGTAGGCCAGGATGAATATATAAAGAAGGGACAAATAGCGACAACTCTCAAGGGCCGTGTGCTAGATTGGTATATGAAGTTTACTAAGGTATTGATGGGAGCTCAAGGGAAAACATTGCCAGAGATAAAAGAAGGGATGATCAATGAATTCAGAAATCCAAAATCAGAATCGCAGTACATTATTGAGCTCAAAGAAATCAAGAAGGTTCCCAATGAGTCAGTATGGGACTTCAACCAGCGATACAAAACACTAATAGCGAAGGTGAGTTTTGGGATGAATGATATGCAGCACGAAGAATAGTTTATTGTTGGGTTGATGCAACACATTTGTGGACCACTAATGCAACAAAAGGTAGCAACTCAGGCAGAAGCGTTGGAGATCGCAATGAAGCCGGAGGCTTCACCAATCGGCAAAACAGGTTTGGGCATGATCTAATACAAGCGTAGCTAGAAAACTTGATGATCCAACTACAAGACATGAAGAAAGGAAAAGAGGCTTGCAAATATGTCTGGTGCACTAGATGCAGGATGGAAGGACACCACAAGGATCAGTGCCCAGAATTTCGAGAATATTTGCAATCGGGTGCACCAAATCCCCTCAGTCAGGGAGGGTTTCCTTGGTGTCGTGTCTTCCAGATGAAAGGCCATCGATCAGAAGAGTGTGTGTACCTGCAAAAGATAGTGTCGAAAAAATTGAACTTGTATTGCAAGTTCTGTAAATTGGTTGGCCACGATGAGAACGACTACAGAGCTTATGGTATACTCCAAGAGAGGACTGCGGATACATACTTTATGACAGGAGAAGAGCAGCCATCGAGTCAGCAACAACAGTAGTATAATCAACCGTCGGCTCAATGCAATCAGAAACCAAAGCAGTATAACCCGCAGCCATAGTATGATCAGTCATAGTATGGCCAACCACAGTTAGGCCAACTGCAGTATCTACAACCGCAGTTTCAACAACCGCAATATCCGCAGCCATAATATAATCAACCGTAGTACCCACCATACAGGGCCCCGCGGGGAGGAATTAGAGGGAGGTTCCACGGAGGCCAAGGTGTTGGTGCCGACCGAGGAGGAGCTGCTGGACGAGGTCGAGGACCCATTATATGTTACAATTGTGGGCAGCAGGGGCACTATCAGAGGGATTTCCTGAATCCAGCACCACAGTGCACTTATTGCAGCGTTGTGGACCATGGGGTTGAAGATTGTCCTCAGCTCATTACGAAATGGCAAACTAAGAACCTGCCCCCACCTCCACAAAACCAAAATCAGAATCAGAATCCGCCAGCGGTACAAAAGATCTCGACGGAAGTTAGGAGTCAAAACTCGACTGTCGAAATCGTGACTTGAGGAGGAGCTGTGACAGGGGCTGATAGGTCACAGGCTAGCGTCCGACCGACAATAAGGAAACAAGTCACATTTAATGCAAAAGCAGAAAGGGATATTTTTCTGAAAGTGCAGGAGGCATTAAGGTAGTCAAGGCAATCACCTCTTCAGCAGGAAGCAATTACATATGACATGCCACCACTATTTGACACAACAAATTCGCAGAGGAAAGAAAACACCTTACAAGCCTTTTTGGAGAGTTTCCTAGAGCTCGAAAAAGATCAGGATGCATTGATGGATATAGCCAACTTGTTGCATCGACGGGAGGGTGCATGACTGGAGTGGATGGTCAATCACATACATAATAGAAAAACATGACGAGAAATGAGGATGTCTACGCAAATCAGAGCGTTCGATGTTGAATCCATTATTTTAGACTTGGGGTCGGACGTGAACATCCTGAATAAATAGACGTGGGAAACAATGGGGAAACTACATTTGACCTAGTCCCCAGTGCAACTGTGCCTAGCCAACTAGAGTAAGGTCACCCCAATCGGTCGGCTATGCCGGGTCCCTGTTGAGATTGAGGGCCTCAATACTTATGCGGATTTTGATGTGATCAAAATTGTGGACAATACCAACCCCTACCTAGCACTTCTAGGGATAGACTGGGAAATGGACAATCTAGCTATTATAAACTTCAAGAAAAGAATTATGTCATTCGAGAACCAGGAGATAAGGGTTGTCGCACCTCTTGACCCTGAGGAAGGGAAAAGGTATGTAGAACCATCAAGGGATGAGTTCACTGAGGGATGGGATAATGTATACAACATTTCTGAAGATTATATCAACCCTACTATGGATGGAGACTTCGGATGGCATAGTGGCAGTTCAACGTCATCATATTCAGACAAAGCACTTGAAAATTGGAAAAACCGGTTGCATGAAGTGTCATTTAGGAGGTGCGCAAGGATCACTCAGTCGCTGCGAAGGGTAGCCACAAAAGTGTGTGAGTTACCAACATACGAGAGATTTCCATATTTGGCTACATTTCTCACTGAATTTGAGGAAAAAGTGGCAAAACCACAGCGGCTCTTGGCCTTGGAAGAATCCCTGAAGGCTACACCAGCACGATGGTGGGAAACGCACAAGTCCACCATAACTACCTGGCCACTATGTCGTCACCTAATGATGGTTAGGTTCAACGATGCGGAAGGATATAGTGGAAGAAAGTTTGATGGCAGAGGTGACCTGAAGGCGCATTTGGTTGAGTGTGAAAGCAAGTGGGGACCGTGAGCGAAACAAGAGTGGGTCCATGCTTTTATTCACACATTAAATGAAGTACCACGGAGTCGGTATGTCGCAGCAGAAATGTGATGTGGAACACTATCTTGGGAACAGTTAACAGTTGTCTTTAGCCAAACGTTCAGTTTCTCAGATGAGAAATCCTTCATCCATAGTGCATTACAAGCAGTTCGGGAGAAGGTATTTGAAGCGGTTCCGACAAAGCAACCACTGGGGATTCAGTGGATTGTGACACAGGAAATGTTAATGGAATGTTACAATATCACAAGAGAGCCGGATGATGAGGATGATACGAGGGATACGTATGTACCGGAGTCGGAAGGAAGTCGCAGTGTTGAGGCACCAGGAATACCTTCCAACAGGTTTCAACAACCACTGGAGATCAAGAAAGTAAACATTGGGTCGAAGGAGAACCCGAAGTTCGCAAGTATTGGAGATTATTGGGATGATTCGACTATTGCAAAGATCACTGATCTGCTGCATGAGTTTCAGGATTTGTTCCCAACAAAATTCTTGGAGATGAAAGGAATTTCCAGGGACTTAGGCGAAATGAAGATCTCCCTAAAACCCGATGCGAAGCCAGTCAAGCAGCGACCCTACAGGTTGAATCTGAGGTACAAGGAGCAGGTGAAGGTTGAGATTGAAAGAACACTGGACACAAATATTATAGAACCAATAACGAATGAGTTCGGGAAGTACATGATGAAAAACCAGAGAAGTCGGAAGGGATCGACGACAACTACAAGAAGTGCGAAAACAAAAATAGAGTGCAACGCCACGATACATCGGAGCTGGAAGCGCCGCTAATTGAATAACACGATGGCTAAAAAAAAAAGTGTGTGTCAACAAAGTTAATCGCAGACTCCATCAAGCCGCGGTACGCTTCAGCGATTCAAAAGCTGCCACGATGCGGAAGGGTCCAATCCAGCAATAAATGCAGCAATTAAACCACAACGACCAACGAGAAAAATAAAAAACCAGGACAATTAATATCGACGCATGAGATGGATTTGGGGAATCGGTATTGGATTTGGCCATTATTGTCCAAGCTCGGACAAATGCAACAACTCACCACTATAAATACGGGGCAGGAGCACAACTCGGCGCATTGTGTGTTAATCAAGAATCTGTGGAGAAGTGCATGGAAGTTTACATTTCGAGCGCAAGTACTGAGTGGCCAGAACCCACACCAGTTATGGAGGAGCAGCCCGCAGTTATGTCTAGAATACCACTCAAAAAGAAGAGGAGCGCAAATCGACCCCCTGAAACTGGCTGCACACCGAAGAAAGGGACTCGGGCTTTAGCACGATTCGCCGATGAAGATGTAGGAACTTCAGGCGCTGAAGTACTGCAAGAAGGGCATTATGGCCCACAAATATCAGGGTATGTTCCGCCACACCAGAAAGGGGCATCGGTGATGCGGATAAAAAAGAATGAGAAGTATACAATCATGATTCCCTCGGTACCACAAGGAGTTCCTCAGGTCGGGAACATGGTGGCGAATTTGCAAAAGCTATAGTATACCGACCACGACCTTGCGAATTTCCCAGAAAGCACAGAAGGTTATGTCGATGTCTGCCATGAAGGAGGCCCGATCACGAAGGAACCTGTAGGATGGGCGGTGGGATTGGAGCAGTCGAGGCTGTTAGGCCTCACCCAGATACTGCACTTCCGGAAGGTTCGCACCAGTCAATGCATGTGTCAAGCAATTGCTGGCGTGTTTTCATGGTGGGTATATATGGCTGCACAAGAAGATCCCGGTCACAGTTGATTTGATTGCAAAGATCACCGAGTTGCCCAAAGACGGAGATGACCCTTCCCAATTTTTCTAGGGCAAGGATAACGACAAGAAGCTTGCAGAACGGTTGAAGACAAAGTATGGGATGGAGAAGAATTCCAAAGGATACCTCATCCACACAATCAAGGACCAGTTCATTAGCGTTGGTATAAAAATCCTAGCGGTTAAGATAACACGAAAGATCAGGCCCAGGGAATGCAATTCAGGCATCATCACTTCCGTAGAACTATGTGCTAAAGGAGAGCGGATGAATTGGTCGAACTTCCTATTGCATCAATTGGAAGAAGATGCATACGATGTGCAAGAGTACGGGAAGGCATTTACATACTCATGGATCCTAATATTGGTCGGATTAGCCGGTTGGAGGGAGCTTGACCACTATTAGGGTATGGACATAGTAGAAGCTCGGGTACGCGAAGGAGCGTGGTACCAGAACTTATGGGCAACCACCGATAAAGAGCGACAAACAAATAACATTCTACAATTGTACGTGCTTTTGGAAAGGATGCGGATAGATGCACAGATGATATCGCGAATATCAGAGCAAGCAACAATGAAGTATAGGCTGATAGCAAGGCTATAGGTCGAGCTTCAGATAATTTTTCTTCAAGCCCGAGCGAATAAGGAAAAGCAGTGGCTGCCAACGCAGTACAAGCTCACCGAGGTGGAGCTGGACTCCATCATCGACAGATGGCCCAAAGAATGGAAAGTCCCAGCTGATGAGAAGGACATGTCGAACATAGAGAATGGGAAGGAAACAACTCGACTGAACCCAGCCGAGGAGGACAAAGGATTTTTCAGTCGAAAGGAAGGCGTAGGAAAAGACAATCCTGCGAAAGAGCAGTCGGAGGGATCCAACCATGATGGAGCCTCAACAGTACCCACCCAGACAGATTCTGACCTAGATGCACAAAACGAGGAACGAAGGACAAAGCGAAGGATGGATTGGGGCGCAGGAAGTACCAGTGGTGGTCTTTCGGAGGAGTAGGTGAATTGGCTCTTGGAGACACTAACATAGGTCATAGTGACCAATAGCGTGAAATTTACACAGCACTCCACCGACTACTTCCACCGGGTAAACCAACTGCTCACCACATTATCCAATGCAGTTGTAGAGTCCAGTGTACTGCATGGGGAAGTTTGACAGAGTGTTTGACAAGCAGGGTTGAAGTAGCAGTTAGGACAAACCCAAGGTTAGTTAAATTTTTGCCGAATGCGATGTACACAGGGAACAAAGGGATGTATGTGGAGATAAGAAAGTTTGACTCAATAGATGTAGATTTCAACATGCTACCAATGTTGTCACTACATAGGATTCAAACAACAACAAGTGCAGAAATCCATGACCGAGAAGCTGTAATGCATGACCAGATGGTGTGGTACAAGCAGCAGGTGCACATCAGCGAGACAGAGGTATAGCGGTCCCAGGAAGAGCAAGCCCAAACATTAGCCAACAAAGAGAAGGCCATAGAGGATAGGAAGTGGCTGGAAGAAGCAATCCTCAAGGTATGCGAAAGAACCCCTGAGGTAGAGCATGACCTACTACCAGAAGCAAAATCCATCTTATTGGGTGTGATTATTGAGAAACTGTGGAAGGAAAAAGTAGAGATGGAGGCAAGGGTGGTTCCAAGCACACCACTAGAACAGATTCGGGATCGGTAGAATGCGATTGAGGAAGCCATGACAGAAATTGCAGAGATGGAGAAGGCATCCGAGGTGGTTGCAGAGAAAGTCACCGAGTTTTGGGGTAGTGTAGTCCAGGATGACCAGTTGACTACGCTAAAGGAACAAATCACAAAAGCGGAAGCACAACTAGAATCCTTTAAGGGATCGATCGCAGTGATTCCCTCCATGGTACGAATGAAAAAGGTAGCAAAGCTAAAAAGCATGAAGCAGCATGTAGCAAAGGCCCACGAAAGACAATAAAGAAGGGACACACATTTGGACGAGCTCCAAACAAAGGAGGAACTTCTTGCATTATGGGAAATGGAATCAATGAAACAGGTTAATCAACATTTAGAGGAAGCGTAACAGAAAGGTTGCGACCACCCAACATACCAACAAGTGGAAGAATGCACACAACTTCGATCATCAACAAAGGAAGTGGTTGACCAAATCAAGGGTGCATATGATGATTTCATACAGCAGGTAAATGCACCAGAAGTGTCCAGCTAAGGTGGCTCGAGGGTGAGCCACAAGTTTATGTTGGGGGCCTGTTGGCATGGGATTAGTCCGCATAAAGTGCGGAAGCCGACAATGTGAAGAAGGACCATCCGCGGAAGAAAGGTCCATTTGTGAAGAACAAGGAGCTGACAAAAGTGCGAAAGTAGTTTAGTTTGTTAGAAATGGGTCATGTGGACCGTTTTGTAACCATTAAGTATCATATAAATAAGAGTATGATTGTAAGCCTAAGGGAATCCAGTTTTGATCCATCTTTGATCTTTGATCTGTTTTGTATCTACGTTATGATGTATTGACTGTTCTGCGAAGGTCATTCCGCAGGTTTTAATGAATGCATGAAGATGTTTGATTATGGTTCTATCTTTTGTCTTTGTTTCTGCTAGATGGTGAATACAAATGTTTGCGAAATGTTTAATACTCTATGGTTGGGTAATTTTTGTTCATGCGAATGAGAAGTTTGATTTTTGATGTGAATGTCCATTATGTATTGAATCTGCGAATGGTAAATATGCGAATGATGAATTGTTAGCGTAATGTGAAAGGTATAATCTCTGGTTTCTGGGAGCGCAATGTGTGTTTGATGCATGTCGTCAACTCCACTATGGAAACTTGGTTCCTGCAGCCCCCTTATGCATATTGGGTGAGACTTCACTCGCTCTGTGAGTGTTACTGGAAAGGGTTAAACCTTTCTGGCCAGTGTGTAATGGAGTTTGGTTGATGTTTGTTGACGACAATGCGAAGTGAACCCCTGTCGACAGTCATTGTGTTAACAAAAAAACTACATGAAGAATTATGGATAGATTATGGAACCATCATAAAGTGTAGGAAACTACCCGTTTGGACCCTCTTACGTTTCACCTCTAGTGGAGTCATATCCCCTTGGTTTATTCCCCATAGTCATCCTTCGAACATTTTATTAAATTAAAAAATGATCATGTTATATGTATTTAAAAACCACCATGGCAACTACATCATGGTGTGGAACAAAATCTAGTAATGAATAACATAATTACTATATAAACAAGATCAAGTGCAATGGGTCAAAACTAGGATATTACAAATGAAGTTTGGCATGTTGCTTGTAATGTCGCCATTCAAATAATTGTATAGCAGACAATCCCCATCAATCCTACCAAGTTCCCTAGGTTGAATGGGTACATTGGGAATTGTAATAAGGGAGCAAAGGAATAATGTTTACACATTAGAATAGTCCAAGTATTTAATAAATAAGTTGAATAAATGAATCCAAGAGGAATTATATGTGGCAAATGGTTTTGAGGACATTTGGAGGATGTGGGACCCCCATTAGCTTGGTTTCTCACTGCCACATGGCAAATCTCACTTGGCATTTCGAATCCATGGAAAGAAAAACATTATTGGGTGAGTTGGTAAGGCATACACATGGCATGGAGCATCTTAGGTCAAAATGTGATGGAATAGTAACCTCTATGGAAGGGGAAGAGTCAAATTGGAGACTAGTGGACACTTGGGCTAGATTCCCTAGTCTTATGACAACAATGATGAAGCATCTATGACATCTATGACAAAATTTAGATCTGACTTCTTACACCTGACCTTTATGACATGTCAGCCCCAAAAATAGTCTCAAGAAGGCACTCATGGAGTTGGGGGAAGCTAAAGAGACTCCTATTCGAATTTGGGAGAAGATGGAGGGTTGGAAACTAGGAGACAAGTGGCAAATGTGGAATATTTCCTAAGTGGAAATATCTAGAAGATAATGAGAGGATTTCGACCCTTAGAAGGATAATGTTGGTTATAAAATGTATAAATCAAGTATGAGAATGGCTTTTGATGATTTGAGAAAAATTGCATTTGTGAAGAGAGAGCTAGTGGAAGACTAGTTTCTTGCCTTAGCCAAATTCGAGGGTGAAAGATTCCCATCCAAGTTGATGTTTGGAGAGGCCACTCAGGTATTTCATGGAGCTTTAATGGATTTTTATTTGTAGGTATCAGCTACAGGGCAGCTCATGGTTTTTTTTAATGCAGTACCATCTCTCAACCATTTCCAGTTTTGAAGGCATATTCATGCTCCTTGAGGGAGGGCGTTTTTGGTGAGCTCTTGTGATTCTTGGGAGAGATTTTCATTATGTATTTATGATTGTAATAGCTTCATATCCTTTGTTCTTCATATTCAGAAATTTTCAGGTCGAAATACCCACTGTTTGTATGCAAAAATGTTGATTAATGAGCAAACAATGTCCATTTCCCCACTACATTGATGTATAGCATGATAATGATGATGGTTTCGAATGAATGGATGATTCTATGATGAATTTATGATTAATAGACTTCCATGGATTTATTTTACAAGTTTCATGTACTGTACTTGAGCATTTGAAATATATTTACTTAGTTTAATTGCATTGGGAGAAGAAATAGTGCCATTTCCCCAAGGGTCGAATTGGTGATTTTTGTAGCTGAATGGGAGAGGGTTGGAACAGAGATAATAATAAATTAATGATGCACATGAGACCTTAATAACATCCTTAACACATCCCCTACCTCTGTTCATAAATTCAAGGGATTTTGGAAGCATTTGGGAGGCCATTTCAGTGTTTACCCAGGGGGGATTTGATGCATAAATTGCTATTTCAAATACCATACATTGACCAGAATATAAATCAAATTTTCAGAAGTATTTTGAGGGTTATAAATCATCCATGAACCTAAAATTCAAGTCTAAATATCATTCATATACCCTTACAGAATATTTGGGAGCAGTTGGGTTAATTTGGAGGCCAAAACAACAAAACTAGTCAAGGGTCGAAATTGGAGAAAAAGTGGAAAATTGGTCGTTTTAATAAATTTTTGAAAAATGGACATTACAAGTGGTATCAGAGCATGGTCTTGAAACCTGATGGTATTAACAAGAAGCCAAACAAATAAACCACCACCCTTTGAATCAGTAGTTGAAGAAGTTTTGGTTGAAGAAGAGTAGCAGAAAAAGAGTTTTTTTCTAAAACAATGGGTAGAGAGGAGGAGGAAAAATTAAGACATAAGGAGGAATTTATTGAAGCCTCAAAACCATGTTTTGATGGAATTACCGTGGTTATGCTAGATATGAGTAAACAAATGATGAAAAGTTTCGAATTGTTGGGTAGCCAACTTTCAGGCAAATGGATGATAGAAGATAACAGTGGTTCACATTCAGGGGAAAAGACAAAAGGGAGTGAGCATATTTTTTCAAGCACAGGACCACATAATATACTTGATGAATTCCAAAGCACACAAAGCCATACTGCACTTAAATTTCTCACACCCAAAGAAGAGCCCAATATTGAGGTGGATTATAAGAAACTAGTAAACGATTGGAATGATTTGGATGAAGAGTGTAAAAGAGGTGTACCACTCAGTGACTACATTGATGCTATACAAAAAATTAAAAGGAGGGAAGACAATAGGAGTCCATTCCAAAAAAAAGAATTAAATAGTGCTATTGGAAAAATGTCACTTCCTACTTTTGATGGTTCTTCTCAAAATTCTGCTAACACTTGGGTGCAAAAAATTGGATGTATATTTTCAGCTGAATCCTATGTTGGAAGAAGATGCATTAAAAATGGCCATTTTGCATTTGGAAGGAGATGCCAATGAATGGTGGTTTCATGGGATGAAAACATTGGGTCATAATCAAGTTAAAACATATGGAGAATTTGTTGGCAGGGTACTAGAAAGATTTGAACAAAAAGATCCAGATTTGCCTTTCAAAGAACTAGCTCAATTGAAGCAAACTGGGTCCCCTACTGAATACATGTTGGAATTTCAAAAATTATTAGTCAAGGTGGATGATGTCTCTATGGGAAGATTAGTATTGCTGTTCACTAAAGGTTTGGCTGAACCCTTAAGAGGTTTGGTCAAAGCCCACAAGCCAACTACATTAAAAGATGTAATGAGCTTGACTAGGGATCTCCAAAATGTGCTTCCTAGAACAAGATTTCCTCCCAAGCCTAGCTACAAATTTGAAAAGAAACCTTGGAAAAGGGATGGATATGATAAGAAACCTTGGAAAAGAGAGTCATTTGAAAGGAATAAAAAATAAGGACTAAACAGGGATGAACTTCGAAAAAAGAAATTGTGCTTCACATGCTTCCAACCATGGACACCGGGGCACAAATGTACTAAAGGAAAGGCTCAATACATAGAAGTATTTTTTGATAATGAGGGGTATGATGGGGGCATGGATGAATATGCACATATTTCAGATCGAGAAGAGGCATATGAGACAGTAGTAGAAGAGGAAAGACAAGAAGAAAATCATCCTTCATCGGACAAAGCAAGAATGGCAATACTTTCAGCAGTACCTCGCTATCATACTATCCGATGCAAGGGTGTGGTACAAGGACAAAGAACTTCAGTTTTGGTAGATGGAGGAGCCACCCATAACTTCATTGATGTAGAGATGGTGGAGAAAAGAAAGATACCTATTGAACCATTTGATGGCTTCACGGTTGTCATTCCCGGTCACAACACAATGCAATGCAAAACATGGGTTCCCACGTTGCAAGTCACCGTAGGTAACTATACTTTTGTTGATAGTTTTTATGTGGTTGATGTTGTTGATACTAGTGTGGTTTTGGGAGTGCAATGGATGTATTCAATAGGAGAGCATACAGTAAATTATCAAATTCCCAAAATGAAATTCCAAGATTCAAAAGGAGTACAAAGAGTTGTGAGAGGGCAACACACTTATCCAAATCAAGTAGTGACTTGCAATAGTATGAGATCTATATTGAGGCATGGGGACATAGAATGGGTTGTTGAATGTCATATTACATCTCCCAAGCCAAATATAAATGTTGTTGAACACCCAAAGGAGATAGAGAGACTTTTACAAAAATAAGAAAAAAATTTTAGAGACCTTCCACATGGTAGACCACCGGATAGGGGGGTTGAGCATAACATTATTTTTTAGGAGGGTACTTCACCCATTCAGATACCACCTTATAGACATCCTAAAAGGTTCAGAGATGAGATTGAAAAAGCTATCCAAGAACTCCTAGAGTTGGGACTCATTAGACCAAGCTCTATCCCTTATGCTTCTTCAGTAGTGCTAGTGAAGAAAAAAGATGGAACATTGAGAATGTGCATAGACTTTAGAGCTTTGAACAAAAGACTATAAAGAATAGGTATCCTATTACTAGGATTGATGAGCTCATGGATGAGCTACATGGGGCCAAATACTTCTCCAAAATTGACCTTAGATCAGGGTATCATCAAATTCGAATGAAAGATGAAGATGTGCAAAAGACTACTTTTCGATGTCATTATGGTCACTTTGAATTTCTTGTCATGCCTTTTGGGTTAACTAATGCTCCAACCACATTTCAAGCATGCATGAATAGGATCTTTTGCAAGAAACTAAGAAGGTTTGTTTTGGTTTTCTTTGATGACATTCTCATTTATAGTAAAACATGGGAAGAGCATTTGCAGCAGTTAGAGATTGTGTTGAAGGTTTTGCAAGAAGAGTCCTTATTTGCTAAGTTGTCAAAGTGTGAATTTGGGATGAAAGAATTACCGTATCTTGGGCATATTATTGGGCAAGAAGGAGTGAAGGTACACATGGAAAAAATTAGGTCTATCTTAGAATGGCCATCACCAAAAAACATCACCGAATTAAGGGGTTTTATTGGCATATGCACATGCTACAGAAAATTTGTGAAGGGATTCTCCAAGTTGACTTCTCCAGTCACTGATTTGACTAAGAAGGATGCTTTCAAGTGGGATGAAGAGGTTGAAAAGGCATTCCAAAAAATGAAAGAGGCAATGAGTAGTTGTCCCATACTTGCACTTCCTGATTTTACTAAACCTTTTGTTGTGGAATGTGATGCTTTAGGTGGAGGAATAGGGGTTGTCCTAAAGCAAGGCCAACACCCCATAGCCTTTGAGAGCAGAAAGTTGCAACCTCATGAAAAAATTTACTCTATCTATGATAAAGAAATGCTGGCCATTATGCATGCATTGGCCAAATTCAGACAATACTTGGTGGGCAACAAGTTTGTGGTGAAAATTGACCACAATAGTCTAAGACACTTTCTCACCCAAAAAGATCTAAATGAAAGGCAACAAAAGTGGGTAAGCAAAATCCAAGCTTATGATTTTTATATTGAATATGTTAAGGGAAAGAATAATATAGTAGCAGATGCTTTGTCAAGAAGACCTTCTTTTGCTCTCATGGACATTGCCAAGGATTGAAAAAACATGCTACTAGTTGAATATGCTAAAGACCAATTTGCTTGTGATGTGTTGGATGGAATCGAAGGGGATGATAAATACAGGATTTTGAATGGGCTGATATATTATAAGGGCATAATTTATTTAGTTCAAAACTCAAAGCTTAAGTACCGAATTTTGCAAGAAGCACATGATTCCCCACTAGCGGGCCATCCGGGGATCTTCAAAACTTATAGACAGTTGAGGCAAATATTTTTTTGGAAAGGGTTGAAGGAAGATGTTCAGAAATATGTGAATGAATGTAAAGTATGTCAACAAAACAAATCAGAACTCACATGTCCAGCTGGGCTATTACAACCATTTCCCATTCCGGAGCAAAAATGGGACAGTATCTCCATGGATTTCATCACCGGTTTGCCTAAATATTTGGGTAAGGATTGCATCTATGTGGTAGTGGATAGGTTGAAAAAATTTGCTCATTTCTTTGCTTTTACATCATCTTTTAGTGCTGCACAAGTGGCTGATATTTTTTTCAAAGAAATCTTCAGATTGCATGGGCTCCCCAAGAGCATTGTCAATAACAGAGATAGTAGATTCATGGGTGCCTTTTGGAAAGAAATTTTTAGATTGGTGGGCACTCAATTGACTCCAAGTACCAGCTATCATCCACAAACTGATGGACAAACAGAGAGGGTGAATCAGTGGTTGGAAGGGTACCTAAGAAACTATGTGGGATAGCAGCAAAAAGCATGGGCAAAATGGCTACACTTGGGTGAGTTTTGCTACAACACCACTTATCATATGTAAATAGGGATGTCTCCTTTCAAAGAATTATATGGTTATGATGCACTTACATTTTTTGAAATCATATTTGGTGATAGTACAACCCCAAAGGCTAAATATTGGGTGGAAGAGAGCCAAGACATTTGAAAGCTCTTGAAAGACAATTTACAGGTTGCTCAAAATCAACAAAAAAAATATGCTGATAGACATAGGGAAGAAAGAACCTTTCAGGTCAATGATTTAGTATATTTAAGGTTGCAGCCATATAAGAAAACATCTCTCAAAAAGAATGGAGCAGAAAAATTAAAACCAAGGTACTATGGGCCATACAAGGTAGTGTGGAAGATTGGAGAAGTAGCATATGAACTAGAACTTCCGGAAGGGAGTAAAATACATAACGCATTCCATGTTTCTTGTCTCAAGAAAGCCCTTGGTCAGAAAATCATCACTTCAGAAATACTTCCTCCCTTGGATGATGAAGGTCAGCTCACACTTGTTCCAAAAAAGATTTTGAAGACATGGGAAAGGAGGTTGAGGAGTAGAATTATCAAAGAATATTTAGTACAATGGAAGGACCTACCAAATGAAGATGCCACATGGGAAGAGGAGAAGATTTTGTAGCATCCTAATTTTCAATTGCTTGAGGAAAAGCAATCTTGGGTGGGGAGGACTGTAATGTCCCCATTCAAATAATTGTATAGCAGACAATCCCCATCAATCCTACCAAGTTCCCTAGGTTGAATGGGTACATTGGGAATTGTAATAAGGGAGAAAATAAATAATGTTTACACATTAGAATAGTCCAAGTATTTAATAAATAAGTTGAATAATGAATCCAAGAGGAATTATAGGTGGCAAATGGTTTTGAGGACATTTGGAGGATGTGGGACCCCCACTAGCTTGGTTTCTCACTACCACATGGAAAATCTCACTTGGCATTTCGAATACATGGGAAGGAAAAAATTATTGGGTGAGTTGGTAAGGCATACACATGGTATGGAGCATCTTAGGTCGAAATATGATGGAATAGTAACCTCCATGGAAAAGGAAGAGTCAAATTGGAGACTAGTGGACACTTGGGCTAGATTCCCTAGTCTTATGACAACAATGATGAAGCATCTATGAAATCTATGACAAAATTCAGATATGAATTCTTAAGCCTGATCATTATGACATTTCAGCCCCAAAAACAGGCTCAAGAATGCGCTCATGGAGTTGGGGGAAGCTAAAGAGACTCCTATTCGAATTTGGGAGAAGATGGAGGGTTGGAAACTAGGAGACAAGTGGCAAATGTGGAATATTTCCTAAGTGGAAATATCTAGAAGATAATGAGAGGATTTCGAACCTTAGAAGGCTAATGTTGGTTATAAAATGTAGAAATCAAGTATGAGAATGGATTTTGATGATTTGAGAAAAATTGCATTTGTGAAGAGAGAGCTAGTGGATGACTAGTTTCTTGCCTTAGCCAATTTCGAAGGTGAAAGATTCCCATCCAAGTTGGTGTTTGGAGAGGCCACTCAGGTCTTTCATGGATCTTTAATGGAGTTTTATTTGTAGGTATCATCTAAAGGGAAGCTCATGGTTTTGTTTAGTTCAACACCATCTCTCAACCATTTCCAGTTTTGAAGGCATATTCATGCTCCTTGAGGGAGGGCGTTTTTGGTGAGCTCTTGTGCTTCTTGGGAGAGATTTTCATTATGTATTTCTGATTGTAATAGCTTAATATCCTATGTTCTTCATATTCAGAAAGTTTCAGGTCGAAATACCCACTGGTTGTATGCAAAAATGTTTATTAATGAGCAAACAATGTCCATTTCCCCACTACATTGATGTATAATATGATAATGCTGATGGTTTCGAATGAATGGATGATTATCTGATGCATTTATGATTAATAGACTACCATGGATGTATTTTACAATTTTCATGTACTGTACTTGAGCATTTGAAGTATTTTTACTCAGTTTAATTGCATTGGGAGAAGAAATAGTGCCATTTCCCCAAGGTTCAAATTGGTGATTTTTTGCAGCTGAATGGGAGAGGGTTGGAACAGAGATAATAATCAATTAATTATGCAAATGATACCTTAATAACATCCTTAACACATTCCATACCTATGTTCAGAAATTCGAGGGAGTTTGGAAGCATTTGGGAGGCCATTTCAGTGTTTACCCAGGGGGGATTTGATGCATAAATTGCTAGTTAAAATACTATACATTGACCAGAATATAAATCAAATTTGCAGAAGTCTTTTGAGGGTTATAAATCATAAATGAACCTAATATTCAAGTCTAAATATCATTCATATACCCTGACAGAAGATTTGGGAGCATTTGGGTTAATTTGGAGGCCAAAACAACAAAACTAGTCAAGGGTTGAAATTGGGGAAAAAATGGAAAATTGGTCATTTTAATAAATTTTTGAAAAAGGGACATTACATTGCCTCCACAAATGCATCATTCAGCACAACATAAATTGTCAGGGGCAACAAATATTACTTTCAACTTGCACTCTCTTCTTGAACCATTGGGTTAGCCACCTCCTCCATTCTTCTCATATCTCCATAGGCATAGACCTTATGACTTAACCTTCATAGGTGTCAATGTCATACCCAATCAACAAATGAATCATCAAAAAACCCCACAATTTCAGCAATTGAAGTTGTTTGATCATGACATATCCCAACATCCACAACAACCTAGTTTTGAAACTTGTTCATATCATTTCCATGGAATACCGTTCCCTCAAGATCCATATGGGAAAACGTTATACCCACTTCATAGTGGGCCTCCCATAAACCAATCTATTTATAAATCTTTCAAGCCTCATGCATTTCCACCAAATCACTCAATCCAACTCGTTCCAATGTCACGGAGAGGGGTTACTTCTATGAACAACTTTACTTTCATTCTTGAACAACTAGCACATGGTACTTGTGGATTCTCGTTCAATTATCCACATGTTGTTAGTTTTTTGGGTTACTTTAAAAGTGTTTACATCATGTTTGGGGTGATTTATGAGATTGGGATACATGATGTATGTTTAGACCCTAGATGGTCTATGATGGATCAAGACATGGGAGATGGTCTATGATAGATTTTGTAATACCCTGGTTGTTAAGCCCCAGACATATGTTATTAATTTGTTTATTATTGGGCACTAGGTGTCGGGACTATGGAATTTGGACATTATTATTATTATTATTATTATTTAATTAAATAACTAGATTCAATATCAACAACTAACGAGAATGTGGGGCTATGGATTCAACTTGTGAGGGGGTTGGGGACTAGGAGTTGTTGATATCCCTAACATTACTTGTTGGGCCCTATTTTTTATTATTTTGGGTTATGGAGGAACTATTAAATCCTATTTGATTATTGTTGGGACTACTTTGCTAGTGTGCCCTCCTTAGCCTCTTGTGATGCTCTTCATCCATTCATGCACCCTCACTGGCTATTTTTAGCCTGCACTCTTTGGAAAAAGTGTAACTCCCTCCTTAATCCACCTTTTTCTATTCAGGGAATGAATCTCATGAATGAGTAAATCCTCATCTCTCATCAATTCAAGTTGGCCTCTAACCTTTGGAGTTACCTCTCTTGGAATTGGAGTCACTCACTTGGGGAATTCGATTGACTATTTGTGTATGGTAATGATTTTTCTCTCATTCTCTTCTATGGTTTTCTCTTGAGATCTCCAGTGCATCAGAATGCTCTCTTGCTTGAAAAAATACATGCTCTCGAGTATGAGATGCACTGTATTGTTGAATATTGAAGGCCTTGTAATGAGGTTTGAAGACCCCATAATGGGGATTGAAGATTGATTGTGCATAACACAATATGAGTCCTTATCCCATTGCTTGTCCCTATCCAAATCTAGCACGTGAACCCTGACAGTGGATGGTGATGTCCTAGGGGACTTGAGTAGTGAAGGGAATTCCATTGCACTAGGTAGTGTAAATGGAAAAAAAAATTTAGATGGAGAAAGGTGTAGTTGTGGTTTTTAACAGTGTGAAAAGGACGCAACCATATGTTATATTTCACCTATTTATAATCATTTTTTGGTTGTGAGACCTGTTCCATTTCGTCCGCAGTGACATTTATAGTAAGGAATGCTTTTGTTTTCATTGAAAAAGGTTTTCGTTTGACTGAGATACATCTTTTTTTATGTGGCAGTGTTCCCATTGTTGAGATGAGTGCAACATGCATGTTGGTTTGAGAGTACCTATCCTATGGATATATGGCCTCAGCTCGGGGGTGAATGACATGTTGAAATATGCATGAGCATGGCATGTTTATGTTGGGGTGGAACATTATCTTGTTGAAGATAGTTCCCCATGATTAAGATGAGTATTTTATTATATGTTTATTTACTGCAATTTCGAAAATATATGTTGTTATGGATTTGATTTGCTTATGATCTGTATGGTTGTAGGTGACAGCCATGGCATTTGATTTAATATGGTTGTATATGACATCTTTCATATCTGAATTTGTTTTTGTTGAGATGGCTATGGTTGGTAGTTAGTGATGAGTATTAATATATGTTTATTTACCGTATTTCTGATGTATATGTGATCTTGGACCCGGTTTTCTTATGGTTTGTATGGATGTAGGTGCAGCCTTCATATCTATTTTTGTTTATGTTAATATGGGTGTAGGTGGTAGTTAGTAGATTTGATTTTTAATACTGTTATTGTGGTTGTAGATGGTAGCCTGTAAATTTGTTTATCATATTGTTTAAGTTAGCTTGCAAATTTGATTTTGCTAATGGTTATATGGTTGTAGTAGTTCTAATTATTTGATGTTTGATTACATGTTAATAGATTTCTCAGTTATGTTTATTTTCATGCTTTCATTTACCTTGCACAGCATGTGCATATGGAAAATAACATGCATCGCAAGTTTGCATTGTCTTTAAAAAGACTGATTGTTTTATTTAATTGGCTTGTTGGCATGTTGGCCTAGCCTTAGATAATCTTATTCCACTGTGAATTTACCTTGATTCAGCCTTCCCTTGGGATTCCTGGTGACCTTGGCCTTGGTTTTGGGGTTGGGGTCATCACATAGTGGTATCAAAGCATAGGTTTCAACTCTGCGAATGTTGGGCCTTCTACCATTTTATAATTTTGTTTTTGGAATGTGTTGTGAAAGAAGTTTGACCTCCCTTATGTAAACGGAAGAGTTGTTTTTATGCATTATTTCTGAAATGGAAGAGCTTTATTTGTTCTAACAATCGTTGAAGATGAACACATTGCAGTCTCTAGTTATATCAGTTGATGAATGAACATGTAATGTGACTATTGAAAAACAAATTGTTAAACCCTTAATCGAACTAGTGACAACTAAAGAATTAGAAGTACAGTGGAGATGAAGCTATAGTAGTAGAGATACGATATCAGAGTTTATCAGCAGAGATCAGAGATGTATTTCGAAGAAGGAAATATGCCATATATCCCTAAAGAGAAGTATGTTGGAAGAAGATAAGTAAAATCAAATGGACATAAGAGAAGCAGTGAATACTTAAGTTTGGATGATTCAATAATAAAATGCAGAGAGGATAATAAAAGGATCATTCAAATTCAAGAAAAAATCATGCATGACTTTAAAAAATTGAAGGGAACCCAAATATCAGCTCCAAGAAACCACCAGGAAGTCAAAAGACATGAACCAAGAAGAGATTATGAAATATCTAGATCATCCTAAAGAAGACCTCATCACAAACCCTCTGGAGAGAAGAAGAAAAAGTATTCATCAAGTAGCTTAGAAAGAATCCCCGAAATATCCCCAGTAATATATAAGAAGAGAAGGTTTGCGCAGAATGAACTAGTGGGAGAACCAAGAAGAATCAAACCCCCAACCTTTGATGGAGAAGCGAAGCAAGGAGAAGATGTTGAATCTTGGTTGTTGGGACTTAGAAAGTTTTTCTAGTTGCATCAGTACCCATCAAACATGGAAGCAAGGGTATCCATCTACCACTTGCAAGGTAAAGCATCCATTTGGTGGGATCAGCTAGTCAAGCTGAAAGATATTGATGAAGATATAATCTCTTGGAAAAATTTCAAGAAATACCTCCATAAAGAATATCTCTCAGAGCACTACTATGACAAGAAGATGGAGGAGTTATTTGAACTCAAGTTGGGCAACATGACCATGGAAGATTATGAGAAAAGGTTCCTATAAATCTCAAAGTATGCAAACTTCATAAAGGATGATAAAGTGAGGATGCAGAGGTTCCTCAGTGGTCTACAAGATTCCTATAATGACAAGATTCAGTATGACAGACCAAAGACTCTTAAAGATTCCATTTGGAAAGCAAAGCACCTATATGATCAAAATAATAACAAATATCCATATCAGAAGGAATGGAAGGATACGAAAATATACAAACAAGAACAAAGAAAGAAAGGATTCAAGCCTCCATCATTAAGAAATAGTAATAATTCCTATCAGAAAGAGAAAAGAAAAACCAAAGGGGAAGAAAATTTAGACAGAAATCCAAGACCACCTGTTGAATGTTGGACATGTAAGTGGAATCACTATGATAAGCAGTTTCCACTTAAAAGAAAGTGTCCTTAACAACATTTAAGAAGCCTCAATTATTGGTGATATTGGAAGAAGTATTCCAAGAATCTATGCAACCCTGGATGGTAGACAAGCTGATCATTAGTCGCGGATGATTCAGGTAGTAGGTAAGATTACTAATGTACCTATATCTATTTTGATTGATTCTAGAGCTAGCCATAGTTACATTGCACCTAACATAATTGATATATGTTATTTGAAGAAAAGTAAGCTAGAGACAGCAAGTCTAGTACAGTTGGCTACCAGTACC
Organism: Larix kaempferi; assembly: GCA_027924585.1. Lineage (NCBI taxonomy): Eukaryota > Viridiplantae > Streptophyta > Pinopsida > Pinales > Pinaceae > Larix > Larix kaempferi. Next base: position 6,325,228 of record BSBM01001153.1, read on the forward strand.
AAGAGGAAGGAAGGTCACATAAACAGTAAGGAAGTTTCCTTTGGAAATGAATGATTTGAAGACCTTTGCAGACTTGAACCTCATACCTTTGGGTTCATATGATGTATTGATTGACATGGATTGGTTGGATGCACATCATGCCATGCTTGACTGTCACAATAAAACTTACACTTTCCTAGATGAAGAAGGAAATCAGGTGACAGTGAGAGGCATACCTAGACCCATATCTATGAGACATATCACAGCTCTATAGTTGAGAAAGTGTTTTAAAAAAGGTTTTCAGTTGTATGCATCCCATGTGGAGGATCCAAAAGAAGGATAGGAACCAGAGTTACAAGACTACCCAGTGCTACAAGAATTTGTAGATGTATTTCAAGAATTGCTAGGAATGCCACCTAAGAGAGATATTGATTTCACTATTGATTTGGTGCCAGGAGTAGTTCCTTCATCTAAAGCACCTTACGGGATGAGTACTCCATAATTGAAAGAGTTGCATATGCAATTAGAAGATATTTTGAAGAAAGGTTACATAAGGCCTAGTGTGTCACCTTAGGGAGATCATGTGTTGTTTGCAAAGAAGAAAGATGGAACTCTAAGACTCTATATAGATTACAGTCAGTTAAACAAAGAAACAATCATAAACAAGTATCGCTTTCCAATGATTGATGATTTGTTTGACCAGTTGAGAGGAGCCAAAGTATTCTCAAAGATAGATTTGAGATCAAGATATCACCAAGTCAGAATGAAGGATGAAAACATCAGTAAGACAACATTCAGGACCAGGTATGGTCATTATGAATTTACAATGGTACCTTTTGGATTGAAAAATGCACCAACAACATTCATGTGTATGATGAATGGAGTTTTCAAAAATTATTTGGATAATTTTATAATTGTATTCTTGGATGACATCCTTATCTATTCCAAGTTAGAAGAAGAGCATGAGGAACATCTAATATTGCTGATGCAAGTACTCAGAGAGCATCAGTGGTATGCCAAGCTCACTAAGTGTTCATTCTATCAGATTAAAATTTAGTACTTGGGAAACATCGTATGAGAATAAGGCATCTCGGTGGATCCTGAAAAGATAAGAACTATTATGGAATGGCCGATGCCGAGGAATGTATCCGAAGTGAGATATTTTATGGGGTTACCAAGATACTATCAAAGATTCATTGAAGGCTTCTCAAATTTAGCTCATCCTATTACATCCTTGCAGAGGAAGGGTGTGAAGTTCGAATGGAATTCTAAGTTTGAAGATTGTTTTAAGAGACTCATGGAAATGCTTACCCATGCACTCGTTATGAAGATTGCAAATATTGATGAAAGCTTTGTAGTATGCACCGATGCATGTAAGCAAGGAATTAGTGGAGTGTTGACTCATAATGTCCATGTAATCAGTAATGAATCCAAAAAGATGAAAGAACATGAACAAAACTATGCCACCCATGATCTAGAGCTTGGAGCTATCGTTCATGCCTTGAATATGTGGAGGCACTACTTGGTGGGTAAGAAGTTTGAATTAAGGATTGATCCTGATGGTTTGAAGTATTTGTTTGAGAAGCCTAACTTGAATGCAAGACAAATGTGGATGGAATTTCTATGTGAATATGGATTTTAAATCAAGCATGTTAAAGGAAAGGAGAATAAGGTAGTTGATGCACTCAATAGGAAGATATATGTGATGTATGTAGAAGCTATCAATACCGATACATCATAATTGAAATATAAGATCATTGAAGCCAATGCTACAAATGAACATTACCAACAGGTAAGAGATGGATTGCATCAATAGAAAGTACCACCAAAGTTTGATAAGTATAGGTTGGAAGAGAATGGAATCCTCATGCATAAGGAAAGAGTTTATGTGCCAAAATATGGAGATATAAGGAAGATGGTTATTAAAGAGATGCATACTATACCTTATGCTAGAAATTCAGGTTATCAAAAGACAGTAGCAGCAGTGAGGAAGCAATACTATTGGCCAGGAATGAAGAATGATGTTTTAGAGTACATAGCTAGATGTATGGAATGTTAGAAAATTAAAGTGGAGCATCAACATCCAGCTGAATTGTTGCAACCATTACCAATATCTGAATGGAAGTGGGACATAGTGACGATAGATTTCATCACAAAGTTGCCTAGGAAAAGACTACATAATGATGCCATCATGGAAGTGGTGGATAAGCTTACTAAAGATGCACACTTTATTCCAATAAAGACAACCCACAAGACAACTAGCATTGCATACATCTATATGAAAGAGGTTGCCAAACTGCATGGAATTTCGAAGGCCATAGTGTCAGACAGAGATGCAAAGTTTACTTCTAACTTTTGGAAAGGATCATTCGAAGGATTTGGCACAAATATGAACATGATTAAAACATACCATCCCCATAAATACGATCAGAAAAAAGAGAGTTAATCAGGCGATTGAGGACATGTTGAGAATGTATGTGATGGATCAGCCATCCAAGTGGGAAGATTATTTACATTTGGTAGAGTTCACTTATAATAATGGATATCATGCCTCTCTGAAGATGAGTCATTTTTAGGCGTTGTATGGGAGAAAGTGAAATACTCCTATCATTTGGTATAATCTGACAGACAAAATAATTATTGGAATGGAATTACTGAAGAACATGGAAGATCAAATGGTTAGAATCAAGCAGAATTTGAAAGCAGCTCAGGACATACATAAAATTTATGTAGATCATAACAGGACTAACAGACAATTTAAAGTTGGAGATCGTGTCTTTTTGAAAGTTAGACCCAAGAAGAGCTCCTTGAACTTGGGAAACTATTCCAAGCTAGATGCTAGATATTGTGAACTCTTCGAGATCTTATCTAGGATAGGTCCCTGTTACCGTTCAAACTAGCAGGATAGGCTTGCAAGTGAAAGAAAATCACATAAGAAACTTGGACTACTGTCATCTTTGTCCAATCTCCTAAATTCTTTTGGATCCAATGTTGTCCCAAGGGGAGAGCCCTTTAATGTACCTACCAAGTAGATTCCAAATTCCTTCCAAACACCTTAAAACATAGATCAGTGCCTCTAATGGAGTCAAACACATAGTAATAGGGAGAGTTAGGATGGTGCTTGTATAGTAGTTTTGGTAGTTTTGCAGGTATGTTTAGGATTAAAAAAGATAGGTCAAGGATTTCATGCCCCGAAATTTTAGGGCGGCGAGAATATAGGGCCAAAATTTTGGGGTCACGAGAATTTAGGGCTACGAAAATTTAGGTTCGAAATTTTGGGGTTGTAAGAATTTAGGGCCGCGGGAATTTAGAGCTACAAGAATTTAGGGACGAGGTTTTTGAGCCGAGATTTTAGGGCTGCGAGAATTTTGGGCCGAAATTTTGGGGTCGCGAGAATTTAGGGTCGTGGGAATTTAGTGGCGAGATTTTAAGTTCGCGAGAATTTAGGGCTGCGGGAATTTAGTGTCAAGATTTTAGGGCCACGAGAATTTAGGGATGAAATTTTGGGGTCACGAGAATTTAGGGTTGGAAGAATTTAGGGGTGATATTTTAGGGCCGAAATTTTAGGGAGGCCAAAAAAATGTAGAAAATTAATTTTTATTTTTATTTTTAGGGTTTTTGTTATAAAATTGCAGACCTAATTTGAACCTTAATTCTAACATGAAAATGCAAGTTTAACCTAGCAATAATATTTACAAAAATTCAAACTAGGGTTTGATGTAGAAAAAGTGGAAAAACTTAGGGTTTTAATGGATTTTACCCCAAACCCTAGTGTTAGAGGAAGGTGACAAGCCTTCCTCTTGGAGGTAATTCTCCTTGCTGCTAGGTTAGGGATTCTTGAAACAACCTCTAGAGTTGGTTTCAAGAGCCTAAACTAGGGAAAAGTTGGAGCTCCAAGGCCAAACTTTGTAAAAACCTCCTCTTGGGAGCGTTTTTAGTATGTAATGAGGATATAATAGCAGGAAAAAGCCTTACTCAAAGAGAATGTATCCTTAGGGATACCATTCAATCATTCAAGATGCAAAATTGACCTACCATTCATCAAGCAAAGTTTAAAAATGTAAAAGACTTACTTTGAGCATGAGTTATTCCAACCATTCTAGCGTCCACAAAGCATTAACAAGACAAAGAAAGCATCCAACTTCATCAAGAGCAAGAATAATCATTCCTCCAAGAGGTGCACATCACTTCATAAGGTCCTTTTAGGGTTAAAGAGTAGCATAATGAATTTTATCCCATAAGTTGTGTGTAAAAATGAAGTGAGCAGATTGTATTTATATGATCTCACACTCACTCTTTACAAAATATTCAAGCCTACATGCTTTAAAATGTCAATTGAAAATTAAAACATGTCAACTTAAAATTATAACATAAAATAATATAAATAATCAAATATGTGGGTAACTTGGGGCATTTTCCCTAGAATTTACCCAAAAATGACTAAAATAGCTAAAAATGAGAAAATCACTCTAGACTAAAGGCTGGAGTGGGGAGGGGGGGAGCGTCATGCCCCATGTAACCCCAACAGTAGTGAAAATCCCTCAACCCCCCCATATCAAGCAATGTAGTCTCGGTACAAGGATGACATCATCATGAATAGGAGCCCAAGGAGAGAGGGCGCTGCAGTGCATAGGGACCATGAGGGTGTCAATGGTGACCTGAAATAGAGAAAAAATCCTTAGTGCTGAGATAAATTCCACCGGAGTGATAAAAACAGGTGGGGGGTCATGTGACCGAATGACCCACCCCTAGGAGCCCTGGACACCAACCTGTCACATCCCCATCTTTACCCTATTGCATTAAAATTGTAAATGATGTAAATATCGTTATTAAATCATGGTGATGAGCTCAAGGCCAATGCCCCACCATCAATTTAGCATTTTATTTATCGGCAATTAAAAAAAATAGATGCCTATGGTTCTTGTGCTAGATATGCACAATGTAAATTCGGACATCATGTAGATATGCAATTTTAATGAAATACCCACAACGGGCTATGCAATGCAACAAGAGATGGGGGCATGATTTTTATAAGGAATAGAGAGGGAAATCATTCAAACCCTTGAGCCAATAGAGTCAATCCATGTGTCAATGTGAAAACCCATGAACTCTCAACTACCCATTTTGTCTCATGCACCCAATCATTTAATTCTTCCAAGAATTGGTTGAGACAGTTAATGCCTTGGGATTGGAGAGGTATGGAAGTCAATTTTCATGCATGGGAAAGCCATCAACCTGAAAAATCGTCTTGCTGGGCAAGAAAACACCCACGAAATGGTGCCCAAAGCCATTCTTTACCCATTGCATTCATCCTCTCATGCAGTTGGGAGGAAGGGAGCCACGGTTTTGGGGTCTGGGGAGGCCGTTTTTGTCCCTTGAATGCCCAGGAACGTTTTCTAGAAACGATTTGGATCTCACAGACTTGATCTCCCTCCACCATTCTGTTTTGGTTGCCCATGTTTTTCTGAAAATCCCATTGTGGGTATTCCATTGTAAAAATGTTCTTCTACTGCCCAACATTTGTAATTCTCCTGTTTGTGCATTCTGTTTGGTTTGAGTTTAAGAGCAAGGATCTAGGATTGGAAGAGGACTTGATTTGGCTTGATAAACCTAGTGAGGGAAGTGGCCTCTCAAGTAGATCAAAGGGGCTGGTTACTCTTCTATGCACACCCTGAGCAATGCTAGATTGGAAGGTATGACCTAAGGGACTGTGTAACAGTGAAGGGAATACTTTCTGGTAATGGGTGTGTAGGCATTGTGGAGACCAAGCTAGAAAGATCTTGTAGAGGTATCCATAGCTCAAGGGTCGAGCCACTAGCTTACCAATTCACCCTCTGTCCATTTCCTTAGTGGCCTGATAAACCCAATTGTGCATTGGCTTGGCTGAATTCCGGTGTATCTTTGGCTATGTGTGAGTCTATTGTTCCCTAGTTCCTTGTAGAAATCATGCCCAGCTCGGGGGTGGCAGTGGTGCTGAAAGATTGAAGAGCACACTCACCTATGGATGGGTGGAATGTTGCAGTTGCATAGTCAGTTGCTCGGAGCTACTTTGTTTTAAGATAAGTGTTCTATTGGTTTTAAATTCTGAAATGTTTTATTCACTGTTTGTTATGGAAATGCTGAATATATGATTAAATCTGTAAATGAATTACTTCCGTTGTGTTATATATATATACCCATATGCATATGTATTCTGTTTTACATGGATTTTATTTAAATATTATGGGGCTATATGTATGGATTTAGTATCATGTCCTCTCCATCGTATTGGTATGCTGGGTGGAAATATGACAGAATGGTATCAAAGCTGCTGGTTGCAGCATTGGACCTCTATGGGCCGAATCTGATTCCAGTTACAAGGGAAGATCCCTTCTTGATCACCACAGGTTACAGCATCAAGAATAACGGGCTAAATGGGATAATTGTAGAGGTAGGATCACCTCCTATTGAGCAGTGAACATCCCTGAAAGAAAAGAAAAAAATTCCGAAATTGTTTAAGCGTCTTTGAAAATTTCAAAATTTTGTCTAAATCGGAAGGAACTTGCGAGTTTTTTTTTTGCCACATTGGCGGAAGGACTCGACAAGTTAATCCGCAATGGTGGAAGGAACTTGTGAGTTCTTGCTGAAGTTATCGGAAGAACTTGGCGAGTGGCTCCGCGACAATTCGGTAGAAAATCATTAAGTTTGCCGGAAGAGGAAGGAAGAATTTCGATGGAAGAGTTGGAAAAAGCTTTCCGGAACAACGAAAGCATTGGCGAAAGCTTTCCGGAATAGCGGAAGTGTTCGCGAAATCTTTCCAGAACAGCGGAAGCGTTGGCAAAAGCTTTCCGGAACAATCGAAGCGTTGGCGAAATCTTTCCGGAACAGCAGAAGCATTGGCGAAATATTTCCGGAACAGCGGAAGAGTTGGCGAAAGTTTTCTGCAATGACGAAAATAACTGTTGAGTTGCACCGAAGTTGTCGGAAAGAAAAGATGAGTTTTTGGCGGAGAAACTCAACGAGTTCGTCCGCAACGGCGGAAGAACTTGGCGAATTGGCCCGAAATGGCAAAAAAAAAAAAAAACAAACAAAACAAACAAAAAACGAGGGTGCTTCCCTCGACCCGCCCTGCAGTGACAGCCACAAGGGGGCAATCCCCCTTGACCCCCGTCGTCCCCCTCATATGTCATTGATTGTGAGAAAAATCTACGATTGAACAAGGTTTTCAATATAGGATTTTCCCATATACATGCAAGTAATTTATTAATTTTTGAGAATATAATGCAACTAACAGTTGTGTTTATAAACACATTTTGTAGAGTCATAGTCACAGGAAGCATTCCAGACAGGGTAGTAGGAAAGCTTTGGTCTTGGTTGGGCCAAGAGAGTCAACATCATGGATGATGCACAGGATCCCTATGAGCCTGAGACAGATTCCATGGGGGAGAACATACATGTTGAAAATTTTGAAACAGAATCTAATGGGAGGAGAAATCAAGAGACTCCTCTAGGTATTGCAGCCACCATGAGGAGCCTAAGGGTGGAGTTGCAAAGTTGTAGAGAATATAATGAAAGAATGATTAAAGCTCAAGAAGAACAAAATCAGTTGAATGCAACCATGCTGTAGAGTTTGATAGACATCCAAAGGCAAATAAACTCTGGGCATCAGACATCAAATCCAGAAAGGGGTGGGAGTAGTTCTAGGAGGAACTCCCGCAAGAGGACCAGTAGCTCAAGAAGAGTTTCTAGAGATAGAACATATACTCCAGAAATCTCTTCTATTGGATCATCTGACTCTAAAGAATCTATTGAGGGTTTAAACTCTTCATCTCATAGGAATAAGAGAAAGAGGCATTACAAGAATGATTCACATGGGGAGTTTAAGAAAGCAAAACCTCCTACATTTGATGGAGAGGTAAAGTCTGGTCAAGAAGCTGAAGCTTGGCTTCTTGGGATGAGAAAGTATTTCCAAGTCCAAGACTACTCTGGAAATATGAAGGAAAGGGTAGCCATCTTCAACTTGAACGGAAGAGCATCTATATGGTGGGATCATATCAGGCAAGTGAGGAAGATCAATGAATGGAAGATTGTGTGGAATTAGTTCAAGAAATACTTCAAGCAAAAGTACCTCTCTGATAGGTACTATGATGATAAGATCAAAGAGTTCCATGAGCTGAGATTGGGACAATTGACCATGGAAGAATATGCAAACAAGTTCTTGGAGTTGCTGAGGTATGTCAGGAATATTCGAGATGATAAGGTGAAAATTCAGCGTTTCCTAAGTGGACTGCCCCAGTCATATAAAGACAGGATTGAGTTTGATGAACCTCGAACTCTAGAGGAGTCAATAAGGAAGGCCAAGTATTGCTATGATCAAAACAAAAGAAAACCTGATTTCCATAAGGCATGGAAGGACAAGAAAAATGAGAAGTTTGACCAAAGGAATAAAGGTTTCAAACCTCCTCATCTCAGAAATTAGCAAAGGAATCCATCACAGGTTGTGACTAAGTCAACTAGGATGATGGGAGACAAGCCAAGAGATCCAAAGGAGCAAAGAGAACCACTTCAATGTTGGGGTTGTGGAGGAGACCACATGCTTAGGAACTGTCCACATCAGAATGGGAATTGTTGGCTCGGTTTTGCAACCAAGCTTAGTGCTATGGGCACCTACTAACTAGTAGTAGCAGTTTCAATAGAAATAAAAACAATAAACTAAATAAACAATACTTTTCATGGATCTAAACAAGAATCTAAGCAAATAATGTAAATATTTCAAAATCAAGAACAAGAAACATAAGAAATAAATTTTGTATTGAAAAGTGGGGGGCAAGCAAGTGCTTGCGATATTACCTCCAATGGTGAAGGTTGATGTTGAGCAACTCCCAAGATGAGTAGCTCCAAACTCCAATAGGTCTCTTTCTCCAAGGTTGCTTCAATGGCTAAAAGTGCTCAGGGGAGATTTCAGCAGCATAAGGATGAGATAATGGAAGGATATGAAATGAGGAGCCCCTACCACCTTTTTATAGGTTTTGGTGGTGAGGAATACCATTTGTGGTTTTGTGGAAACCAATGGTATTGACCAACATGGTTTAGGTTCTTTTCCCTCCTTTTTCCTTTTTTGAATAAAAATAATATTTTAATTCCCTTTTTAATATTTTTGGGAATTTGGACCCTTTTTGAGGGTTTTTTATGATTTTCTTGGAAAAATAATCTTTTTTAATGGAAAAAGGGGTGTACCAAGGTCTTTTGGTGACCTTTTGTTGGTTTCAGAGGCTCAGATGGTGGAAAAGTGGACAAATGGGTCATGTGAGTAAGGGAATGAGCTAGTGAGCACTTTTTAGGTGTTAACAGATTGCCCCCTGATGTGTGAGGGCAGGAGCTCATCGTATGGCCGATAGACATCATAGTTCTTTTGTCCTTTTTCTGGGTTTTAGGGGGGAGAAGAGACCGTTTGGAGACTGGAGCCACGGCCCTTGGAAGCTGAAAAAACAAAAAATATTACATGGCCTCAATATGAATGAGGTATAATCTCTGATAAAGGACGAGGCGGGCATTCCCATGCTCGTATCAAGGCATGTACAAAACAATTAGTCCCAAGAAGGGGGATCTAATACGTGAAGAAATATATTGGTACATCATAATGGTCCAGAGGGGACATGATTGTGGGATATACTCATGATCATGAATGATCGCAATAACTGATACACTGGATCAACTGTGGAACTGCTGAAACTGAAGGTGTCCAACATCTGTAGGGACTCAAAGACTGTGAGCCATCTCTGAGAAGTATTTGTATCGGTATACTCGAGGGAGTATAAAACTGGGGTACATCTGAATACTGTCGCCATACGCAACCCGGATATGTATAGAAAAAATGTAACTGGTTGTATCCATAGGTAGACTCTCAAATGTGGAGGAGTCAGGTGGTATCCGGGGTCTTCGACTAATAACTGAACGAACCAATACCCTGTGCGAGTCTCAACGATGCGATCAAGGTGTTGAAGTCGAGCATGTGAGAAACAACCATTTGGAGAGGCACTGAGGATTCCTCTCGAAATGATTCGTAGGCACTCATTATAAATGGTAATGAGTCTAAGACACAGGGACCTCTAGGTCTATCCTCTGGAATCAATGTGGTTGTCGTCGACAGAGGGAGACCAGCAACTAACAAGGCAATGATGTTTCCTTGATAGGAGCACGAGGTGTAGAACTGAAGTGATGTAGTACTGCTGGTAGGACTGACATACTTGTGGGAATGGGAAATAACTGGGTCAAAAAATGGGTAGACTCAAAACTTCCTTTGTTCAGAGCATGATGACATGGTTGACCTGGCAGGGTAGGGAACTGACTTGTAGGTGCAGGGATCATAGCTTCGACTGAATGGTATATATTGACTCTGGGGGGGGAGGACAAGCTGATGGTAGCTGTCGAGAGAGTTTCAGGGTGACATACTGCAGAATACTCTGAACAAAGGCGACCAAAAGGGGAAGCTGCTAGCGAGTAGATATGATCTGTCGTGGCGCCAAGAGGCACCCTTCTTCCTTCTTCATAGTTTTAATGAGCTTTAAGAAGGGATAAAAGTGTGCTCTGAAATGGTACGGTCCTGTGGATTTTGTGAGCCCAGGACGGCGCATGCTCATGGTTGCTTTCATGTTTAGAGAGTCTGAAAACAGTAAGTGGACTCTGTTGGTGTTTCTTTTTCGTAAGTTTAGTCTCCGAGGCCCGAAAAAGTATAAAATGATGCGAATGGAGAACTCTTCTAGCCGATGTGACTAGAGTATACCTTTTTCGTAATTAGTCTACAAGGTCCGGAAAAGGGGTAAACTTATACCAGGTAGACGCCCTTTCAGATACGTTTATCGAGCATGAAAGGAAGCAAGATTGCTCGGCGATCTTTTCATTGTTTTAGGAGTCAGAAAAGAGCTTAACAGAAACTCCCTAAGTGCCTTTTTCGTAAAAGGGGTTGCTCGGCCCGAAAAAGGGGTAAAATCATACCGAACAAAAAATGGTTCGACGAGGACGAGAAAAGGTCTCAAGCATCGTCATCTGTGCGGAAAACTGGATCCGGCGACATAAGATACATCGACAACGGAGAACGACCGATGTGGTACGCAAACCGAGGCGACGAGGGGGCGTGGAAAAAATGCCCGGAAAATCTAAAGGTGAGAGCGAGAAATGGTCTCTAGCATCATCAAGGGCGCGGAAAACTGAATCCGGCGATATAAGACACATCGAAAACGGAGAACGGCCGATGTGGCACGCAAACCGAGGCGACGAGGGGGCGTGGGAAAAAAAATGCCCGGAAAATCTAAAGGTGAGAGCGAGAAATGGTCTCAAGCATCATCACGAGCGCGGAAAACTGAATCCGGCGATATAAGACACATTGAAAACGGAGAACGGCCGATGTGGCACGCAAACCGAGGCGACGAGGGGGCGTGGGAAAAAAATGCCCGGAAAATCTAAAGGTGAGAGCGAGAAATGGTCTCAAGCATCATCACGAGCGCGGAAAACTGAATCCGGCCATATAAGGCACCTCGAAAACGGAGTACGGCCGATGTGGCACGCAAACCGAGGCCACCAGAGGGGCTAAAAAATGGTCAAAAATGGACCCCGGAAAAAACGGGAAACGGAAGGAACCTCTATGAAGTTCCCGCTGTGCTGATCCCAACGGTACCAACGGTTTGAGAAATGGACTTCGTATGACGCCGCAATGGTTGTTTGAAATTTGTGGAATTTCTATAAATAGGACGTGGGGCCCAATATGACTTGTCATTGTCACGTGCGAGTTTGATAGAGCAGTCAGAGCTATTTCTCGATTTCCGGGAGATTTCACCGTTGGTTTTCGATTTAGCGAGTTGCAGGTAACTCTATTCGCCTTAACCTAGTCAATTATGTCTTTTTTAGTTGGCGGTGGGCCCCCGAAAGCCGCGAAACTCCACGTTGACTCTCCAACGTGGAACCGCGCGGGTTTCGGGGCGGAACCCGCGATGAACCGCGCGGGTTTTAGACTCACAGTCGCGATGTTCATCGCGACTGTCTGGACGAAACTCGCGATGTTCATCGCGGGTTTTTTCATGGAACCCGCGATGGTCATCGCGGCTTTTGTGGAAAAGCCGCGATGGTCATCGCGGCTTTTTTTGAAAAAGTCGCGATGAGATTTTTTTCAAAAATTTTTATGCTGGGGCTAAAATTTTCTGTGTTTTCTTGGCAGGATGTTGCGGAGGGCTCAGTCCGTATGGCGGGAGAGAGATATTGATGCCGAGATTGTGGCGAGGATCGAGGATGATGGGGGGGTGAGACAGACTTTAGCCATGAGCGGACTCTTGAAGTTCGCTCAGATACCTTATATCCGTTCAGTGAGGAGACTCCTGAACAAGCTCGTTCAGTGGTGGGTGCCGGCAGAGGGTGCCTTTATTATTGGTGGTGAGAGGTTGGAGATTACTCTCACTGATGTATATTTTTTGACCGGTTTGCCTCGCTTGGGTGAGGTGGGTGATATCCCTCCGAGGTTGCCTCCAGGCGTGGATATGGAGGACCTCTTACAGACCTTTTGTGGGGATGACGCTGTTTTGGTAAACAGCTCTATCAGTCTGAAGTTCCTACGTGAGTGGGATATGCGGGCCGTTGGTGCCTGCGTTCTGAGGGTTTTGGGTGCTGCTGCACCACATCGTATGTCTGGGGGGCAGACGGTGATGGTGGACTCCGTTCTACGGGGTACGTACTATGCTTGGGCTCAGATGTTCTTGGCCGGTGTCCGGAGAGATCTGGACAAGGCCGTGAGAGAGGGAGGTGAGTTCTGTTACGCCTCATTTTTATGTTGTTTTTTCTTTGAGCGGGTGCCGACCCTACGGCCACACGTACCGGTTCGTGCTGGTCTACCTAGCGAGCCTCGTATGATGAGGTGGGGGCAGATGATGCCTCGTGCTGGCGGTGGTATCCGTGGCTTCTTTACAGAGGATTTTTTCCAGCAGTGGGAGCAGATGCCACTGGTGATCGAGGACTATCCATACGCCGGTATGGACTACCGGGGAGACCCGGAGATGCCACGTGCCCCAGGACAGGCCTGGAGCTTAGACGGTATGTTTTTGTGTCCTATGTGATGTTTATACCATATGTATTATGTTTGATCATGATGATGTCTGTTGTATAGTATCTGATGGTTCTACTTGTTTTGTGCAGATATTGGTCCGGTACCACCACCTGACTATGTGGCTCGGCAGGGGCGGGCGATAGTGGTTGCGCGTCCTCCAGTACCTGTACGTCCTCCTCGTGGTGGAGGATTTGGAGCCCGTGGGCGAGGGGTTGGCCCTCAGGACGATGCTATAGATGGTGTTCGACGGACTTTGGCCCGGATCGTAGCTAGACTTCCGGAGGATGGCTGGAGGGACCTTGATCGGGACATTTTGCAGGGATGTCTCGGTGCACCGCCCGAGTGGCAGTCACTGTTGTTGAGGGCAGCGGTGCTTGCTGCGAGACACGGTGGTGGTGGAGGAGATGCTCTGGCAGAGCCGGCACCGGGGAGGATACGTCTGAGGGACGACCCAGCAGGGCCAGCCGAGCGGCGAGTTCGGGGTCGTCGTGACCCGGCTGGGCCAGCGGAGGTGGAGTCGGAGGAGGAGCCGGAGGAGGATCCTGAGGATCCGGAGGATCCTGATGATTAGACGTCATTGTACTTGCCCCCAAATGCTCACGAGTATATGGGGAAGCATTTTTGTATGACAGATGTATTTTGTGTATATCGAGTGCTGAGGGCACTTATGACATGTAGACGTTTTGGTTCGTATATATATGTGGATATATATTTTGGATATTTTGATGTGTATGCACGTGGATGCACTTTGTTTTTTGTATATGCTCATGGAGACACATGTTATGCACGTGGATGCAGTGTGTTTGTAGATTTATATATGCCCGTGGAGGCACATGCTATGCACATGGATGCATTATTTTGGTTTGTTTTATGCCCGTGGAGGCACATGTTATGCACGTGGATGCAATATTGGTTTTTTGTATATGCCCGTGGAGGCACATCTTTTGCACTTGGGTGCATGTTTGTTTATGGATATGACATGATGTGATTGGTGTGCCAGTCGAGGACACTGTTGGCCATATTATCTGCTACACTATTGAGGTGTCTTGGGACATGTGTGAATGTAATGGATTCAAACTGTCTAACCATTTGTTTAGTGCGCAGGAATTTTGTGAACAGACAGGGATCGCGTACCTGGTAATCATTGTTGAGCTGGGAAACTAGGAGCTGTGAGTCCAAGAAAACGTTGAGGTGACGTATGCTCATCTGGAGAGCAGCGGCCAGGAGACCGGTCATGGCATAGTATTCAGCTTGATTATTGGTGGCGGCACCTAAACATACTCCATCGATGTGAATTAACTCATGTGAAGGGGAGTATATTACCCAAGCTGCGGAGGCGAGATTGGGAGACCAACGGCTTGCACCATCAGCGAAACCGATATGGCAGAGTGGAAGAGGCTCCATCTGTGGTCATGCAGGGGAAACAAATATTTAGGTTTTTTTTTTTTTTTTTTTTTAAAAAAAATTTTTGTGAACGAAAAAACGTATGCCTATACTAAAAAATGGACGATGGTGTCCATGAGATTTTCTATGGGTAAAATCTTTTAAGGTACAACCCGTTGCGTGGGTTGCGTAAGGTGTTGCCTTCTGAATCGGTCAGAATGTATGCCCCCTGCCCGAGGCAGGTGTGTATAATGTAGGGGCCTTGCCACATAGACACGAACTTCCCTTTTCCGGTTTTATCATGAGCTTGATCGTAAGCGAGGACAAGGTCTCCCTCCGAAAAGGTTCTTGGGTGGACGCGTTTGTCGTAACTTAGTTTCGATCTTTGTTTAGCGGCTTCCATGTTTTGAATGGCTGTGCGCCGATCTTCATCGGCCTGCTCTAGGAGCAGTAAACGTTGCTCGATCGGGGAAGTATCTGGTAGGAGCTCAACGGCGATGTGTAAAGCTGGGATCTGGCACTCAATAGGGAGGACAGATTCGACACCGTGAACTAAATGGAAAGGGGTAAAACCGGTGGCGGTTTTGGTTGATGTGCGGTAAGCCCAGAGTGCTGGGAAAAGCATGTGATGCCAATTGGATTTGTGCTTGTCTACAGTGCGTTGGAGAATGGTCTTCAAGATTTTATTGATCGCTTCGACTTGGCCGTTTCCTTGGGGGTAGTAAGCGGAAGAGAAATGGTGTTCGAATTTCAACATGGTTGATAATTCTTTCCAGACGGCATCTTCGAAGTGAGAGCCGTGGTCAGAGACTAGCTGTTGTGGTACTCCGAAACGAGCGATGACGTGGTTGAAGAAAAACCGCGCCGCGGTGTCGGCTTTGCAGTTATAGGTTGGCATGGCTTCTGCCCACTTGGTGAAATAATCTACGGCCACAATGATGTGTTTGTGACCGCCGGCTGACGGGGGGTTGCAGTCGAGGAAGTCTATGGCCCATTTGCAGAATGGTCCAACAGTGATGACTGGATGAAGGGGGGCAGGGGGGGTTCTTGCCTTGGGGGCAAAGAGCTGGCAGTTCTGGCAATGCTTGACTGCGGTGATGCAATCAGTAAACAACGATGGCCAAAAATAACCTGCCCGAATGATTTTCTGGGCGGTAGCCATGCCGGAGAAATGGCCTCCACAGGCACCGCTATGACAATCATTGAGGACTTGTTCTGCCTCACTATGGGATAGGCAGCGGCGTAAGATAGTATCAACGCCGCGTCGGTAAAGTACATCTCCAATAAGTAGGTATCGGGGTGCGTGGTGTCGTATGCGACGGCGTCCATCACGATCGATGTGTGGTCGGAATTTTTGAGTACGGAGGTAAGTCAAAATGTCTCCGTACCAAGGGTCGTCCGACGAAATGACGAAGATCTGCTCGTCAATCAGGTCCGTATGGATAACGGGTGATGTCGAAGAGGACGGGAGATCTGTAATTAAGTGAGCAAGCGCGAGGGCTTTGGTGCTTTTGGGAGTCTTGAAAGTAAGGTCATATTCCTGGAGGATAATGACCCATTTAGCGACACGACCCTGAAGGAGTCTCCTGGTGAGGAGGTAGACCATGGGGTTGGAGTCGGCCACGACCGTGGTATGACTAAGCAAAATGTAGTGTCGTAGTTTCTGTACGGAAAAGACTACAGCTAGGGCTAATCTTTCCTCATATGGGTAACGTAGAGGTGGGCCAGACAAGGTCTGGCTGACGTAGTAAATTACATGCTCTTTGTGGGAAGCATCTTCTTGGACCAAGACTCCGGATACGGCATGTTCGGATGCCGAGACGTAAAGGGTGAAGTCTTGGGAAAAATCCGGTGGGGATATCAAGGGGGCTTGTGTGAGAGCCTTCTTGAGGGCTTCGAATGCCGTGTCTGCTTGTTCGTCCCAGACAAAGGGTATGTGGGTACGAAGTAAGCGTAAGAATCCATGGACTTTGGTGGCGTAATCAGGAACAAAGCGCCTAAGAAAATTGGACCGACCTTGCAAGCTCTGAAGCTGGCGAAGCGTGCGAGGAGGGGGAAGTTCTAAGATGGCTTTGACTTTCAGGGGATCAACGGTGATCCCGTCCTGAGAAACAATGAAACCCAACAACCGGCCTGCCGGGACGCAAAAGACACACTTGTGTGGGTTCAAGCGGATTTTATATTTACGACAACGCAGGAAAACTTGCCGGAGGTCGTTAAGGTGGTCTGATCGTTTTCGGGAACGCGCTGTGAGGTCGTCAAGATAGACCCGCAGGATATGGACCAAGTCGTGAAAGCAGTAGGTCATGGCTCGCTGGAAAGTGGCACCAGCATTTTTAAGGCCAAAGGGCATGACTCGATAGGCAAAGGTGCCCCATGGGGTGGTAAAGGCAGTCTTGTACTGATCCTCCTTGCGGATGTGAATCTGGTTGTATCCGGAAAACCCGTCCATGAAGGATAGGACCTCATGGCCCGCACACTCATCAATGAGTTGGTCAATGAATGGCGTGGGGAAATTGTCTTTTGGACAAGCGTGGTTTAGGTCGCGGAAATCAGTGCATACTCTAAGGGTGCCTTGCTTTTTGTTGACAGGGACGGGGTTCGACACCCATGTGGTGTACGGAATAGGGTAGATGAAACCTGCTGTTCGAAGTTTCTCGACTTCAGCCTTGACAGCGGGGAGCTTGGCAGGGTGAATAGGTCGCTGTTTCTGACGAACAGGGGGTACTTCCGGCCATGTATCGATGTGGTGTTCGATAATGGCGGGGTCGAGACCAGGCATCTCGGTATAGGACCAGGCGAAGACGTCTCGGAACTCTTGAAAGAGTTTTTTGTATGCCTGAGTTTCTGCTTGAGTGCAAGATGCGCCCAGCGAGATGAGCTCAGGTTTCCCTGGTGTTATGGAAATGTCTATCTGTATGGTGGGGGAAATGTTGGACATGTTCCCTTCTTCAAAGGCATCCGGTGCTGGGATGGGGTCCTTTAACCAATCGACCTTAGCAGGTATGAAGTCTTTCGACTCGACTGATAGCTGGTTGGATGCGGTGGAGGTAGATGCTTCCGGGAGGAAGTACGAGCGATGATGCATATCATCCCAAGGGTAGTCGGGTGCAGTGAGTGTTTCCAAAATCTGCTCGTCAGTATTGAAGTAGTCAGACCATAAATCAAGGGGTTCTGGTTTGAAGGTTGTCGAAATCATATATATCGTATTGACTTCCTCTGACGAGGATGATGGTGGAGGGTGAATCTCCTCGATGAGGGGAGGAGATATCTCTAAATCGGCATTGTTTAACTCGTACAGCGCTGCTCTATAGTCTGGTAGATCAGGGCAATGGTGTGAGTAGTGGCCGTAGACACTGCATATAGCACAAGGATGATTAGTGCGCAGTGATTTGTCGCGAGGCTGTAGAGGTGGCTCTAATCTGACTACTGGGATTCCTATGTCATCGTCCAACATATTCATATGTTCTTGGAGTGCCGGTAAATGTGGGCATTGGTGAGTTGGATGGCCAATTTCATCGCATAATGAACATTTGGGGGGAGCTCGAAACACCGGTGGGGGTTTGGCTGCCTTAGGAGGTGGTATGGCAGTGTAGGGTTGTGGACCTCTGCCCCCAGTGGGCTTAGCAAGGAGAGGGGGATCCTTTGACGTCGACGCAATCGTGAGACCCGGAGGAGGTTTCATTGACGACGAAGGAATATTGAGGTTAGGAGGAGGTGTCGTTGCCGACGAAGGGATCGCGACGCCAGGAGGAGGTTGATTTGTGGTAACAATAGGTTGTACCGGTTGGAGGATGACGTCTGGTGTCGGTAATCGAACGGGAGGCGGAATATACCACACGGGTAATCCCAATGTTAGCCCGGGTAGGCTAAGGGTAGCCATAACCGGGGCGCTTACTACGCCCGAAGGAGGAAATAGGAAGGGGATGGTGTGGATGGGTGTAACACCAATGTGACTGGGGATCAATGGCGGTTGACCGCCGGGTGTTTGCGTATTCTGCGAAACAGTACAGAGGTTTGCGACTTGGGTCTCCGGTGACGGTGGTGGAATGGCCTGGAATGTAGAGGTCATTGGTGTATCCGAATACAGTCCGGGTGCCACAGAAGACACAAAGGAGGTAACAGCACTAGAAGCGGGTTGTTCAATCATGGGGAGAACATTCTCCGGTGCTGCAGGGGCGTTGGGGTCATAGTAGGTGAGCTGGTCAATTTTGACCACGCGGCCCTCATGGGGGAACATCATGGTGCGGAAGACGGAGGAGGCGACCGCTTTCATGGCATACATGTAACTGCGGCCAAGTAAAAGGTTATAGTCTAGTTGGGCGTTAATGACCTCTATGTCGATGAGCACGGTCTTCCCACCTAATTGGACGGGTACCTTGGGTAATAAACCGTGAGGTTGAGCTGACCGGCCGTCGTAGGCCCGCAATGCGGTGGTGGATTGCTGGAGAGCAGGGGAGCCCAACTTTTGCCAAACAAAAGTGGACATGACGCATGTGGAGGCACCCTCGTCGATGATACATCGATGGATGACAAGATTCCGAATAGAAACGGAAACTTGGACTGCTATGGTAGAAGGCAGCCGTGGTTCAGATTGGTCTAAGTCAAAGTTCATCAAGTTCGAATCATTTGGGTCAATAGCCCCAATGGCGGAAAGTAAAGTCTTGCGCTGAGAAGGACAGGTTTTTAAGACTTCTAACGCAGACATGGCTGCGGGAGATTGAGCTAAGTCATCTACGATGTTGTAATTGGATGCAGCTCGTGCATTGGGGTTGTTGTTGATTCGGCGAAGGGGGAAGCGAGGTGCTTTAGAAGCGCCATCAAGTGGAACCTGAGGTATACGCAATGTCTGATCAGTGGGATTAGCAGTGGTATCCTTTTCGGCGGGGGGGGCTTCAGAAGTCGGTCCGTATTGATTTCGACGGGTTTGGACATTGACGTCAGCGGTGGACATCATCAATAAGTGGTGGGTACCTGAATCAAACATGGGTTGATCAGGAGCTGTGTAAGTTATTTGTTGTGGTTGCACGTTGCCCTGTTGGGGGGCTAACGGCTGGGTGTTTACCACTCCTTGTGTTGGAAAGGGGTTTTGGAGAACCAGAGGTTGTTGTGGAGGTGGTGGGGGGTTGGGTGGTGGCTGAGGAGCCGCCTGCCCTTGACGATGGGCGTCATTCGTCCATAGTTGTCGAGCTCGCTCGAGATGTGGGCAAGCGTGGGTATAGTGGCCATAGACATTGCAAATGGAACAAGGATGGTTTGTCCGTAAATTAGCATTTTTAGGTTGCTTAGGTGGTCGATCAGGATTCTGATGAGCGGGCGTCGCGTTATTGTTTTGCGGGGGCTGGGTAGGCTGTGGAGCTTGGTTGCGGTTTTGATTGTTTCCACGGTTGCGTCCTCTTCCGCGGTTGGGTTGTCCACCCTGGTTGCGCTGGTTATTTTGATATTGGGGCTGCTGTTGTTGTGCGTACACATGCCCTTGAGCATTGGGGGGATTCTGAGGAGCCGCAGGTGCGGGAGCAGGTTGCGGTGGATAGTATGCAGGTGGAGCTGGAGGTGGTCCAGTTGCCTGTTGGGGATGTTGGTACCCCTGCGCTGGTGGAGGTGTGAGGTTAGCCGGTGCAACCGGTTGTGGGTAATGCATGGGCTGTTGTGGAAACTGCATGGGGTTTTGTACCGTAGGTTGAGCATAGTATGTAGGAGGTACATATGCTGATGGCGCTTGGCCATAACAATGTTGTGGACAAGAGGGTCCATGAACATGATGGGTCTGGTTTATCGGAGCATAAGAAGTTGTCGCTCCGGAACTGGATGTAGCCCTAGAAAGGTCTGGGGCGGGCATGGTGCTCACCATACTGAAAGGTTTTGCTTGCGGTGTAATTTGGCCAATAATGCCATCAGCGGCATGTGATGCCCCCGGTGTGTCACCGCGTGCAGAGTCGCCTCGTGGGGCGTCAGGTATGATGGTGTATAGGTAACCTGACTGGGCATAGATAAGGTCAAACTGTTGGGCCTTAAGGATGGCCTCCTCTTCAGACTGGGGTCTTTCAGAAGCTACATCCTTCGCAATGAGGGGAAGGAGGGATTTAAGGAACCAGTCTAAAAAGATTCGGTCGTCTAATTTGATCTTGCATAGGCTTCGGCGCCGACGCCAATCATGGATATGGTCAGTGATGTGCGTGGCCGTGTTCTGTCTGCAAGACAGTAGGATTTCGACGCCCGCATCATAGCGGACTGGTAGCTGAAAGAACTGCAGGAAGGTCGAGGCAAGGGAGGTAAATGTGGAATGCGTCCCATGGGGTTGCTCGATATACCATTTGGCTGCAGAGCCAGTGAAGGTGCGCTGTAATAAACGGAGGCGGACAGAGTCGTCCACTATGGAGTTGGAGGAACACCATAAATGGAAGGACATGATGTGGTTCTGGGGGTCTTCTCCGGCCTTTCCCTCAAACTTAGGGATGTCAGAGGGAAGCTTAGTGGGCATATGGGGCCAAGCAGGATCATGCCTAATGGGGTCATTCGTAAGCCTAGCTAAATCTGGCAAGTTGAGACTTGCCATGTATGGTAGACTAGCGGATGTAGTGACCGGAACCGGGACCTGCCTAGCCATTGTGGTATGGTGTAGGGGTCCAGTAGCGCCTATAGGTATGCTAGGTATGGAGGGTATGTGCCCTCCAAAAGGTGTGGCCTGATATGGGTTAGCACTCCCAAGTGCAACCTGGGTTACACTTGGGTTAGGGATCGCACTAGGGATTCCTGGTATAGTACTACCGAGTGCAACATGGGTTACACTTGGGTTAGGAATCGCACTAGGGATTCCTGGGATAGCATTCCCAAGTGCAACAGGAGTGACACTTGGGTTAGGAATCGTACTAGGGATTCCTGGGATAGGGTTTGTGGAAACCGAAGGGGGTATGACCCCCATGTTGGGCATGCCCATGACAGGTTGTGGTCCTGTACTAGGCATTCCTAAATGTGGAGTGGTACCCATATTGGGCATACCCAAGGGGGTGGGTGTTGTCATGGATGGTATCCCCGCAGAAAGGTCTGCGGATGTCTGACCTATGGTTAATGTAAATTGTGGATCTTCTGGTGTTCCAGACATAATTGTGGTAGGTGGTAACTCTGTGGGGTTTTCGGATTCTACCTCCAAATCAAAGGTGAAATGGGGTATGTCAGAATCGGATGACCGTCTAGATGATCGACGATGTGTCGAATCAAGGGATAATGCTCTGCGTCTGTGACGTGGAGAGCCAAGTGGAATAAACTCTGGGAGTTCGCCCTGTAGACGACGAGAACGTCTAGAATTCTCAATGGTGAGAATATGGTTTTTATGTAAAAATTGTTTTAAGTATCAGGTGGTGATATATATGTAAAAGACTCAAAACCCTAATGCAACCAAGGGTGCAAAAAGGGGAGTGAAAAAAGAAGGCTCACAGGCCAAAAAATCAATCCTCAAAAAATGCACTTATTCTAGCAGCTGTGCTACAATAAGTGGAGGAATGCAACAACCGGTCAGAATACCAACATGCAAGCGGCTCCTAGAAAAAATAGGTGTAACTAGACTCACAAGGTGGTAAAGATCATGCAAACACCTAATCTAAAAGTATTGTGACTCAAACAGACGATATCCCCTGCAAGGTGATGAAATCCAAGTCAGACAATATGAATGTAGAGACAACGGCTAGATATCCCCCTACCGGGAGGGACACCGGGTAATCAATCCTAAAAAGACAGGCTACTAGGATACTCCGTTCATGACGCGTCGAGAAAAGGTAAATCTGCCGTTTGGTCCTTTGATCGCAATATCCCAATACAGGGATATCCCGAGAACTGCGAATGGTAGCCCTTCGGTTACTGAATGGGTTTCGGTATCCCACTCAGGCTTCCGGAACCATCCTCGCGACTTCAACCCTCCTAGGGGAGAGGCCTTCCCACAAACCGGTTGTGACCGCGCCAAAAAGTACTAAGAGATTTTAGCTCCCTAATTGGACAACTTCTATGTCTCAGATGTATGAACTGAGGGGTGTTATTGGAACACCTATCCCCCCAATACTACCTAGCTACAAGAATTCTTTTTGTGTTCCCCAAGTGGGGTTAAGAGTGTGTTCAAATTAGGGTAAGTTTTAAGTCTTAGTTCAATTAAGTGATCGTGTGAGTGCACGTGAGGTGTTGTAAACTGAACTTGAAAAAATTAAATGCTTTAAGGGAAAATTTTTCAAAAAAAATAAAGGACTTTTCGAAAAATAATAAGCAAATATTTAAGACTCTTTTCACTAAAAGAAATTAAATTGCTTTTTCAAAAATAACTCGAAAAAATAATGGATTTTTTGGATTTTTGAAAGCAAATAATAAACTTCTAAAAGAAATAAATGGATTTCTTCGTTTCAATAAAATTTGCTAAGGGCAAGATTCTAAAGAAGTAAACAGGAAAAAATTTGAATCTAGATAAAGAATGCAAAATGAATCTTTCTTTCACTTTCTTGAAAATTTTTAAAAAGATTTCTATGTATGCACTTTTAAATAGTAAAAAAATTTTCTAAATCTGGAAAATATGCAGAATTTGATACTGCAAAAAATGTGCTATGGGCAGAAAGTACAGTAAAAAATATTTTTCAAAATCGGGATGGAATGAAAAAATTCAGCCGCGCGGGTTTTGGGACGAACAGCCGCGATGGGCCGCGCGGGTTTTGGCCGAACAGTCGCGATGGACCGCGCAGGTTTTGGACGCACAGTCGCGATGGACCGCGCAGGTTTAGGGCGCACAGTCGCGATGGACCGCGCAGGTTTTGGGCGCACAGTCGCGATGGACCGCGCAGGTTTTGGGCGCACAGTCGCGATGGACAGCGCGGAAAAAGGGCCGCGAAGCCGCGGTGTGCAGCGCGGAAAAACACAGAACAGTCGCGATGGACCGCGCGACTGTCTGGAAAAAGGCCGCGATGGACCGCGCGGAAAAATGCAGAAAAGTCGCGATGGACCGCGCGACTGTCTGGCAAAAAGCCGCGAGGCGGAAGCCGTGCACGGAAAACGAGAAACGAACTCGAAAATTTAAAATTTAGGGCTGTTTTTTGGGGCCAAATCTCAGAACAGCAATGGATCTGCTGTCTAAGATGGCAGATCTATGGATCTAATGGTTAAAAACTCATAAAAACTAAGATTTAATGGCAAAGCTAGAGATCTAAAGTTCAAACCAAAGCGGAGTCGCCAAAACTGTTGGCTCGGTTTTGCAACCAAGCTTAGTGCTATGGGCACCTACTAACTAGTAGTAGCAGTTTCAATAGAAATAAAAACAATAAACTAAATAAACAATACTTTTCATGGATCTAAACAAGAATCTAAGCAAATAATGTAAATATTTCAAAATCAAGAACAAGAAACATAAGAAATAAATTTTGTATTGAAAAGTGGGGGGCAAGCAAGTGCTTGCGATATTACCTCCAATGGTGAAGGTTGATGTTGAGCAACTCCCAAGATGAGTAGCTCCAAACTCCAATAGGTCTCTTTCTCCAAGGTTGCTTCAATGGCTAAAAGTGCTCAGGGGAGATTTCAGCAGCATAAGGATGAGATAATGGAAGGATATGAAATGAGGAGCCCCTACCACCTTTTTATAGGTTTTGGTGGTGAGGAATACCATTTGTGGTTTTGTGGAAACCAATGGTATTGACCAACATGGTTTAGGTTCTTTTCCCTCCTTTTTCCTTTTTTGAATAAAAATAATATTTTAATTCCCTTTTTAATATTTTTGGGAATTTGGACCCTTTTTGAGGGTTTTTTATGATTTTCTTGGAAAAATAATCTTTTTTAATGGAAAAAGGGGTGTACCAAGGTCTTTTGGTGACCTTTTGTTGGTTTCAGAGGCTCAGATGGTGGAAAAGTGGACAAATGGGTCATGTGAGTAAGGGAATGAGCTAGTGAGCACTTTTTAGGTGTTAACAGGAATGCAAATCAAGTTCACAACATCCAAGGAGCCAAAACTGTGGGTCAAGTGGTGAGGACAATCCCTAGAATCTATGCAGCACTAGACGATCGCCAAGCAGATCATCAATCAACTGTGGTTGAAGTTGAAGGTAAGATTTCTAAGCAATCTGTTTCTATTTTGATTGATCCTGGATATACTCACAGTTATGTCACTCCTAGAATTGTTGAGATTTGTGCTTTTAAGAAATTAAAACATAGTAAATCATGGTTACTTCAGCTAGCCACTGGAACCAAGAGAAAAGTTAGTGAAATTGTAGAGAAGTGTCCATTAAAGATGGATGGGCTATTCACTTACGCAAATTTGAATATTTTGCCACTTGGTTCCTATGATATTCTCATTGGGATGGATTGGTTAGAAGCACACAGGGTTAAACTTGACTGCTACAATAAGACGTTTGAATGCATGGACGAAGAAGGAAACCCAAGGGTTGTAAAAGGAATTCCAAAGGTGACTTCTGTTAGGCAGGTTTCAGCCATGCAGCTGAAAAAGTTCTATAGAAAGGGTTGTCAATTGTATGCAGCCCATGTTTTGGAGGCAACAGAAAATGAAACTCTTAAATTGGAGGACTATCATGTACTGCAAGAATCCAGGGATGTTTTTCTTGATGAGATTCTAGGACTTCCTCCAAAGAGAGACATTGATTTTACAATTGAACTTGTGCCAAGAGCAGCACCAGTCTCTAAGACACCGTATAGGATGAGTACACCGGAATTGCTAGAATTGAAAATGCAATTACAAGAGTTGTTGGAAAAGAAATATATCAGGCCAAGTGTGTCCCCGTGGGGAGCACCTGTTCTATTTGTGAAAAAGAAAGATGGAACACTCAGGTTATGTATTGACTACAGGTAGTTGAACGAGGTCACTGTGAAGAACAAATACCCATTGCCCTGAATTGATGACCTTTTTGATCAAATGAGAGGAGAAAAGGTATTTTCAAAGATTGACTTGAGGTCTGGTTACCATCAGGTAAGAATCAAAGAGGAAGGTATTCATAAGACAACCTTTAGAACAAGGTATGGGCACTATGAGTTTGCGGTGGTACCATTTGGTCTCACAAATGCACCAGCCACATTCATGTGTCTCATGAATAATGTTTTTAGCAAATATTTGGACACGTTTGTTCTTGTGTTTCTAGATGACATTCTTATCTATTCCAAGAATGAAGAGGAGCACAAAGAACATTTGAGAATGACATTGCAATTACTAAGGGAGCATAAGTTGTATGCAAAGTTGAGAAAATGTGACTTTTATAAAGATAAAATTCATTATTTGGGTCACATCATCTTAGACGAAGGAATATCTGTAGACCCTGAGAAGATTGAAGCCATTATGAATTGGCCAAATCCAAGGAATGTGACAGATGTGAGATATTTTATGGGCCTTGCTGGCTACTACAGGAGGTTTATAGAAGGATTCTCCAAGGTCGCAAACCCGATCACTTCTTTGCAAAAGAAGGGAATACAATTTGAATGGTCACCAAGATGTGAGGAAAGTTTCCAACGGTTGAAGAATCTTCTTAGGAGTGCACCAATTTTGAAAATTGCAGAC
This sequence comes from Larix kaempferi, assembly GCA_027924585.1. Taxonomy (NCBI): domain Eukaryota; kingdom Viridiplantae; phylum Streptophyta; class Pinopsida; order Pinales; family Pinaceae; genus Larix; species Larix kaempferi. Next base: position 6,351,183 of record BSBM01001153.1, read on the forward strand.
CCAGAAAAAGACTTTGTGGTGTGTACCGATGCATGCAATCAAGGACTCAGAGGAGTTCTTATGCAAGACAACCACGTGGTATGCTATGAGTCGAGAAAGCTAAAGGAGCACGAGAAAAACTATGCTACTCATGATTTAGAACTTGCAGCCATAGTTCATGCTTTAAAGATGTGGAGGCATTACTTAATGGGAAGGAGATTTGAGCTAAGGACAGACCATTGTGGTCTGAAGTACTTATTCGATCAACCAAATTTGAATGCTAGGCAAGCTAGATGGTTGGAATTTTTGTGTGAATTTGATTTTGAAATCAAACACATAAAAGGGAAAGAAAACAAGGTGGCTGATGCACTCAGCAGGAAAGTACATGAAATGCATGTGGCAGCGCTTAGTACTTGCCAACCAGATTTGAGACAGCAGATTGTTAACCACATTGCCAAGGATGAAGCGTATGTGCAGGTAAAAGACAAATTGCAGCAGCAATACCTTGAAAAGAAGTATGAAGGCTATCATTTGGAAGAAGACAGACTTCTTAGCTATAAGAATAGAGCCTATATTCCAAATGTGGCAGATTTGAGGAGGATAGTTATGGATGAAATCCATAAAGCTCCATACTTTGGTCACCCAGGGTATCCGAAAACAATTGCTATAGCAAGAAAATATTATTTCTGGCCAGGGATGAAGAAGGACGTCGCTGAATACATTTCCAAGTGCATGAAATGTCAACAGGTGAAGGTTGAACACCAACACCCAGCAGGTTTATTGCACCCAATGCCAATTCCAGAATGGAAATGGGAAGTAATTTCCATGGATTTTATTACAGGATTGCCAATGACTATGAGAAAACATGATTCCATCATGGTTGTGGTGGACAAGTTAACAAAGGCAACACATTTTATACCGGTTAAGTCCACGCATAAGGCTGATGCCATTGCAAATATTTTCATGAAGGAAATTTTTAGATTACATGGGTTGCCTAAGGCAATAATTTTTGACAGGGATACCAAGTTCACTTCCAATTTTTGGAAAGTTCTCTTTTCATATTTGGGTACACAGTTGAACTTTAGTACAGCGTACCATCCTCAAACAGATGGGAAAACAAAAAGAGTAAATCAGGTGCTTGAAGACATGCTTCGTATGTACGTTATGGACAAACCATCCAAGTGGGAGGATTATCTACACCTGGTAGAGTTTGCATATAACAATGGGCAGCAAGAGTCATTGGGAATGAGTCCATGTGAGGCTTTGTATGGCAGAAGGTGTAGGACACTAGTGACTTGGGACAATCCAGTGAAAAGAATTGTACTTGGGCCAGAATTGCTTGAGGAAATGGAACAAAAAGTTGCAAAGATCAGGAAAAATTTAAAAGCAACCCAGGATAGACATAAAATCTATGCAGATAAGCATAGGGTGCATAGGGAATTCAGTGTTGGGGATCATGTGTATCTTAGAGTGAAGCCAAGGAAGGCTTCCTTGAAGCTTGGGAGTTGTGCCAAGCTATCACCTAGATATTGTGGGCCATTTGAAGTGCTTGAAAGAATAGGTCCAGTTGCATATAGACTTGCATTTCCTGCTAGCACTAGAGCTCATAATGTTTTTCATGTCTCTTTGCTTACGAAATATGTACATGATCCTAACCATGTGATTAATTGGGATGTGATCCAGGTGGAACCCGAGGGAGAGTTCCAAACCGATCCATTGTGCATCCTACACAAGAGGGTATCATTGCTCTGGAACCGAGCCATCAGACAGGTATAGGTGCAATGGAAGCACTATGGTCCCGATGAGGCTACATGGGAGATGGAGGATGCCATGAGAGTGGCATATCCATTTTTGTTCAATTTTGACGAGCACTGAGGACAGTGCTAATATAAGGGGAGGGGAATGTCACATCCCCATCTTTACCCTATTGCATTAAAATTGTAAATGATGTAAATATCGTTATTAAATCATGGTGAGGAGCTCAAGGCCAATGCCCCACCATTGATTTAGCATTTTATGTATCGGCAATTAAAAAAAATAGATGCCTATGGTTCTTGTGCTACATATGCACAATGTAAATTTGGACATCATGTACATATGCAATTTTAATGAAATACCCACAACGAGCTATGCAATGCAACAAGAGACGGGGGCATGATTTTCATAAGGAATAGGGAGGGAAATCATTCAAACCCTTGAGCCAATAGAGTCAATCCATGTGTCAATGTGAAAACCCATGAACTCTCAACTACCCATTTTGTCTCATGCACCCAATCATTTAATTCTTCCAAGAATTGGTTGAGACAGTTAATGCCTTGAGATTGGAGAGGTATGGCAGTCAATTTTCGTGCATGGGCAAGCCATCAACCTGGAAAATCATATTTTGGATTGCTGGGAAAGAAAACACCCACGAAATGGTGCCCAAAGCCATTCTTTACCCATTGCATTCATCCTCTCACGCAGTCTAAGCTTGCTGGGGCTTTATTCTTCACGTTTTCACCATTTTTCTTGCAATTTCCATGGCTGGGAACTTGTTTTTGTATTGCCCAGTGGTTGGGAGGAAGGGAGCCATGGTTTTGGGGTCCAGGGAGGCCGTTTTTGTCCCTTGAATTCCCAGGAACGTTTTCTAGAAACGATTTGGATCTCACAGACTTGATCTCCCTCCACCATTCTATTTTGGTTGCCCATGTTTTTCTGAAAATCCCATTGTGGGTATTCCACTGTAAAAATGTTCTTCTACTTCCCAACATTTGTAATTCTGTTGTTTGTGCATTCTGTTTGGTTTGAGTTTAAGAGCAAGGATCTAGGATTGGAAGAGGACTTGATTTGGCTTGATAAACTTAGTGAGAGAAGTGGCCTCTCAAGTAGATCAAAGGGGTTGGTTACTCTTCTATGCACACCTTAAGCAATGCTAGATTGGAAGGTATGGCCTAAGGGACTGTGTAACAGTGAAGGGAATACTTTCTGGTAATGGGAGTGTAGGCATTGTGGAGACCAAGCTAGAAAGATATTGCAGAGGTATCCATAGCTCAAGGGTCGAGCCACTAGCTTAGCAATTCACCCTCTGTCCATTTCCTTAGCAGCTTGATAAACCCAATTGTGCATTGGCTTGGCTGAATTTTGGTGTATCTTTGGCTATGTGTGAGTCTATTATTCCCTGTTTCCTTGTAGAAATCATGCCCAGCTCGGGGGTGGCAGTGGTGCTGAAAGATTGAAGAGCACACTCGCCTATGGATGGGTGGAATGTTGCAGTTGCATAGCCAGTTGCTCAGAGCTACTATGTTTTAAGATAAGTGTTCTATTGGTTTTAAATTCTGAAATGTTTTAGTCACTGTTTGTTATGGAAATGCTGAATATATGATTAAATCTGTAAATGAATTACTTCCGTTGTGTTATATATATATACCCATATGCATATGTATTCTGTTTTACATGGATTTTATTTAAATATTATGGGGCTAGATGTATGGATTTAGTATCATGTCCTCTCCATCGTATTGGTATGATGGGTGGAAATGTGACACAACCTTAGGGCTTCAAGCCCTTTCATGAGGTAGTCAACAATGCCACTAATCCGTAGTACTCCAAGGAGAAGGACCAAAGGGTCTGGCCATAACCTCCACTCAGAAAATGCTGGAAAGCACCCTTCCTGGTCAGAAAAAAATGAACCTCTCTCCCCGGGGCACAGCTTAAGGTGCGATGGAAGTGGTACCACGTAACATTGGCTCCAACTGCGGGATGAGTGCTCCTCCCAAGGGTGCTCAAGAATCCATGAATCATCTTGGTACTTGTAGACCTACACACACATCAAATATCCAGGGACATCAAAATACCATAAGGCAGACACTTCCATCTTGCCTTGCTCTTCATAAAAATATTAAAATAAACTAAATAACAATCAAGTAACCTATATAGACATGAAGAACCACAAATGCAATGCATGGGTAACAATATATGCCTAACTCAAATGAACCTAAACCTACCTATGCTAAACATAAGAATCATGAAGGGTTAAGTGAAATCATACCACCAATGTAACCATTTAAGTAAGAAATTCATACATGATCCCTTATCTTTTTCTTTAGAATGAATCCATGATAAAATCTCATCGATCGCAAAGCAAATGCATACCAAGGTCTTCATGATCAGGATAGGAGATGAAGGATGGGTGAACATGGGGACCTCGAAGCTTTGATACCATTTCCATAGAGAAGGATTGCTTTGACAGGCTTCATTTATCCACGCTTCTACTGGACTTATGTATGGGCCATCTCCATCATTCCTCTGCTTTGAGAAAAAAAATTGCATGAAACTGGTCGGCTAATTTTGAACTTGGGAGGCCATTAGTAGGGTTTGACCTTGTGAATCTTCAAATGTGAGCTACAAGCTATTCCTACACCTGCTTAAACATTTATTTGGAGACACAAGCATATTGTTCGTCTTTATAGAAACCATGTTAGTACCCCCATTAATATTTAAAACTTTGAAATTGTCAGCCACATAATCTATGCCTTCACATTTCAAGCGAAAAGATAAACAATAGAAATCCTGACAAGGTGAGAAGAATGTCACACTTGTCCACATACCTGTATTGGTTTTACTAAAATGCATCGTTGAAAACTTACCGATACTGGACAAAAAGGGTTGAGCACTTCTTGTAGAATATTAATGGTTATGGCACACCATGGATTGGGAGACAATGGAAAAACTCTTCATATGGCCATCGACAACATGCACCACATCTTTCACTACTGAATCATCTAGCAAAGCAAAAAGGTTGATCCTTTTTTAATTGATGGAAGAGTAAGCTTCTTCACCCACACATGTGCTCGGGAGAGGGTCTACCATGATGCTACAAGGTCTTGAAGAATCGTACATCAGTGGACCAAGGAACTTCCAATAATTGTCTTCTTCCGTAAACCTATAATTATTTTCCAAGAGAGCCAAAATATCATAAGAAATCACAACCTGAGGACATGGAGAATTCACTATTTCTGTATATTCTTCAATTTCCTCAATTAAGGCTTCTTGCTATTCATCTTCAGGAATCGCTTCATCTCCAGTCATAAGGGCCATTACGTCATTTACCCGATCCTGAACAATGGTTTCTTCAAGTAAACCTTTCGAGAATTGATCTTCGTCAAGGACTGCTTCATGCTCCTCTGAGACCTGTTCATCAATATTCGTATGATCATCCTTTATAATATTCAATATTTCTTACTAAGAATTGGGACCCCATTGATCTTTGAATGCCTCAACTAGTTGGAGGAAGGAATATATCCCCTTAGGAGGGACTCCTTCATACCAAGCATCCATATCCTGATCACCTCCTAGTTTGAAGGACATTACGAACAACTGCATAATGGTGTCCTCATCTGTGATATCCCATGCCATCAAAACTTCTTTGAACTTCATGACATGTGTTGTAACGACATCTTTTCCCCTATGGAACATTGGGATAGACTTCAGACCTATTCGAGTATCCTGGAATATTTGAGAATTCAAACGTATCAAGGCTCCCCATATCTCTTTCCTTTCAGTTTTTTTCTTGTAGAGTACTTCATTTTTTATTTTCTATTTATTTTTAGGTCCCCTGCAACTCTTAGGATATTCCTATACTCCATCCTAGTCCCACCAGTATTTTGATCTTTTACATTTTTAGTCATGCATGCACTTTTAGGGTTTGCATGCATCCCAGTCATCAGTCCAGCACCTAGCCCTCAGTTAGCCAGCCCCCAGGAGCTTCTCACCATTCGGTTTTATCCCTCCAGTTGCTTAATGCGCCCTTCTTCCTTGATTTTAGGAAGCAACTCGCCCTTCTTCACCTACCAGTCCAGTTGTCTTCAGTTACACTCAGTTACACTTAGTTACAGTCAGTTACACTCAGTTACACTTAGTTACATTGAGTTACACTTAGTTACACCTACCAGACTCAGTTTGACTGATGGTTGACAGTTACTTGAGCATTGATGAGTCCACTGATGATGATGAATACTTCTAGTTGTGCTCTGATGATCATGAGGACACCTAAATGTGCTCCGATGACACTCTATTGATCTTATGATCACTCCGAGAGGCTAATTCGAACTGCCACCTTAGGCATTCAAATCCTCTCTACCATTGTACTATTTATTTGTCCATATAGTGATTAATTAACTAGTGTGTGTGAAGTATTATTGCTTCTATCCGAGTTCTACTGTACCATATTATTATGTTTCTCATTATACTGTATTGTTCACTCTTCTTCTATTTTCCTGCTTAATCATAATTACTTTTGTGAGGTATACATCATCTCTTAGATCTGCTGTGAGGATTTTCACATGGTGTCAGAGCATGTTGAGAGTATTGTTTATCTCCATTCTTGAGAGTTTTTTGCAGGTTATTACCAATATTTTGAGTGCAGCAGTTGCTATTCTATATTGTTTTTGTAGGTCTTCTACAGCTTCTATGTATCCATCAGGAATTACTCCTCTTTCTCCATTCAATTATGATGAATGGAAAGCAAGAATGATAGCATATTTGAAGAGCCATGATCTCTTTGATTGTTATTTTGAAAGAGAGTTCGAATCCCCCTGAAGAGAAGATTGATTGGTTAATTAAAGGTGATGGAGCCTTTGGAGCAATGATGCTTTCTTTGCCTAAATACCTGAGATTTCATTTCGAATACCATGATGGTGTTGAAACTCCAAGAGAGTTATGGACTCCAAAAGAGTAATGGGCTCACCTGGATGAAAATTTTGGTAGAAAGAATGAAGGGATTGGTCCAAACCCATTCAAAAACAAGCAAAGTGATGCATTCGCTCCCCTTGATAGTCTCTCAGATCATGCACCAGTATCATCTCATATTGAAGTTGTCCACAAAGAACTTGCAGATTCTACACTCATGCTCAAACTTTCTTCTCTTTCTGTGCCAGCTCACACTCTAGATATTGCAGAAGATCCTAAATCCTCTCTTGCACCAGAGTCTGTTGGTTTGCATCATGATCACATGATTATTTCGGAGGTAAAATCAGCTATTGGAGGTAATGCATTCGCTCCTCTCAAGCAATCATCTCTTTTATACTACTATATGATCATTAATTCATGCTTTTAGAAGGTTATTGAAGATTATGGCCATTGTCATTCGCTTGGGATAAATTCTCATGCAATTACTGGTTTTGATCTCACCTCTCATGGTTCAAAGGAGATCTCAAGAAACCATGATTCAAGTCTTGGATCTAATTTGGATTCTAAGCAATTACTACTTGGGATAATTTCTCATGCATATGATAGTTTTGATCTCACCCCTGCTGGTTCAAAGGAGATCTCAAGAAACTATTCTTCAAGTCTTAAATCTGATTTGGATTTCAAGCAATTAGTATTCGATGGTTCTTTTTGGCATAATCTCACCCATGATGGTTTGAAGGAGAAGACAAAATACTATCTGCATATTCATGATTTTGATCCTACCTTAGCTGATTCGAATCACAGGTTCAAGGATCATCCTCATACTTTTGGATTTGTTCTCATCACATTTGATCTGAAGAGCTAGTACAAGCACATGTTTTTTGAGCATGATCCACTTCTTCCCAAGAAGAAGATACCTCCAGACATATGACCAAGAATCACACCTGCTTGAGTTTGGAGCATTTTTTTTTTGTGTGCCTTACAGTCTATTTTTGAGGAGGGGGTATGTTTCCCATGAAATTTTCCCCACTTCCTTAGATTATTGACTGTTATTATTCATTGTATTGGATGACCTTTGGTCTTAGTTACCAGGGCCCATGATAGATTAAGGGGGGGTGTTAGGATATTCCTATACTCCATCCTAGTCCCACCAGTATTTTGATCATTTACATTTTCAGTCATGCATGCACTTTTAGGGTTTGCATGCATTCTAGGGTTTGCATGCATTTTGCATGCATCCCAGTCATCAGTCCAGCACCTAGCCCTTAGTTAGCCAGCCCCTAGGAGCTTCTCACCATTCATTTTTATCCCTCCAGTTGCTTAATGCGCCCTTCTTCCTTGATTTTAGGAAGCAAATCGCCCTTCTTCACCTACCAGTCCAGTTGTCTTCAGTTTACACTTAGTTACACTCAATTACACTTAGTTACAGTCAGTTACACTCAGTTACACTTAGTTACACTGAGTTACACTCAGTTACACCTACCAGACTCAGTTTTACTGATGGTTGACAGTTACTTGAGCATTGATGAGTCCACTGATGATGATGAAGACTTCCAGTTGTGCTCCGATGATCATGAGGACACCTAGTTGTGCTCCGATGACACTCTATTGATCTTATGATCACTCCGAGAGGCTAATTCGAATTGCCACCTTAGGCATTTGAATCCTCTCTACCATTGTACTATTTATTTGTCCATATTGTGATTAATTAACTAGTGTGTGTGAAGTATTATTGCTTCTATCCGAGTTCTACTGTACCATATTATTCTGTTGCTCATTATACTGTATTGTTCACTCTTCTTCTATTTTCCTGCTTAATCATAATTACTCTTGTGAGGTATACATCATCTCTTAGATCTGTTGTGAGGATTTTCACAGCAACAATGGCAAAAATGTTACCAGCATTTCTGGACTTAACCAAATTCTTTTGGAGTTTCCAGGTAATATCTACAAAATTAGTCCTGAACATCATTTTCAAAATACCAATTCAAGAATTACCTCGAGTTTCTTACCAAGTGTCATTTTTACAAGGGTGTAATGACTCTAGATAAACCACTACAATCTTTGAAATGTCCCCGGCAACGGTGCCAAAAATGTTACCATTCAAACTAGCAGGCTAGGCTTGCAAGTGAAAGGAAATCACATAAGAAACTTGGACTGTTGTCACCTTCGTCCAATCTCCTAACTTCTTCGGGATCCAATGTTGTCCCAAGGGGAGAGCCCTTTAATGTACCTTCCAAGTAGATTCCAAATTCATTCCAAACACCTTAAAGCATAGATCAGTGCCTCTAATGGAGTCAAACATAGAGTAATAGAGAGAGTTATGATGGTGCTTGTGTAGTAGTTTTGGCAATTTTGGAGGCCTGTTTAGGGTTAAAAAAGATAGGTCGAGGATTTTGTAACAAATAATTAATAAACACATAAATATTAATAACAAGTAAGATTAATAATTAAATGAGAGGATGCGTCCCCTCAAATAGGAAATGCCCAAGCTATTATAAAAGCGGGCCAACATTTGTAAATTCAACATCTTATCTTACATCTTATCAATTATGTTTTACTATTTATCCATTTATGGAGCCGTTGTATTATTTCCATTGGAAGTTTACATAGAAGACAGATCTCTCCGCTTCAGTGGTATCAGAGCTTCATGACTAATCTGGCCTTTGGCCATCATCTCAGAGTCTCTCTCAACTTGGCCTTTGGCCATCGAATTCAGATTTTCTGAAAGAAAAAAAAAAAAAAAAAACATCCACTGCAAATTTCCACTTCCTGTCTATCCAGCTCTCTCATCCCCTATGCACACAATGCACATTCTTACTTTACTCACACGCCGCGCTATTCCACTACTCACCTGCAGTCCAAACTCCATCCTTCTCCCTCTCCCACACACCCTTCCATCGTTGGCTATCTCCATACAGTCCCATACGTTGTTGCATCCCATCCAACACTCCCCCACTCCCCATGCTTCTCAATCTACCACATGTCCTCTCTGACATCAAATCGATATGCCTACTCCATCCCTAGGGATTCCCATCTTCCCATACCCACGAAGCTCCACAATCATCCCTATGCGCCTCCCTCCATTCACCTCCCTACGCGCTCCTCTATGTGCATGATATTCCCTACACTCTCCAAATCCTGCATGCTCCTCCCCTTCCCCCAACTTCCACGAGTCTATTCCACCTTACAGCTACGCCTCCCTCACACTTGCGTGCAGCCCTCGACACCTGCATAGCCTCCACATGCATCCCTCTTCGCACCGGCATCTACCTCCCATGCACTTCCACGCAACTCCACCCTCACGCTCTAACTTCCCACTGCATCATCCCTCTTTCCAATCCACACCCCCATCACCTCTCCACGCCCTCAGCTCCCACGTTACCTTCCTACTCCTACGATAACCCTACTTCTCCCTCATCCATCGCATCCCATAACCCCACCACCTGCGCAAGCTCTCTCAACTCACATTGCTCCCATAACATCTCCACCCACATCACTCCATCTTTATCCTCTTCCCTAATTGCCTCTCCAGCTATCTGCACGACTTCACACACTCCCCACCCACCACCGTTGCCTCCACGTTGGGTCACCCTTGTCTCCATTTCCCCTCACGTAAGCCCTAATTGTTTGTAAAATAAATTCAAATATTATATAATATTTTTTATTATTATAATATATATATATATATATATATATATATTTTAATTTATTATCCTAAACCCAAATAAAGAAACCAAATAGTTTATATACATAATAATAATTATTATTATATAAAAATAATAATGTTTATTATTATTGTAATAATTATTATTATTATTATTAAATATTTGTATAAATTAATTACAATTATTATTTTATAAAAACTAGGGAAAATAAGACCAATTATTGTCGACATAAATCAAAGAAGATATTAAACATAAATCAAGTCTCGGAAGATATTAAAGAAAGTATGGATTCCATATATAAATCCAAATTCTGGACTGTCCTTATTGTGAAATGGAATTCCAATATCCCACACTTTTTAAGAATGGAAATCACTCCTATCCAATATGTGGTAAATATTTTATTATGAAGGACAATCAAGGTCAATCACAATTACACTCGCAAATATAGAAATGGGAAGGTGAATTAGGATACTACAAAGAAAGCAATAAAAATCTACAATTTTAGATAAGTAAGTGGAGCATTCTTGATCAGTTGACAGAACGAGAGAATCGTCGCTTAAAAGATCAAAACCAAAAGATGTAAAAAGCTAATGAAGATATCAAGAAAAAATGTTATCAGCAAAGAATGAAGAAATATCTTGATTAAAAATTTACAATCAAGATATTGAAGACAAAACCAAAAAGTTTGAAGATATCGAAGAATCACCTTATAGAAATTATAACAATTTCAAAGAAGACATAAAACGTTCAAACAAGCTCATCATGGACAAAGATAATGAATTGGGGCAAGTAACAAAGCAAGTTACAAAAGAGAGAATCAGAAATGTATCAACATTAGCAACAAAAGGAAGAGCTCCAGCAAAAGTATGACGACACTAAAAAGACGCACAAGCTAGAAATTAAGAAAATCAATGACAAATTAGCAAGAAATACCGAAGAACTATTTGACTAATAATTCATAACAAGACATTACTTACGAAAATCAAGAAGTTGAAACATAGTCGGAAGACGAAACATTCCAATGAAGACCTAGAAGGAGAATACTAGAAAAGCAAGAAGAAAACCAACACTTGAGAAATTTTAATCAAGAAACTAGAGGAACAAATCAAGAAGTTAAAAGAGGACAAAAGGTCGCAAGACGAAAGGTTCGAGAAGATTCAGAGTAATAACAATCTACTGGAGAACAAAGTAGCGCAAATCCAGAAGGAAGCATCCAGACTCTCTAGAAAAAAAATTCAAGTTGAGGAAGAAGAAATAAATACAAATTCAATCCTCGTCACAATTCAAAAATAAGTCAATCCAACAGAAAAAGAAACCTATGGACACCCCAATTATAAACGTCATTTTGACCAACGACAGGGTCAAAATGAACATACACAGAGGAATTACGAGGTCAAACAAGCAAGAACATCAAATCAACATACTAAGCAACAAACGAAAAGACCCATCCCACAAAGTGATCAAATAGCTTCGATAAAAAATAGATCTCGGATGGACCACATCAGAGACGATGCGACAGTTCTTCTTTGGAATTCGTAACTCGTATCGCCTAATTCATCAAGTGTCACAAATACTAAAAGAAAGGATCTAGAGATGACGGGTTTCAAGCAAAAAATCAGACATAACCTTTGTATTCAATAAGCTTTAAGGACAAATCTTCCCTTAAGGTGAAGGAAATGTAACAAATAATTAATAAACACATAAATATTAATAACAAGTAAGATTAATAATTAAATGAGAGGATGGCGTCCCCTCAAATAGGCAATGCCCAATCTATTATAAAAGCGGGCCAACATTTGTAAATTCAACATCTTATCAATTATATCTTACTATTTATCCATTTATGGAGCCATTGTCTTATTTATGTTGGAATTTTACATAGAAGACGGATCTCTCCGCTTCAGATTTCATGCCTGAGAATTGAGAATATAGGGCAAAATTTTTGGTGGTCGCGAGAATTTAGGGCTGCGAAAATTTAGGGGCTGAAATTTTGGGGTCGCGAGAATTTAGGGCCACGAGAATTTGGGGTTGAGGTTTTAGAGCCGGGAATTTAGGGCTGAAATTTTTGGGGGTCGCGAGAATTTAGGTTCGCGGGAATTTAGGGGCGAGATTTTAGGTTCGCGATAATTTAGGGCCGCGTGAATTTAGGGTCAAGATTTTATGGCCAAAATTTTGGGGTTGCAAGAATTTAGGGACCGCGAGAATTTAGGGGTGATATTTTAGGGCCGAAATTTTAGGGAGGCAAAAAAAATGAAGAATTAAAAAAAAAATATATTTAGGGTTTTTGTTATAAAATTGCAGACCTAATTTGAACGCCAATTCTACCATGAAAATGCAAAATTACACATGAAAATACAAGTTTAACCTAGCAATAATATTTACAAAAATTCAAACTAGGGTTTGATGTAGAGAAAATGGACAAACTTAGGGTTTTAATGGATGTTACCCCAAACCCTACCATTAGAGGAAGGTGACAAGCCTTCATCTTGGAGGTAATTCTCCTGCTACTAGGTTAGGGCTTCTTGAAACAACCTCTAGGGTTGGTTTCAAGAGTCTAAACTAGGGCAAAGTTGGAGCTCCAAGGCCAAACTTTGTAAAAACCTCCTCTTGGGAGCGTTTTTAGTATGCAATGAGGATAGAATAACAGGCAAAAGCCTTATTCAAAGAGAATGTATCCCTAGGACTACCATTCAATCATTCAAGATACAAAATTGACCTACCATTCATCAAGCAAACCTTAAAAATATAAAAGACTTACTTGAGCATGAGTTATTCCAACCATTCTTGCATCCACAAAGCATTAGCAAGACAAAGAAAGCATCCAACTTCATCCAAGAGAAAGACGAATCATCCCTCCAAGAGGTGCACATCACTTCATAAGGTCCTTCTAGGGTAAAAGAGTAGCATAATGAATTTTCTCCCATAAGTTGTGTGTAAAAATGAAGTGAGGAGATTGTATTTATATGATCTCACACTCACTCTTTACAAAATATTCAAGCCTATATGCTTTAAAATGTCAATTTAAAATTAAAACATGTCAACTTAAAATTATAACATAAAATAATACAAAATAATCAAATATGTGGGCAACTTAGGACATTTTTCCCATAGTTTACCCAAAAATGACTAAAATAGTTAAAAATGAGCAAATAACTCCGGACTGAAGGCTGGAGTGGGGAGAGGGGGAGCGTCATGCCCCATATAACCCCAACAATAGTGAAAATCCCTCAACGGCCCCCCCCCCCCCCCCCCCCCCCCCCCATATCAAGCAATGTAGGCTTGGTACAAGGATGACGTCATCATGACTAGGATCCCAAGGAGAGAGGGCACTATAGTGCAGAGGGACTAGGAGGGTGTTAATGGTGACCTGGAAGAGAGACAAAAGCCTCAGTACTGAGAGAAATTCCTCCAGAGTGATAAAAAAGGCGGGGAGGTCATGTGACCGAGTGACCCACCTCTAGGAGCCCTGGAAACCAACCTCAGGGCTTCAAGCCCTTTAATGAGGTAATCAGCAATGCCACTAACCCATAATACTCCCAAGAGCAGGACCAAAGGGTCTGGCCATAACCTTTACTCAGAACATGTTGGAAAACACCTTTCCTAGTCAGAAAAAAATGACCCTCTCTCCCTGGGGAACAACTGAAGGTGCGCTGGTACTAGTACCATCATTGCATATGAGCTTGCATTGCTTACTTGCATTAAAGTGCATAATGTATTTCATGTATCTTTGTTGAAAAAGTATATACTTGATGTTAATCATGTGATCGATTAGAATGTGATCCAGGTGGGACCGGTAGGGATTTTTTGGTACAACCAGTTACCATATTTGGTAGCAAATTCAAGCTACTCAAGAACTGAAAAATCAGGTAGGTAAAGGTCCAATGAACCCATTACAGTCTTGAATGTGTTACATGGGAGATGGAAGATTCTATGAGGGAAGCATGCCCCTCATATTTTTTGAAATTTTGTGTTGTGACATGTATGTAATAAGTATGCATCGAGGATGATGCATTGTTTTAAGGGGGAAGGGGATTTAATACCCCAGTTGTTAAGCCCCATACATATGTTATTATTTTGTATATTATTGGGAACTAGGTGCTAGGACTATGGAATTTGGACATTATTATTATTGTTTTTGTTTAATTAAATAACTAGCATCAATATGGACAACTAACGATAATGGTGGGGACATGGATTCCACTTGTGAGGGGGTTGGGGAGTAGGAGTTGTTTCTCTCCCTAACATTACTTGTTGGGCCCTATTTTTTATTATTTTGGGTTATGGAGAAACTATTGAGTCCTCTTTGATGATTGGTAGGCCTACTTGGATAGTGCGTCTTCCTTACCGTCTTGTGATGCTTTTCATCCAATCATGCACCCTCATTGGTTATTTTTAGAGTGCACTCTTTGGAAAAAGTGTAACTCCATCTGTTCAAGGGAAACAACCTCGAGAAATGGGAGTTCGGGGGCATAGCCCCCGAGAAAATTTTTTGGGGCTATTTTCGCCAACAGTTACGGGCCCATGGTTTTGGGTAACCCGTGGTATTTTCCCATTATATTTCCCTTATAAAAGAAAGACATTGTAACAAGGCTCGGGTTGATGTATTAGGTATTATGCATTGTAAAGATCTCTGAGATCAAGAAGAGAGACTGTGAGACAGTGAAGAGGAAGTGCAGCGACTGTGTTGCAGGTTGTATCCGTTCACTTTACTGGATGATATAATAATAAGGACTGGCAATTTCCAGTGTGGACGTAGCCCATCTTGGGTGAACCACGATATATTGGTGTCTCTCTTGTAATGTGTATGTGTGATTATATTTGCATTTCTGTTTATTGTTATTGCTCTGTGATCCTGTTTTTCTAACACTATCCTTACTCCACCTTTTTCTATTCTGGAAGGAATCTCATGGATGAGTAACTCCTCTCTCTCTCATCAATTTGAGTTGGCCTCTAACCTTTGGAGTTACCTTTCTTCGAATTGGAGTCACTCACTTGGGGAATTCGAATGGCTATTTGTGTATGGGAATGAGCTTTCTCTCATTCTCTTATATGGTTTTTCTCTTGAGCTCTCTAGTGCAGTGGAATGCTCTCTTTCTTGGAAAAATAGATTCTCTCAAGTAGGATATGCATTGTATTGTTGAATATTGAAGGCCTTGTAATGAGATTTTAAGACCCTGTAATGGGGATTAAAGATTGCATGTGTAGAACACAATATGAGTCCTTATCCCATTGGTTGTCCCCTGTCTGAATATAGAAAATGAAGCCCAATGGTGGATGGTGATGTCATGAGGGACTTGAGTAGTGAAGGGAATCCCATTTCACCAGGTTAGGGTAGATGGAAGGGAAAGTTTAGATAAAGAAAGGTGTAGTTGTGGTTTCTGACAGTGTGAAAAGGGCACAAACATATGTTTTTGGTGCACCCTATTTTTTTTTTATTATCATTAATAGGTGGTTGTGAGACCCATTCCATTGCATCCAGAGCAATGTTTCAAGTGAGGAACACTTATTTCTCCATTGAAAGGTTTTTGTTTGACTTAGATACAACTATTTTTGTGTGGCAGTGTTCCCGGTGTCGAGATAAGCGCACCATGCCTGTTGGTTTGAGAGTACCTCTTCTGTGGATTTGTTATCACATCCATAGTAGCTTGGATACCATGGTTGCAAAGCAAATATCTGCATATTTTTGAGCTTTTCCTTCACACATATTCAATGAGATCAGCTATGATGAGCAATGTTATTTGTGATCACGCACACATCAGAGCAACCTTATATCAGTCATGCAGTAGACCTTGTGCCAAGGTTGATCCTTAAGACCTCAGATTTGATGACTAAGATGACCTTTTATTCCATACAGATGCAGTGCAGTGAGTATAGCTTCAGTAGAAGTGTCCTCAGTGGTTATAGTTGGTCCCGGATTACAGATACATGTATATGAACCAGTAGGTATATGATATGCATTGATATTATTATCTTGTTGTTTTGGTCATTTTGATAGCTTAAATTGGCATCTAGTGATTATGATTTGGCAGTATATTGATATAAATGAAACTGGTTGTTATTGAATATCTAAATGATTGTATTACTGACGATTAGATGCTCTTGTTTTTATACTCATTGGTTTTCACCCTCTTAGAGTGTGGACATGATCAGTCCCGCCTCTATGGCTTGCTAGCTTAGGCATCACCATTCACTGTCTTCATCCATCAATTTTATTTTCCCACCTTTTTGGTTTTCACCCTGACTTACACCTCAGCCTGTGATATGAGGAATTCTCCATTCTTTCCTCTATGTTGGATAGCATCCCTGTTAGTTTGTGTCTCAACTCTGAGTTGGAAACAAAACTTACCTTTGGGGAGTTGGAATTGATACCTTGATCAGTCTAGTCGGTTTTCCCCGATGTTTGGTCTTGATTTTGGAGAATCCCATAGTTGCATGATTTGTGTTGAATAGAAACCTGAAGCAAATAGTACTACCATCATTACATATGGAAAACTATTGTTATATCTATTGTAAAAGCCCATGAAAGTGCTTTGAAAACTGGGCTTCTTAGCACAATGAAAGAAAGGCTTTGAAATGAAAGGTACCCCTAGATGTGAGTTGCGATTAGTTGTGCTTCTTAGTACATGAAAAATCCAAAAAGGGTCATATAGGCCTAAAAAGAAGTGGCTAAACATATGCTAAATCTAAAGAACTGTTGGCCAAGGAAATGAAATGAAATGTAAAGATTAATTCCTCACGGAGCCTACGGGTTGTGATGCGAGATGGAGCAAGGGACAACTAATTCTAAGTGTCCCCTAGAACCTTAAGTTACGCTTAGCCGGGCACCCAGTTCACGACGGTTCTAGAAAAGATCCTCACGGAGATGATACAACTTGGATGTGAGTCGTAGACATTTGCCAAGGTTGAAAATTCACTTTTCTAAACAACTTACCCATTTGTGAGACACTGCCATCCCCTGTGTATTCTTTATACAACATATGCTTGAATGTGTAATACCCTTTCCCTTATCCAAAGCATCACAGTGTTGATTCAATCAAGTCATCCCCTTTTTCCTAGCCTTACATCCTTAGCCTTCACCCTTTGCTAGCAAATTGATCATGTTTACAAATGAGTATATCCTTGAGGTTGTTTTGAAAGTAAGTTATTATTTTAAAACTATTATTATCTATTAACTGCCAATGAAATGATGCTTGATGTTTTATGTTTTGCTATGAAAATGATTAAGGGAGCATGTCTTGACCATTTGCACTTGCAGCAACAGGCTTCTTCAGCCTGGGTCATGTTTTGATCAGTTTGATTGGCCAAACCTAGTTTGACCAAGGTCAACCTTGGGATCCGTGATGAGTTGGACCAGTTATGTTATATGATGTTGATCCATGGTCCTTGATATAACTTTTGATGACTCCATATGTTGGACACAGGTTTCAGATGATGATTGATGTACTTTTTTATTGATTATTATTACTTTCAGATCATCATATTTTTATCTGTCCGGGTATGGTGGATGCTACAGATGATCTTAGAGGTTACCATGAGGTGTATGAGTACTCATCTATAGTGTATTTGGGTCATATGGATCCATTGAGACACTTAATTTTCAGTTTCAGGCACTAAAAGTGATGATATGAGCAATTTTTCACCTGTTGATCAGTTTGGCCATGTTGATGTGGCTTGTCGAGCAGATGCATAGATGGTGAGACATTGTGTAGGGAGCTACAGAGGAGAGGGGTGGTCCAGCCACTTGTTATTACCATATTACCCCCTCTTCGGACATGATGGTACAGTCATACTTTGTTCCCGGGCACCAGGCACTGAGTTGTGGGCAGTTTGGTGGTTTTTTAGGTGGAATAAAAAGGTCATTAAGGAAATCGATTTGGGCAATTGAGGCAAGGTTTTTGCATGAGGTCTGCTTAGAGGTCATCTATGGTGTATCCCACTCCTTTCAGATCAGCTTGCAACATTCATTGGGGTCCACACAGTCACCATGTTATGTTTTGATGCATACTTCTTTCAGATGAGGGGTTCAGGATTTGATCATTTGTACACTTGGACATGTCATTGAGTCATATGTTATATTATTGTGCCATGGGGTGATGCTAATGAAGGAAAATAATAGCTCCTAGCCCCACCATGTGCTCCTAGTGTCTTGTATGTGTCATATTATGTGGCACACTTGTTTTTTAGTCATTTTTATGTGGTGAGCACCCCCCTAGGGATTCTTCTATGTAGTGCGCACCCCCCTCATGTGAGTGATCCATGTTATATTGTATCAGTGCGTCTTAACCGTTGATTGTATTATTTATATTTTGATATCCACCACTCATTTCAAAAGTGGTTTAGGTTTTTGGTATCTCTCCTCCTATTTAAGGAAGAGACCCCCCTATTGTAATGGTACCTTTGGAGCTCTGGAAACTTGGAATAAAAATACTATTTTTGTGGATCTGCTTATTTAGTCTTGATGGTTGTCTTTTCAACTTGAATGTACAACTTTTTTCTCTATGTATCATTGTGGATCTACCTGTCCAAACGTTTTCTCTGCAGGAGGCCGTGTGGGTTGAAGAGGAGGACGATTCAAGGGGACGTTATTGTGGGGAAATCCCACATCTTACCTTTGATATTATTTTTGTCTGAGGGACTATCATTATTGTATCTTAGTTACATAGTTGATGCTTTCTTTTTCATCTTTTCATCTTTATAGTCATTTTCATGCCGGAATGATTCTTACATAGATCTTTTCTTGCAGGAGGAGGGCACACGTGTGACCTTGGAGGGATAGCGATTTCACTTGGGTAGCTTGGATACCACTCTTGATTAAAACATAGGGGGGAATTTATCACTTTTCAAAGTAGCCACAATCTCTAGAGGTGAGATATACAAGGTTAGTATCTATTTCAAGCATTTTTAGCATTGGTCATTTCAAACCCTAAAAGATAAAACCCTCATTTTTTTAATTTTTCGGGTCTATGGATATCTAGCAATCACTTGGGCTTAATAATTAAAACCCACCTTAATATTAATCATAACATTCCCGATCTCAAATTTGGTGGACATCCGACTCCATTTCCCCCCCCGATCTAAGGCATTGGGCCTCCCTAAGGGAGGTCGCACTTTTGGGTAGGTGGTCTTTTTGCTAGATCCCAAATTGGGTTTTGCCTAATCTTCATTGTATCATTAGATCCACTCATTTTCAAAACCCCTAGTGCCTTACTTCTTTGATTTTCACCTTGTGGGCCCCATTTGGATCAATTTCCATGTTTTAAGGGTGGGCTTCACTTGGATCTATAATTTTGGCACTATATTTATTACTTTAACCCTATAAGTGTTATTTATATTTCATTGGTTGAATATTTGTCCTTCCTTAAGCCTCTTCAACCAAGCCCTAATTCATTGGGTCCACTTATATATCCTAGATCTATATCTTAATCCTCTCTTGATATTCTCCTTTATCATTATCACATTTACCTAGGAGGTCTTGATTGGGTTCACTAGCCTTTATTGGCTAAGCTAGGGTCTCCCCCTTGGTCTTGCTTAGGCTTGATCTAAAGTGTAGAGTGTCTCGGTTAACATGACACCCAATTGCATTGGGAACCGTGGCTTCTCTTGGGTCACCTCTTTAGTTGTCTAACACCTCTACCGTCCTAGATAGGATAAAGGGACAAATACAAGTTGTGTGATAACATGATCTACGGCCTCAGCTCGGGGGTGATTCTCATGTTGAAAGATGCATGAGCATGGTATTTCTATGGTAGGGTGGAACGTTGTCCTGTTGAAGTTAGTTTCCCATGATTAAGATGAGTATTTTATTATATGATTATTTGCTGTAATTTTGGAAATATATGTGCTTATGGATCTTATTTTCTTATGATATGTATTGTTGTAGGTGACAACCATGAGATATGATGTTATATGGATGTAGATGACATATTTCATATATGAATTTTTTGTTTGTTGATATGGCTATGGTTGGTAGTTAGTGATGAGTATTTTAATATATGTTTATTTACTGTATTTCTAATGTATACGTGCTCTTGGACCCAGTTTGCTTATGGTTTGTATGGATGTACGTGACAACCATGGGATCTGATGATATTATCATTTATATGGATGTAGATGAGAACATTTATATCTGGTTTTGTTTATGTTAATATGGTTGTAGGTGATGGTCAGTAGATCTTATTTTTAATATAGTTATTGTGGTTGTAGATGGTAACCTGTAAATCTATTTATTATATTGTTTAAGTTAGCTTGGAAATATGATTTTGTATATGGATATAATATATCTGATTATCTAATGTTTGATTACATGTTAATATCTTGCTCAGATATGTTCACGTTCATGCTTGCATTTGCCTTGCATAGCATGTGCATATGGAAAATAATATGCATCACAAGTTTGCATTGCCTTTAAAAAGGATGATTGTTTTATTTATTTGGTTTGTTGGCATGCTGGCATAGCCTGCATTTATATTGATTCATCCTTCCCTTGGGATCCCTCATGAACTTGGACTTGGTTTTGGGGTCGGGGACATCACATATTTGCGTAGTTGAGATAGATTGCTCGGTGATTGCTTGACCTCAAATGAGTGTTGGATTAGTATTCTTCCCTTAGGAATTATAGATCTCTTGACAATTTGGTGGATTCCCTTCATGATGCCCACATGGATAGCTCACCTAGTGGGAGGAATTCCTACTTGGGAGGGGGATAATTCTACATCCTAGAGAATAGCATAAGGCCTTATATTGCATGGGGTTTCTTGAATCATGTTCGGAGGCTTAGAGTTGACCCGAGGATACGTGGATTGTGACAATATCCTTGTAAGGAGAAATTAACCCAGTGGAGTACAATTCTTCGTAGGATTGATGAAGTCCACAGAGAATTGTGATGGAGGCACATAGACTTACCTTGTTTATCTAGATCATATTAGAGCCCTTATTATGTACGGAATCACATTGGAGCATGAAATGTGTACTTTGGAGTATAGTTTCTCACTTGTGTTTGCCTACGTGAGTTTACCATAGGTTGCTTGTTAGGGCTTGGGCCCACATAGTAGTGTATGCCTCCCTTTCCTATCATATATAGAAAGGAAGGAGAGTATCCTCTCATTATCATCATTGTTGTACTCATTTTTCTTTGTACTTAACTTCTTGGGGTAAGTCTCTAGGGTTTCCTTATGGACCCTAAGAGCAGTTATGAAGTCTATAGGAGATGCCTTTGTTGGAACATGATCATTGTGAGATTCTATTGTTTACCTTTGTGAAGAAGACATTGGTGATGACCACTCTTCTCTCTCTCTCTCTCTCTCTCTCACACACACACACAAACACACACACATCTTATTATGTACTTAGCTTATCTTTCCTTGGAGCGCTAGGGTTCCTTGGATATTTCTAGGGTTAGGGTTTCTACCCTATGAAGGGAATAAGATTAGGGTTTGGTGATAAAACCTTAGGGTGAATTTGTTGGAGAATAAAAAGTGAAGAATATGTCTTTCCTTCAAGGATGTGCTGGAGTGATTCTTGCATATATGAGCTTCTTGGTTGAGCTAGGGTTTTGGAGAGCTAGTGGATTTGTATTGACCTTGAGAGAAGGTTATGTAATATACATGTACTTATTTGACATAAGTAAAAGAACAATTGTTAAGTGATTTTACATATTAATTAAGGAATCCAAGGGTTTGCCTTGCTATTGATATACATATTGTTGTAATGTTGTTATAACTATTGTAAAAGATAAATTTCAAATCTGGTTTATGTGGGACAAGTTTCCCTAGAGGGTTGGAACTTATCCAAGTGGTTTGGTACATTTTCTCCTTGAATTGCTCGGAAGTTTGGAGTGTTTGGAAGTGAAATATTGTACTCTATATGTTGTTGTTTTATACACTATCTCAAAGCAACCCTAAGGCTGGAAATCATAGAGCTAAGATCCAAGAAACCTATATGGTTAGAGGTGAATTTTATGTTTTGCATTAAAAGTCAAATACGTTGACTAAACATTACAACCAAAGTACAAAATGTACAATGGTATAACATCAAATATTGTTTTGGTTGAGATCACTCTTGAATAAGTGGGAGCTTGTATTTCAGTTGGATATTACATAGGAAAGATACTTGACCTTGTTGATGTTGTTGGGTGTGAATGTGAAAATCCTCACAACAGATCTAAGAGCCAATGTATGCCTCACAAGAAATATTAAGACTAAGTAGGAAAATAGAAGAAGAGTGGTCAATGCAGTGTAAAGGAGCAACATAATTATGATACAGCAGAACTCGGATAGAAGCAGAATAACATCACACACTAATTCATTAATCATAATATGAACAATAAATAATACAATGGTGGAGAGGATTCGAATGCCAATGTGGCAATTTGAATTAGCCTGCATGGGAATGGCTTATCTACACTAGGAGTCATCATCATCATCAGTGGAGTTTCAACAATACACCACTAGGAGTCCTAATCATCATTAGTGGAGTGTCATCAATACACAAGTGACTGTCAACCAGGTGGAAAACTGAGTCTAACTGAATGTAGTAGGTGTAACACATGCATGGTGCACTAATGTAGTGAAGGAGGCTCAAATGAGGGCGCATGAGGAGCTGACTGGAGTTAGAACTGGAAATCTAGGCTCACTGGAGGTCCATCGGAGTGTCTCAATCAGTAAACTAGTCAATCTGTCCTCAAATCAAGGAATAGATCCACAAATCACTCAACTAACTAAAGTGTAATTGGTGGCAGGTGAGGGAGGGCACCTTTCTCATGTGGTGGGTGAAAGGAGGGCGCATTACTGACTAGGAGGGATGGAACTTAGCAGAAACAGGCTCCCGGGCTAGTAAACTAAGCTCTATGTGCTGGGAGACACCAACCTGATGACTGGGACGCATGCAATTGCATGACTGAAATGCAAAATAATGAAAATGCTGGTAGGAATAGGATGGAGTATAGGAATATCCTAACACCCCCCCTTAATCCATCCTGGGCCCTGGTAACTGAGACCAAAGGTCACCCAATATAATAAATGATAAAGAACAATCCATAAAATGAGGTATCTGCTTCTTGGGAAGAAGTGGATCATGCTAAAAAAGCATGTGCTTGTACTTGCTCTTCAGATCGAATGTGATGAGAACAAATCCAGAGGTATGAGGATGATCCTGGAACCTGTGATTCGAATCATCTAAGGTAAGATCAAATCCATGAATGTGTAGATAGTCTTTTGTTTTCTCCTTTGAACCATCATAGGTGAGATCATGCCCAAAATAACCATCACATGATAGTGGTTGCTTGGACTTCAAATGAGCTCCAAGATTTGATAAATGGTTTCTTGAGATCTCCTTTGAACCAGCAGGGGTGAGATCAAAACCAAATGAACCATGAAACAATGGTAATGGCTTGGATTTCGAATCAACTCCAAGAAATGATGAATGGTTTCTTGAGATCTCCTTTGAACCATTAGAGGTGAGATCAAAACCATGAAATGCAGGAGAAATTATCCCAAGCGAATGGAAATGCCCTACATATTCAATAAACTTCTGATAGCATGTACAAATGATCATATAATAGTACATAAGAGTTAAGTGATCAAGGAGAGCGAATGCATCACCTCCAATTGCTGATTTAACCTCCGAAACATTCAATAGATAATCATTATGCAAACCAACAGACTCTTGTGCAAGAGAGGATTTAAGAACCTCTTCAGTTTCTAGAGTGTGCGCTGTCTCAGAATTCGAAATAGAAGACATTGAGAACATGAGTGTTGAATCTGCAAGTTCTTCTTCTTTTTGGACAACTTCATTATGAGATATGTTTGATACTGATTCATGATTAGAGAGACCATCAAGGAGGGAGAATGCATCACTGGGATTGCTCTCGAAATGGTTTGGACCAATCCCTTCATTCTGTTTGCCAAATATTTCATCCAGATGGGCCTATAGCTCTTTTGGAGATTCAACAGAAAGGAAGTGGGTTACCATGCAACGAGACATAGCATACATCATTGCTGCATAGGCTCTGTCACCTTCATTTAACCAATCATTCTCTTCTTCAGAGGATTCAAACTCTCTTTCAAAACAATAATCAAAGAGACCATGTCTCTTCAAATGTGCTATCATCTTTGGTTTCCACTCATCATAGTTGAATGGAGAAAGAGGAGGAATTCCTTCCGGATTCATGGAAGTTGTTTCAGAAGACCTACAAAAAAAAATAGAAAATATCTGCAATTGCTACTGCTGCAAAAGTGCAGAAACTGCTGCAACTGTTGCACTTGAAATCTTGATAGTACCTGCAAAAAACTCTCAGGAATGGAGATAGACAATACTCTCAACAAGCTCTGATACCATGTGAAAATCCTCACAGCAGATCTAAGAGTTGATGTATACCTCACAAGAAAGTTTAAGATTAAGCAGGAAAATAGAAGAAGAGTGGTCAAGGCAGTGTAAAGGAGCAACATAATTATGATACAGTAGAACTCAGATAGAAGAAGAATAACATCACACACTAATTCATTAATCATAATATGAACAATAAATAATACAATGGTGGAGAGGATTTGAATGCCAAGGTGGCAATTCGAATTAGCCTACATGGGCATGGCTTATCTGCACTAGGATTCATCATCATCATCAGTGGAGTGTCAACAATACACCACTAGGAGTCCTAATCATCATCAGTGGAGTGTCATCAATACACAAGTGACTGTCAAACAGGTGGAAAACTGAGTCTAACTGAAATTAGTATGTGTAACACATGCATGATGCAATAATGTAGTGAAGGAGGCTCAAAGGAGGGCATAAGAGGAGCTGACTGGAGTCAGAACTGGCAATCTAGTCTCACTAGAGGTCCATCGGAGTGTCTCAGTCAGTAAACTAGTTAATTTGTCCTCAAATCAAGGAACAGATCCACAAATCACTCAACTAACTAAAGTGTAACTGGTGGTAGGTGAGGGAGGGAGCCTTCTCATGTGGTAGGTGAAAGGAGGGTACATTACTGACTAGGAGGGCTGGAACTTAGCAGAAACAGGCTCCCGACGCTAGTAAACTAAGCTCTATGTGCTGGGAGACACCAACCTAATGACTGGGATGCATGCAATTGCATGCCTGCATGAAAAAATGCATGCATGACTGAAATGAAAATAATGAAAATGTTGGTAGGACTAGGATGGAGTATAGGAATACCCTAATAGTGAAACCCTATGTTGCTTGAGAGAAGCACCTTAATTGTTGGAAGGGTTGTTTCTTTTCCATATTGCATATTTTCTAGGCTAGATATGGATTCAGTCTCTTGTTTATATTATAACATTATATCTAGTGTTGGTGGGTTTTTATGTGGATACTCAAGCTTTGAGACACATGACATATTATAGGTTTTTATTCAGTAGGACATAGGCATAATCATGGATCTTGATGATGATGTTACTTATATTGTGAGAGAAGTTGGCTCTATTTCCTTCAAGACACCTACATGTGATGTTCGTGAGTTAGACAATGTTTTGTTTGTTCATGGGTTGAAGAAGAATATTATTTTAGTATCTTGTATGGAAAATCATCATTGTATGGCTGAGTGTGATGCTCGCGAGGTCATCTTTAGAAGACAAACCAATGCTGCGGAAAAAGGGGTTAATGTTGGAGGTCTTTACAGGTTGGAAGTAGATTCAATGAAACATGGTGTTTTGGTGCATGATGGTACCAATTTGTGTGAATTATGTCATAAACATGTTGGTCACTTAAATTATGGAGCACTTCGTATCTTGAAGAAATTAATATAAGGATTTCCAAACTTCAAGATAGAGAAGGAAAGTATCTGCAAAGGATGTGCTCTTGGTAAGAACATCAAGATTGGTTTTCCCAACAATAAGCAAATATCAAGAGAGAGTCTTGATCTAATCCATTCATATGTGTGTGGACCTATGTCTTCCACTTCATTGATAGGTAGTTGGTATTATGTTATTGTTATTGATGAATTCTCTCGTATGACCTACATATATTTTTTCAAGACTAAATATAAAGTTCTCAACAAGTTCATTGAGTTCAAGTCCTTGGTTGAAAATGAGACAAGAAGGAAGATCAAAATACTTTGCTCAAATAATGGAGGAGAATATACCTCTACTAAGTTTGATTTTTTGTAGGGAATTTGGTATCAAGAGAGAGTTGACAATGCCTTACAACCCATAGCAAAATGGGGTTGCTAAGAGGAAGAACAATTATGTGAGATTGCTAAGTCTCTTATTCATTAAATGGATTTTCCCATGAGTTTTGGGGATGAGGCTTGTACTATAGTGGTGCATATTTTGAACATGTGTCATCATAGGATTGTGAAGAAAGTGACACCAGAGGAGTCATTTACTATTGTGAAACTATATATATCTCATATTCATGTGTTTAGGATTCCATCTTAAATTCATGTACATAAGGAAAAGAGGAAAGAATTGGAACACTCAAGTAGGAAGGGAATTTTTGTTGGATACATCAATACTTCCAAGGCTTACAAGGTCTAATTTATAGGCTTACAAGGTCTACTTTATAGTGCATACAAAGACAATAATAAGAAGAGAGATGAAGTTTGATGAGGAGGTCATAGGAATCTCCCTCAGTGATTGAGGAGAGTGAGGAGGTTGGTGTTCCAAAGATTGATCTTGATATTCTTAATGAATTAGATTTAGGTGTGGATGAGGTGAGCCTAGGCCCATATATTCCATCAACTTCTACTCCATCCCATAGGATACTGAGATGGCTCACTCAGATATTGTAGGAGGATTAAGAGCATGTAGGAGCACTTATATCTTTAGTGAGGGGAAGTATAGATCCTAGGAGATATTCCATTCATGTTGCATTGGTTGCTTCCATCCATGAGACTTATAGTTGTTCATTAGAGGAGAGGTGTGATTCCTTGATGGAGGATGATGATGAGATTTATTCTAGTGGGAAGATGGAAGAGTCTTCTAGTTTTGAGGACGCGCATGCATGGTAAGATCTCATGGAGGTAGGTTCAAAACCTATTATGGTTTCAAAGATAGATTCCATATTTGTAGTTAATGGGATTATTGTAGAGTATAGGGAAAATGTTGATGGATTCTCTCAAATAGAAGGAGTTTCACATGGATTCTCTCTAATAGAGGGAGGTGATCATGATGTTACTCTTGCTTCACAATTATCCTAGAATGACATATTTGACATAGTTCAAGTTTTTTCAATTGTCGAAGGATTTGAGGTACATGGTATGGATTCTCATGATGGAAGGTGATGGCGTTACATGGATTGTTTCCTATGCTATGAACTTTACATTCTAGGATCGAGTTAACTTGAGTAGATTTCTTTATTTGTGACTTTGATAATGTGATCCACCTGTCTTGATATTTTATGGAGATATGATTATCTTTCCAAGATGTCATGGACAATTTATGATGTGGTGTTCATTGATCTGGGCTCGTGATGCTTTCCTAAAGGATGATGGGGTTTGGTAGGTTGTTTTTGTTTCGTGGTTATATTCCTTCATATTCATAAGTGGTCATTATTATTTGGAGGATCAATATGTTATGATAGTATGGGTAACAAATTACAAATAACAATGATTGATTGCAGAATGACATCTGGTATAGATTTGCAGGCAGTAGTTTGGTGGAGTTGCAAAGGGAGTTGACATGTCTCAATGTAAATACTTTCTTTGTGAAGAGGGAATTGTTAGTTTTTTGAGTTACTATAAACTTGTTTGCACCATGTTTGCAGTGCTTCCTGAGATTTGGGATACATGTTATTTGTTAAGCTATCAGATGGTCCAAGATGGATTGGCATGTGAGATATGGTTCGTGGTGGATTTGCATAGTTGAGATAGCTTGCTCTATGATTGCTTGAGCTCAAATAGGTGTTGTCTTGGTAATAATAGAAATATTAATTTGCTAATATTTTAAACTAGTATATATATATATATTATAGAAAAATATGTTTAGCAATAATATTTTCTAAATGATACTTTTTTGTTATTATATGATTTTTTTATTGTAAATATCGCAATATTGATTGTTCATTCGTCTAAAAAAATGTAGTTTAAACAATCTATTTTTTGATTCACTGAATTGATTTTGTACTATAAGTGAAAAGAACATCTGCATATAATTTCCACTATATTCATCATAGTATTATAAAATTCCCCTTGGTCATTAATGTCCAACAACACTCGAGATGAACTAATGATCAATGCATTGTCATTTACATATTATTCAATTTTTTTGTTCTTTGGAAGACCTTATATTCCCTCATTGGGGTTCCGTGCACAACATTCAAATTGTATGTTTGAAACCTATTATATAGTATTGTTAAGAAGTACATTATTAGTAAAAAATGAAAAAAATGCATGTCTATTTCCTTTTGATCTACCTTCCCCTATTTGCAACATTTCTTAAAATATTTACACTATTTTTCCTTTAGATTAAGAACAATCATATTGATATTTTTCAATATTTTTCTTAGCATGACATTTAATCCATACACATTATTTAAATCAAAAAATAAATTGAAATGAACAATAGTTTATTTATGGAATATACAACATAAGGACAAACAATTTACATCCATAGAGGATAATAATTATATAGTTGATAAATGTGTGAATGGGATAATTAATACAATGCCTTATAATAGTATACTTATATGCATTGACTAGACATGAAAGTGAACAATTGTGTCCCTTAGTTTGAGTTGTGTCCCTTTAATTTAGTATTATTAATATATTTTTTATTCATTGCATTGCCTCTCCCTTCAAGATACTTTGTCCTTAAAGCATTTTATGGAAAAATCTAAGTCTGCATTTTGGCATGCAATATCTTCTCATATTTCTCTATTCTTGAAGTTGTGAGGGTTGAAGACACGAGACAATATGAGGGATGGACCACTAATTGGAATTGACAAATTTTGAAAGAGTCAAACCACCCTAATTTGATCTTCTATGAAATTGTATATAACATATGTGTTATTATTAATGCGGAAAGCTAATCTAGCATACCCTCAATAATTTTACTATAGTTTCCTAACCACAATTTTTATTAGCTTCATTCAAATTTTAGATAAAAGTAAAACACATACCTTTATGTACATATATTTCTTGATGATCCAAAAAATCATTTCCAATTCTTCGTGAAACCTTAGTGTTGAACAAAGCTCTAATACCACCTTTTGATATACTCATATTCCAACTAGAGAGCAAGGCTAATCAACTTATCTTAATGTTTATGTTGGTTCAAATTTGTCCCCATACTTTTCATATCAATATGATACAACTCTTAACTTCAATCCCACTTTACAACATATATGAAGGTAAATATGATGACAAACAAAAAACTGTCCTTAAATGTTCATATTTTCCTACGAAAACAAGTCCAAACTTGGACAACCGTATCTTGTCATTTCATGAAAGTAATGAAACTTCCACTATATGTAATTTCCAATTTCCATTTATATAGGTTTTACTCCCAAATTAGACACCATTTCCAAGATATATCATACCTACTTAAACTAGCATTTAAAACTCTCTCACTATTGGCACAAAAAATAAACACATGTGAATGCATGACAGTCCTTCACAACAACCATCAATTCATCATTGACAACATAATTTGTCCACCTGCTCATTTCCAACTTTTGGGGTAGTAGATCAAGAAAGGGTTGCATGGTCACCCTACTTTCTTTTGTCACCCCTTTCATTTGGAAGACCATTTTACAAAGACTGATGAAATATTTTTCAATATCTTTCCAATCTATAATTCTTCCTTCTGCTATGTTTAGGGTCGTGTTGATACACTTTACAACTTCTTTAGAGGCAGGGCTATGAAGAGAGCCTCGATGGATCGACCCCCTCTCTTGAGCTAGTCAATAAGGGATCCAATTTGAGCTCCTTTTGATTTATATATTTCCTTGAATTCAAGAAAGTATTTCGGCATGGATTCCTAGATCGCAATTGCTTGTTGAGGGGTGCTAAATTGCAATATCCTTGAAACTTGCTCCAAATCCTTATTAATAACCATTTTCTTATTTCTTCTAATGGCCACTAGTTTTCTACCATAACCTTGCAAGAACGAAATAATGCATCAAAAAACATCTTCCCATCATAGGATCCACCCTCTGTCTTATATGGGTTGAAGCACCAAATTCCAAATTCTCTTGATAACATCTATACAATATGCATGCTTCAAATGGGAGGTTTTCAACTTAAATCTCAAACTCATGGCCCTAGGATTACCTAAGCCCTAGGAAATGGAGAAAACAATAGTTTGGTAGTCAAACAATTGTAATATCCCTTAATACTTGCACATACATGTTCAAAAAAGGATAAATTTGTTCAAAAAGCATGGGTTTGTCTAGCCTTTTAAACACTCTCTTGTTTCCTTTCTATAAATTGGACCATGTGAACCACATTTCAAAATAATTTATACTCCATAATTTGTTGAGCTTGTATATGCCAAGTTTGTCCTTGGTCTATTCTAGGCCAACTATTCACTGGGTGGCATCTAAGCATATAATATCTCTTCTGTGACATCTCGTGTCTCCACATTGTTGAAATCACCACAAAATAAACAATAGGGATTAGGCAACAGTTTGTCCAACCACTCCCATAAGGCCATTGTTTTTTCTACATCATTTACAACGTATATTTTATCTAAGCCTAACATGTGGCCTTTAAAATCAAACAAGGTCCACACAACATGATTTGAGGGTGCTATATAATAACTTTTGCACATTAATTTGGAAAAATAAGGGTTTCTTCCTTGATTTTACATTCATTATGGTTGGTTAAAAATTTACAAATTTCTATGAGATTACTTGAAGGGAGACTTTAGCATAAAACCAATTACTTTATTTCTTGCAATCAAAGATTATCACTATAAAAAAGACATTTAAAATTTCCAAACCATGGATTTGCAACAAGGGTTTGTAAGCCCTCTTACATTCCATGGTTCTACCTTCATTACAAACTCTCTATGTGGTAGTATGTTGTCTCCTCACCTTCTTGAGCAACAAGGGCATCGAAAGGGTTTATATAAATCACATTATACATTTTATATAGGAAGAAATAATTTAAAACCATGTTTTTTAGCCTCTTATGAGGGTCTTCAACACCAAGGGTTGGGTGAGAAGCATTCAATTGTGAGTTGTAAATAAGAACCAATGACCCCCAAATCCACATGGGTAATGTGTTAGGAGTTACCAGGAGGGTCTTTGACCACTGCAAATCTTGAAGGTTTATTCTGAGACAGGTTGAAGCTAGTATGAGGGCTTAATTAACGCCTCTGATACTATGGAATTGTTAATATTTTCAATTCATCATAAGTAGACCTGCATTCCTAAAAAAACCCTCGTGACTAAAACTGATAACCTATCAAAACAACACTACACAATAGATCTATAAACAAATCAAATTTAAATTTATGTAAAGCATAAATTTACAACAATTAATCACACTTTGTCCACTAACTCCAAAACACAAAATTACATAGCGAATCACTTACCAAAATATCTAATACACGTCTTAATGATTTAATTCCCCATATCCCCTTTATAGAACATGATGTACAATGTATGTAGACAATGTAATTAAGGCACCTAGTTTGACCATGTCAAATACAAACCATGCTAGAATAGTGCGCCCTATTTGCATGAGTAATTTTCCTAAAATAAAATGTTCACTAGGAGATGATGCATGCATGAAAGAAAATGCATCACTACTAGGGATCTATGCCATGTTGTAAATATGTAAAAACCTCTATTGCCTAAATCTAGAAAAGTTAAGCTAAAAGAAAAGCCATTTCTAATTTTGGAAATAACTAAAATTGTCTAAGGTGTGTGCATTCATCCTAGAGGCATGCATGCACCTCTCCCTTTGTCTACATAATTGTTTTGCACCCAAAAGATGCAATAGTCTTGTGCAATCATCCCAATGCCTTCTATATTTTGCACTTGAACCAAGCGATTGCTATTGCAGAATCTAATCATTAGGTTGCACCATAATATGAAGGAGAACAAGATGGCACAATAGGAAAAGAACCTAACACTCACTCTTTATGAGGAAGGTGTTCTCCACTATCTCAAGTCTCTCCCTCAACATCTCAAACGTCCCCTGAGCCAAGGGCTTCATCAAATTGTCTACCACTTGTAATA
This sequence comes from Larix kaempferi, assembly GCA_027924585.1. NCBI lineage: Eukaryota > Viridiplantae > Streptophyta > Pinopsida > Pinales > Pinaceae > Larix > Larix kaempferi. The sequence goes on from BSBM01001153.1 coordinate 6,383,633, forward strand.
ATAAAAGAACATACTCAAGAACCATTGCTCCCTTTTGAACCATATCTCTGAGGAAATGGTATCTAATACTAATATGTGTGGAGAAACCATGAAATATTGGATTCTCAAAGATCTTGATGCAAATCTAATTTTCACAGTGAACTATAATGGACTCCAACATCTAATTGGTCTATCAACTTGTGAAGCCAAATGGTCTCATAAGTAGTAGAACTAACTTCCATATACTTTACCTTTGATAAATTCAGCACAAATGTTTCCTATACCCTACCAATATATCATACCTAACCCTAAGATGAAATAAAATCATGAAGTGCTCTTCCAACCACTTGCATTCATTGCCCAATCCGAATTAACAAAACCATGGAACACCAACTTAACATCTCCCACATTCCTCAAGCCATAATGAATTGTGCCCTTTGTATATTGGAGCACAATATTTGTAGACACAATGAATATACCTTGGTTTAACCATTCAATGACTCAAGGTATTCATTGAAAAACATATATCAAGCTTGGTATTCACAAGATACATAAGAGAACCAATTAACTACCTACATAAAGAAGTATCTATCAAATATGATTCTAAATTAGAACACACCTTCATATTTGGAATGATAGGAGTGGCCAAGGGTTTACAATCCATCATTTGAAATATATTTAGGATCTCCACCGTGTAATTCTCATGTCCATGGAAGAACTCACTTGTACATTTTCAAACCTCTAGAATGTGAAAATAATGGATAAATTCAACACCCTTGATATCAAATTCATCAGCTAGATTCTTCTTGCACACCATGCAATGAGCTTCTGAACACTACCTATAAAAATTATTTTTTTTACATATAGGATTAAGATCTACAACAATCTTGGTGAAGCCCAAATTCAATAAGTACTCATGAATCCTTGATTACCATGTAGGTGGTGCTAGCATCAACACATGAGGGCCTTCTTCACTTTGCATACATGAATATCTCACCTATACACCTCAAAAACCTTTTTCCTAATTAATGTATAATTCTTACCCAATTATATCATTTAGAAAAGTAATGCTTACTTCCATTTAGCATAAATACCTATAAAAAACTGATGCAAGAGACAAAATGGTTACCATGGAAGTATACGTGGAAACCAGAGAAAACATCTCCTCATAGTCAACTCCCTCTCTCTAGGAGAATCGTCTCACTAAGAACTTGACCTTGTACTTCTCCATCCTACCATTGCATGCTTTACCTTGTAAAACCACATGGAATCTATCATAGAGTTCCCCTTAGGTATTGGAACAATTTCCTAGACATCATTCTTCAAAATGGAGTTATACTCCTCTATGACGACATCATATGATACTTTGTCTACAATTGCCTCAAAACTAGAAGGATATGAGTCAATGATGGAAGACAACAGTGCAACATAATTAGGAAATTCCTTCAAGAGATGACTCACTAAAAAAGAAGCCTTTGGTGCTCCTAGTTTCTCTTGTGCCTCCTACAAAATTTGCGTATTCCATCTTGTTTTCCTTGCTAAAATAGATGGTAAAATACTCTTTGCTTGTTCATTGGAACCTTTTTTATCTGGTTTTTTTCCTTTATTTCAACTCAATGCGTGGGATAACAAATTTTCCTCCCTCCTCAACCTCTATAGGAATCTCATGAGACTTATAGGACCATCCATATTCATCAAATTTCATGTATTGGCTCACTATTGTCTTCCATTGTGATGTCAAAAATATTTGGTAAACCTTGGAGGACTCACTATAACCAACAAATATACCCTTCACACTAGGTTTATATATTTTATCATCAAGAATATGAATATACCTATGACAATCAAATACATGAAAATAATATCCCTAAGGTTTCTCACCAGTAAAATCTTATTTTGGTGTCTTGTCCTTCAATATCCTATGAGGACACATGTTCAATATGTAGGAAACTAAATTGCATGATTCTACCCAAATACAAATGTGAAAATGTGGATAATGAATTATAGCCTTAGATGTGTCTATGATGGACTTGTTCTTCCTTTATGTGACCCCATTATGTTGAGGGTTGTAAGGTACTATCATCTCCCTCTTCATCCCTTTCCCTACAAAAAACATCAAATTCCATAAAGGTGTACTCTTCTCCATTGTAAGACCCAACACCTTAAATCTCCTTACCTATATGATTCTACGCATGAGCTTGAATACTTCATCCTTGGTATTCATAAACTAAATCCAAGCTTTTCTAGAGGAACTATCAAATAAACATAATAATTGTTACCTACAAATGAATGTAAATCCATTGGTCCACACAAGTATGACTGGTTCAATCAATAATCCATCTTGATCTATGCTCATTGCATGGGAAAACAATATTAGTGTGCTTACTCAGTGCACAACATTTTCACACTTTCCTTCTACATGTCTTTTAAGAGAAGTAATGCTCCATAACACAAGTGACCAAATATATTGTGCCAAATCTCACACAAATTTTCATTTCCATGCAAAGCTCCATGTTTGATTGGATCAACAAACAACCTGTATAGTCCACCCTCTTGCACACCTCTAGCCAATACTTGATCAAGATCAAAGTTTTGATCTTTGAAAATGAATTGTTGATCATCAAACTTGACCATAATAATTGTTGAAATTGAAAGAAATTTCTTAGTCAAACTAGGAATACACAAGGCACCATGAATAATAAGAACATCACCCGAGAGATGCAAAAAGAAACATGATTCCATTCTAGTGACTAGATATGTGGAATCATTTCCCAACTCCCATTGTATTTCAACCTCTTTCTCTTAAAATATATTGGAAATTTTCTCGTTGAAGTTTGTGTGTTTGGATGCTCCACTATCCACATACCACCCTACACCACACATGATATGAGTGAAAAGGCACAAAACCATGCAGAATGTTATCTCAAGCTTAGATGCTAACTCATCCTATTTGGAAGTTTATGCACTCCTTATAAATAACTTCTATTGTTTATGTTTTTCTTTAACTTTTTCCTTTTTGGGACATTGAGATGCATAGTGGCCCATCCTATGGCACTTGAAACACTCCACGTAACTCAATTATTTCTTACCCTAGTTCAAAGAACCTAAACATTCCTTCTTCTTTTTTTGACCTCTCTTGGGTCCTCCTTTCTGACCTCCCATCTTCACCTTCTCAATAAGGAGTAGGTTTTGGATCTCATCTACCATAACTACAATTTATCTAGTATGTTTTCCTACTCGATGAAATCAATCCAAATCTTCTCACAAGCACAAACACTCTAAGAAAATGGACCCCAATATAAGGAGAAACCATTAAGTGCTATGCACAGCAATTCGTTATAATCCACCTTCACACTAACAACAATGAGCGAATCTTGAAACTTGGTGATGTTCATCAAATAGCTAGACAGTGTACTTGTATCACTCATGCGTGTCCCATTAATATTTTTAAACAAGTATAGAGTGATCAAGGTATCATATATATCTCCTTTGTTTTTTTCTTCTTTAAGATGTGAGGTGTTGTCCCTAAGGTCTGCACTGGACTGCTACAGGGAAAATCTAGGGCATTTAGGATATCGTTTGGATTAAAAATAGGTATGTGGTTTAGGTATTTTGTTGCTTTTGGAAGGCTTCAAGAACATAAAAGAAATATTGAAGAAATATAACATATATTCATGGTTTTACATGATTAAACATGTAGACCATTCACTGATTTACTGCTTAACATTTCAGCATAAAATGAGATAAGCATTCATAAATTCAAAGTTTTCATCATATAATAGAGTTATAACACAAAGTAATGAAAGAACATGGCTTTTCAATTCAACGAATGATAAAGCTTAAAATTCATCAAACTGGAACAAACCATTATGCATCGCATATATATTTCATTTCAATAGAAAATTAGCGGTAAAGACAATGAGATGCATGAAGCATTCACTTGTAAAATATCACTGAACATATGTATATACAATTGTATCAAGACTTACAGTTTCTTCAAGCTACATGCTGAATCATAGCCAGAAATAGAACCCTCCCTTTGTTTACATATTTCCTCATATAGTTTCTTGCTCTTTAGGGTTTTGAAACTACATGCTAACTAATAACTGACTTTTGATAATCAAAATCAATAACTTCGAGATTATACATATGTCTTAAGTTTTTATTTCTGAAAACATTTACACCACTAGTAGTAATTCTTAACAAAATATAACTATACTTAACAAGTTATTTTAACTAAATAAACTTAAGTAAACTTAGGGCGCTATGAGAAAAGACTATGTACGCTTCAGAAGAAACATAGTAGAACTACGATTGGCTGGAAACTGCACTTCGATCCATATAGCAACATAAACATTCACTTAGGATCAGCTCTCTGACCTTGAGAAGGCTCGGCTCTCTGGATATGTAATGTGTCTTGAAGCACGTGGGTACCTAACTCTGTCAGAATGCCCAGCTTATCATGATTAACCTGATGTTTTCTCCTTTCAAGCATACATTCCTTTTTACAATATTTCCTTTGTCTAAGGAGTTTTTCATTGTATTTCTTTAATCCCTAAGAAAACCTGCACAATCTGTTATATTTAAGAAGCAGCTTGCTCCATTCCTTATTTGTCTCATTTAAATTTCCATGTACCTGCTTATTCTCTAGTTTCAATTCTTTGATTCGAACCTTGTATTTCTTTAAATATTTGTTCTCTAATTTCTTACTATTCCGAGGTTCGATGTTTTCAGGTAATGTTGCATCCAATTGCTTCTCCTTTTGGGCCATTGAGCATTCAATGTTTGTCTTTGGATTATTTTTAAACCCTTCATTCTGAATGCTTTGTTCTTCTTCAGAGGCCATAGGCATATCTAGTCGAACCAAGGAGGAACAGGGGACTGCGTTAATAGTTTTCTCTAAGTTGGTTAACATTTCAACTACTTTTCTCTCCACTTCCATAGATGAGTCGGATTCCTGTTTGATATCTTCTTGAATTTATTTAGTTTGATGGAACTGTTCATTTATTTTAGTCTCCACGAACTCGTTCTTTTTTATGGGGCTCGAGCTCATTAGCTCTTTATCTTTCTTAATTCTTGAGCTCGCCCTTGTTTGTACAAGTTTCAAAGTTGAACCTTTAACTTTTGACTTCTTAGCCTTCTTGGGCTCTTGATATGATAAACTATCTAAATCTATGACCCTTTTATCTTTCAAGGAAGGGTCAAATATTGCTCAAGCATTTAACCTCAACTTATTTGTGGCTCGAGTATGAGGTCCCCTAAGCTAATAAGGTCTTGACATTTCATGATTTTCTTTATGAGATTCAGTTTCTTTTTCATCATTCAAAGAATAATTTGAACGTTTTTCCTTGCAGGATTGAATATTATCAGTTTTCGATGGTGTCCCTACAACCCCTCTCATCTTTGAATTCGTTTTTATTTCCACCCTTTCAAAAGTCTGTTCCTCATCAATTCTAACGGTGCCACAATTTTCAGGGGTTTTGTAACTGGCATAAGCATTGTGTTGATGTATTTGTAACTTCAGAATGTATTTCACTTGTATATTTTATATTTTCATTATACTTCCGATGGAGAGGTTTCATTCCTCCGATGGGGAAGGTTATTATTGTACTTGAATGGGTTATTAGACTCTCCTAGGAGAAATCGACCCAGTTAGGGAAAAAGGCAAGTGAAGTAAAGTATAAATAGAGAGTGTGACTCTCTCATTTGTTCACTCATTCACTCACTTACTCATTGCGCATAAGTGAGAGAGAGACAAGTTCGCACAAGTGGAGGAGGAGGAGCTGTTGGAGTCTATCTCTTTGTTTTGGGGTTTTGTACTATTGCTCATTCTATCTCTGAGGAAGTTGCGGGGTTTTCTCCTTTATGGTTTCCCCGGTGAAATGTATTGTGTCTATTGTCTCATGTGATTGATTTTTTGTGCTTGTTATTCTTTCAGATAAGATCCTAGATCATATTGAATTAAATGATGAAAATCTAACATGGTTTCAGAGCTAACCTGAGAAGAAGACACCGTGCAGCTGTGGAAGCTAGGGATTCTTAATTTTTGGGTCTCTTTCCACAGATCATCAAAGGCAGGAGGCTAGGATGAATCTCCTAAGGAAGGCACATCTTTTTGTCGAGATAGAATTTGGTTCCGAGCATTTTCATTTTTTGGCCTGTCACTACTGCGGGAAATTAGGGCTTTTGACAGAAGTGGAATTTTGGAGTGCTCTCAACATAGAATTGCTCTCCTCGGAAAAATAAAAATTTAGAGACCAATATCGAATTTTTTGGTTGGGTAGAACCCCGATATCTATCAAACCCTAGTTTGGTTTTTGGACTAGAAAAACCAGAAAACCAGAATTTGACAGAAGTTGCAGATCCAAAATTTGCAAGTCACTTTTAAGGGGTCAATTTTTGGAGTTTTCAAAATCTGAGCACACCAGCTTTCTCGCCTCAGTCAATTGCATCTCCCTGTTCAGATAGAAGTTTAAAATTCCAAGTTTGGATTTTTAGGGTTTCTCTGTCAAACCCTAGCCAGTTCCAGATCCAGTTTCAACAAGTCAAAGTGGTAAGATCTAAATATTTTATTTCCATTTGAGTTTCTCATTAAGATGTCTACCCACACCACGCTTGAAGATAATCTTGACGGGGCTGATAACTTCCGAGCATGGAAGTATATGATTGGGTTAATCCTAGAAGAGAATGAATTGGACACCTACATAAGTAAAGAGGTTCCTGTCCCAGAGGCAGATGAGGCTAAGGCCTTACATAAGAAGAACTTGGTCAAGGCCAAGAGGATTATTGCAGATTCTATCAAAGACCATCTCTGACCTCATGTGTCTTCTCTAAAGACACCCAAGGAGATGTTTGATTCCTTGACCAAGCTATTTGAAGGGAAGAACATAAATCAGAAGATGACTTTGCGGAACCAATTGAAGAATGTCAAGGTACAAAATGCAGAGACCATGAAATCCTACTTCACAAGGGTCTCTTAGATAAAAGAACAACTTGAAGCTGTGGGAGAAGATATAGAGAATGGTGAAATTGTGATGACCACCTTGAATGGTCTCCCTAGGTCATGGGATTCCTTCATTCAAGGAATTTGTGCTAGGAGGAAGCTCATCTCATTCAGTAGGTTGTGGGATGAATGCTCACAAGAAGAAGCTTGAATTGTGGCTTGAGAAGAGAAGATGGGTAATGAAGACCAAGCTCTCACAACACACTCCAAAAGGCATGATGATAAGAGGGTACACCACCACAGTAAGAAAGAAAAGCACCACCACCAGAATCAGAGGGGTAAATTTAAACCCCAAAGAGACATGTCCACCATTCGATGCTATACATGTGATGAGAAGGGACACTACTCCAGGGATTGTCCCAGAAATAATAAAGGTGGCTCCCACAAGAAGAATATCAACAAAATAAGGCATCATGCTCACATTGCAGATAATGATGAACCTCCCAAGAAGAGAGCCAGAGAAGAAAGTGAATATTCTTCAAGTGATGAAGAGTATGTTTTGATATCTGCCCTCACAGGAACTATTACACATGGAAGCAATGATTGGATTATAGATAGTGTGGCTTCCAAACATATGACAGGATTCAAGGAATCCTTTATGAACCTATCTGAACATGAGTCACCCCACAAAGTGAAACTTGGGGATGACTACCAATATCCTATAAAAGGAAGTGGTGAAGCCTATTATAAGCTAGACTCTGGGAAGTCTATGAAGATGGAGGATGTCTTGTTTGTACTTGGACTAAATAATAACCTTCTCTCCATATCTGCATTGGACGCAAAAGGTATGAGGGTTGCATTTATATATGGCCAAGTTCTAATGTGGCCAAAGGGAAAGACCATAGATGATGCAGTAGTAATTGGAGAGAAAAAGGGAGGCTTATACAAATTGAAGGGCCAACCAAAACAAGCCTTGCTCTATGACTCAGTAGAGCCAAGTGAAATTTGGCATAGAAGGCTTGCACATGTGCACTATAGAGCACTATCTCTTGCAAGCAAAGTTGTTGAAGGTCTTCCAGAAATCCAGGCAAAGCGTGAAGGAATTTGCAAAGGCTGTGCAAAGGGAAAGAATACAAAGAAGACATTTCCAAGTAGTGAGAGCAAGGCAAAAGGAACCTTGGAAATCATCCACTCCGATGTATGCAGTCTGATGTCATCTAGTTCTTTGAGTGGGTATGTATATTATGTTTCTTTCATTGATGATTTTTCTAGGAAGACATGGATATATTTCTTGAAAGGAAAAGATGAAGTATTCAGTAAGTTTAAGGAATTCAAAGCATTGATCGAGAACCACATAGAGAAGAGAATCAAGACTTTTCGGTCTGACAATGGTGGAGAGTTCACATCAAAATACTTCAAGAAATTATGCTAAGAGGGAGTCGACCACTCCATATAATCCACAACAGAATGGAGTTGCAGAAAGGAAGAATAGAACAATTATGGAATCAACAAGGGTAATGCTTCATGACTAGGATCTTCCTATGCATCTATGGGAAAAAGCTTATAGGACAGCTGTGTATGTACAAAATCGTACTCCACATAGAGTACTTGAAAACAAAACACCAGAAGAAGTTTTCTCCGACAAGAAACCAGAGGTCAGCCATCTCAGAATATTTGGTTTCCCTGTGTACATACACATTCTGAAAGAGAAGAGAATGAAGTTAGATCCTTCAGGAAATAAGGGTATATTTGTGGGCTATAGTGAAAGCTCGAAGGCTTACAAGATATATTTCCCAGGATTCAAGAAGATCGACATCAACAGAGATGGAACTTTAGACGAAGACTCGACATATCGCAGATCTAGAAAGATACCAGTTGAAGACATTAAAGGACTAGAAGTACCCAGGAATCGAGATACAACAATGAATGAAGTAAATCCAGAAGAAGATCGTAAGATAGAAGATCCACAGGAACCTGTAGATCCACCATGTGAGAAGAATTCTCACAAGAGGAAACCAACATGGGTATAGGAAGCAATTCAAGATGCAGAGAGATATGGTGCTCCAGAAGGAATGCATAGAGAAAGAAAGAGGCTGAGACCATTCTCTAGTTATGTAGCCCTGCTATGTGACATCATTGACAAAGAGCCTTCCAACTATAAGGAAGCAGCTGAGAAGAAAGAATGGAAGGATGCCATGATCGAGGAGTACCAGTCGATCGTGAAGAATGGTGTCTGGGATGTGGTCCCGAGACTAGTAGGGAAGTCTGTTGTGACTTCCAAATGGATCTACAAGATCAAGCATGCTGCAGATGGAAGCATAGAGAAAACAAGGCAATATTTGTGGCACATGGCTTCTCCTAGAAAGAAGGAATAGACTATGAGGATACATTTGCACATGTAGCAAGATATACTTCCATCAGATCAGTACTTGCTCTGGCTGCAGTGATGAAATGGAAGATACACCAGATGGATGTCAAGACAATGTTCTTGATTGGTGTAGTGGAAGAGGAAGTATATGTGGAGCAACCACTTGGGTTTGAGACACATGACAGGGAGACTCATGTGTGCAAACTGAAGAAATCCTTGTACGGTTTGAAACAAGCACCCAGGATGTGGTATGGTAGGATAGACAGCTTCCTGACTAATTTGGGATTTACCAAGAGTAAAGTGGATTCCAACCTTTACTACAACGTTGAGGAAGGAAATCCAGTGATACTCCTACTGTATGTAGATGACCTATTTGTGACAGGTGAGGATGGGTTGATTGCTGATACGAAGAGGAAGCTTGCTGTTGAGTTCGAGATGAAGGACTTGGGTATGATGCAATATTTTCTAGGCATGGAGGTGTGGCAGAGTACGGATGGGATATTCCTTGGACAAGGGAAGTATGCAGTAGAGATCCTCAAGCAGTTCGGGATGATGGACTGCAAGGCCATGGCCACACCTATGGCATCAAACCTAAAGCTATTGAGTGATGCTTCATCAGAGTTGGTTGATGCCACGATGTATCGTCAAATGATTGGGTCATTGATATACCTGATGAATACAAGACCAGATATTTGCTTTGCTATTAACACACTGATCCAGTTCCTGACAGATTTGAGACATGTTCACCAGATTGTTGCAAAGCATATTTTGAGGTACTTGAAGGGTACGATTGATTATGGGCTCAAGTATGATGCGAATCAGAAGATTAACCTGGAGGGTTATGTTGATTCGGATTGGGAAGGAAGTGCCATTGATAGGAAGAGCACTTTGGGGTGCTTCTTCAGTATGGGATCAGGTGTGGTCTCTTGGTTTAGCAGGAAGCAGTCCTGTGTGGCACTGAGTACAACCGAAGCAGAGTATGTCGTAGCTTGTTCGGCTAGTTGTGAGGCAGTATGGCTTAGGAAGCTACTATCTGATTTATTTGATCTCCAGGTGGATGCTACTTGTATATATTGCAACAACAAGAGTTGTGTGAAGTTGTCAGAGAACCCAGTGTTCCATGACAAGTTGAAGCACATTGAGATCAAGTACCACTATATCAGGGATATGGTGCAGAGAGGAGCAATGAAGCTCCATTATGTTGCGACGGATGAGCAGATAGCCGATGTATTGACCAAGCCACTGGCTAGAGTGAAGTTTGAGTACTTCAGAGAGAAGCTTGGTTTACTTCAGATCGAAGTTCCTTCCAAGGGGAAGTGATGAGTCCGGAATATGCAGATGCACATGGGCCATTCTCACATAGTGGTAGGAAAGTCCTCCTATGGTGTAGATGTAAGGGATGGTCCATTCTCACATGGTGGTAGGAAAGTCCTCCCATGGTGCATATGTAAGGGTTGGGCGATGATTTTTCGACATGGTCAGAGGTTAGTCCTTCCATGGTCGTTGATGTAATTGCTGAGGCTTTTCCGACATGGTCAGAGGAAAGTCCTTCCATGGTCGTTGATGTAATTGTTGAGATTTTCCGACATGGTTAGAGGTTAGTCATTCCATGGTCATTGATGTAATTACTGAAGCTTTTCCGACATGGTCAGAGGTTAGTCCTTCCATGGTCATTGATGTATTTGCTGAGCCTTTCCCGGATGGTGATAGGAAAGTCCTTCTATGCCGGTGAGTGTAAGTGTTGTGTTGTGTACATCTGGGTTGTGTTCCGTTAACGATGAGATGATCTGAAGTTGATGAGGTGAAAGTAGGGTACACAGGTTTTGCAAAGGCATATAATCAGTCTTGGGTTGCTCCTTCAGGTTTTGCAGTAGCATATAATCAGTCTTGGGAGATCTTTCAGGTTTTGCAGAGGCAGTGTAATCAGTCCTGAGATGTACCTACTTGATGGCTTGTTCACAGAGATGATGAAGACCTACATGGATGCTAGGCCTACATCAAACATGAAAAAGGGTTGGCTCTGTAGAACTTCCTATGATGAGTAGATTAGAGATTGATGATCGAGATAGCAGCAGCAGTGACGATGATGATCCAGCTTTGATAATCCAGTGATGAAGACTTGTGTTGATGAACTGTGTCAAGAGAATACCTTCCTAGTTAAGAGGGAGTGTTGATGTATTTGTAACTTCAGAATGTATTTCACTTGTATATTTTATATTGTCATTATACTTCCGACGGAGAGGTTACATTCCTCCGATCGGGAAGGTTATTATTGTACTTGAATGGGTTATTAGACTCTCCTAGGAGAAGTCGGCCCAGTTAGGGAAAAAGGAAAGTGAAGTAAAGTATAAATAGAGAGTGTGACTCTCTCATTTGTTCACTCATTCACTCACTTACTCATTGCACATAAGTGTGAGAGAGAGACAAGTTCACACAAGTGGAGGAGGAGGAGCTGCTGGAGTCTATCTCTTTGTTTTGGGGTTTTGTACTATTGCTCATTCTATCTCTGAGGAAGTTGCGGGGTTTTATTCTTTATGGTTTCCTTGGTGAAATGCTTTGTGTCTATTGTCTCTTGTGATTGATTTGTTGTGCTTGTTATTCTCTCAGATAATATCCTAGATCATATTGAATTAAATGATGAAAATATAACACATTGTTAGTGTCTCCTGGCAGACAATGGTTTCCTAGGGATCCAAATTCAGAATATAATACAAAATGATCCCATGTCTTACCGAACTTGTTAAATTCTTGAATAATCAATTGCTTGATTAAAACATGATGGAATATACTATGCCATATTTCAGGGAAATTTATAACCCGAGAATCCATTTTAGATAAACTATTTAAGAAATAAAACGGGAGGTTCTTTCTTGAAATACCATCCAGATGTAGCAAAAAATGCATGTGGTAGAGGTGAATGGTTGCATACCTTCCATATCCTATAATATCCCTCTGTACCATATTCATTATATCACTATATTCTTGCTTGAGCTAAGTCCACAAAATTCCTTTGCGCCAGTCAGGGTCCCTGTACTTGTCAAGGAGGAAACGATTACACTGCACAACGCCAACAACTTGAAGTTTAAACCAATTCTTTTCATCCTATGGGATTTATACTGCTATGGCGATTGAATTTTGTGAAACAAGGAAAGTCACATATCCCACAATGACATTTTCACATCAAAACCATCAACAAATGCTCTTAACACTTCTAAGGAATTGACGAAGGTGAGTTAAAAAGTTTTTAGCCGGGAGAAGATAAGGTATTTGGATCTAGTATGGTGGCCTTATAATTTTTCACAGTATCAAAACCATCCCGTCCTTCTGAATTTGATTCTAAATTCTGGATATGCTTCAAGAATCTCAGCCCCTATGGGCTCGTATCTCACCACATGGCCACTTCGATGCACATATATGGTGGACTCTTCAATTGCTCTAAAAAATGGATGAAGCTTGTGTATAATCACTGTATGATACCTCAGAATTATAGAGAAATGAACAACATTGTGAAAATATATATGGATAGTCTCTTAAACGACCACACTGACCATTGGGAAAATCATGAAAAAATAGCTTGAAAGACTATGAAATCGGGAAATTATTAGACATTCAAACCCATGATCAACCATGAATTTTATTTATTGTAGTTGCGAGTCTCCCAAAATGGCATGATCGAAGGTGTTGTTAAAATGACGACTCCGACATTCGTGCCAGTTTTGCGGTGCTTAGTGAGCAGTTTGGTAGCGATCCCAATTTGGAAGCACCATTTGGCAGTTTTGTAGCGCTACTAAAATTTAGCTTTGATTAACCTACATGCTAAGCTTAACAAGGATCAAGCCAATTCATTGAGTACCATACCTGCAAAATTAGAATATAACAACAACACTTGTGCAACCTCATCGCATTACACCGCTAATCATTGAAATTTGAAACTAAAGAGCTAAATATCACAAAATCATAGTATAGGTTAAAACAATATTGCTTGCATTTGATTATACTTGGGAATAACATCAAGGAGAAGGAATTAAATGAATAGGTTTTAGGGGTAGGGAGTAGACAATCCGGAGTGCGGACCCTAGTACTAACATGAGGGATCAAATGATCTATTATCAAATCAAGGGTGGTTATCTTAACTTTAGTTGTCTTCTTATTATGTCCATCCATCTATTTAGGATGAATAGGAACTATAAACTTTGCCCCCATAAAACACAAGAAATCAATCTCCTACAATAGCATATGTAGTTTGCGCTCCCAAGGTGTAAAGTTGGAAACCCCCTCTACATGGTCACACTCTAAGATGAGACTAGAGATACCTAAAAATCCTAGTACACACCACACCAACTAGTTGGATTAGTCACTAAAATCAAATTGACAACCTATTGAAGGTGTAGATCGCCTCTCTTAGGCATAAACAACACTCCCATCTATATATCAACTACAACATCACAACCAACAACCTCTCACGGATCCTAGTGACTATATCATGTATACATAAATCATAACCATTGAAGCTAGGGAATCACACCCACTAAAATCCTATAACAACTCCCTCCCATAGGTATCTACCCACTCCATACATAGATTCCTAGAATATTTCCGAGTTGCAGCTTTGGTACCATGTTAATATTTTCAATTCATGGTAAGAAAATCTATACTCTTAAGCAAACCCTAGTGACTGGAAACTAATTACATATCAAAACAAAATGTAAGGAATGTTAGATCTACAAACACATAAAAATAAAAAATTATGACAAGAAGCATAAATTTACAATGATCAATCACACCTTGGCTATTAACTCCAAAACAAATATTGCATACCAAATCACTTGAAAAATATCTAAGACATGTCTCAATGGTCAAGACCTATTTTTCCTTTATATAATAGGAGAGAATAGGATGTGTGATGCATGTATATAGTATAATTAAGATGCCTATGTTGGCTATTCCAAACCTTAACCCTACCTAGAATAATGATCCTATTCGCATGAGTAAATTTCCGAGAATGTATATCCTATTAGGAGATAATGCATAGATGAAAACAAGCACCTCACTCCTAGGACTTTGTGCCCGATTCTAAATCTGAATAATCCTGTAAATCATTCTTTAGCTAAATCTAGAAAAGCTAAACTAAAATAAGAAAAAACATTTTCTAATTTTGGAAATAACTAAAATTATTTGTAGCTAACACATGTATACACCTCACCCTCTATCAACATAATTGTTTTGCACCCCCAAAGACACACTATTGTTATGCAATCATTCCAACACCTTCTCCATTGTGCATAGGAACTAAGTCATTGTTGTTGTTGAATATGCTATTCTTAAATGTGCTCATCATCATGTGCCACAATAGAAAGAACATATGGAGAAACATGTAAAGGACCTAATAATAGCCACTTGGGGTTGTTGACTCTGGGGGTATTTGACCTTATTTCCACCCTAATAACCCTTTGTTATTTGTTGTGGGAAAGACCTACAAGCCCTAACCTATTGTTTCAACAACTTTAGGAGTCAAAATATCATTTTTTGCCAACAAAGGTAATCAGTAATCCTATGTTGTGGACTTTGACACCTAAAATAATGGTTGGGGAGATTGATGTATCAAATTAGATGACATATGACTCAACATTATTCTCAAATAAGGAAATTCCTTTAAAACTTTAAAAATATGAACCATGAGACAAACTCCTTTTGAGGGTGGATTAAAAAACCAAGCTAATTCATGAAAAATGATAGCTAGTTGGTGTTGAAATACACTCCAAAAAATCCTATCATTGCAAGGGGAGCCTTAGGTATTATACCTAGATAGTGCAGTCAAGTTGGGAGGGTTCCTCCATGAAGAAGTTCCCATTCCACTTTAAAAACGCAACCAAGGTGTTCTAACACATCTATGGAACTTCATGGAAATGGTTCTCTTCAATTAAATAAAACAGAAAAAGGTTGTAGTTAGGCTATTGATGGTCCTACAAAATCATCAATGGGGGACCAATACTCTTTGGACAAGACTTAATCACAATGTTTGGTGGGATAAATTCCAAAAAATACCCCAATAGTGTGTTCTTTTTCAAATTTTAATAGACCACAACATTTTCATAATATTGAATATCGACAAGAAATTCATCAGGAGGGATTTCATTACCTTATGTACTAACTTTGGGAGGAGATTCCACAGGACCTTGGGAGGAGTCATGTTGTCCAACTCCTTGATCACTAACTCTTTTTGTGATCTCCAAAAAAAAAAATTATGCAAAAGGGTGGCCATTTAAATGCCCTCTTGCAATATACTAATGAGGACCAAAAGGTTTGTAGACTTTAGCTCATGCAAACTCCATGCTACCTGAATAGTGTAAATGCCATGGTGTGGGTAATAAATTTGGCCATAAACCCAAATCTATATGATATGAAACCACACCAAAAACCCTATCCCGGAGGCCAAAAACTAACCATTTAAACTAACTAAAAATTAGAGTCCCATCAAACCAAACATGTTTCAAAATTAGTCTTTTCCTTCTATACTATTGGTTTTGCATAAATTTTCCACTCCAATGACCACAACCCCAAACCCAATTCCATATGCACTTACCTATATACATCAATCAACCATGAAATACATAATGCAAGTTCATATGGTTTCACAACAACAAATATTATCATCAAATTTTTCCCAATAATCATCAAAATCAAAGCAAACATTAAATTTCACTTTCCTCATTTACAAACTTTTGTGAATGCAACCCTTCACACTCAATGTACATCAACCTAATCAACTAGTTGGGGATTTGGAGAGTGACAGTGTATGAATCAAAACTCACAAGGGAAGGGAATCCATAGCCCTATATAGATGAAAAAACCACATAATGTGAACATATGGAGTTTAAATGTCATTTTATCCTCTCTATTAATTTTGGTACATGTCATGACATACACATGAAGAGAAGAGGAGGTTGTGAAAAAAACATGTACAAAAACATGATATCATATAACCATATGTTGGGTGTCAAGTAATTAATGCGACATGATGGAGCAAGGGTTTACCTTAGACTTGGTGTTGTTGGCAAGCAACACCCTCCAGACCAATTTGAGCTTAATTCAAGCTCTCTCTTTCATGCAATCTTTAATCATGACTAACGTTGACAATTATGTCCTTTATCACACTTATAAAAAAATTATATTTTAGGAGTGCCTTCAGAATCTTTGATTCCGAAGGTACTTCCAATAAAGTAAGTATCTTGATCCGAACATAAGAATTGAAAACACTATTGGTATCAATTGGGACTAATCGTCTTTACTCTACTTCATATTTCAGTTTGATTATCATGGTTAAATGATTGATGATAGATGTGGAATTTTTGCAACTCCTAAATTCAATAGATTAAATTGATGATATAAACCATGGTTATACAAAGTATTACATCAATTGTTTTTATCATTCAACTTATTGGTAACACTTTGTGTCATTTGGTTGTTCTCAATCTATTCACATTTTCATTTCGGTCAAGAGTAAAGTCATCCTAAGGTTTGAATATGATTATGGTTATATTAACATAATATGTCCATATCATATTTTTATCATGCTAATGATAATATTATGATAGTCACTTATTCACTCTATTTTTAATCTTGATTATCATTTTGCATCGGAGGACATTTCAATGATTATAAATCACTAAATCAAAACTTAGAGGTAATATCGATACCCTAGCTCTAGTATCCTGATCAAATTAATAAGAAAGGTATTTTTGATCTTAGGATTGGCGTGAAACATGAAAGGGTAAGGTTCGATAGGACCATCATTATGCGTTGCCATTTGATTGTTGACGGTGACACAAATGTCATGCTTCATTAAGGTCCGTATGTCATCTTCTTCACGACAATCATTGCATTTAGTGTTTTTTTAAATCTAGAAACCTCTTTCAGTTCAGGGATCTCATTACCCTACATACCTCGAGCATGTTTGAGTGCCTACTGTAATTGGATAATATGGGGTCGGTTGTAATTCTGATAGATATGCAAAGTTTGAAGGTAAGTCAGTTTCGTCTCTCTGTTGAAATTTTCGACTTGTCTGTGTCTTGGAAGATTAGCTTCATCCTCATGGCTCCTGTGTCCCGGTTTGAACTCTGTGGGATTGAATATTTAGACCTTTGTCGAGAATGTGTCAAGCCAGTAACAGAAGCAGGTTGGTTTCCATTCCTGCAAAAATTCTTAGGGTTCAACATATTTGTTACCCTAGCATTCGCTTCATCTTTCGACGGCTCGAAAGCTCGTGTTGGTGATGTCGACCTTCAATTGACATAAGAGTTTATCTCTCAAGCGATAGGGTTACCAACTGGAGAAAGGTGGTTCAAGGGGAAGCATATGAAGAGTCACAAATGGAAAGAGTTTGTGGTTGAAGCGAACCAGCAGGTAGAGTCTAAATATGGGTTTCCTTCACGCATGGTCAAGAAACGATGGCGGTCCCTTATCGAACTGATATTCATGTACATCACCTATGAAGGACGTTATTCACAAACCCACTTCTACCATCTTAAGTTAATTCTTGTGTTTAAAGGTCACCCGGTCAATATGCCATTTTATTTCCTTAACAGTCTCCAAAAGATGGCCTATGCATTCCAAAATAATGTGGCTAATAAGGAAAAGAGTCTCTTTCATCATGAATTGATTAAGATGATGGTTTTTCATCAGTTAGCCAAGTCAGGTGATAATTGGGACTCATTCCTCATCAGGAACGGTTTTGGGGTTAATGAAGAATGGCCTCGTCGCAGGTCAAGGACTCGACTTAAATGTAGGGGGTGTGTATTGGAGGATAACAACCATGGAACCAGTGATGAAGATGTTGAGCCTAGCTCTGTTAAAACCCTAGGTGGAGAGAACCCTCAGGTGAAATGTGAGGGAAAATCTGAGGCAAAATGTGAGAGCTCCCGAATGGTAATAGATGAACCTTTGGTCAATGAGAATACTTATGACAAGGAATTCCACTGTTCGGTCCAAACCCTTAGTTTCCCACAAGATGAAGACCAGACTAGTAGGGCCATGAGAGAAAGAGCAACCCATAGAACAACCCGAAGCATGACCACAACCCTTCTGGAAAGAAGAAACTTAAATGAAGAGAACCCCCCTGTTGTTGAACTTAGTGATTCCTTTGAACCTTAACAGAACAACGAATCTGTGGACCCAGTAGATTCGAAATTTTTATATGATTCTACTTCCGAGACAAGGGATAGGAATGCTCAACATTCAAAGCCTTCTCCTCAATCAAACCAAGAAGTAGATAAAAAACCTGCTAAAGTCAAGGAGACGGTTTGTGAACCAAATGAAAAAGTCATGGAAGAATTTTCCTCCACATCTCAAGCTCTCCGAATTTCGTCTTTAGAAATTGACTGCAAAGAATCCCAGCTAATTAATACCATATCCACTAAGGAAATTGGGAATTTTAAAGGTGAGTTGGTTACATGGATTGATAAATGGAATCGCATGAAAGAAATGAAGAATAGATACAAAGCCCTCAGAAAAAATCTGTTGTTGAAAAATCAAAGGTTAATGAAGCGGAACAGGGTTAGTAATAATAGGGTTTTGAAATTCAAAGCAAAATTGACTGAGGCAAGGAGAAATGCACCAGTTCAGGTGTCCTTTGAGTCATCCAAGAAGTCCTAATGCTCCTGGAAGTTGAAGTTTTGTTTTTTTTATGGCTAATTTTTTGTCAATTTACGGGGCTCTAAATATCGACGGTTACAAGTAATAATGATTAGTTCTTTGAACCTGTTTTCTTTAATTTCAAGTGCTATTATGAGGATACCTACAGAATCAAAGATTATGTAGGCATCCTTAACATTATTTCATTTATTTTTAACGCCTTGATTGCTAATTTTCATGTTGAATTATTACAGGTGTCATTTTGGATTATCATCGGATCGTTGTGTTCTCATATTTAGAATGGTTGAGATGTGTATTTTTGGTTCCATCCGATACTTGATGTTATATCCATGGCAAGATCTACTGTCTCTTATCTACATTCTGGTTACCCTTCCTATTTCCAATTAAGGCATTTTCTGGAATCTCGAATTCAACAACAATTTCCATCAAGGTGGCACATTGCTAGAACTGTCCAGTAAGTCTGTTTCCTCTTTCTGTTTCCGCACTTTGAAGTTGGCTCAATAATTATTCAGTCCAAAGGAGATTTGATGTTCAATGTCAAACACTTGTCAAGGAGGAATGCTTCGGATTATGCTTTATCATCATATGGGTAGTCCACATGGTCATAAGTGGATAGGGTAGCTTTAATGCTAGGTGTTTAGGAGATTTCTATATAATAGAATTGAAATCACAGAATAAGGAGTTCGAGTTCTGAATACTTGAGGAAGAGTTCTGAAATAGTTATAGTTTAAACATTCTGCTTAATTTTTTGTTTTCTGATTTGTTCTGAAGACCAATCTTATAGCACTACTTAGAGACTTCGATCAAGTTTTGATATATATATTTTCATACTGTATCTATCTCTGGATCTTTATCTGTATTTACTTGATTCCACATATATATATACTTGGTTATCATATGTGGGCCTATCTATTATGAATTTGAACTTACATGCTCTTTTGAATTTATGTCAATTTATTCAAATGTTGTTGTAATAGGCTGCCTTTCCTATTATCTTCTGGTTTGTTTAAATTGGCATTTTATTACTCCCAAATGTATGTTTACTTTGTTGGATATACATACTATGGTGTAATTATATTATTTTCGATATACATACTATAGTGTAATTATATTTGTTTCATACATTCAAATCTGCATGATAGTTAGTATTAGTTGATTTTCAGTTTGAGATTACATTCATAATCCTTTTACAAAAGGTGTTATTTATGGTGAAATGTTATAGGTTGTATTTCAGTATCGGGGATATATCTACCATATGAAATCTTACCTACAATAGTGATCAGACTTTAAATCATACTTTCATTTATGCTCCTGGACATGATAGGGAAGTAGGTATTAGGAAAATTAACTTTAGCTTATATTTAGCAGCTACTAAATTTTCCATTTATAGTTAGGATAGTCATTAGAGCTAGGTTTTCATTAGGTTAATATTTTATGTGATTCAATATCTGAAATAGAAAATTGACACTTACCATCATTAAGAGACTCTTTGTTCAGAGAGAAAATCTGAAAGGCAAGAGGGCCTTTATTCTGTGAGAAACAATTATTCCAAACATACACAGAGTTGTGCTAAGTTCTTTGTGTGGATTGTTTTTCCTTAAGTTGGCTACCGACAGTAAATCCGGCCAACAAATGGCGCTAGAAGGAGGGCATGAGGTTAAATTTTAATGGCTGATCAACCACATAATACCCCTACTAGCATTCAATCTACCTCCTCTCTCAGGAATTTCGAAACACCTGTTATCACATATATAGTAGCCGGGCTACCATACCTTATTTTTCTCATTCCAGTACACTATTCAGCCAGTTCCCTTGCATTTGAGATGCCGAGATGAGCATTTATATTGGATCACTATCAGATTGTGGACAGCAGTTATATTCCCCATGCCATGACTGAGTTTCGGGACACTCAGAGAGATGCCCGATATAGCCATTATGCCATTGGTACAGAGCAGACAGTAGTGCCCAGAGTTACAGCAGCAGTCTCAGAGGACAGGTGATGGTACAGGTTGATGAGCTTTCAGGTATATGACTCAGCAGGTATACTATTGTGTTATGGTTAGATTGCTTTTATACTTATTCTTATAGCATGTCTTAGCACTTAGTGTCATGATCTGGCGATCATATAGATATTTGGACCTGGTTGACCTATTATATATATTACTGTCCCTACTCAGACTTAGAAGTTCACTATTCATACTCATTGGTACATACCCTCCTTAGGGAGAATAGAGGTGATCATTACACCATTCTATGGCTTGCTAGTGTTGGCTTCATCTTTTCATTGTCTTCATCCATCCGTGGCCTACCTTTTAGATTATTACCTTGATCTGCTACTTGACTAGTGACATGGAGGATCTTTCCCCACTGTAGCCTCTGTACTGGATGAGCTTCCCTGTTTATTGTGTCTCGGCTCTGAGTTGGTGACAAAACTTACCTATGGTGAGTTGGAGTTCCTTGAGAATTCCCCCTAGTCACTAAAGTTGTGTTGGCTAAACCTGAAACTTTTAGTGCTGCCATCAATACAAAATTTGGAAAAAAATCAAATGCTATATCTTGTATATGAAAGAAATGCCAAATGAAAATGGCCATGAAAAATAAAATGTTATATCTTTTGGAAAAATTAATACCTAGGTAAACAAGCTGTCCATGACACACCTAGAAGTGCTCAGGTAAACAAGTGCCTTAAAAACACACCTGCAGCAGAAAGCCTAAAAATAAATGTAAATCTATGCAATGTGTTTGTAAACACACATAGATCAAGGCTATGGAAAACTCAGGCCCAAAAAGCAATGGAACTTAAATGTTATATCTAAACAATTGCTGGCCTTGCTTGTATTATGGATTGTGCGCATCTGTGAAGGTGAATAAACCCTCTTTAAACAACTCATCCATTTGTGAGACACCGCCATTCCCTGTGTTATTTCTCATTCAGTATATACTATGGTGTGTATTCCCTTTCCCTTGCCAAAGTGTCACAAAGTCAAGTTAGTCAAGTCATCCCTTAGCCTAGCCATTTATTTCAGCCTTCACCCTTCACTAGCAAATTGATCACAACTATGAAGTGAGTATGATCCTGAAAGTCTAGTCTGAGTAATAATAATAACTAACGACACTATATATTTGGATTTAGATCGCCAGTCATGATTACTCTGTGTTATAGAAGCTATTTGAATAAATTGTAAAGCATGTATTGACCTTGACACCTTGCAGCAGCTATGGATGATACTCTGAGTTGTATTTGGTCTTGGTTAGACCTAGTTTGACCATGGAGGACCATGGGACATGAGATGTTGGACCTTATGATGATATGGATAGATGATATATGGTCCATGTACACATACAGGATGATTCTATGCAGCAGCTACAGGGTTATGATGATGATTCTTGGGATACAGCAGTGTTTGGTCATTTACAGATCATTATTATTGGCCTTGTTCCGGTACATTGGATATTTATCTTGGTCATGCAGAGATTCATATGGTGTATGAGTACACATCTTGGATGGATTTGGACCTTCTGAGTCCAATGGGACAGTTTGTTTTCAGTTCCGGGCACCTACAGTGATGATTTAGACTCAGTAGGCTGTCCTAGTGCAGTTTTGGTCTGTTGGAGGCCCTGTCAGAGCAGAGATGACTTTTATCTGGTTGACCTAGGGCGCTGATGATGGAGGGGGTGGTCCAGCCACTTGTTTTTACCATATTACCCCCCTCCCGGACACATTGGTACCCTCACCTTGACAGCGCCATCACTCCAGGAGGCAGTTTGGGCAGTTTCACGTTTCCCGAGGCAGTTCAGGATTGGTAGAAATGGCTATTGAGGAAATCGATTTGGGCTACTGAGGCAAAGTTATGGCATGGGATGATCAGTGATGATAGATCGGGACCTTCCACACCTCCTCCTGCAGTTTCAGCTTCATCGGGGACCGCATCCATCACTTATGGCACTTTCTGTGGATTTTTTGAGGTCTTTGAGGACCACGACTTCACCTTGGAGATACACTACTTTACCTTGGAGGCACGATTTGGTACTTTCATGATTGTTTATTGGTTATTGTGCCATGGGGATTGACCAAGGAGGGATAAAATTACCCCTTGGACCCACCATGAGCCTCTTATGATATTTTGTCATCATGATTTGGTGGGATTCCCCTCTCCTAGGGCGACTTTGTCCACTTATATTATATTTTATGTGTGATCCATGTACTATGTTGTTGAGCTCATCTCAACCATTGATTAGACATTTGTATCTTTTAATCTTAGCCACTCATTCAAAAAGTGGTTAGGGTTTTGGTGCCTCTCCTTCCTATTTAAAGGAGAGAGCCTCTCATTGTAAAGGGTCTTTGGCTCTTGGATTATTGGTATAGAAAAATATTCTTGTGGAAATTCTTGTGGTCTCCTTTGCATCTGGTGTTCTTAGATGGTGATTGGAAAGTCTATTGCAACCTAGCATTTGGAAATTGTGGTAAGACCTATCTATTTTTTGGAAATCATTGTTTGTCTACAGGAGGGCGACTTCAACAAGGGCGATTTTGCAAGGCTTCTTCAAATCGACTTTCTTGGCACTCGCTTGTATCAGGGGGTTATCATTAGTATCATTGTGATCTATGCTATCTTTCTGTTACTTCTTTTGTGGCATTAGTCTTATCTCTTGATGCATCAAATCTGATATTGTTGACGTTTGATTGTGCAGGAGAGAGGGCGCATTGGCTTCTTGGACAAAATCGATTTGCATAGAGACTACCTCAAAGCTTCCAAATTGATCGGGTTTGCATAGATCATCATCATCAAGGCATCTACAAGGTTATCCAGGTAAGATCCACAGGTTTGTTTCTCTTTCCTTTATCCAATCCATTGACATAATTCATAAATTGTTAAAACCCTAAATACTACAAAACCCTCATTTTACATTTTGTCAGATCTACTAAGATCTAGTGGGTTGTTGGGCATGATATTGAAAACCCACCTCTATAGCATCCACGGCATCCCGGATCTATAGTTTGGTGTGGATTGGCTTCCGTTTGACCCCTCTCCCAAGCCAACTTAGCTTCTCCCAAGGAAGGCGCACTTCACCATTTGAGCAGGTTGACCTAGATCTAAGCGATGGGTGTTTGAGATTTCACTTGATTTGACATCTGCACATCAAATAACATATACCCAGGTTGTCCCTTTCTTGAAAATCACCTTGTGGGCCCCATTCCACATTTTAAGGGATTTAATCCCCATTTTGGACCACTTGGAACACTAAAACTTAGATCTACAAAGATCTAACCGGTGGATTGCCACAAAATTATAGATCCATATCCCTACTTGACTGATCTACCCGGATCTAAAGTTTGGATGCCATCCGACATGATTTGACCCACCTAAACCCCGATTCAAGCCTCCTTAGGGAAAGTCGCACCACCTTGGAGAAGTGAGTTCACTCACTTCGAGGAACTGGGTACTTGAGATTTTTGCAGATCCGGATTCAGAATAATTCAAAACCTAGGTCTAGACTGTCACTTTGTCAAATCTTGCCTTGGGGACTGCATTCCTTGTTTTTAGGGATTGTGGTCCACTTGGGTCAAACCTAGATCTAGACACATTTATCCATCAAGGCCTATACTGTCCACTTATCTCATGTTGTAGGAGTCCTAAACCATAAAGTCAACCCTACTTTGACTCCACTTCCCAATTCCCAAGGCACTGGTTTATCTCCAAGTCAACCCACTCTCCTAGATTGTTGGATTGACTTGTGGTTTGACTTTTGCATGGTGAACTATACCTTTGAGGACATCATGGACTATGGTCAAGATTGTCTCATGTACTAGTTAGCCCCAGTCTGACCCCTAAACAACCCTGCATTGGACACGGTTCCCAAGGCAGTGGATCTTTTGACATTGACCTAGTACACTAGCCCTAGATCTCACTTTAAACATTGTAAGTCACTCTCACATCAACTATGAACCAAAGCTATACCTATTGAACCCCTCACTTGGCTTGTGACTTCAACCTATAAGGTCTAGGATAAACCATACACCTAACTTCACTTAGAAATACCCTGATTTGGTGTCTTGGTTTTGATCTCTCCTGTCGGGAGTAGATCGGGTCTCCCCCTTTGTTGTCTGGGCTAGATAACATAAAGTGAAGGTTGCCTCGACTGGCGTGACAACCATATACATTGGAGGTCGAGGTGATCGTGGTTGCACCTTTCAAGTTGCCCTTCCCTATTGCCATCCATGACTGGATCCTTCCATAGGGGTAACTACAGTTTAGGTGATAACATTTTGGCGCCGTTGCCGGGGAAGGCATAGGCTTACCCTGGTTCGACATATTATTTTTAAAGCTCTCCTCCCCTTTCTCTTTGCCTAACATTTTGGCGCCGTTGCCGGGGAGGCAATAGCTTGCCCTAGTCCTTCCCGCATATACAAACGACACATATCTTGGTAGAAGAGTTAAATCTACCTGGCGACTCCCAATCGTGACTCCGCTGAGGAGCGAGCTCGTTTACATCCTTACAACACAAGAAGTAAAGTAAACTTAGATCAAGTTGAAGGAACCCCGATCACCTATCGTAAAAGAGATCCTAAAGCACAACCATCAAACTTCCTTTGGAAATTGGTTAACGATTCTCCAAACAGAACTTTAGGATCCCCTTTGATCAAGTCGTTTCCTCCCTCATCACCTAGTTCAAACTTAAACACAAACTTACCAAATCCAATGGCCGGAACAAACCCGGGAAACCAGAATGTTCCTCCACCACAAGCTCCTAGGATTTTTGGAAGAAAAGCAAAACCATCTCCTTTAGACTTTTCCCAAATCCAGGGTGCACCCCATGACATGCCTGAAAAGTATTTTGAAAAGGTTCCCAGATTTGATGGAGTATCCGCTATATCAATTGAAGACCATATTGATAAAGTTTGGGAACACATGGAAGCATATGGAGCATCTGAGGAAGATGTTTTCATGAGGGGTCTCCTGGCATCCTTGGAAGGAGATGTTAGGAAGTGGTTTGACAGGTTGCCTGCCTCATCCATTGATGGGTATGATAACTTTGTCAACAAGCTAAACAGTGAGTGGTCCCGAAAGTTAGATGGGAAGTTTCTCTTACACCAACTTTTTGACATCAAGAAAAGAGAAAATGAAACAGTCCATGAGTTTAACATAAGATTTGACAAGACTGTAGCTGTTATCCCTGAAGAAATTAGACCAAAAGATCAAGCAGTTGTCATTCACTACTTGAATGCTTTTGAGGGATGGGTTGGTTATCAGCTAAAGGACAAAAACCCAAATGACTTAAAGACCGCTCAATCAAATGCTAAAATGGCTGAACAAAATGTAGCATCCATGGGGAAACAAAACTTTTTCGATCAATTTACCCCATCCACTTCCAGATCTGACCCTAGACTCCGAAAACCAAAGGAACCTGTGAGTATGCCAAAGGAATCCAAGGACACTCTAGAAGTCATGCAAGAAATGATGAAACAATTAACTGTCCTGACTAAGAATGTGGCAAGTTTGAATGACCCTGAGAGACATAGAAATCCTTATGGCCCTAAACCTTACTGGAATAATAATAGAAGGCCTGATGGGGATAGGGATAGGCGACGACCTGAATATCCAGAAAACTCTGAAAAGAAGGAAGTCAATTGGTGTGATGAAGAAGAAGAGATACCCTCTGACACCATTGACCATGATAACCAACCAGAAAACATCAACTTTATAAATGACTTATCTTATGATGAAGACTTTGGAAGAATCCTTTTAGAAGAAGAGCCATGGGAGCAAGAAGATGATGTTATTGAAGAACCTAGCTCCACATGTTGTGCCTTAGAACTCCCAAAAACTAAAGAGCAACCAAAGTATCAAATATACAAACGAGGAACCACCTCCCAGCCTTCTTTCCTTGATAAACATAAAAAGATTGATGAGGATAAAAAGGAAGAAGAAGATCTTGCCATAGATGATTATGATCTTAAGATTGATATGAAGAAAGAACTAAGCAAGATAATGTGTAATATCCCTGTCACCGAGTTAATGAAAGTGCCCTCTGTTAGATGCCAAGTAGAGGATTTTTTCAATGGTATTGGCCAAGAGAAAACTCCTGAACCGGTCCTAGAGTCATGTCACATCCAAAAGCTTAGTGGAACACAACCTAGTGAAACAGAGAAGGATCCACCAATAAACATCCATTCAGCCATTTATGAAAGAAAAAGCGGTGGTCACTCCCCCTTTTACCTTACCTTGCACATTCAAAACATGCTCCTTCATAATTGTATGTTGGATTCTGGAGCAGCGATGAATGTTATGCCTTTACAAGTTATGAAGGAAATGGGACTTGAAGTGACTAGACCTTATGGAAATGTCTGTGGTATAGATTCCCGACGAGTGCCATCTTATGGTTTGATAAAAAACCTTAGAGCTGATCTTTTCGCATGTTCAGACATTTCTACTATGATGGATGTAGTTGTCATTGACTTACCCCCAGCATATGGAATGCTTTTATCTAGAAAATGGGCAGCTGGCCTAGGTGGATACCTTATGATGGATTTATCATTTATTTGTGTTCCCAACCCTGATGGAGCTTTGATTCGGGTTAACAGAGAGCCTTGTTATAATGAACATGTTGAATCTTTTGATGAAGGGTTAAAAAACACATACGGGGATGAATTATTAAATAATGCCAAAACTAACCTTGTTGAAGATGAGGATGAATTGTATGAAGTTGATCAAAGTATGTGTATGGTCATGGAAGATTCTGATTCTTTTTGGGAAGACAAGCAAATGATTGAAATAATTAGAAATGATGTTGTTGAGGAAATAGATGAAAATCAACCCCAAGATCACGAACAAAACAATGAAACCATTCAAGAACCTGCTATAGAAAATCACACACTTGAAGGGATTGAGGATGACATAAGAAGTCTAGGAAGAGATGAGAGTCTGCTAGATGATCAAAGCATTGAACAAATTCTCCCAATAGAAAACCTCAATGAACAAACACACAATGAGGAGAACATTGAAAACCCAATACATGAAGATGAGTTTGATGATATTAGGAGGGGAGAAAGAATTCCTTTCACTGTTAGGGAGTGGTTTGCCTTGACCGATCACAATAGAGAGAGGGAAAGACAAGGGCTTGCACCTATTTACCCATGGGAAAACAATCTTGCAACATCTACTAGGGTTGAAACAAACGAAGAGCCTGAAGCTACTTATTATTCCGATACAGAAGATTCTTTATCTCATCTATCTCTAGAAGACGGTAATCTTATTCAAGTCTATGATAACTCTCTAAGTTGGGAAGAGGATGCCCTGATTAATGATGCTCCTGAAGGAGACTATAATCTAAATAACTTTGCTATTTTTCAAACTCCTTCAGAGCCTCAAAGCCATGCTTTATCTACATATCCGCATATCCCTAGTTTCCTCCTACCGTCTGAGTCATCTAGTCATCATGCTCATGATCTTTCTCACATTCCTACTTCCTATACATTTCATTCCGAGTCAGTTTCTCCCAGACTGGAAAACATGGTTGTACCTGTTCCTTCAGGGGAAGGTTCTAGTCATAACACTGTCATATCTAAAGAGCCACTTCCTTTGGAAGAACATAGAGACTTCTTGACTGTAGGTGAGGTTGTTAAAAGAATTATGTCTCCCCATAGGGAAGAGCCAAATGAGGAAATCCAAGAAACAAGAAGGGAAGTTAGGGAAATCCTTGTTGGCACAGTTGCTATTTCTTTAGATGGTGGTCCACCCAGAATGGAGGCAGTTCCTTCTAGAAGAAACTCGAGGATTGTCACACCTCAACCGCAAAACCCTGCTGAAATCCATCCCATACCTATTCGTAACATTGGAGTTATTCCTGAGTCAGTCAATAGAAATAATTTTCATACAGGAAGTCAAGTCATCATTCCCAACCATTTATTGCATATAAGATCGGGACAAGCTGATGACATATGGGTTGGACCTTTCACAGTAGAGCGATGCATTGATGGCATGTGCTTTCTGACCACTGGTAGTGGACGACGTATCTTATATCCTGTCCATCAGAGGGACTTAAGGGATCACATCCCTGATCCCACATAGTTGGGATTTCTCTGCTTGCATTGCCTGGTAGAGTAGGGTAGGTAGGAAACCAAATAAGCCTACTTAGGCAGTAGCTAGTCTTTTCAGCCATTGAGTCTGGCACCTTTTTAGTCTCTAAGCTCCTTTGTAAGCTCCTAGTTTAACTGAGTACCTGTCACTTTTTCTTTTCCTGCACAATAAAACTCAAATTTTGCAAATTATGTTAATTTACTTTCTGCATTTATATTTTATGCATTTATATTTCTGACATAGAGTAGATTTTATTTCAGTTGATTTTATTATTTTTCCCACACATGCGGCATGAGGTATTTTGTTTAGATGTTTGTGAATGCAGAAAATAGGTTGCAAGAATAAAAGCTGGAAATAAAATGGTAGAGTGCTGGATCATGGATTCGAGTAGCAGAGTTCGAAGACCATAGATTCTGAGGTTCTCAAGCGCTCACTTCAGCCGAGCACTTGTCCCAGCCGGAGCCAGATGTTATCACATATATAGTAGCCGGGCTACCATACCTTATTTTTCTCATTCCAGTACACTATTCAGCCAGTTCCCTTGCATTTGAGATGCCGAGATGAGCATTTATATTGGATCACTATCAGATTGTGGACAGCAGTTATATTCCCCATGCCATGACTGAGTTTCGGGACACTCAGAGAGATGCCCGATATAGCCATTATGCCATTGGTACAGAGCAGACAGTAGTGCCCAGAGTTACAGCAGCAGTCTCAGAGGACAGGTGATGGTACAGGTTGATGAGCTTTCAGGTATATGACTCAGCAGGTATACTATTGTGTTATGGTTAGATTGCTTTTATACTTATTCTTATAGCATGTCTTAGCACTTAGTGTCATGATCTGGCGATCATATAGATATTTGGACCTGGTTGACCTATTATATATATTACTGTCCCTACTCAGACTTAGAAGTTCACTATTCATACTCATTGGTACATACCCTCCTTAGGGAGAATAGAGGTGATCATTACACCATTCTATGGCTTGCTAGTGTTGGCTTCATCTTTTCATTGTCTTCATCCATCCGTGGCCTACCTTTTAGATTATTACCTTGATCTGCTACTTGACTAGTGACATGGAGGATCTTTCCCCACTGTAGCCTCTGTACTGGATGAGCTTCCCTGTTTATTGTGTCTCGGCTCTGAGTTGGTGACAAAACTTACCTATGGTGAGTTGGAGTTCCTTGAGAATTCCCCCTAGTCACTAAAGTTGTGTTGGCTAAACCTGAAACTTTTAGTGCTGCCATCAATACAAAATTTGGAAAAAAATCAAATGCTATATCTTGTATATGAAAGAAATGCCAAATGAAAATGGCCATGAAAAATAAAATGTTATATCTTTTGGAAAAATTAATACCTAGGTAAACAAGCTGTCCATGACACACCTAGAAGTGCTCAGGTAAACAAGTGCCTTAAAAACACACCTGCAGCAGAAAGCCTAAAAATAAATGTAAATCTATGCAATGTGTTTGTAAACACACATAGATCAAGGCTATGGAAAACTCAGGCCCAAAAAGCAATGGAACTTAAATGTTATATCTAAACAATTGCTGGCCTTGCTTGTATTATGGATTGTGCGCATCTGTGAAGGTGAATAAACCCTCTTTAAACAACTCATCCATTTGTGAGACACCGCCATTCCCTGTGTTATTGCTCATTCAGTATATACTATGGTGTGTATTCCCTTTCCCTTGCCAAAGTGTCACAAAGTCAAGTTAGTCAAGTCATCCCTTAGCCTAGCCATTTATTTCAGCCTTCACCCTTCACTAGCAAATTGATCACAACTATGAAGTGAGTATGATCCTGAAAGTCTAGTCTGAGTAATAATAATAACTAACGACACTATATATTTGGATTTAGATCGCCAGTCATGATTACTCTGTGTTATAGAAGCTATTTGAATAAATTGTAAAGCATGTATTGACCTTGACACCTTGCAGCAGCTATGGATGATACTCTGAGTTGTATTTGGTCTTGGTTAGACCTAGTTTGACCATGGAGGACCATGGGACATGAGATGTTGGACCTTATGATGATATGGATAGATGATATATGGTCCATGTACACATACAGGATGATTCTATGCAGCAGCTACAGGGTTATGATGATGATTCTTGGGATACAGCAGTGTTTGGTCATTTACAGATCATTATTATTGGCCTTGTTCCGGTACATTGGATATTTATCTTGGTCATGCAGAGATTCATATGGTGTATGAGTACACATCTTGGATGGATTTGGACCTTCTGAGTCCAATGGGACAGTTTGTTTTCAGTTCCGGGCACCTACAGTGATGATTTAGCCTCAGTAGGCTGTCCTAGTGCAGTTTTGGTCTGTTGGAGGCCCTGTCAGAGCAGAGATGACTTTTATCTGGTTGACCTAGGGCGCTGATGATGGAGGGGGTGGTCCAGCCACTTGTTTTTACCATATTACCCCCCTCCCGGACACATTGGTACCCTCACCTTGACAGCGCCATCACTCCAGGAGGCAGTTTGGGCAGTTTCACGTTTCCCGAGGCAGTTCAGGATTGGTAGAAATGGCTATTGAGGAAATCGATTTGGGCTACTGAGGCAAAGTTATGGCATGGGATGATCAGTGATGATAGATCGGGACCTTCCACACCTCCTCCTGCAGTTTCAGCTTCATCGGGGACCGCATCCATCACTTATGGCACTTTCTGTGGATTTTTTGAGGTCTTTGAGGACCACGACTTCACCTTGGAGATACACTACTTTACCTTGGAGGCACGATTTGGTACTTTCATGATTTTTTATTGGTTATTGTGCCATGGGGATTGACCAAGGAGGGATAAAATTACCCCTTGGACCCACCATGAGCCTCTTATGATATTTTGTCATCATGATTTGGTGGGATTCCCCTCTCCTAGGGCGACTTTGTCCACTTATATTATATTTTATGTGTGATCCATGTACTATGTTGTTGAGCTCATCTCAACCATTGATTAGACATTTGTATCTTTTAATCTTAGCCACTCATTCAAAAAGTGGTTAGGGTTTTGGTGCCTCTCCTTCCTATTTAAAGGAGAGAGCCTCTCATTGTAAAGGGTCTTTGGCTCTTGGATTATTGGTATAGAAAAATATTCTTGTGGAAATTCTTGTGGTCTCCTTTGCATCTGGTGTTCTTAGATGGTGATTGGAAAGTCTATTGCAACCTAGCATTTGGAAATTGTGGTAAGACCTATCTATTTTTTGGAAATCATTGTTTGTCTACAGGAGGGCGACTTCAACAAGGGCGATTTTGCAAGGCTTCTTCAAATCGACTTTCTTGGCACTCGCTTGTATCAGGGGGTTATCATTAGTATCATTGTGATCTATGCTATCTTTCTGTTACTTCTTTTGTGGCATTAGTCTTATCTCTTGATGCATCAAATCTGATATTGTTGACGTTTGATTGTGCAGGAGAGAGGGCGCATTGGCTTCTTGGACAAAATCGATTTGCATAGAGACTACCTCAAAGCTTCCAAATTGATCGGGTTTGCATAGATCATCATCATCAAGGCATCTACAAGGTTATCCAGGTAAGATCCACAGGTTTGTTTCTCTTTCCTTTATCCAATCCATTGACATAATTCATAAATTGTTAAAACCCTAAATACTACAAAACCCTCATTTTACATTTTGTCAGATCTACTAAGATCTAGTGGGTTGTTGGGCATGATATTGAAAACCCACCTCTATAGCATCCACGGCATCCCGGATCTATAGTTTGGTGTGGATTGGCTTCC
This sequence comes from Larix kaempferi, assembly GCA_027924585.1. NCBI lineage: Eukaryota > Viridiplantae > Streptophyta > Pinopsida > Pinales > Pinaceae > Larix > Larix kaempferi. Next base: position 6,416,400 of record BSBM01001153.1, read on the forward strand.
GTTTGACCCCTCTCCCAAGCCAACTTAGCTTCTCCCAAGGAAGGCGCACTTCACCATTTGAGCAGGTTGACCTAGATCTAAGCGATGGGTGTTTGAGATTTCACTTGATTTGACATCTGCACATCAAATAACATATACCCAGGTTGTCCCTTTCTTGAAAATCACCTTGTGGGCCCCATTCCACATTTTAAGGGATTTAATCCCCATTTTGGACCACTTGGAACACTAAAACTTAGATCTACAAAGATCTAACCGGTGGATTGCCACAAAATTATAGATCCATATCCCTACTTGACTGATCTACCCGGATCTAAAGTTTGGATGCCATCCGACATGATTTGACCCACCTAAACCCCGATTCAAGCCTCCTTAGGGAAAGTCGCACCACCTTGGAGAAGTGAGTTCACTCACTTCGAGGAACTGGGTACTTGAGATTTTTGCAGATCCGGATTCAGAATAATTCAAAACCTAGGTCTAGACTGTCACTTTGTCAAATCTTGCCTTGGGGACTGCATTCCTTGTTTTTAGGGATTGTGGTCCACTTGGGTCAAACCTAGATCTAGACACATTTATCCATCAAGGCCTATACTGTCCACTTATCTCATGTTGTAGGAGTCCTAAACCATAAAGTCAACCCTACTTTGACTCCACTTCCCAATTCCCAAGGCACTGGTTTATCTCCAAGTCAACCCACTCTCCTAGATTGTTGGATTGACTTGTGGTTTGACTTTTGCATGGTGAACTATACCTTTGAGGACATCATGGACTATGGTCAAGATTGTCTCATGTACTAGTTAGCCCCAGTCTGACCCCTAAACAACCCTGCATTGGACACGGTTCCCAAGGCAGTGGATCTTTTGACATTGACCTAGTACACTAGCCCTAGATCTCACTTTAAACATTGTAAGTCACTCTCACATCAACTATGAACCAAAGCTATACCTATTGAACCCCTCACTTGGCTTGTGACTTCAACCTATAAGGTCTAGGATAAACCATACACCTAACTTCACTTAGAAATACCCTGATTTGGTGTCTTGGTTTTGATCTCTCCTGTCGGGAGTAGATCGGGTCTCCCCCTTTGTTGTCTGGGCTAGATAACATAAAGTGAAGGTTGCCTCGACTGGCGTGACAACCATATACATTGGAGGTCGAGGTGATCGTGGTTGCACCTTTCAAGTTGCCCTTCCCTATTGCCATCCATGACTGGATCCTTCCATAGGGGTAACTACAGTTTAGGTGATAACATTTTGGCGCCGTTGCCGGGGAAGGCATAGGCTTACCCTGGTTCGACATATTATTTTTAAAGCTCTCCTCCCCTTTCTCTTTGCCTAACATTTTGGCGCCGTTGCCGGGGAGGCAATAGCTTGCCCTAGTCCTTCCCGCATATACAAACGACACATATCTTGGTAGAAGAGTTAAATCTACCTGGCGACTCCCAATCGTGACTCCGCTGAGGAGCGAGCTCGTTTACATCCTTACAACACAAGAAGTAAAGTAAACTTAGATCAAGTTGAAGGAACCCCGATCACCTATCGTAAAAGAGATCCTAAAGCACAACCATCAAACTTCCTTTGGAAATTGGTTAACGATTCTCCAAACAGAACTTTAGGATCCCCTTTGATCAAGTCGTTTCCTCCCTCATCACCTAGTTCAAACTTAAACACAAACTTACCAAATCCAATGGCCGGAACAAACCCGGGAAACCATAATGTTCCTCCACCACAAGCTCCTAGGATTTTTGGAAGAAAAGCAAAACCATCTCCTTTAGACTTTTCCCAAATCCAGGGTGCACCCCATGACATGCCTGAAAAGTATTTTGAAAAGGTTCCCAGATTTGATGGAGTATCCGCTATATCAATTGAAGACCATATTGATAAAGTTTGGGAACACATGGAAGCATATGGAGCATCTGAGGAAGATGTTTTCATGAGGGGTCTCCTGGCATCCTTGGAAGGAGATGTTAGGAAGTGGTTTGACAGGTTGCCTGCCTCATCCATTGATGGGTATGATAACTTTGTCAACAAGCTAAACAGTGAGTGGTCCCGAAAGTTAGATGGGAAGTTTCTCTTACACCAACTTTTTGACATCAAGAAAAGAGAAAATGAAACAGTCCATGAGTTTAACATAAGATTTGACAAGACTGTAGCTGTTATCCCTGAAGAAATTAGACCAAAAGATCAAGCAGTTGTCATTCACTACTTGAATGCTTTTGAGGGATGGGTTGGTTATCAGCTAAAGGACAAAAACCCAAATGACTTAAAGACCGCTCAATCAAATGCTAAAATGGCTGAACAAAATGTAGCATCCATGGGGAAACAAAACTTTTTCGATCAATTTACCCCATCCACTTCCAGATCTGACCCTAGACTCCGAAAACCAAAGGAACCTGTGAGTATGCCAAAGGAATCCAAGGACACTCTAGAAGTCATGCAAGAAATGATGAAACAATTAACTGTCCTGACTAAGAATGTGGCAAGTTTGAATGACCCTGAGAGACATAGAAATCCTTATGGCCCTAAACCTTACTGGAATAATAATAGAAGGCCTGATGGGGATAGGGATAGGCGACGACCTGAATATCCAGAAAACTCTGAAAAGAAGGAAGTCAATTGGTGTGATGAAGAAGAAGAGATACCCTCTGACACCATTGACCATGATAACCAACCAGAAAACATCAACTTTATAAATGACTTATCTTATGATGAAGACTTTGGAAGAATCCTTTTAGAAGAAGAGCCATGGGAGCAAGAAGATGATGTTATTGAAGAACCTAGCTCCACATGTTGTGCCTTAGAAATCCCAAAAACTAAAGAGCAACCAAAGTATCAAATATACAAACGAGGAACCACCTCCCAGCCTTCTTTCCTTGATAAACATAAAAAGATTGATGAGGATAAAAAGGAAGAAGAAGATCTTGCCATAGATGATTATGATCTTAAGATTGATATGAAGAAAGAACTAAGCAAGATAATGTGTAATATCCCTGTCACCGAGTTAATGAAAGTGCCCTCTGTTAGATGCCAAGTAGAGGATTTTTTCAATGGTATTGGCCAAGAGAAAACTCCTGAACCGGTCCTAGAGTCATGTCACATCCAAAAGCTTAGTGGAACACAACCTAGTGAAACAGAGAAGGATCCACCAATAAACATCCATTCAGCCATTTATGAAAGAAAAAGCGGTGGTCACTCCCCCTTTTACCTTACCTTGCACATTCAAAACATGCTCCTTCATAATTGTATGTTGGATTCTGGAGCAGCGATGAATGTTATGCCTTTACAAGTTATGAAGGAAATGGGACTTGAAGTGACTAGACCTTATGGAAATGTCTGTGGTATAGATTCCCGACGAGTGCCATCTTATGGTTTGATAAAAAACCTTAGAGCTGATCTTTTCGCATGTTCAGACATTTCTACTATGATGGATGTAGTTGTCATTGACTTACCCCCAGCATATGGAATGCTTTTATCTAGAAAATGGGCAGCTGGCCTAGGTGGATACCTTATGATGGATTTATCATTTATTTGTGTTCCCAACCCTGATGGAGCTTTGATTCGGGTTAACAGAGAGCCTTGTTATAATGAACATGTTGAATCTTTTGATGAAGGGTTAAAAAACACATACGGGGATGAATTATTAAATAATGCCAAAACTAACCTTGTTGAAGATGAGGATGAATTGTATGAAGTTGATCAAAGTATGTGTATGGTCATGGAAGATTCTGATTCTTTTTGGGAAGACAAGCAAATGATTGAAATAATTAGAAATGATGTTGTTGAGGAAATAGATGAAAATCAACCCCAAGATCACGAACAAAACAATGAAACCATTCAAGAACCTGCTATAGAAAATCACACACTTGAAGGGATTGAGGATGACATAAGAAGTCTAGGAAGAGATGAGAGTCTGCTAGATGATCAAAGCATTGAACAAATTCTCCCAATAGAAAACCTCAATGAACAAACACACAATGAGGAGAACATTGAAAACCCAATACATGAAGATGAGTTTGATGATATTAGGAGGGGAGAAAGAATTCCTTTCACTGTTAGGGAGTGGTTTGCCTTGACCGATCACAATAGAGAGAGGGAAAGACAAGGGCTTGCACCTATTTACCCATGGGAAAACAATCTTGCAACATCTACTAGGGTTGAAACAAACGAAGAGCCTGAAGCTACTTATTATTCCGATACAGAAGATTCTTTATCTCATCTATCTCTAGAAGACGGTAATCTTATTCAAGTCTATGATAACTCTCTAAGTTGGGAAGAGGATGCCCTGATTAATGATGCTCCTGAAGGAGACTATAATCTAAATAACTTTGCTATTTTTCAAACTCCTTCAGAGCCTCAAAGCCATGCTTTATCTACATATCCGCATATCCCTAGTTTCCTCCTACCGTCTGAGTCATCTAGTCATCATGCTCATGATCTTTCTCACATTCCTACTTCCTATACATTTCATTCCGAGTCAGTTTCTCCCAGACTGGAAAACATGGTTGTACCTGTTCAGTTTCTATAACTAATTGGGTTGATTTCAGCCAAGCATTCCTAGATAAATTTGGTGAAGATAAAACTCCTGCTGTGTTAGCCTTGGTATTGGCCAGAATTAAAATGGAAAATAAAGAATGGATTAAAGATTTCAATCAACAATTCCTTACTTTAAAAAATAAGATACCAGTGGCATCTCAACCTCCCGAGGATATCATTATAGAAAATTATGCCTCAACTTTACCTAAATCTCTAGGCATGTTCGTTAAGCAAGTTGGTAAAACAACGTTAGTTGAAACTTTTGAAGAGGCGATAAAAGTAGAAAAGAATTCCATGGCATTTGAACCTGAAAACAATGGAAAAACTTATAATCCCTTAAAAAAGAAAAATGAACCTGTTTCAAAGGCTAACTTAGAGAAAAAAGATGCTCCAGCATTTGATGTTGAAAAATTAGAACAAGCAATCAGGTCTCTTACTAATGAGATGGTTATGTTGAAATGAAACAATGCAGAAGGTACCTCCAATAGGGGAAATTTTAAAACTCCATACCGACCATACACATCTCCTAATACAAGACAAAATATACCTCCTGATGTTTCAACCAATAAAGAAATTTTCAATACCATCAAGGCTGTTTATTCTGTACCCAAAATCCCAACTGATCAGGAGGTGGAAGAGAATGAACAACCAGAAAAGCTTGAAAATGAAGAAGAGACTATGGAATACCCTTTGCCATTTAATTGTCATTTCTGGGACAATTCACCTAAAAACAATGAGTCTGATAACGAGTCTGTTTTCGTAAATCAGCACACTCACAATACTAGAAGTAAAGGACTTGTAGTGTCACAATCATCACCAACTCTTAAGAATAACTCCCTCCCTGGAAATTATCATACTATAACTCAAAATTTAGATTTGCAATATGACATAATTGAAGATCTTAAGAGACAACAAGCAAATATCAATATGTTTGAGTTGTTAAAAAAATTTCCGATGCCAGGAGGTTCCATTCTCTCCAATTTGGCAACTCAATCAAACAACATTTCTAAGAAAAATCAGATCACTACCTCTGCGGTAAATAATTCTAATCCTACTACAAGTAAAGTTGCGGCTGGGTTCAATAACAACATTAAAGCAGCCACCGATAGGGATGCACTGATAGGTAAGAATTCCAAATCTAGTACTCCCCCTTTCCTGTTGACATTTGAAATATTTAATCAGAATGTACACAATTGTATGGTCAATTCTGGAGCATCATAAAATGTCATGCCTTAATTGGTATGCAAGAAATTGAATGCTGACCTCACACCTTGCGAAACTCAGATTAGCCAACTTGACCGCTCTAATGTGAAAATTGTAGGGGAACTAAAAGGAGTGATGATTATGATGGTTGCTAATCCACAAATTTTCCAAATTATAGATATAGTGGTAGCAGAAATACCTAATGTGTATGGGTTGTTCCTATGTCATGATTGGTCTCAAGCTTTAAAAGGTTATTTCTCAATTGACTGGTCCCATTTGTGGCTACCCAAAAATGGGCGACCAAATCGGGTTAGAATAGATAGAGAAAGATACATGAAACATACAGTGACTGAAATAAATTCTCCCAATGAACCAATGATGTTCAGTGACTCTATTTTAGGGAACTATGGCTACGATTCAGATCTAGGGACCTTCCCAACACACAAGTCTACATTTGCTGACTCTGGAAACAAATCATAAATTCTACATTGCGACTTTGTGGAAGATCCCCCTGGGCTTGTTAATATTGTGAATACTGTAAATAATGTGTATAATACGACTAATCATATTTGGCATTTATATTTCGATGGTTCGAGATCTAAGGAAGGTGCAGGAGTAGGCTGCATGCTCCTTGATCCTTTAGGGAATAAACATCTCATAGCTTGCAGGCTTGAATTTCTCTACACCAATAATACCACGGAATACGAAGCTCTTATTAAGGGGCTCAAGAAGGCATTAGATCTTAATGTAAAGGCATTGGTTGCGTTCGGTGATTCTGAAATCATTGTCCGTTAGGTTCGCAATTCTATACATTGTGTATCAAATCATTTGCGCAATTATCAAAAGGAGGTATGGAATTTGATTTGAACATTTGATTCTTTTAATATCCAGTCCATTCCTCGTATTCAGAATCAAGAAGCTGATCTACTAGAAAATGTGGCCTCTCAGCTCATTCCAGCGGAAAAATGCTCTCCTAATGCTTTTTCAGTTGAGTTAATGTTTAGACCGTCGATTCCCGATAACATCACTAATTGGTGTGTTTTCGATGATGATTCACAGATCATAAATTTCTTAACTGGAGAAGAAGCTTTTAAATATTCAGCGATTGATGAAATTACGCATGATGAATATTTGCGCAATTTCTCTACAATTCATCCTCATCACTCAGTTGAGAAATCTTTTGAATTGGTAAATTTGATCCCTGCATCAATTCTTAGATTAGAGAATTTTTATGACCTGCATGATAAATTTAAAGGAGTGCCTAATTGTAAGACGAATAGTTCAAGCATGTGCTATGAAACCATAAATCTAGGTACAGAAGCAAACCCACAGAACATGAATCTAGGGACAGATTGCACTCAAACAGAAAAATTAGCCTTCATAAAATTATTCAATGAGTACAAAGATGCTTTTGCGTGGACATATGATGACTTGAAAAATTTTGATCCACAAATAATGCATCACATAATTCCTATGAAACCTGAATCAAAACCTTTCCAACAGAAACTTAGGAAAATGCATCCTACCTTGGAACTGACAGTAAAAAAAGAATTGAACAAACTACTTGCTACCAATATAATATTCCTTGTACGCCATACACAGTGGGTGGCTAATCTTGTTCTAGTTAGGAATAAAAATGGAGATATTAGGTTATGTGTTGATTTTCGAAACCTAAATCGATCATCTGAAAAGGACAACTACACGGTTCCACCTATGGAGTAGATCCTCCAAAAAGTGTCAAGAGCTCAGATGTTTTCATTACTATATGATTTTTTTGGTTATAACCAGGTCCTAGTTTCTCTCACAGATCAGCTGAAAACCACCTTTAGGACCCCTTGGGGAACCTATGCGTACAGGAAGATTCCTTTCGGACTGATAAATGCTGGAGCTACATTCCAAATGGCAATGGATTTTGCTTTCATAGGTATAATTAACCATTTGGTTCTTGTCTATTTAGATGGCGTTCTTGTCTTCTCAAAAAATAGATCTAATCATATCTTACATCTGCGCAAGGCTTTCGAGCGTTGCAGAAGATTCAATATTTCTCTCAATCCTAAGAAAACGATCTTTGCAGTCACAGAAGGCATTTTATTAGGGTTTGTAGTGTCAAAAGAAGGAATCATGATTGATCCCAAATGAACTAAGGTCATCTCCAAAATTACTTATCCCACCACAAAGAAAGCAATGCGGTCCTTTATGGGAAAAATAAACTTTGTAAGAAGGTTTGTCCCAAGATTTTCTGAAATAGTTCGTCCACTTCAGAATATGATAAAAGAGGATGCCAATTTTTCATGGGGAAATAAAGAAAAATAGTCATTTATTAGAATCAGAGAAGCCATAGCGGAAGCTCCTGCACTCCTATGTCCAGATTTCAGGAAAGATTTTATCCTCTATACCTTTGCCTCAGATATATCTTATGCAGTTGTCCTCACTCAGAAGAATCAACAAGATGATGAAGTGCCCATTTAATTTATGAGCTCAAATTTAAAAGGGGTTGAATTGAACTATCACGAAGTCGATAAACAAGCATTTGCTGTTTTTAAAGCAGTGAAGCATTTCCGGCCCTATCTCTTGAAATAAAAAACTAAGGTCATTGTCCCTTATTCTGCTGTGAGAAACTTGCTAGTCCAGAAGGGGTTAGGGGAAAAAGGGCCCATTGGATGGCGGCACTCCAGGAGTATGACCTGGAAATTAAACCTTCACAAGTTGTAAAAGGACTAGGGTTGTGTAAATTAGTAGCAAAATCAGCACATTTTCCTTCTAGTCAGGTTGATTTTTCTTTAGATGATGTGTTGTTACAAAAGGAAATTTGTTTTATCCCTAATCCCTCAAGCTCTTGGTATGCTGATATTCACACTTATCTTGAAACAGGAAGTGCTCCAGATTATTTAGAACCAAAGAAAAGGAGAGTTGTTAGGTTAAAATCGGCACCCTATCAACTGGTAAATAATATACTTTTCAGGAAAAATGCAAATGGTGTTTTGCTTCGTTGTCTTGAAAAGGAGGTGTTTTATTTGGTTTTAAAGCAACTTCATGATGGTCCTGCTGGTGGAAAATTTGGTGGTGACACTATCGCACATAAGATTTTGAGAGAAGGATATTTTTGGCCAACACTATTTAAGGACGCACATTTCTTCACTAGAAAATGTCAAGACTGTCAGATGACATTTGGAAGAGTTAGGAGACTAGCCTTTCCTTTACAACCTGTTATTATCGACAGACCATTTCAACAGTGGGGACTTGACATAGTAGGACCAATAAATCCCCCCTCATCCCTACAACATAAATACATCATAACCGCTACTGATTATTTTACACGATGGTCTGAAGCTACCACACTACGGGTAGTAAATATTGGTCAGGTACTTAATTTTCTGGAAACTCATATAATTACCAGATTTGGGCTACCAGAATCTTTGGTTTTTGACAATGCATCTTATTTTTCTTCAAGAGAACTGGCTGAATTTGCTTTAGAAAAAGGAATCAGGATTAAGTATTCAACAAGTTATTATCCACAAGGTAATGGCCTAGCTGAATCAACGAACATGAATTTGCTAAAATTTTTGAAAAGATCAATAGCTGAACACCATAGGAATTGGCACACTATTCTGTATTAGGCACTTTGGGCGGATAGGGTTACCCCGAAATCATCTGTCGGTAACTCTCCCTTCTTTCTGGTGTATGGTACAAAGGCTATTCTCCCTCCTAATTTGTTTTTTCCTTCATTACAGCTTGCGCAATCTGTACAAGACACAGAGAGCTCAGCCATTGAAAAAAGAATCAATATGCTATTAAAATTGGAAGAGGATAGGGAAAATGCTAAACGTCACTTCTTGAAACCTAAAAAAATCGTTAAATATTGGTTTGATCGGGGGTCATCCTCAAATAGGGAATTTCAGGTGGGTGACTTAGTGTTAAAATGGGACAAAGCGCATGAGGAAAAAGGAGAACACACAAAGTTTCAACGACTTTGGTTAGGTCCCTATGTAGTAGCAGAAAAGTTAGGTCCAAGCACATTTCGTCTACAAACTTTGCAAGGGTAGCTTGATACCTTCCTGGTAAATGTGCGAGTCCTAAAAGAATACTTTCAATGATCTCGCATTGTCAAATCTCTTCACTGTACATTCTCGTTGTATATATCTTGTACATATTATTTTTCCTCATTTAATTGTCAGTTTGTTATAATTTTAAGATCTTACATCTGTTAAATAATTTCAACTCAGTCATTATCTTGATTTATCCATAAATTTAATTGAATGATTTCACAAGATAATTCATTCTGTATAGATCATTCCAATTCAAACTGATTTTCACGTTGGTGTTTGTGGGATGAAAATCCAAACAACCTGGAATAATCACTTTGATTTCTATTCTAACTTTCCAGTAAATATTTTATGTTCATAAGATGTAAATATTGTAGTACATCTGCCTTGTTCATAATATGTATGTTCGAATTTTTGTAAATATCCTCTTCATTAGTCATATTTTTTATATTCACTCATAAGGCTTGAGGTAAATCAATAAAGCAACTTGATGAACCAGTTGGTGGAAAGGGTATATAAACTAAATAGCTGGAACACATATCAGTATTGAGATCATCGATAGTACTTAAAGTATTTGATGTCTGCAGGATGATTTCACCCCAGAACTATGATAACTATTTTAGACCTGCACAGTTTATGCAATAGCCCCTGGTTGTTGTCTTCGGATGCCCATCTATAAACCGATTTCTCAGGTAAATTATTTTCTAGTCCCAATGGTTTCTGAGGGGTTTTGAAGACCAATTTGGGACACTTAGTCATCCTTAAGCTATTTCAAGAAATCAGAGGGTTTTATCCACTTTTTGTAAATCCATTTGTAATTAAACCTAAGTAATAAAAATTTGGTCGAGGAATAGGAGGTCTTTTCATAAAGCTAACCTGTCATGATCATCAGCCCTATTGGGATGACATCACCATATTTGGTCACTTAGCTAGGGTGATGATTCTTATTTAAAAAAAAATGGGAATCAGGAGGTCTCATCACGAGCCGTCTTGTTCATCTCCAATAGTTCTCGTGAATGATGCTGTCAACATTTGGTCACCTAGCCAGGGCAGTAGTCTTGAACAAAAATTCCAATTTGTTTTTAATTTAATAATATGAAAGGGATTAATTAGGGAACATAAGGTCTCATTGTGGGCCAGTCTGCTTATGATCATAGGTTCTTGTTATCACCTAAACTGTAGTTACCCCTATGGATGTATCCGCTCATGGATGGAAATAGGGAAGGGAAACTCGAAAGGTGCAACCACGATCACCTCGACCTCCAATAGATGGTTGTCACACCAGTCGAGGTGACCTTCACTTTATGTTATCTATCCCAGACAACAAAGGGGGAGACCCGATCTACTCCCGACAGGAGAGATCAAAACCAAGACACCAAATCAAGTTAATTCTAAGTGAAGTAACGTGTATGGTTTATCCTAGACCTTAGGATGAAGTCACAAGACAAGTGAGGGGTTCAATGAGTATAGCTTTGGTTCATTATTGATGTGAAATTGACTTATGATTTGTGAAATAGGATCTAGGATTAAAGTACTAGTTCAATGTGAGAAAATCCACTGCCTTGGGAACCATGTCCAATGCAGGGTAGTTTAGGGGTTGAATTGGGGCTAACTAGTACTAGTGACAAGCTTGATCATGAAGTATGATGGCATCAAAGGGTTTAGCTCACCAATCAAGGGTCAAACCACAAGTTAATCCAACAATCTAGGAAAGTCGAATTGACTTGGAGAGAGACCAGTGCCTTGGGAATTGGGATAATGGAGTCAAAGTAAAGTTAACTTGTGGTTAAGGACTCCTATTGCATGAGACAAGTGGGCAATTAAAGTCTTGATGGATGAATAGGTCTAGATCTAGGTTTGACCTAAGTGGACCACAATCCCTTAAAACAAGGAATGCTATCCCCAAGGCAAGATTTGACAAGGTGACCTACTAGACCTAGGTTTTGAATTACTCCCATTCCAAATCCACTAAATCTCATGTACCCATGTCCTAGAAGTGGGCCAACTCACTTCTCCAAGGTGGTGCAACTTTACCCAAGGAGGCTAAAAAGTGGGATAAGTGGGGTCAAGACAAGTCCAATGGCATCCAAACTTTAGATCCAAGTGGTTTAAGCAAGTGAGAGTATGGATCTACAATTTCAAGGCAATCCAATGGCTAGATCTTACTAGATCTGAGTTTTAAGACACCAAGTGGTCCAAAATGGGGATTAAATCCCTTAAAATGTGGAATAGGGCCCACAAGGTAGAAATCAGAAAAGTGACAATCTGGGGGTAGGGTATTGGATGTGTAGATCATGAATCAAGCGGGATCTCAACTACCCACATACTAGATCTAGGTCAACCCACCAAACTAGGAAGTGCGCCCTTGCTTGGAGCGGCTAAATGCCTTGGGAAGAGGGTCAAATGGAGGCCAATCCTCACCAAACTATAGATCTGGGATGCCGTGGATACTATAGAGGTGGGTTTTCAATATCTTACCCAAGAAGCCACTAGATCTTAGTAGATCTGAAAAAATGTAAAAATGAGGGTTTGAAGAAATAAGGGTTTTATCAATTTATGAGTTATGTCAATGGATTGGATCAAGGTAAGAGAAACAAACCTGTGGATCTTACCTGGGTAACCTTGTAGATTCCTTGATGATGATGATCTATGCAAACCCGATCAATTTGAGAAGCTTTGAGGTAGTTTTCTATGAAATCGATTTAGTCCAAGAAGCCAATGCGCCCTCCCTCCTGCACAACAAACGTCAACAATATCAGATTTGATGTGATCAAGAGATAAGACTAATGCCACAAGAGAAGTAACAGAAATATAGCATAGATCAAAATGATACTAATGATAACCCCCTGATACAAGAAAATGCCAAGAAAGTCGATTTGAAGAAGCCTTGCAAAATCGCCCTTGTTGAAGTCGCCCTCCTGTAGACAAGACAATGATTACCAAAATAGATAGATCTTACCACAAATTCCAAATGCTAGGTTGCAATAGACTTTCCAATCACCATCTAAGAACACCAGATGCAAAGGAGACCACAAGAATTTCCACAAGAAAGTTTTTCTATACCAATAATCCAAGATCCAAAGATCCCTTACAATGAGAAGCTCTCTCCTTTAAATAGGAAGGAGAGGCATCAAAATCCTAACCACTTTTTGAATGAGTGGCTAAGATTAAAAGATACAAATGTCTAATCAATGGTTGAGATGAGCTCAACAATAAAATACATGGATCACTCATAAAATATAATATAAGTGGACAAAATCGCCCTAGAAGAGGGGAATCCCACCAAATCATGATGACAAAATATAATAAGAAGCTTATGGTGGGTCCAAGGGGTAATTTTAGCCACCCTTGTGTTGAAATATTGTAACTTCAAAGAATATTATATTTGTATATTATTTATTCCGGAGATGTTCCATACCTCCGATGTGATTATACTATAAATCCGGAGATGTTTATTCCTCCAAGTTGGTTGTGGTAACTAGGGTTATTAGACGCACCATGTGGGGGTCGGACCAGTCAGTTATAATGGGATATTTAACCTAATGGTTAAATACGAGCCTACATGTACTTGTGTAAAATACATATCAGAGTAGTGTATAAATAGAGGAGGTGTGTTCCTCATTTGATACACTCACTCACTTGAGGATAGCGCACTTGTGGAGGAGAGGTCTGCTATTGTGGAGGAGGAGATCATGTCTCAGGGTTTCATCTTTGTATATTGCTGGTCATCTATATTGAGGAAGCTTTGTTGGGTTTTCTACCCCATGAGGGTTTCCCAGGATAAATCTTTGTCTCTTGTGTTTATGCTGTGCTTGTTGTTTCTTCAGTGATCCTGTATATGCTATTATTGTGAAATGGAATGTAATGCTGATATTTTCTGTCTTATCATATTAAATCTTAACATGGTATCAGAGCTAACCTGAAGGAAGACAAGGTATGGCACTTACGACACTTGCTTTACTTACAATAATTTGAAGGTTAGGGTTTTACATAGCAAAAACCCGTCTTCGTGGAACTTTCGCTATAAATCCATTTATGCGAAGGTTCAGGGTCTGAAAAGTTTACAGGTCGAATATAACATCCCCAGGTACCTTGTGTCCAAAGGGCACCCTCAGATTCGTTGTACTTTATGAGTTATGATCAGTACAAGTTAGGGTTTCTGCCTCTTCCAGATCTCATTCAAAATCAGGTAACCTTGGAAAAAAGGTCATAACTTGGGCTAGGAATATCCAAATGAAATTTCATAAAAATTGACAGGTAGTACACAGACTGTACTATCTCAGGAAACTTTTTCAGAGGCCGAAGGTGAACCAGTGACACGTGGTACGCCGTACAAGTTCGCTCTCCTGTTTTATCCCATAAACAGGTCACGTTGCGACACTTGGCATAACTCTCTCTAAGAGAGTCCAATTGAGGTCAGACCTGTCAAGATGGAAATACAACAGGGCTAGATATCTCAGGAAAATTTTTCAGAGGCCGAAGTTCAAACAGTGACACGTGGCACGCCGTACAAGTTCACTCTACTGTTTTATCCCATAAACAGGTCACGTTGCGACACTTGGCATAACTCTCTCTCAGAAAATTCAATTGAGGTCAGACCTGTTAGGATGGAAAGATGACAGGTCAGACTACTGCAGAAAAAGGGTTTCAAACCCTGTGGAGCAAAAATGTCAGAGTTATAGCAGAAACAATCAGGTACATATTTCTGTCAAAACAAAATTATTTTTGGACCACCTTTATTCATGGCTTCCGGAATTTAGGGTTTCGGAGAAAGTTAGAATTTTTGGAATCGGAGTCCACGGCTGAATGCTACTCAGGAAAATCGAAATTTAGAGACCAAGATCGAATTTTTTGGTTGGGTGGAAGACCGGGCTTGATCAAACCCCAGTTCAGGATTTTGATCGGAAAGATGGAAAATTAGGGCTTCAGCAAAAGTTGGAATTGTTGAAGTCTGTAACCACAGCTGGAAACTCCTAAGAAAAATAAGAGTTTAGAGCCTTGGATCGAACCTTTTGTTTGGGCAGAAGGGTGGGCTTCATCAAACCCTAGTTCGGGATCCTGTCCAGAAGATCCAGAAGTTTCAAAGGCAATTTTGAGGGGTCAAATTTTGGAAATTCCAAAATTGAAGTATGCTAGTTTGATCAGCTCAGCAAGACATATTCTTTCATCCATTCAGAAGTGTGAAAGTCAAAGATTGAATTTTTAGGGTTTCTCTAGAAAACCCTAATCAAGCTCCAGATCAAGTTTCAGGGGGAGTTGAGGCTAAGGCCTTATATAAGAAGACTACAAGAAGTCTCGACAGGTATGACTTAAGGAGGCTCAGGTATGTCTTGAAATCTAATTCTTGATTAAGTTCATGATGTGTTTATCTTCATATTATTTATTAGTACAATCTTGATTAATGTTAGAATTGTCTTATCACCCTAGTAACAGTATGAATGCATGTGAATGATCAAAGACATTCATTGATTAGGGCTATATGATTGTACTAATGCATTATAATGTTGTGTGAGGTTGATGTTGTCTGCTAACAAGATACAGGTACATCACAAAAGACAAATCAGGTTCCATGACCATGAAAACATGAAGACAAAGACTCATCCATAATCTTTGTTCTACTTACGAGGTATGTATGACTTTGTTATATTATGCTTAACCTATGAGACATGCAGGTTCTAGCTCAGGATCTCTAAATCATTGAAGAGATTGTTTAGGTATGTTGTACATAACTAAGTAGGTATACTAATCCAAGTATGTTTCCCATGAATCTTACCTTGTGTTAAGATCCCTTATATAAGTATACTTGGTATGATTGGTTATGCTTATTCATAAAGTTAGTAATCAAGGGATTATGCATATTATGTCTTTTATCTTGATTGATGATATGCATGAGTAAAACAAGACTTCCCTGAAATCTTGAATACTAATGTTTATTAACTATAATCATGACTATACATTCTCAAGATTATTTAGAACTATAATGTTTTGATAACATTTAGAACATACTAATGGGTGTATGTTTGTGTATGAGATCATGAGGATGACACTTGAACATGTACAGTGGTACATAATGAATAGAAGTTCAAAAGACATACAGAAGATCAAGCGGGAGGCAACCACACAAACATAAAAGATAAGTATTTGAGTTGTTATTTGAAATAGTAAATGATATTGCTTGTAATAGGTTGTATGCATATTTGTATTCCTATAATATATCATGCTAAGTGTAAATATTCATAGAACATTGAACAGTATACTACTAATATGCATATGATTGGTAAGTTGGACAAACATTCCATTGTTGCTTGTCTAGAATGAAACCTCTTTGCTGACATGCCGAGAGTTGTGCACACTCTCGATAGTATGTTCTGGTAGAGATGGAAGGCATCTAGATAGCCACTGTATGCATACAGGATATGGGAAAGTGTTGTGCCAAAGTATTGGTCAAGATAGTTGCATAACTATGTAAATGATATCTGTATGCATAATAGGTTATCATGTCAATATGATTTGATGATTATGAAGTATTACTAATCATGTACCTAATTTTGATTTGTAGGAAAAATCATGATGAATGATGAACAAGCGATGGATGTTCAACAAAAGGATTTACAAATCAAACACACTATAGAAGGCTTGTGGCTAGAAGATTCTCTTAGAAAAGAGAAAGAGAATCATGATGAGATGTTTGTTCCAAGAGGATAGATAAAACCATTCTCTTAATGGTGTAATTAAAGAAGAAGTGTGATTCAGGTTCTGTATGGTTACCCAGGATCGATAATCAATTGATGAGCTTAATGATCACCACGGGTGATGTGGATCTCAACCTTTGCTACAAGGTTGAATATGGTTTTTATACACATATGACATGGATGCAAGAAGGAACTCACCACAAAGTTTGAATAATATTGAGGCTCATATCACTAGACCCATCTATCGAGAGATGGCACAGATAGATATGCAGAAAATCATTCAATGCAGAGTGTGAATGATGTTCAGTCACAAAGGGAGAATTGACAGTTTCTTGATAAGCTTGGGCTTTACCAATAATTTAATTTGTTCCTAACCTTTACCTTAAGGCTATGGATCATACTATTATTATGATATCTTTCCTATAGGGAATGAGAAACAGATCATGAAAAGAAAGAAGAAGATGGCTGCAGAAATGAAAAATGAAAGATCTTAGATTGATGCATTACTTCCTAAGTCTCGAAGTATGGCAAGGCTTAGAAGGAATCTTTCTCAACCAAGGTAAGTATGCTGTGAAGTTTCTAAAAAGATTTGATATGTTGGAGTATAAAGCCATGGCCACTCCCATGGACTCCAACTTGAAGTTGTTAGTTAATGACACATCGTATTTAGTGGATCTAACCCTATATAGACAAATCATTGGGTCATTGATGTATCTAACAAATACTAGGCCAGATATATGCTTTGCTGCAATTACCCTAAGTCAGTGTCTAGTAGAACCTAGAAAGGTTCACTTAATAACTACAAAGCATGTAGTGAGGAACCTAAAAGGTACAATAGATTTTGGTCTATATTATCTTGGAGGTCATGAACTCCGTTTACATGGTTACTCAGATTCTGATTGGGCAGGAAGTGCCTCAGACAGAAAGAGTACATCAGGTGGATGTTATAGTCTTGAATCTGCCATGATCTCATGGTTCAGCAAGGAACAATCTAGTGTGGCTCTCAGTATTGCTGAAGCAGAATATATATATAGCTGTCTGCTCTGCTAGCTGTGAAGCAGTGTGGCTTCAGAAGCTATTATATGGAGTGTTTGACTTAGAAATGAATTCCACTATGATTATGTGTGACATTCAAAACTGCATCAAGATAGAAAATCTTGTATTCCACGATAAGTCAATAACACATAGAGATCCGATACTTCTATTTACGAGATATGGTGCAGAGAGGAGCTATCAAGCTCGAGTATATAAGCACTGAGGATCAGATTTCTAATATCTTGACTAAACCTCTGTCTCGAGTAAAGTTTAAATACTTCCGAGACAAGCTTGGTATAGTCCAGAAGGACCCTCCTCGAAAGGGGGAGTAGCATAGTATCTGATAACAAGTCTGTCTCATCAATGATGAGGTTACCTATTTATTGCACCTAGTTACTTAGAATTATTTAGATTTAGGAATCTTATATTTTTTCTTTTGATGATAGATGTATACATGCTTTTGATGTATGATGTATACATGCTGTTGATGCTAGATGATGATACATGTATTGATTAATGTACTTGTATAGATGAGGATACTTGTACTTGTATTGATGAGAATACATGTGGGGATTGTATCATCCTTGAACACTTGTTCTAAAGAGAGCCGTAGACGTGAGGTCTCCGAGAATGAAGTCCTTAGTGGACAGTTGAGGGGATTGGATCATCCCTGGACTTTCAGTCCTAAAGAGAGCCGTGGACGTGAGGTCTCCGAGAATGAAGTCCTTAGTGGACAGTTGAGGGGATTGGATCATCCATGGACTTTCAGTCCTAAAGAGAGCCGTAGACGTGAGGTCTCCAATAATGAAGTCCTGAATGAACAGGCAGGGGATTGCATCGTCCCCGGACTGAGGTCCCAGAATAGAGCCGTAGACTGGGTCTCCGATAATGAAGTCCTGAATGAACAGGCAGGGGATTGCATCGTCCCCGGACCTTGGTCCCTGAATTGATCCGTAGACGTATGGTCTTCGAGAATAAAGTGATGGGGATTGCATCATCCTGGAACCACTAGTTCAAAATGTACGTGATGGGGATTGTATCATCCCCGGACCTTGGTCCCTGAATTGATCCGTAGACGTATGGTATTCGAGAATAAAGTGATGGGGATTGCATCATCCCGGAACCACTAGTTCAAAATGTACGTGATGGGGATTGTATCATCCCCAGACTTTGGTCCCTGAATTGATCCGTAGACGTGTGGTCTCCGAGAAGTGGGGATTGTATCATCCCCGGACTTTGGTCCCTGAATTGATCCGTAGACGAATGGTCTTCGAGAAAGTGATTTTATGATGATGTGGTTACTTGTATCGGTAGGATACTTGTATTGATGATGTGGTTACTTGTATCGGTAGGATACTTGTATTGATGATGTGGTTACTTGTATCGGTAGGATACTTGTATTGATGATGTGGTTACTTGTATCGGTAGGATACTTGTATTGATGATGTGGTTACTTGTATCGGTAGGATACTTGTATTGATGATGTGGTTACTTGTATCGATAGGATACTTGTATTGATGATGTGGTTCCTTGTATCGGTAGGATACTTGTATTGATGATGTGGTTACTTGCATCGGTAGGATACTTGTATTGATGATATGATTACTTGTATCGGTATGGATACTTGTATTGATGATGTGGCTACTTGTATCGGTAGGATACTCGTATTGTTGATATGGTTACTTGTATTGGCATGAATATTTGTACTGCTGATAGTGTGATGACGATGCTGCTGATCGTGTGATGACGATGCTGCTGATCGTGTGATGACAATGCTGCTGATCGTGTGATGACGATGCTGCTGATCGTGTGATGACGATGTTGATGATCGTGTGATGATGATGCTGATGATCGTGTGATGACGATGTTGATGATCGTGTGATAACGATGCTGATGATCGTGTGATGATGATGCTGACGATGCTGATGATCGTGTGATGACGATGCTGATGATCGTGTGATGACGATGCTGACGATGCTGATGATCGTGTGATGACGATGTTGATGATCGTGTGATGACGATGCTGATGATCGTGTGATGACGATGTTGATGATCGTGTGATGACGATGCTGATGATCGTGTGATGACGATGCTGACGATGCTGATGATCGTGTGATGATGATGCTGATGATCGTGTGATGACGATGCTGATGATCGTGAGATGATGATACTGATGATCATGAGGATCCAGATGTTGATGTTGTTGTAGCTGTTCGAATGCTGCAGAAGATAAAGACTCAGTACTGAAGATGTTGATGTTCCAGTATTGAAGATGTTCCAGTAACTGCTTAAGTTACTGATGATGTTGAGAAAGCTTCCAATGATTTATAGATGTATCATGTATGATGTTGATGACTCCTTGCTCGTGCAGATACTGTTATAATATCCTTCTCGTTAAGGGGGAGTGTTGAAATATTGTAACTTCAAAGAATATTATATTTGTATATTATTTATTCCGGAGATGTTCCATACCTCCGATGTGATTATACTATAAATCCGGAGATGTTTATTCCTCCAAGTTGGTTGTGGTAACTAGGGTTATTAGACCCACCATGTGGGGGTCGTCCCAGTCAGTTATAATGGGATATTTAACCTAATGGTTAAATACGAGCCTACATGTACTTGTGTAAAATACATATCAGAGTAGTGTATAAATAGAGGAGGTGTGTTCCTCATTTGATACACTCACTCACTTGAGGATAGCGCACTTGTGGAGGAGAGGTCTGCTATTGTGGAGGAGGAGATCATGTCTCAGGGTTTCATCTTTGTATATTGCTGGTCATCTATATTGAGGAAGCTTTGCTGGGTTTTCTACCCCATGAGGGTTTCCCAGGATAAATCTTTGTCTCTTGTGTTTATGCTGTGCTTGTTGTTTCTTCAGTGATCCTGTATATGCTATTATTGTGAAATGGAATGTAATGATGCTATTTTCTGTCTTAGCATATTAAATCTTAACACCTTGGTCAATCCCCATAGCACAATAATAATAAAATAGTCATCAATATACCAAATCGTTCCTCTATGGACAAATCATAGGCCTCAAAAGACCTTAGAAATCATCAGAAAGTGCCATAAGTGATGGATGCGGGTCCCGATGAAGTTGAAATTGCTGGAGGAGGTGTGGAAGACATCAATCCATCATCACTGATCATCCCATGCCAAGACATTGCCTCAGTAGCCCAAATCGAATTCCTCAATAACCATTTCTACCAATCTTGAAATGCCTCGGGAAGCGTGAAACTGCCCCAAACTGCCTCCTGGAGTGCCTGCGCTGTCAAGGTGAGGGAACCAGTGTGTCCAGGAGGGGGGTAATATGGTAAAAACAAGTGGCTGGACCACCCCGTCCAAGCACAGCGCCCTAGGTCAATTGGATAAAAATCACATCTACTCTGACAGGGTCTCAGACATACCAAAACTGCACTGGGATAGCCTACTGAGGCTCAATCATCACTGTAAGTGCCCGGAACTGGAAAAAAACCTATCTCATTGGACTCAGAAGGTACAAATCCATCAAAGATGTGTACTCATACACCATATGAGTCTCTGCATGATCAAAATATATATCCAATATACCGGAACAGGTCAAATAATAATAATCTGTAAATGATCAAATGTTGTTGTAAACCATGAATCATCATCATAACCCTGTAGCTGCTGTATAGAATCATCATATACATAGACCATATATCATCTATCCATATCATCACAAGGTCCAACCATCATATATCCTATGGTTGACCTTGGTCAAACTAGGTTTGACCAAGTTAATCATGACCAAATATAACGCAGACCATCATCGGAAGCTGCTGCAAAGTGTCAAAGGTTAATGCATGCTCTACAACTTATTCAGATAACAATTATAACACAAAGTAATCATTTACTGGCGATCTAAATCCAAATATATAATGTCATTAATTATTATTATTACTCAGACCAGATTTTCAAGACCATACTCACTTCATAGCTGTGATCAATTCGCTAGTGAAGGTTGAAGGCTAAAATAACTGGCTAGGCTAAGGGATGACTTGACCGACTTAACTTTGTGACACTTTGGAAATGGGAAAGGGAATACACACCATAGTATGCACTGAATGAGCAACAACACAGGGAATGGCGGTGTCTCACAAATGGATAAGTTGTTTAGAGAGTGCTTATTCAACTTAGGCATCATGTCTATATCAAGTTGATCTAGGTTCATTAGGATCACTCAATTTCATTTCATGGCCTTTTTGGCCTACATAACCCTTCGGATCTCAGGTGTGTTGATAAGCACAACTAGTTGCAGCTTGCATCCAGGGCATGTTTTTATACATGTATAAGGTCAGCAATTGTTTAGATATAGCTTTTAAGAATCATTGCTTTTTGGACCTTTCTTATACTCTTCAAGGAGTATTTTTCAGCAGTTCATCGCTCTTTCCCTTTTTAGTTTCCATGGGCGAATTTATTAGTTTCCATAAATAGTACATGAGCTTTCAGTTTTAGCTAACAACATCTCAAGTGACTAGGGGGAGTTCGAGCCAATGCCAAACATCGGGACAACCGACCAGAATGATTTAGGCCTACAATCCAACTCACCAAAGGTAAGTTTTCTCACCAACTCAGAGCCGAGACACAGTAAACAGGGAATCTCATCCAATACAGAGGCTACAGTGGGGAAAAGATCCTCCATGTCACTAGTCAAGTAGCAAGTCAGGTGATAAACTAAAAGGTAGGCAATGGATGGATGAAGACAATGAATAATGGAGCCAACACTAGCAAGCCAAGGTATGGTGGAATGATCACCTCTATTCTCCCTAAGGAGGGTAAGACCAATGAGTATGAATAGTGAACTTCTAAGTCTGAGTATGGACAATATAGTATACATAATAAGATCAACCAGGTCCTCATATCTATATGATCGCCAGATCATGACACTAAGTGCTAAGACATGCTATAAGAATAAGTATAAAAGCAATATAACCATAACACAATGATATACCTGCTGAGTCATAATACCTGAATGCTCATCAACCTATACCATCATCTGTCCTCTGAAACTGCTGCTGTAACTCTGGGCACTACTGACTGCTCTGTACCAATGGTATAATGGCTACCTCGGTCATCTCTCTGAGTGTCCTAAGACTCAGTCATGGCATGGGGAATACAACTACTATCCAAAATCTGATAGTGATCCAATATAGATGCTCATCTCAGGATCTCAAATGTAAGGGAACTAGCTGAATAGTGTACTGGCATCAGAAAACTAATGTATGGTATCCTGTCTACTATATATGTGATAACATCTGGCTCCGGCTGGGACAAGTGCTCTGCTGAAATGAGCACTTGAGAACCTCAGAATCTCTCGTCCTCGAACTCTGCTACTCGAATCCACGATCCAACACTCTACCATTTTGCTTCCAGCTTTTTATTTTTGCAACCTATTTCTGCATTCACAAACATCAAAAATACCTCATGCCACATGTGTGGAAAAATATAAAACCAACTGAAATAAAATCTATTCTATGTTAGAAATATAAATGCAGAAAGTAAATTAAACTACTAACATAATTTGCAAAATTTGAAATTTATTGTGCAGGAAAAAGAAAAGTGATAGGCACTCAATTAAACTAGGAGCTTACAAAGCAGCTTAGAAATAAACAAGGTGCCAGACTCAATGGCTGAAAAGACTAACTACTGCCCAAGCAAGCTTATTTGGTTTCCTACCTACTCTAATCTACCAGGCAAGGAAATGCACAGTTTACTCGATAGGTGGGAAATAATGCTTTAACAAAAGTTCATTTACAGGGAGTTTGAGTTCATCCCCATCTAGAGTTTCTAAAAACACCGATCCTTTTCCAGCTATCCTTGATACCTGATATGGGCCCATCCAGATTTTTTCAAATTTTCCATGGTTCCCAGGATTTGCTTTGTGTTTGTCCCATAGCAAAACTATGTCTCCTATTCCGAATTTTACATTCCTGGTTCTTTGGTCAAAAGTTCCTTTAACTCTTTCCTATTCCATAATAGTTTTGTCAAATGCCATCCTTCTTATTTCATCAAGTTCTACTAGTTTGTCAATTCTTACTTGGAAGGCTTCTTCATCTAAAGTGCATTGTTGTAATAGCTCATATACAGGAATTTGTAAATTTATTGGGAGTCTACAATCTTTCCCATATACCAACTCAAAAGGGGATTTCCCAGTAATCCTTTTAACCGTTGTCCTGTCAGCCCACAAGGCATATTTCAACTTTGTGTCCCAACTTCTTTTATTTGTACCAACCATTCTCTTCAACAGTCTGATCAAGTTCTTGTTGCTGGATTCAACAAGACCATTTCCTTGAGGATAATAGTTTGAATAATGCGAGAGGGAGATTCCATGATTCATGCAAAAGGTTGACATTTCTATTTTACTGAAAGCAGGAGCATTATTAGTCGTTATTTTTAAAGGACAACCATATCTGGAAACAATGTTTTCTTCCAAAAATTTCACAACTACCTTGGCTGTAGCTTTCTTGGTTGGGATGGCCTCTACCCATCGAGTAAAGTAATAAGTACAAGTTAACATATACTTATGTCCATTGCTTTAGTTTTCACTAAAAGGTCCAACAAAGTCCATACCCCACTGCTGAAAAGGAGCTTCTACTACCACAGGATTTAAAGGTAAGGCAAGCAATCTTGGCTTTCCTGAAAATAGTTGACATTCTTGGAAAACTCTAACATAAGAATGCACATCCTTGAAAAGTGTTGGCCAATAATAACCAGCCCTCATGATTTTTGCAGCGGTTGTTCTTGGGGCATAATGTCCACCACATAATCCATAATACATTTCTTTCATAATGGTTTGTGATTCCTTAGAGCTAACACATCTCAGAATTATTCCATCAGGATTTCTCCATCCTAATCCGTCTTGAGTTATAACATACTTTTCAGCTTTTAATCTCAATGTTCTTCTTTGATGATCTACAAGGTGATCAGGGCATGAAAAATTTCTCAAGAAATACATAATATCTTTGTACCATTCATGTTCGTCGTCAATGTTTAGAATACCAGGGTTTCTTTCACTTACCAGATTTACCATGTTATCTTTCTTTCCAGTCAAAAGTTGAGCTAACCCTTGTCCTTTGACAATCTTGATAGGCTTAATTTCTAGATCATACTCTTGTATGCATGAAATCCAATTTCCTCTAACACCTATACCATCTACTTGTGATAAAACATCCTTTACTGCCTGATACGGTACATATGCCTTGATTTTGGAATATCCTACATAGGTTCTAAAATGTTTCAAGGCTTTG
Source organism: Larix kaempferi (assembly GCA_027924585.1). NCBI lineage: Eukaryota > Viridiplantae > Streptophyta > Pinopsida > Pinales > Pinaceae > Larix > Larix kaempferi. Next base: position 6,441,176 of record BSBM01001153.1, read on the forward strand.
ACTAAAGCGTAAGCTTGTTTTTCAGTTGTGGTATACTTCAGTTCAACATCTCTCAAATTTTTACTCATAAAGGCTATAGGTTGTTCATGGTTTTCATCATTCTTTTGTAATAACACACCAACAATAGTATCTTCCGAAGCATATGAGTAAATCATGAACTCTTTATTGTAATTAGGACAAGCTAACATAGGGGAAGTTGAAATGGCTTTTTTAAGCTTGGCGAAAGACGATTCACATTCTTTATCCCATACAAACTTCACATCCTTTTTAAGAAGGGCATTTAATGGTTTGGCCAATTCTGCTAAGTTTGGAATGAATCTTCGGACAAAGTTTATTTTACCAAAGAAAGATTGCAAGGTGGCCACATTATGGGGTGCTGCAATAGCATTGTTGGCCTGGACATGTTCTGGTTCGATTCTGATACCTTCTTTTGACACAATATGTCCTAATAACTTACCATCATCTACTCCAAAAGTTGACTTTTTGGGGTTCAAAGATATGCCAAACTTTCTGCAATGCTCAAAAACTCTTCTCAAATGTTCTATATGGTCTCCCCGCTTCTTTGAAAACACTGTCAAGTCATCCTGATAAATGGCAATGATTTTCCCAATCAAATCACTAAATGCCTGATCCATAGCTCTTTGAAAAGTAGAACTGGCATTTAATAACCCGAAAGGCATTCTTATATATTGGAAAGTTCCCCATGGAGTAGTAAAGGTTGTTTTATCTCTGTCTTCCTTTCTAATACATACCTGATTATACCCTGAGAACCCATCCAACATTGACAACATACCTGCCCCAGTGACACTCTGCAACAAATTTTCCATATTTGGAAAAGGGTAATTGTCCTTAAGGGATGCTTGGTTTAGGTTTCTGAAATCAATACATACCTTGATTTCACCACTTTTCTTTCTTACAATCACCGGGTTAGAAACCCAAGTTGTGTGTAGAACAGGTTGGATAATTCCTGCAACCAACATTTTTTCGAGCTCTTTTTTGATCAATGGTGCAAGTTTAGGATTGACATTTCTTAACTTTTTCCTATAAGGTTTAGCTCCTTCATCCAAAGGGATAGTATACTCAATAATTTCAGGATCAAAAGTTTTGAGTTCATCATACGCCCATGCAAAAATATCTCTATATTTCCTAATTAGATTTACAATCGCCTTTCTTTCTTCTGGGGAGGCATTCTTTCCTATCCTAATCATTCTGGGAGAAACTGAGGTTCCAATATTTATCTCTATAACCTCATCTACCGGTTCAACTCTTTTACCTTTGTATTCATCATGCCTATTGAAATTTTTCTCCAGAGGTATTGTTAATTTCATAACATCAAAATCTTGAATGGAAGAACCGTTTACTTTATCTTCTAAATTCACATTGCAATTCTGAAAATTTTCAGTGTTTTGTAAGAATGCAATGATTTGTGCATCATTATCAAAGATTTGCCAATGATCTTGATTATCAGGAACCCATGGTCTAAATATTACTTCAACCTTACACTCTTTATCCTTAAGATGATCTGGAGTTTCAAAGGTGCATGCTATTATTGATAATGCATCGGCCAGGGTATTCTCTTCTCTTGGGACTGCTCGTATTGCAAAGGCGTCAAACATTTATATGGTATCCCAAACCGCATTTCGATAATCCCTAAGCCTATTATTTTTGCCTGCAAACTGGTTCTTCACTTGGGACACAATCAAATCAGAGTCTCCTGTTACATTTAGACATTTAATCTTTTGTTCGCGGCAAATCTCTAACCCTAAAAGCAATGCCTCATACTCAGCGACATTGTTTGTGCACTCAAATCCAAGACGATATGCAAATAATTTTTCTTCACCAGAAGGAGATGTAAGGACAATTCCAGCTCCAACACCATGCCTAGACTTGGCCCCATCAAAATGCATTTTCCAAACTTGTCTAGGAGGAAAAGGATGTTGCCGGGGATCTTCCCAAAAGTTAGCCATCACCATATAATTTCCAACTTCCTCAATGGGGCGCATAGCCTCTTCAAACAAATAGTCGGGGGTTTCTACATGCTCTGTCATAGGTTTTTCATTCATCAATCTATAAAAAGCTTTTCCCCCAATAGGAATGGTTGCATAAGATAAATCCATTTGGATACTTCCTCCTAATTTGGCAGCCCATTCCCTTGATAGCAACATCCCCCATGCGTCGGGAATATCTAAAACCAAAACATTCATACTTATCTCAATTGCAGGATAAGCAACCAACTTCATCTTGAGATTCTCAATCATACCTTTTGACTTAACATGCCTAGAATCCATCCCACACACATTTCTATACTCTCTAGATGGTTTTAGCTCCAATTGTTCCATGACCTTAAGAGGCATAATAATTACTTTTGCTCCTGAATCTAACATACAGTTATGTAATATCAATTGATTGATCTCCAAAGCAATATAAAAAGGGGGGTGACCCCTACCTTTATCAATTACACTTTGAATCATACTGGGGGGGTCATCCTCAGTTGTTAATTTCACAGGATTCTTGACTTTAGGCTCGATTCCTAAGAATTTAGTTGCCTGATTAAAGTATGAAGGGATTTTCAAAAGTTCCTCCAAGGGCACATGGATATTGGGTTTGGATAAGAAGTTACTCAAGTCAATATTTAAGTTGCAAGCCTTTTCTTGATCCTTGGTATTTATTTTTGGACCCAATAAATGCATTACCTGTGATCTAACAGAAGGGATCACTACCACGTCTTTCAAAGACACCATGACAGAGGATCCCGAGAGTTTTCCCAATATATTTGAATTCAGCTTTTCTTGTGTTATAGGAGAAATCTCTTTGCTAGGAGTATTTACTTGCTTTCTTTGCACTGGCTCCCTAGCCTGGGGTTTAGCAGGGCTCAGACTTGTTACCTTCTTGGTGACTTGATGGGACAACCTTCTGGGCTGATCATTTTTCTTTAAAATTCCTTTAGGAAGGATGTTTGGAGCTTGAGTGGGGACTCTACGAGTGATATTCCTTTGGTCAAGGGAATTTTATTTTATAGTAGTTTTGCTCTTATCTATATCTTTCGATTTATTCTTTGCTTGAGACCTAGTTACTACTCGACCATCAGAAGCTTTGCTTGTAGACCTAGTTTGAAGATATTCATTGGTATACACACCCTTAGAATTTCTATAGAAAGGTTCATAGCGTTTGATATTCTCACTTTGTTTTCTGAGAACTACCCCATTCAGGTTTCGAATTAAACCACTCATTTCGGTCATTATTTTCAAAATCATATCGTTCTCTGAATAAGTGATGAAAGGCATAGTTCTAGGTGTTGTAAGGATGTAAATGAGCTCGCTCCTCAGTGGAGTCACGGTTGGGAGTCGCCAGGTAGATTTAAACTCTTCTACCAAGATATGTGTCGTTGTATATGCAGGAGAGAGTGAATAATGACTACTAGTTTGTCCAAGGTAAGCCCTATGCCTTTCAATACCAAAATGTTAGGCAGGAAGAATGGAAGTAGGGCTCTAGGAAATATATGTCAAACCAGAGTAAGCTATTGCCTCCCCGGTAACGGCGCCAAAATGTTATCACCTAAACTGTAGTTACCCCTATGGATGTATGCACTCATGGATGGCAATAGGGAAGGGAAACTCAAAAGGTGCAACCATGATCACCTCGACCTCCAATAGATGGTTGTCATGCCAATCGAGGCGACCTTCACTTTATGTTATCTAGCCCATACAATAAAGGGGGAGACCCGATCTACTCCCGACAGGAGAGATCAAAACCAAGACACCAAATCAAGTTAATTCTAAGTGAAGTAAGGTGTATGGTTTATCCTAGACCTTAGGATGAATTCACAAGACAAGTGAGGGGTTCAATGAGTATAGATTTGGTTCATTATTGATGTGAAAGTGACTTATGATTTGTGAAATAGGATCTAGGATTAAAGTACTAGTTCAATGTGATAAAATCCACTACCTTGGGAACCATGTCCAATGCAGGGTAGTTTAGGGGTTGAATTGGGGCTAACTAGTACTAGTGACAAGCTTGATCATGAAGTATGATGGCATCAAAGGGTTTAGATCACCAATCAAGGGTCAAACCACAAGTTAATCCAACAATCTAGGAAAGTCAAATTGACTTGGAGAGAGACTAGTGCCTTGGGAATTGGGATAATGGAGTCAAAGTAAAGTTAACTTGTGGTTAAGGACTCCTATTGCATGAGACAAGTGGGAAATTAAATTCTTGATGGATGAATAGGTCTAGATCTAGGTTTGACCTAAGTGGACCACAATCCCTTAAAACAAGGAATGCTATCCCCAAGGCAAGATTTGACAAGGTGACCTACTAGACCTAGGTTTTGAATTACTCCCGTTCCAAATCCACTGAAATCTCATGTACCCATGTCCTAGAAGTGGGCCAACTCACTTCTCCAAGGTGGTGCAACTTTACCCAAGGAGGCTAAAAAGTGGGATAAGTGGGGTCAAGACAAGTCCAATGGCATCCAAACTTTAGATCCAAGTGGTTTAAGCAAGTGAGAGTATGGATCTACAATTTCAAGGCAACCCAATGGCTAGATCTTACTAGATCTGAGTTTTAAGGAACCAAGTGGTCCAAAATGGGGATTAAATCCCTTAAAATGTGGAATAGGGTACACAAGGTAGAAATCAGAAAAGTGACAATCTGGGGGTAGGTTATTGGATGTGTAGATCATGAATCAAGCGAGATCTCAACTACCCACATACTAGATCTAGGTCAACCCACCAAACTAGAAAGTGTGCCCTTGCTTGGAGAGGCTAAATGCCTTGGGAAGAGGGTCAAATGGAGGCCAATCCTCACCAAACTATAGATACGGGATGCCGTGGATACTATAGAGGTGGGTTTTCAATATCTTACCCAAGAAGCCACTAGATCTTAGTAGATCTGAAAAAATGTAAAAATGAGGGTTTGAAGAAATAAGGGTTTTATCAATTTATGAGTTATGTCAATGGATTGGATCAAGGTAAGAGAAACAAACCTATGGATCTTACTTGGGTAACCTTGTAGATGCCTTGATGATGATGATCTATGCAAACCCGATCAATTTGAGAAGTTTTGAGGTAGTTTTCTATGCAATCGATTTATTCCAAGAAGCCAATGCGCCCTCCCTCCCGCACAACAAACGTCAACAATATCAGATTTGGTGTGATCAAGAGATAAGACTAATGCCACAAGAGAAGTAACAGAAAGATAGCATAGATCACAATGATACTAATGATAACCCCCTGATACAAGCAAATGCCAAGAAAGTCGATTTGAAGAAGCCTTGCAAAATCGCCCTTGTTGAAGTCGCCCTCCTGTAGACAAGACAATGATTTCCAAAATAGATAGATCTTACCACAAATTCCAAATGCTAGGTTGAAATAAAATTCCAATCACCATCTAAGAACACCAGATGCAAAGGAGACCACAAGAATTTCCACAAGAAAGTTTTTCTATACCAATAATCCAAGAGCCAAAGACCCCTTACAATGAGAAGCTCTCTCCTTTGAATAGGAAGGAGAAGCATCAAAATCCTAACCACTTTTTGAATGAGTGGCTAAGATTAAAACATACAAATTTCTAATCAATGGTTGAGATGAGCTCAACAATAAAATACATGGATCACTCATAAAATATAATATAAGTGGACAAAATCACCCTAGAAGAGGGGAATCCCACCAAATCATGATGACAAAATATAATAAGAAGCTTATGGTGGGTCCAAGGGGTAATTTTAGCCACCCTTGGTCAATCCCCATAGCACAATAATAATAAAATAGTCATCAATATACCAAATCGTGCCTCTATGGACAAATCGTAGGCCTCAAAAGACCTCAGAAATCATCAGAAAGTGCCATAAGTGATGGATGCGGGTCCCGATGAAGCTGAAACTGCTGGAGGAGGTGTGGAAGACATCAATCCATCATCACTGATCATCCCATGCCAAGACATTGCCTCAGTATCCCAAATTGAATTCCTCAATAACCATTTCTACCAATCCTGAAATGCCTCGGGAAGCGTGAAACTGCCCCAAACTGCCTCCTGGAGTGCCTGCGCTGTCAAGGTGAGGGCACCAGTGTGTCCGGGAGGGGGGTAATATGGTAAAAAAAAGTGTTTGGACCACCCCCTCCAATCACAGCACCCTAGGTCAACTGGATAAAAATCACATCTGCTCTGACAGAGTCTCAGACAGACCAAAACTGCACTGGGATCGCCTACTGAGGCTTAATCATCGCTATAAGTGCCCGGAACTGAAAACAAAATGTCTCGTTGGACTCAGAAGTTCCAAATCCATCAAAGATGTGTACTCATACACCATATGAGTCTCTGCATGATCAAAATATATATCCAATATACCGGAACAGGTCAAATAATAATAATCTATAAATGATCAAATGCTGTTGTAAACCATGAATCATCATCATAACCCTGTAGCTGTTGTATAGAATCATCATATACATGTACATAGACCATATATCATCTATCCATATCATCACAAGGTCCAACCATCATATATCCTATGGTTGACCTTGGTCAAACTAGGTTTGACCAAGTTAATCATAACCAAATATAACTCAGACCATCATCGGAAGTTGCTGCAAAGTGTCAAAGGTTAATGCATGCTCTACAAATTATTCAAATAAAAATTATAACACAAAGTAATCATTTAATGGCAATCTAAATCCAAATATATAATGTCATTAATTATTATTATTACTCAGACCAGATTTTCAAGACCATACTCACTTCATTGCTATGATCAATTTGCTAGTGAAGGGTGAAGGCTAAAATAACTGGCTAGGCTAAGGGATGACTTGACCGACTTAAATTTGTGACACTTTGGCAATGGGAAAGGGAATACACACCATAGTATACACTGAATGATCAACAACACAGGGAATGGCGGTGTCTCACAAATGGATAAGTTGTTTAGAGAGTGCTTATTCAACTTAGGCATCATGTCTATATCAAGTTGATCCAGGTTCATTAGGATCACTCAATTTCATTTCATGGCCTTTTTGGCCTACATAACCCTTCGGATCTCAGGTGTGCTGATAAGCACAACTAGTTGCAGCTTGCATCCAGGGCATGTTTTTATACATGTATAAGGTCAGCAATTGTTTAGATATAGCTTTTAAGAATCATTGCTTTTTGGACCTTTCTTATACTCTTCAAGGAGTATTTTTCAGCAGTTCATGACTCTTGCCCTTTTTAGTTTCCATAGGCGAATTTATTAGTTTCCATAAATAGTACATGAGCTTTCAGTTTTAGCTAACAACATCTCAAGTGACTAGGGGGAGTTCGAGCCAATGCCAAACATCGGGACAACCGACCAGAATGATTTAGGCCTACAATCCAACTCACCAAAGGTAAGTTTTGTCACCAACTTAGAGCCCAGACACAGTAAATAGGGAAGCTCATCCAATACAGAGGCTACAGTGGGGAAAAGATCCTCCATGTCACTAGTCAAGTAGCAAGTCAGGGTGATATACTAAAAGGTAGGCAATGGATGGATGAAGACAATGAATAATGGAGCCAACACTAGCAAGCCAAGGTATGGTGGAATGGTCACCTCTATTCTCCCTAAGGAGGGTAAGACCAATGAGTATGAATAGTGAACTTCTAAGTCAGAGTATGGACAATATAGTATACATAATAAGATCAACCAGGTCCTCATATCTATATGATCGCCAGATCATGACACTAAGTGCTAAGACATGCTATAAGAATAAGTATAAAAGCAATATAACCATAACACAATGATATACCTGTTGAGTCATAATACCTGAATGCTCATCAACCTGTACCATCATCTGTCCTCTGAAACTTCTGTTGTAACTCTGGGCACTACTGATTGCTCTATACCAATGGTATAATGGCTACCTCGATCATCTCTCTGAGTGTCCTGAGACTCATTCATGGCATGGGGAATACAACTGCTGTCCAAAATATGATAGTGATCCAATATAGATGCTCATCTCAGCATCTCAAATGTAAGGGAAGTGGCTGAATAGTGTACTGGCATCAGAAAAATAATGTATGGTAGCCCGGCTACTATATATGTGATAACAGTTCTATTGGATTGACATTGTCAACATCCGGTTACCAAGCCGGGGCAATGACTTTCAGTTGAAAAATTGAGAGGCAGGGGGTCTCATTATGAGCTGGCCTGTTCAATTTCTGATAGGATTGGTGAATAATGCTACCATTAATTAGTCACCAAACTAAGGTAGTATTTCCCTAATTAATGTTTTTGCATATTTATCTGTATTATATTGGCCAAAAAAAAGAGAAGAAAATAAAGTCGAATAAATGCCTGGTTCTTTTAAGATGAAATAAACCATCTGATATTCTTGGTAAAGCTATATCTTTCACTAGTGTCACCTGATCGATTTCTGAACCTGAAGACTCTCACTGGACTAGTCATTTTACTCAATGTCTGTCAAAGGTTAAGGTTGAACCAAGGAATCCCTAGATAACAGTTAAGGGCGTATTGCTTATGAAATTGGCAAGGTCTAGTTGTATCCAGAAAATGGGTTTGGAAAGCAAATCACTTGAGCATATGTCTGATACTTTGAGACACTATGTTTGATCTTCTTTAGTATGAAAGTTTTTTTCATAGAGATAACTGGTTCGTCCCAAGCATGTCGCCATTTGTTGGAAAGCAACACCCTCCAGACCAATTTGAGCTTAATTCGAGTTATTTCTTTCATGCAATCTTTTAATCATGACTAATGTTGACGATTATGTCCTTTATCACACTTATAAAAAAATTATATTTTACGATTGCCTTCAGAATATTTGATTATGAAGGTACTCCCAATAAAGTAAGTATCCTGATACGGACATAAGAATTGAAAACACTACTGGTATCAATTGGGAATGATCATCTTTAATCTACTTCATATTTCGGTTTGATTATCATGGTTAAATGACTGATGATAGATGTGTAATTTTTGCAGCTCCTAAATTCAATAGATTAAATTGATGATATAAACCATGGTTATACAAAGTATTACATCAATTGTTTTTATCATTCAACTTATTGGTAACACTTTGTGTCATTTGGTTGTTCTCAATCTATTCACATTTTCATTTCGTTCAAGAGTAAAGTCATCCTAAGGTTTGAATATGATTATGGTTATATTAACATAATGTGTCCATATCATATTTTTATCATGCTAATGATAATCTTATGATAGTCACTTATTCACTCTATTTTTAATCTTGATTATCATTTTGAATTGGAGGACATTTCAATGATTATAAATCACTAAATCAAAACTTAGAGGTAATATTGATACCCTAGCTCTAGTATCCTGATCAAATTAATAAGAAAGGTATTTTTGATCTTAGGATTGGCATGAAACATGAAAGGGTAAGGTTCGATAGGACCAGCATTATGCACTGCCATTTGATTGTTGACAGTGACACAAATGTCACGCTTCATTAAAGTCCTTATGTCATCTTTTTCACAACAATCATCGCAGTTAGTGTTTTTGTAAATCTAGAAACCTCTTTCAGTTCAGGGATCTCATTACCCTACATACCTCACACATGTTTGAGTTCCTACTATACCTGGATAATATGAGGTCGGTTGTAATTCTGATAGATATGCAAGGTTTGAAGGTAATTCAGTTTCGTCTCTCTATTGAAATTTTTTACCTTTCCGTGTCTTGGAAGATTAGCTTCATCCTCATGGCTTCTATGTCCCGGTTTGAACTCTGTGGGATTGCATATTTAGACCTTTGTCGAGAATGTGTCAAGCCAATAATAGAAGCAGGTTGGTTTCCATTCCTGTAGAAATTCTCAGGGTTCAACATAGTTGTTACCCTAGAATTCGCTTCATCTTTCGATGACTCGAAATCTCTTGTTGGTGATTTCGACCTTCACTTGACATAAGAGTTTATCTATCAAGCGATAGGGTTACCATTAACTGGATAAAGTTGGTTCAAGGGGAAGCATATTAAGAGTCACAAATGGAAAGAGTTCATGGTTGAAGCGAACCAACAGGTAGAGTCTAAATATGGGTTTCCTTCACGCATGGTCAAGAAACGATGGTGGTCCCTTCTCGAACTAATAATCAGGTACATCACCTGTGAAGGATGTTATTCACAAACCCACTTCTACCATCTTAGGTTGTTGCTTGTGTTTAAAGGTCACCCGATCAATATGCCATTTTATTTCCTTAACAGTCTCAAAAAGATGGCCTATGCATTCCAGAATAATGTGGATGATAAGGAAAGGAGTCTCTCTCATCAAGGATTGATTAAGATGTTGGTTTCGCATCAGTTAGCCGAGTTAGGTGATAATTGGGACTCATTCCTCATCAGGAATGGTTTCGGGGTTAATGAAGAGTGGCCTCGTCGCAGGTCAAGGAATCGATGCAAATGCATGGGGTCTGTATTGGAGGATAACAACCATGGAACCAATGATGAAGACGTCGAGCCTAGCTCTGTTAAAACCCCAGGTGGAGAGAACCCTCATGTGAAATGTGAGGGAAATTCTGAGGCAAAATGTGAGAGCTCCCGAATGTTAATAGATGAACCTTTGGTTAATGAGAATACTTCTGACAAGTAATTCCACTGTTCTGTCCAAACCCTTAGTTTCCCACAACATGAATACCGGATCAGTAGGGCCATGAGTGAAAGATAAACCCGTAGAACAACCCGAAGCATGACCGCAGCCCTTCTGGAAAGAAGAAACTTAAATGAAGAGAACCCCCCTGTTGTTGAACTTAGTGATTCCTCTGAGCCTCAGCAGAACAACGACTCTATGGACCAAGTAGATCCGAAGTTTTTATATGATTCTACTTCCTAGACAAGGGCTAGGAATGATCAGCATTCGAAGCCTTCTCCTCATTCAATCCAAGAAGTCAATCAGAAACCTGCTAAAGTCGAGGATACGGTTTGTGAACCAAATGCAAAAGCCGTGGAAGAAATTTCCTCCACATCTCAAGCTCTCTGAATTTCATCTTTAGAAATTGACTTCAAAGAAGTCCAACTGATTAATACCATAGCCACTGAGGAAATTGCGAATTTGAAAGGTGAGTTGGTTACATGGATTGATAAATGGAATCGCATGAAAGAAATGAAGAATAGATATAAAGCCCTCAGAAAAAATCTGTTGTTGAAAAACCAAAGGTTAATGAAGTAGAATAGGGTTAGTAATAATAGGGTTTTGAAATTCAAAGCGAAATTGACCGAGGCAAGGAGAACTGCACCAGTTCAAGTGTCCTTTGAGTCATCCAAGAAGTCCTAATGCTCCTGGAAGTTGAAGTTTTTTTTATGGCTAAGTTTTTGTCAATTTACAGGGCTCTAAATATCGACGGTTACAGGTAATAATGATTAGTTCTTTGAACCTTTTTTCTTTAATTTCAAGTGCTATTATGAGGATACCTAAAAAATCAAAGATTCTATAGGCATCCTTAACATTTTTTCATTTATTTTTAACGCCTTGATTGCTAATTTTCATGTTGAATTATTACAGGTGTCATTTTGGATTATCATCGGATCGTTGTATTGTCATCTTCAGAATGGTTGATACGTGTCTTTTTGGTTCCATCCGATACTTGATGCTGCATCCATGGCGAGATCTATTGTCTCTTATCTACATTCTGGTTACCCTTCCTATTTCCAATTAAGGCAGTTGTTGGAATCTCGAATTCAGCAATGATTTCCATCAAGGTGGCGCATTGTTGGCACTGTCTAGTAAGTTTGTTGCCTCTTTCTGTTTCCTCACTTCGAAAATGGCTTGAGAATTATTCAGTCCAAAGGAGATACGATGTTCAATGTCAAACACTTGTCAAGGAGGAATGTTTCAGATTATGCTTTAGCATCCTATGGGTAGTCCACGTGGTCATAAGTGGATAGGGTATCTTTAATGCTAGGTGTTTAGGATATTTCTATATAATAGAATTTAAATCACAGAATAAGGGGTTCGAGTTCTGAATACTCGAGGAAGAGTTCTAAAATAGTTCTAGTTTAAACATTCTGCTTAATTTTTTGTTTTCTGAGTTGTTCTGAGGACCAATCTTATAGCACTACTTGGAGACTTCGATCAAGTTTTCATATATATATTTTCATACTGTATCTTTATCTGTAGTTACTTGATTCTGCATATATATACTTGGTTATCATATATGGGCCTATCTATTATGAATTTGAACTTACATGCTCTTTTGAATTTATGTCAATTTATTCAAGTGTTGTTGTAATAGGTTGCCTTTCCTGTTATCTTCTGGTTTGTTTAAATTAACATTTTATTACTCCCAAATGTATGTTTACTTTGTTGGATATACATATTAAGGTGTAATTATATTCTTTTCATACATTCAAATATGCATGATAGTTAGTATTAGTTGATTTTTAGTTTGAGATTACTTTCATAATCATTTTATAGAAGGTGTTATTTCTGGTGAAATGTTATAGGTTGTATTTCAGTATCAAGGATATATCTACCATATGAAATCTTACCTACAATAGTGATTAGACTTTAAATCATACTTTCATTTACGCTCTTGTCCAGGATAGGGAAGTAGGTATTAGGAAAATTAACTTTAGCTTAGATTTAGCAGCTACTAAATTTTCCATTTATAGTTAGGATAGTCATTAGAGCTAGGTTTTCATTAGGTTAATATTTTATGTTATTCAATATTTGAAATAGAAAATTGACACTTACCATCATTAAGAGACTCTCTGTTTAGAGAGAAAATCTGAAAGGCAACATGGCCTTAATCCTTTGAGAAACAATTATTCCAAACATACACAGACTTGTGCTAAGCTCTTTGTGTGGATTCTTTTTCCTTAAGTTGGCCACCGACAGTAAATCCAACCAACAGGTGTCCAGTATTGAATTCAAAAATAGATTAGCATCTTAAGAAACAAGTTGACATGTAGACAATGATGTATGACTACTAATCAACAAGTCCATAATATTACAACTAACCACTTGATGGTTTTGTTATTATTTACATGTCTATCAACCTAGGGAATACAATTGACAATTCTATAAGGAGAAGTCTTTGAAACCTTAAGGTCTTATTGATGTATATACCTCCTCTTAATTCACCATGGTTGTGCGTATGCTATATGAGTGAGTGTATAATTAAACAAATATATTCATATTAGAAGGGGTGAATAAACATGCGATGTAGAGTTGCACACCCCATGTTTTTTTCCCCATAGTGCATGCATGTGGATATTAAGCAACAATGAGAGTAATATATGTTTCATGTAGGATAACAAAGCTAAGAGATTTGATGAACAAGAGTGGAAAAAATGAAAAATTACCAAATATTGATCTACCCGAATTGGGATATTTATGCAAGAAAGGGAGAAGATGATGGTGAGATCATGTTGAAATTCATCAACCTGAGATTCAAATGCATCAAGACATTTGTGAATAAGCATCCCTTGTAAAATTTCTATTATGTTGGATGACTATGTCAATTACAAGTTATAGTAAGTGTAGATATCGTGCTTCCTTGGGGTAATAAGAGTTTGAAAATCACAAGATTTATAGTACTTGCAAATTTTGGGGGTTACACATTGGAATCATTTCAATTTTGAAATGCATGTGATGCAATGTAATGGGAATCCAAAACCCCTATTTATGAACCCAAATGCATTTTTTTCTTCCAAGTTCCCCATTACTTTAGCATTCTACATTTTATTTTAATTGTTTCAAAATACAATAATAATAATAATGAATATTAGCAAGAGCCTTATTGTTTAACCTATTCTATAAACCACTCTCTTGTTTAGTAATCTCACTTTCATAGAAATTTTCATCTCGATCTTTCCACATGGAAATTTGATCAAAAAATATGTAATCGATACATTATTCCATGCTTTATTTCTACTTCGTATTCAAAAATTATTCTCAGAATTGGATACAACCTAGAAATTCGATTCTTTGTTTTGTCTGCAAGACTAAACATTGCATTGAGTTGTGAAAGTAAACGACCATTCCTATAAATCTGAAAACACAATTTCTTAAATTTATTTGACAATTTCATATTTACCAAAATAATTGCTTAATAAATCCACTTATGCATCTCTTTGCAAATGTGTATGAATGTACAAGGGATTGTAACAATTTCTCCTTTCCCCACATCCACATGCCTCTCATCTAGTAACCTCAACACCGACATTACATTATTGAATCTTTCATATGTATATGCTTTGTGAAATTTCTAAATAGTATTTTCTCTGAATATATTCCCAACATGAAAATCAACTAACGTCCATCCTTTTTTAACCTACTAGTGATTATCGACGGTGTACACCTTTGAGGTTACATCTCTAAGAAATTCTAATGTGATGTTTGGCAATATGCTTCCTCTCAAAATAAGTGTCAAGCATCCACCACCTATCAAGAGGTGATGTTGTATCCACAACGATCCCAGCTTGTTTAAATAAGATAGGAACCCCCCATTTGCAGTGTTGTTTACTTAGATTATTTTTCTTAAAAGTATTTTGTTATTTTGTTTACTTAATTTTGTTTGAGGTTTTGCTTAATGATACTTATAAAGGAAAATCTAAAACAAATTGAGTTTTAAATTATACTAGTTCTGATTTTGCTAATTCACTTAATCAAGCAGAAGAACATAATAAGCCAGAAGTCAGAATGATTATAAGCCCTTATCAACCGTCCCAACATCCTGATCCGACATCTTCATTTGTTTAACTTCAACAGTTGGAAGTTGGGAGTACATTTTTAGAAAGTTAAGTTAACACTCCCGACTTTCTGACTCCAATGTTTTCGGAAGTCGGAAGTCGGCATGAAATCAGGTTAAAACTATTTAAGTTTCCTACCATCCTAACTCCTGACTTTTTTCTTTAACATATGTTGTCGGTAGTCAAGGAAGCTCTTTGTCTTGATTGAATTTCAGTCTCGACTCCTGAATCCCAAATTTTTTCATTTATCATAAATTATGGAGGTCGACAGTCAGAGCATTATGATTTTTTATACCAGTTTCGTCCTTGACTCCCGAATCCTGACTCTTTACAATTACGATTAATTTCCACAGTCAGTAGTCGGGACATTATGAATTCTCATATTATTTTTTCCCCCGACTCCTAACTCTCGAATTTTTTGAATTTTCAGGGACCCACATTGTTACTCCTATTTCCACAGTCAAAATTCATATTTTCCCATGGGCCAAAGCACTTCAAAAAAAGGGCCTAATTAATATAATCAACAAATGATTCATATCTAATCGTCTATTTCAGGGAAGCTTGGCAGTAATTAATGCGTAATTGATTTGGTACTAATCTAACATTTACTTAATTAGTTTTTGAATTTTGTTTTCCATTAACGCACAGTGAATTCTGAACTTAGCCTACCCATTTCCTCTGTCTCTGCAAGTGAATTCTATCAATGTTGTCCAATTTGTTTCAGGATTTTACAGTTATTGTATTATTTCATTAAGTTTTTAACGTATTTTTCATGTTTGAGTGTCTTATTTTGGTGTTTTCCCCGTTGCAGAACTGTTTTCCTTTGCCATGGATAAAAGAACCAGGTCTAAAGTTGTTGTCGAGGAATTGAAGCTCAAAGACCCCAATTTTGGATTCTATTCAGATACGGATGCACGAGTCTCTGATATGCTCTGTTTGGATTGGGAAAGAATTTACAGTATTTTTGACAGCGATGATTTCTCATAATTTAAAGAGGAATCCCATATCTAATAGAACATCAACAACTCTCAGCTCCATGCCATTGTCTCGCGCCTTGACGTCATGCCATACATAGGCCTAGTAAAGTGGATGATCGATTATGTAGATATCCGATCAATACATTCAAAGACTCCAACCAATTTGTTTATGCTTCGTTCAAACCAGACACATTTGCAAGGATTTATGCACTAAATACCCCACAACAACTTCTTACACAGGATTTCATAAGGCATTTGGAAACACATATGAACCAGATGTTCTTCTAAATACTTGGATGGCCGACCCTAATACTTTTATACTCAGGACAAACAAGCAATACCAAATTTCCTTGCTCAAAGAGTCGTATAAGCTACTCGTGGCCATTCTATGTCGGTTTTATGGCGCAGACACTTGCCAGTACTTCAAATTGGAATGCGCCCCCTAGCACACAATATATCAACTACATGTAAAATATTCAATTGGGCCCGGGTTTTTTCTGTTACCTTCATAGATGCCATTTAGCAGTCACGTAAGAATCCAAATATTAAGAAGCCCAAGTTTTATATGTATGCATACTTGATGGATATTGTGTGTGTTTCCTTCGCTTATCTTGCCATGAACTGGAAATAGACCAGAGAACGCACCCAATTCACATTTATTGTTCAATCCTCTAGGAAGACAACTACAAACCCTACATCTATGATATATGTGTCAAGTTTATCAGTGTTGTTTATTTTTCTATCTTCAAGAAGAATGATCCTAGGGTTTCAGAGAATGCCATTTCTTTGATTTCCATTGTGGGTGACTAATATGTCGGAGAATATTTTACTTACCTCATAAATTGGGGTAGTAAATCCATGCATCTGTTTCCAAGGATTGTCCCTCACAGGATGATTCTGTCCGAGGTAGCGTTCTAGACCGTGTATGCTGGGATTCATGGTTAATGCCATTCTTCAAAGAGAAGAGCATGCCTAAATTCCCCTTGTATATTGGACATTTAATAATCCAGAATGAAACTCATGGTATTATTTTGGATAAGGAATTCAATCATCTCAAATTGGATTTTGTAGAAAAAATAATGCATGATCCTAAGGGGTTTATAGCAGACCAATCCATACAGGAACATTTGAAAAACATGTATGTACATGAGTAGAAGCCTGATGATTCCTTATACCAGAATGCACATAGTTTTGAGGAGTTTTGGGGAAAAGTGATAGATGCATACCAGAAGGTCCTTATACATGAAGCTCAGAAGCAACAAAGACTTAGAGTCATGGAGGAAAGGGATAGAAATTTTCAACAACAACAAGAAGCTGCTAGGAAAGCAATGGATGTTTCCAACAAAGCTATAGTTGTCAGTTCAACTTGATCTTAGTCCAAGGAACAACAACAATTAGACAAGAAGCAGGGTAAGCATCCTATGTTAGAGGTTCGGACTTATACTCCCATTTAGAATCTTAGTGCCCTCATACAATAGACCCATATCCTTCAAAGTAAGTTTGTTTCTCATACTCGGTCTATTTACAATATTGATCCTATTCCTAAGATAGTACCAAATATATCCGTGAAGGTTGAAAAACAATCTAAGATAGTTGTCAATCCTCTGCTCCAAACACTCATTAGTGATGTTATTAATTTGGAAAAGAGAAACCTATGGAAGTCATAAATCCAACCCCAGTAGTTCAAGAACCTCCACAAATATCTTCCCTTGAAAACATTCAAATTATTAATGGTGATACTCCTCATCCATCCCTAGATAGCGGTTTGTCAAAAGTACCTACTGTGGGTGACCCTATTAATAAATATACCTCAAATTCACCACACAATTTGTCTCCTACTCCCAACCCTTCGGACTTAGATGTACAGTCTCCTAAATCACCTACTCATACTGGGTTAGATGCTTTGGTCGATATCCTTGTTTCATAGAAACCCATGACTTCTCAGTCAGATAATCCATTGACTCAAATTGATCCTCCTAACATGCCTTTATAGTCTGAAACTACTACCCTTCCTAATCATTCCAATGAACTCACTTCTAAGAATCTACCTAACACCTCTTCTCCCAAAGTCATTCTACCACCACCGCAAGATTCATCACAACCAGTAACTAGTATGATTGGTCAACCATTGCCTATTGCAAACACTACAGAACTGTTGACCTCTACAGTTGAAGGCTCAGTAGAATTTGGTGAGGATGCAGTAGTGGTGCTTGGAGACTACTATTTTAACAAAAGACAGAAGGCAATGTTAAGGAAAGGTTGCAAAAGGAATAGGGAAGGAAAGGTACAAGTAGGGCCAGTTCCTAATCAACTCATTTGGAAGAAATTCATTGATTACCCTCAAAGGGAATCCATAGAAGTTTATGCAGCAATGGGAGCCTTTGTTGGGGCTAATTTTGATTCTGTGTCCACTTTAAATAAGGCATTGGAAGAAGAAAAGACTAAGAATGCAGCATTGCAAGCATAGAAGGATTCTCTTCATCAGAGTTTAATTAAGCAAATGGAGGACTTCAAGGCCCAGAATAATTCAGTGGTGCAAAGTTTGTAGGATCAAATTCAACAGCTGTCACAAAAAAAGAAATTGCAAAGGCCAAGGTGATTGAGCAAGCTTCCAGTCTTGTTGAACTCAAGATGCAAATAGAACAACTTAAAGATCAGAATCATTTTTCTAATTTTTTCAAGTTGACTGTGCAAGAATTTAAGGATGAAGCCATCTCCTGTAACAATAATTTGAAGCAGATTCAGCCTTATACTTTCAAGGTCTCAATAAAGTACAAGATGAATTCAATTCTTTTGAAAATTTATCAGATGTTCTTGCACACCATATGGATAAGAGGAAAGAGGCTTATTCAACCAACTTATGAGAAAATTTGTGAGTGTCAATTTCACTTGAAGACTGCTTCACAGACACTGTCTCGATTAGACTAGGTGAAGTTAATGAGGACCCGAATTTCGATCAAGTCCTAGGAACTTGTCTGTGATGAGGTGGCTCATATGATTGAGAAGGGACAAAATATTTGTGCCAGGAAATGGATGCTAACAGATGATCACCTATAAATTATGGGTATGCATGTCTTTGTTGAGTTGGAAGAAGTAGTTCCAGTAAAACTAAGAATCGCTGAAGTGGATGAATAGAGAGATCAAACCACAAACATGATCCAAAACAATACTCAGCTGGACATTTCATCATTCAGGATGTTTTTTTCAACCACGAGTCAGTTAGAATCCATGTTGCTAGGATTCCTTGACTCTTGGTCGAAGATACGCAACAAGGAAGTCAGATCCTACATGTGTAAGGCACAACTATAGTTGGAACATGCCATCTATCCTAATGTAACCGAGATGTGGAACGTGTATGTTGAATGGAAGGATTATTTGACAAATCTGGATCATGGCAGTTAGTATCTCTTGCTTAGATTTAGGTGATTTGGCCTTCTTTTGTGGATCTATTGTTATCCATTGAATTGTATTTATTTTGATCCCTTAAGGGAATAAAGGGGAGGATACTATCAAACCACTAGTGGAATGTCTTTATACCTTTCTTTGTAGAAATTTATGTCTTTTAGAAAATGGTTATGTAATGTTTTACAGACTTGTGAATGGAATATGGAATGTTTCTTGCATTGGTTTTGCCATAATGTGAGATCAAGTTTTCTTATTATCCTTGTGTTTCCTTTCAACTTAATGATTCATTAATACGTTTCAGATGTTGATAAATGAAAACCTTAATTAATCATTATGAATTTCTTTATGATGAGCTATTGTGACAGGGTGGAATGAATTTGTTCATGCATTTATGTTATGACAGGGTCCTTTGCAGATTATCCATATTTTGAAAAACTGATCTGCTAACTTAGTTACTTATTGATTCTATTAACAATTATTCTTGACATTTGATTTTAGATAATTAAACTAATTTAGTTGAAAAATGTTTGGTTTAACTGTTACCAGCAAAGGTTCTTACGAAAAAATACATATTTATCTTTTATTTTTCACTGCATCCTGATTAATTATTAAAATCAAGCGATAGAATTATATCACACATCAAGTAGGTTTCCCAGCTTGAATTTATAACCAAAATCAACCTCAATTTCCATTAGACCTTGTAGGATTTCTCACTATATCATTTACTTAGATCATAAGTCTTCTTTTCAAGAAGAGAAACCCTAAGGAAAACAAAGGCTTATATCCATCGGAAGCAGTCATCCCAAACGACTGGGAAATAGGGAAATTCTTGCAAGGGCTTTTTGAAGTTCCTGGATCGAATTTATTTCCTTGCGTTGATGATTGGACCACGAGACCCCGACGTCAACAAATGGATCTAGAAGGAGGGACACCTAAGGCTTAAGGGCTAAATGAAATCAGAATAAACCTCCTCCAACATGTTCCCCAATCACAACCCGTTGCCATTCCAACCCACCAATCACATCTGCTACTGCCACTTCTTTGCAACCTGAAAAAATTTCCACACTACTCCCACATTTGACCCAACCTGAAGCAAGTAATGTCATTCTTACCCCTTTACCTTCAGATCCCAATCTTAGGAACCAGATTGAAAATACCCTACGAGCCTTTGCTAGATCACAATCCAGACTCGCCAGAAGTAAAGAACTCCAAGAGTTTTTGGCTCATCATTTTGAATCTTCTACTGCTAATAATACAAACCCTATAATAGAACCAACACCGAAAATCTTATCGTGGTTGGATCCTCCTAATCATTCTTTGCATGACATTCTAACTGGTCAGATTAACCCTAGCTTCACTTCAGAGCAAGATAACCCTTTGTTCCAATCTGATTATCAGGTCAGTGAAATTTCGTCACCCAACCACCAAAGGTTAGTTCCTAGAATAGGTGGATCAAGAAAACCACCATCTCCACCTAATTCCCTCTCGAATCTCCTCAAGGTAATAATTATCAAGAAAGTTCATCTTATCATTGTTTTGGTGATTCATCTAATGATTCTGGTGATAGATACAGAAAAAACCGACGCATTCCTAACAACCAGAATAGACCTTGGATGGATCAGGATGCGGTTCTCATCCTAGATCAGTAGCATCTGTTACCCAAAAAACCCGAGAAATATTTGTCAAAATTTGACCCCGAAAATAAACAACTAGCTGAAGACCACACAAATAAATTTATGTTGGTCCACACCAATAAATTTATGTTGGTCCTCTAATTACGAAATATTGGGCATGAAGACATAGTCTGTAGGTTATTCCCCTATACCTTTGAAGGAAAACATTTGACCTAGTATTTCTCACAACAATCTCATACCATTCAATCGTGGGACCAATTTGAGAAACTTTTTCTCGAAAAATTCGGGGACAATAAGACACCAAAACATCTGGTTATTGATCTAACCACCATGAAAATGGAAAGCAAGGAAAGAATTAAAAATTTTAATCAATGATTTTTAACCCTGAAACACAAAATCCCTATCGAGTCCAAGCCAGCTGAAAATTGAATAGTGGCATATTATGCAAAGTATCTTCATGTTACTATAGCCATGTGGGTTAAACGATCCCACAAGGTCACTTTATAGGAAGTCTTCAGTGAAGCCATTCTGGTTGAAATAGACATGTTGAGTCTAAAAAAAAAAATCTGATGTCGATATTGTTGAATTTTGTGCAACTTCAGAAGATATTATTATTGTATTTTATTGTACTTGATTGTACCTCCTAAGGGAGTTGAACTTGATGTAATTAATTATGTAAACCCTTGAAAGAATCAATGACCTTGGGATGAAAAGCAAACAAAATAAAAATACAAATAAAATTATTTATTTCTCCCCAAGAGAAGTCGGCCCAGTAAGGTAAACAGGCCAGTTGGTACTTGTATAAATAGAGGTAAAGTTCACCTCATTATTCACTCATCCACTACACACAAGTTTGCATCACTTGGAGAGAGAGGTCCGCATCTGCAGAAGGAGAAGACTATTTTTGGGGGTTTCTACTTGGAAATTATTTACATCTTTTCTCTTTCATTATTCTACTATGATCTCAGAATTATCATCTCTATATGAAGGTTGCTGGGTTTTCTCCCATTTGGGTTTCCCAGGATAAAACTCTTGTGTTTTTTTTTATGTGCTTTGTCTTTATTCTAGTGATCCTATTGAATTTATGCAATTGAATTATTATGCTATAATTGTATGAAAAATCTAACATGGTATCAGAGCGATACTAGAAGAAGCCATTGTTGGAACACTGTCGGAACTAAGGTTTCATCTTTCGAAGTCTTCACTCAACTTTTTGGAAGAAAAAGAGCAATGGGAATTTCGCTCTAAGGAGGCCACATCGTTTGGTGAATACAGAATTCAATTCTGAGAATTTTCAAATTTTGATCTAATTCTACAACTGCAACATAAATTAGGGTTTCAGTTTTTAACCTAATTTCTCCACAGTTTTGGCTCGGACCTACCTCATCTCAACTCGCCTTGCTAGGGCGCATCTACCTGTGGAGTCAGTTTTCCAAAATTCCAACTTTCATTTTTGACCTAGCTCCTGCTAGGGTTTCTGGTCCAGATCTGCAGTCAATATGATTGGAATGAAGGTTGAAGATCCTCTGGAAGGGGCTTCCAATTTCATCTCTTGGAATTCTAGGTTTCTTCTACTAGAAGAAAATTATCTCTTGCATTTTTTCAATGAGAAGGTCCCAGAACTAGAAGCCGAAGAAGACAAATCTCGCTGGAGGAAGAATGATGCCAGAGCAAGAAGGATTTTGGTGGATTCAGTTAGAGACCACTTGGTTCCTCAAATATCAATCAAGAATATTTCTAGAAAGATGTTCAAAACAATAAAGAAGATATTTGAACATAGTAGTATCAATGTATCCATTACATTGAGAAATCAGCTATCAAATATGAAGATGTCCAATTCAGAATCTATTGCCTCATATTTCATGAGGATCACAGAACTAAGGGACAAGCTCAGTACCAGTGAAGATCCCATTGATGATAAGGAGCTTGTCATCACTAATCTAAATGGTCTCCCACCATCTTGGGAGTCCTTCATCCAAAGTATAAGAGGTAGATCCAAGCTACCCAAATTTGACAAGCTATGGGCAGATTGCACTCAGGAATAGACAAGAATAGAAGCAAGACAAAGACTTCATGGCACTCAACCTTAGGAGAATCAAGCATTTGTATCCCATGCCAATAAAGGAAAGGGAAAAGGAAGAAAGTTTTACAAACAAAAGCACCAAGATAGGAGATCAAGTCCACCCCCAGATCAGAAGAAGAAGAATAAGGACTTATCTCAGATACAATGCTATAGGTGGAGGGCATATCGTCACTATGCCAGTAATTGTCGAAGCTCAAAAAAAAGGAAGCATGAAGCCTCAACTGCTGATGTAGAAGAAGACCATCATCACAAGAAGAAAAGGAATGAAGATCGTACAAAATTCCTCTTCATATCAGCTTTATTAGGTACTATCCCCACCACTAGTGATACTTGGCTCATTGATAGTGGTGCTTCTAGACACGTGACATGTTATAAATAAAATATTTCAGAATTAGTTGAGAAATATTCTCATCTCCATGTTGTACTTGGAGATGATGCTAACTACACTGTGAAGGGATCTAGGGCCACCTCCCTTCAGCTAGAATCAAGTGATACGCTATGCTTGAGTGATGTGCTCTATGTACTTGGTATGAAAAGAAACCTTGTCTCCATCTTAGCCTTGGAGGACAAGGGATATAAAGTAGCATTCTCAAAAGGGAAAGTACTTGCTTGGCACAAGAAATCAAGCATGGAGAAATCCAAGGTCATTGGTGTGACAGAGGAGAGCTTGTACTGACTGAAAACTCCACCAGTCCAAGCCCTAGTCCATGATTCTACAGGTATGGGCTAACTATGGCACATAAGACTACCTCATCTAAACTATCGAGCTCTCCCAACATTGAAGAATACAGTGATAGGTTTACCAGTGCTTCAGGGAGACCATGATGGAACATGTAGAGGATGTGCACTTGGAAAGAATGCCAAGATATCTTTTCCAGATATTGAGAGTAGATCTAAAGGAATTTTGGATCTAGTGCACTCTGACTTGTGTGGACCCATAGCAGTTTCTTCATTAGGTGGATATCATTACTACATGACATTTATTGATGACTACTCGCGGAAGAATTGGATATACTTTCTCAAGTCGAAGGAATTTGAGGAAGTAATCAACAAATTCAAATAATTCAAATCACAAGTCGAGAATTTGTTAGGAAAGAGGATCAAGGTCCTGAGATCATATAATGGTGGAGAATACACCTCTACAGAATTTAATGATTTTTGCAAGGAAGAAAAAATTAAGAGGGATCTCACTGTCCCTTACAACCCTAAAAAAAATGGGGTTGATAAAAGGAAGAATAGAACTATTGTGGAGGTAGCTAAAGCCATGATACATTACTAGAGTCTACCTATGTTCTTATGGGCAGAAGCATCCAGAACAACCGTATTTGTACAAAATAGATTCCCACATAAGATAGTGAAGAACATGACTCCGGAAGAAACTTTCACGGGAGTGAAACCAAAAGTTGGCCACCTCCGGATCTTTGACTTTCCAGTCTATATACATGTGCCCAAGGAGAAATGAACAAAGTTATAACCTTCAGGCAATAAGGGAAATTTTGTGGGATACAGTGAGTCTTCAAAGGCTTATAGAATCTACATCCCAGGATCCAAACAGATTGAAGTCAGTAGGGATGTGACCTTTGAATAAGAGATGATTATCAGGAAAGGTAGAGGATCAGACATAGATATTGATGATGAAGAAATGCTAGAACCAAAGGAGATGGGATCATCTCCCCCTCTAGTTTAGAGGGAGTTAGCAGAAAAGGATGAACCCATCAATCCTATTGATCCAGTTGATATTCCCAGAGATATTGCAGTAGTCTGGAAAATTCCTAGATGGTAAAAACAGACTTTGCAGGATGCAGAGAGGCATGAATCTCCACATGGTGCTTTCAGAGAAAGAAAAATACCTCAGAGGTTCTCCAGTTATGTAGCATTGATGAGTAACATCATTGACTCAGAATCGACCACTTATGAAGAAGCATCCAGACACCAAGTTTGGGAGGATTCCATGGTGGAAGAATACCAATCCATCATGAAGAATGACATGTGGTAGGTTGTGCCAAGATCTAAGGAGAATTCAGTAGTAACTTCCAAGTGGTTATACAAAATCAAGCATGGAGCAGATGGGAGTGTTGAAAAATACAATGCTATATTTGTTGCCAGAGGGTTCTCTTAGAAAGAAGGAGTCGATTATGAGGAAACATTTGCTCCCGTGGCTTGATATACTTCCATCATATCGATCATTGCTATTTCTTTAGCTATGGGATGGAAGTTACATTAGATGGATGTTAAGATAGCCTTTCTCAATGGTGTTATTGAGGAAGAAGTATACATTGAGCATCCAAAAGGGTTTATTATCCATGGAAAGGAATCTCACGTATGCAAATTGAAAAAGGCATTGTATGGACTCAAGCAAGCACCCCGTGCTTGGTATGGATGGATAGACGGATTCTTGGTGAGATTGGGATTTACCAAGAGTGATGCAGACCCCAACCTTTACTACAAGGTTGTGGATGATGAGCCACTAATTTTGGTACTATATGTTGATGACATGTTTCTCACTGGAAATGAGAAACTTATCGTATGGTGTAAGAAGAAACTCGCCTCTGAGTTCGAAATGAAGGATATTGGAATGATGCATTACTTCTTGGGATTAGAAGTATGGTAGAGTCAGAAGGAGGATTTCCTAGGTCAAGGAAAAAACACCATAGATATTCTGAAGAGATTCAGAATGTTGGACTACAAGTCCATGGCCACTCCGATGGATGCAAATTTGAAGAAGCTGATATATTCTACTTCAGATTCAGATTTGATTGATCCTACTATATATCGCCATTTGATTGGGTCCTTGATGTATCTGAAAAACACCAAACCGGACATATGTATCAATGCAGTATTGCATAGACCGAGTATATGGCTTCTAGTACAGCAGCCCGAGAAGCAGTATGGCTTTGTAAACTCCTTGCAGGATTATTTTTCCAAATTCCAGAGCCAACCGTGATTCACTGTGATAACCAGAGTTGTGTGTAGATGTCAGTGAATCTTGTATTTCATGACAGGTCGAAGCATATAGAGATTCGATATCACTGCATTCATGATATGGTGTAGAAAGGTGCGGTCGAATTATAGTATATTCCGATAGATGACCAGACTATAGATGTTCTCACCAAGCCTCTTTCCAGGATGAAGTTCGAATACTTTCGCGAAAGACTTGGAGTAGAAGATAACGTGTCCCTCCTTGAGAGGGAGATATGATATCTATATGTTTTACCCTAAATTCACCCAGGTGCCTCTACTCGTCCAAGTTCTCATCCAGGTATGGGAGAAATCCCATCGGCAGATGAGTCGGACAGGTAGTAGATGGATGGGTTCACACAGGTGCCTCTGCTCGTCCGGGTTCTCATCCAGGTATGGGATAAATCTCATCGGCAGATGATATGGATAGGTAGTAGATGGTCGTTTGATTGCACAGGTACCTCTACTTGTTCAGGTTCTCAGTCGGGCATGGGAGTACCCCATCGGCAGATGAGACAAACAAGTAGTAGATGGTCGTGAAAATATGCTCGTCCAGGTTCTTAGCCAAGTATGGGAATATCCCATCTATAGATGAGACGAATAGGTATCAGATGGTATAGCAATTGGTAAATCCTATCTCTCGGACATCCAGGTAGGATGGAGAGACTCTCTTGGAATCACCAAAGGATTGGTGGAGTTGATGCATGATGACACTTCTCGAAGGACTGAGAATGTGTTGTCAACCTTTAGTATGTATAGAGATGATGGAGACAGTATAGATGTAAAGATGAAACCCATATGACCGTGATGCTGATGAAGACCGAAGAATACCTTCCTTGTTGAGAGGGAGTGTTGGATTTTGTGCAACTTTGGAAGATATTATTATTGTATTATTATTGTACTTGATTGTACCTCCTAAGGGAGTTGAACTTGATATAATTAATTATGTAAACCCTTGAAAGAATCAATGTAAACCTTGGGATGAATAGTAAGCAAAATATAAATATAAATTAAATTATTTATTGCTCCCCAAGAGAAGTCAGCCCAGTTAGGTAAACAAGCTAGTTGGCACTTATATAAATAGAGGTAAAGTTCACCTCATTATTCACTCATCCACTACACACAAGTTTGCATCACTTGGAGAGAGAGGTTTGCATCTGTAGAAGGAGAAGACTATTTCTGGGGGTTTCTACTTTGAAAGTATTTCCATCTTTTCTCTTTCATTATTGTACTATGATCTCATAATTATCATCTCTATACGAAGGTTGTTGGGTTTTCTCCCGTTTTGGTTTCCTAGGATAAAACTCTTGCGTTATTGTTTATGTGCTTTGTCTTTCTTCTAGTGATCCTATTGAATTTATGCAATTGAATTATTATGCTATAATTGTATGAAAAATCTAACAGTTACTGGTCAACCCACAAGATCTCGAAAGAAATCTGAGCATCCTCATAAACCTCTTGCTCCTAAAAAGGACTAGGTAGCACTAGATCTGGAAAGCCTTCAAAAGGCACTACAACAGGTTTCCAATGAAGTAATTGATCTCAAGAAAAATGTAAATGAAGTTTCCTCAAATGGGGGTTCTTCAGAAACCCTTTTAGGACACCTTATCAGTCATCGTAAAAACAAAATATGCCTCCTTTTGAGGGAATGAACACTGATGAATTGACCTCAGTCCTTAGGTCCCTATTAAATGGTCCTCAACCCCCTTCAAAGGAGGGTGAAACTAGCCTTGCCGAAAATAAAGAACATCACAAACAACCGCTTGAAGGCCATGATCATCAAGATACCCATGCCATCAACTATTTTACAGATTTACTAAGGAACTTTGAAGATGATGAATCTGAAACAATCTATGTTATTCAGCATCCCTACAATACTCATGGGAAAGGACAGTTGCCTCAATATTCTCCATATACTTCTAATCAAAACAAGAATCCTCCTACAAATGTTAGGGTCATGGCATGAAAAGAAACTATTATGCATGATTTGGAATATGATCTAGTAGAGGAATTAAAGAAAACATGATCCATCAGAATATTGATATTGTAATGGTCGATGCCCCTAAAGCCTATGGGATGCGGTTGAGTCGAGATTGGTCAGAAAAGCTTAAAGGCTATTTTTCCACAGACTAGCCGCACATATGGCTACCATACAATGGTAAACCTAATCAAATTAGATTCAACAGATAACCCTACCTCAAACAGACGGTCACTGACCTAAATGATCCAACTGAGCCTGCCCAATTCGCTATCCTTAATGTAGGAAATTATACCATGGATACCTTCTTTGTATATTTGCTTGCAGATATTCCACCCTATGCAAATTTTGATAATCAATCTAAAATTATGCACTTTTCTCAGGTGGAGTCATCTCATACCATATTACATAATGTATATAATGTAAATACCAATTTTAGTTTAGATAGAACCTGCTGGACTTCATTTTTTGATGGTTCCAGGTCCAAAGAAGGAGTTGGAGCTAGTTGTGTTCTAATTCATCCAATGGGTAATAAAACTATGATAGCTTGTAGATTAGAATTTGAGTGCATGAATAATGTTGCAGAATATTAGGCTTTGATTCAGGGCCTTAGAAAAGCAATCGACCTGAAATTAAGGTCATTAAGGTTTACGGTGACTCAGAAATAATTGTTCGACAGGTAAGAAATACAATTCATTGTGTTTTGGCCCACTTAAAAAATTATCACAAAGAATTCTAGGACTTGATTAATCACTTTGAATCCTTCAACATAAACTCTATCCTAAGGTCTCATAATGTTGATGTTGATTTACTTACTAATGTCGCTTCTATGTTAATGTATGCGGAAGGATTTGCGCCCAATACATTCTCCACTGAACTAATGTACATACTGTTATCACATTTATAGTAGTCGGGCTACCATATCTTCAGATTAGATTCCAATCCTTTTTTCAGCCATTCCTTTACATTGAGATGCTTGAGATCAGCATTAGATGAGCATTCATTCTAGGATCACTTATGATTTCATAGTAGCGCATGAGCAGTTGTTCAGCCTTATGCCACGACTGAGTCTTAGGAACTCAGATTTGATGACCGATGTAGCCATTTATGCCATTCAAAGCAGTATGCAGTTCCCAGATATGTAGCAGCAGGTTTCTAGTTGACAGATGATTATTCAAGTAGTTGGTACAAGTATATGACCCAAGAGGTATATTGATGTGTATTGGTTTGTATTTCTCTTTTGGTCATTTTGGTAGCTTGATTTAGCATTTAGTGGTCATGATATGGCGATATATTTATTTATTATGGACATGGTTGTTAAATTATATCTATATGGTCTATATTACTCATAATTGTGAAGTTCTTGTCTATACTCATTGGTTTCACCCTCCTTAGAGAATGGAGGTGATCATTCACACCATTATATGGCTTGCTAGTGTTAACATCACTTCTCACTTTCCTCATCCATTCGTCACCATCCAGTTTCATTTTTACCTTGACTTACACCTTAGCCTAGATATGGAGGACTCCCCCACTCTAGCCTCTTTGTTGGATAGCATCCCTATTTAGTTGTGTCTCGGCTCTGAGTTGTGTAAGTTGTGTTGGATAAAACTTGGAGCAGATAAGACTACCATCATTACATGTCTGTGGAAATTATTGTATATTTATTGTGAAAGCCCATTGAAATGAAATTCAAAACTTTGTTTCTAAGCATAATGAAAGAAGGGCTATGAAATTAATGAAATGTAAAATCCCCAATGAAGGGACAAGAAAGGCCTAATAAAAGAAATGGCTAAATGTATGCCAAATCTAAATATTGTTGACCAGTGAATGTAATGATTAATTCCTCACGGAGCCTACGGGTTGTGATGTGAGATGGAGTAAGGGACAACTAATTATAAGTGTCCCCTAGAGTCTCGAGTTACGGTTTTCCATACACCTAGTCATGGAGTCTCTAGAAAATATCCTCATGGAGCTGAGTCAGCTTGGATGTGAGTTGTAGACTTCTGCCAAGATTGAATAAGCACTTCCCAAACAACTTATCCCATTTGTGAGAAACTGCCATCCCTTGTGTTATCTTTATCCAACATACGCTTGAGTGTGTATTCCCTTTCCTACTTCCAAATTATCATGGTGTTAAGTTAGTACAGTCTTCACTTATCGTTGCTTCTCATCCATCCATCTTCACCCATTACTAGCAAATTGATCATAGCCATGAAGTGAGTATATTCTTGAGGTTATGTTCTGAGCTATTATTATTATTTATAAGTTTATGTTGAATATCTATTGTGTTTAAACCGCCAGTGAATTGCTACTTTATTATTAAAGTCTTGCTTTTTGAATGACTAACGGAGCATGTCTTATCCAATTACACTCGCTGCATTTTGATGTTTTAGCTTGGGTCATATTTTGGTTAACTTTGACCTGGTCAAACGTAGTTTGACCAAGTCAAACATGGGACATGAGATGAGTTAGACCAATGATGCTATAGATTGATTATATATGGTATTTCATTGCCCATCAGGTGGTTCCGTGCAGCAGTTACAGGTTTCGGATGGTGATTTGTGATATTTTTTATGATTTTGATCATTTACAGATTTTTTTTTTTTATCTGTCAGAGCCTGGTTATGGTTATAAATGATGATACATTTATCCACATTGTGTATTGGTACTCATTCCTAGTGCATTTGAATATTTTGAGTCCATTGGGATAATCATTTTGTAGTTTTGGGCACCTTTAGTTGAGATTTTGTTCATTTTATCACTTCAGTGCAGATTTGCCATTAAAAATGGCCTGGCAGAGCAGTTTGACTTTATATTTGGTTCACCTAGGGCGCTAAAGAGGGAGTATGGGTTCCAGCCACTTGTTTTTACTATATTTCCATACTCCCAAACATTTTAGTGTAGTCATATTTGGCCCCAAATGATCATGCAGTGAGTTATAGGCATTTTTATCTTTTACAGGTGATTTACAGAGGAATAAAAATGGTAAAATGGATATAGAGGAATTCAATTTGGGCTACTGAGGAAAGGAAATGGAATGAGGTTGATTTTGATGATGTGTGTGATGCTTCCCACACCTTCCAGAGTAGGTTACAACATCCAGTGGGGCCCACACACTCTCTGGGCTTATTTTTCATGATTTTATGGTGTCTCTAAGGGGGCACGATTTGTCCATGTGGCCACAATATTGTACTTTGATGATGTTATAATTTTTTATTGTGCCATGGGGACACACTAGGAGGAATATTTCACCTCCTAGACCCACCATGAGCTTATGTCGTGACTTAACGTCACTTTTTATGTGGTACATCCCCCTAGGGCGATTTAGCTAGTGCACCCTCTTATGTTTTTGAGTTGATCCATGTACTTTATGTTTAGCTCATCTCAACCGTTGATTATAACTTATGTATATTTTGATCTCAATTGATCATTAAAAAGGTGTTAGGGTTTTGGTCTCTACCATTGCTATTTAAAGGAAAGACCCCCTTCATTGTAAAAAGACTTTGGCACTTGGAATTTGATAATAGAAGAATTATTTGCATAGACTCTTGGATCTTATTGATGTGATGTACTTAGATGTTGATTGTAAAGTCTATTGTCACCTAGCATTTGATATTTTGTGGTGAATCCAAATATATTGTGGAAATAATGTTTGTCTACAGGAGGGCGATTTTACTTGGGACGTTTTTGTAGGGGGCTCCTCAACTCGTCTTTCTTAAATTTTCTTATATCAGGGGGGTTTCAATAGTATAATTGTGATATTTGATTTCAATTTGATATGTCTCTTGCTTCTATATTCATTTTTTTCTTGATGCATCAAATCTAACTTATGTAGTTTGTTGTGCAGGAGAGGAGGGCGCATTGGCTTCTCTGGGAAAATAGATTTCACTTGGTGTTGGTGCCCGCTTTTGTCACCATTTTTTAATATCAAATGCACTCTAATTGGCATTTATTTCACCATTTTTGATGTTCTAAGTCACTCTCTTTTCCATTCAGACCGTCAAATGGAGCAAGTATGCGTTTATTTACACATCATATGAATTTGGGTAAAAGATTGTTATATTATGATTTATTGATATTTATTTGACTTATGTGGTGACTATATTTTATCTTGCAGGTTATGGCTCTCAAAGCGAATCTTCAATTGGACGCGTATTGAAGTTGTAAACAACCAGTCACATTCAGCCCGTCATTTAACCCCACATTCAACCCATGAGATCGTTGGTTGAGATATTTTCGGGCTGTTAGAGAGTAAACCGCCACATGGATTTTGTTCGGGACATGGCCTTGATGGTACGTGAACTGATATTCTGGAAGATCCTTTCTCCTGCACGCTCATCCCGACATCACATCCATCTCTACCCCTGTCAAAGGAGCATTAACACTTCAACAGCTGTGTGAAGGATCAATGCCGTGGAGTCTGGAAAACGCCTTGTGCACTGTCGTAAACCATTACGAGGCCATTTATTGGCTTATGAGTTGTCACAGGATGCTGAGCAGAGTCGTTTCTTGGCTTACGAGTTGTCACAGGATGCTGAGCATAGCCATTTCTTGGCTTATGTGTTGCTATGAGATGTAAACATAACCGTTCCATGGTTTTAAGACTGTCTATTATTAGAGCAGTCGACCACTAAAGGGTCGACTTGCTTCCTCCATTGTAATCTTGTATAAATAGACGTCCTCATAGCAAAGGCAAGTTAGTCATTAGTCAGTCAGTCTCTTTACTTTTAGATTTGCCTATCCTTTCAGCTGCAAATGAATACTAAAGCATTGTAACTCTGTCGTTTTATTAATATATCTCTATTTCAATTTTATGGGAATTGTCAAGCATGCATGGTGATTGAATGATTAAAGGCTCAGCCTCTATTTGCTGAGACGGGCTCCTCAACAGCCAATGGTTCTTCATTAGTGTATATGAATTGTTTTTGTCTTCTGTAAATAAACCATGTTGTTATTTTATTTATGCATTTGCTTTATATATGATGTTTCTGTACTGTGATATAAAATGATGTTGTGTTGTTCATGTAAATAATGTTTCCATATATGTTATGTATATTTTGCTGTTGTTTATATTAATGTTTTAGAAGTAAATGGTGATCGGCCAAACTTAGGTTCATTTCATTTTAGACTTAGGTTTATATGTTTTGTTTAATTAGCGCAGGTTTAGTTTATTTCATTTGCTTAAGTAGTTTAGGTTGCACTTAGTTCATTTAACTGCTTAAATAGTTTTCTTTAATTTAGTGAAATAGATAGCTCAATCTTCTAAATCTGCTCATAGACTAGAATTCTGTAGTTTCTTTCCAGTAGCATAAGATTAGCTTAAGTTACATTTCCATCTCATTTTAGGATAAAATAGAAATAATTAGTTTCATAAATTATCATTAACATAGATAGCTTCTTCTCACTGTAGCTCTTAACCACCTTATTCATTGCTTTCCTTGCACTGTAGGATCATATGCATCAGCCAGTTGGTAGATAAGATCATCCCATCTTCTCTTCTCTTTAGTTTAAGTTGTTTTCCTCCATTCAGACTGTCATTCGGATAGTCATTTAGATCGGCATTCGGACTTCAATGCTTCTTTAATCATTTTGCTTAATTAGAATCTAGTTTCTTAAGTTTTTCATATTGTAATCTCTTTCAGCATTTCCTTTAACAATCATTAAAATTTTGTTATATTTTGTATGAAGTTTTAATTAAGTTTTGTTATCATCTTTAGTTGTCATTTTCTCTTCCCTTAAAGCTTGCTTTAGTTGTTTACAAGTTATCTTTTCCTTATGTTCGATTTATCAATGCTTTATGGTTATGGCATTCATTAGTTTCATTTCCAATGCAGTTTATTGTATGTTAATAATATCAATATTAGGTTAGGTTTAGTAATTTCATTCTCCAATCATTTCAGTCTTGGATTATTCTTGTCATGCTAATAATGGATTCATGGAATAAGATTTAGTTCAAAGTACAATATCTTTATCAAGTTTTCTATTTGCTTCTAGACTTCATTAATTTCCAGTTTCTCGTTTATAGATAGGAGATAGGTCATTATGTTTAAAGTGAATTGCAATTGGATAATCTTTAGCTTGCATTTATTCATAGAAGTTAAATTAGATTTAGTTTCATTTTGTTTTGTTGTTACCTTTGAAAGCCACTTCGATACATTCACTCCCATTCCCATTACATTTGATATACTTCCTCCAGATTCCCAAGGAGAATGGAATTAGATGCCTTAGTGTAGTCTTGAATAATTTGTTTTTGTCTTCCCTATTGTTTAATCAAAGAATAGAGTAGTATTGTTTGACATTACTTTGATCAGGTATTTTAGATAGGTTTAGTTAGTTTCTTTGTTGTCTTCCTGAAGTTTGACTCGATTTTTCATTTTGAAAGATCTTTCGATCTTTTTTCTATTTTATCTTTTAAGGTCTGACAAGCCAAACTTTAGGTATCATTCTACCTTAGCATATACTTTGCCTCAAATCTAATATTACCAACCTCGGTCGAGAATTAAATATTAGGTGTTTTCTTAAGATAGCTCACACACCCAACATTTTGGCGTCGTTGCCGGGGAGTTGTAGATAGATAGGTAGGATTTAATTGCAAATAGATAGAACCTTCTCTTAGGGATAGATTTGAATTTCCTTCCTTTTGATAAGCTGGTGGCGGGGAGAGCGGTAAGATGAGAGGTAAGAACCTGCTCATTTGTTATAACAGGCATCCCCAAAACCCAGCAACAGTAGTTTTACAGTTAGAATTTATTTCAGTCATAATTTTGTTTCCACAAATAGCTTTTAGAAATCTCTACTAAAAATTCCCACTGACCTATATGGGGAGTGTGCCACCCCAACTTCTAGTTTAGCATAAAGGTATTGAAAGACACCCAAAAGGGGATAGTCCCATTCGGAAAGCTAAGGAAATCCTTTCTGGAAGTCAATTAGGGGAACCATAGGGACATCAGAAAATTCTATTTTCTACTAAAGAGAACCTCGAACTCATACAGAGATTGAACCTAGACGAGAGGAAACTCAAAGGATAAGATTTAGAACACTCAAACATCCCATATTCCTTTTCTTGGCAGTCAAATCTTCATGGAGAATGAAGAACATGTTTATGGGATTAGAGGGAGAAGTGGAAGACACTCTTGAGAATTTTATGCTAGGAACCTAAAATAAAATACATTTGGTTCCGATGGAGTTACAAGGGTAGAATTGAAAAACCTATTAGAAAACTTTAAAACAGATATCCTAGAAGCAATAGGTTCTCAACTAGATACACTACAAGCTAAAAGGAGGCAAGATGAGGAGTGGGAAGAAACGAGTGTTTTCTGTCCTAGGTGTAGGATTGAATATCTTCGACAAGGATGTCCAGGGAATAATGCCCCAGTTTGTCACCTTGGTACCTAAAAACATCCAATTGATAATTTTCCATCGTTTCCTGGAGTGCAAGCCGTATACAAAAGTGAAAACTTTGATGGACCATCTAGGAGGCCTTGGAAACCTAGAGCTCAACTATCGTATCAAGGTCCATCACACATTTCACCCCATCCTTATCCACCTCCTCAACAATGGGACACTTTGGGTGGACAGAATTGGCCACCACAATACCCTCCTCAAAATGCTCAACAACAGCAATGGCTACATGGAGGGAGAATACCAGCTTATGCTCAACCACCTCCTCCTATGCCTAACTATCCTTACCCACCTAATATTCAACAACTTTTGCCTGGATTTGTACCTCCTTCACTACCCCCTTATCCCAAGTCAACCTCACCATTTCCAGAATGAGAATCTTCCAAAGTCTACAATATTACCGGCACAACTGATACCAAATTCTAACCATAAACCAACCCAAGATTTTGATAGCATTGGGTTGTTATCTCTTCCATCATATCCCATTGCAACCACACCAATACATGAGATTCAACTGCGATTTGGAAGAGTCATGCAATATGAGCACAAGTCATCAGTTGTTATCCAAGAAGAGAATGAAGAAGTCAAACAATTGATGATTCTCAAATCTCCGTTGTTGTAAATAGGCATAGACTTAGATCTTATCATCAACCGATATATAAACAAAATTTTGTGCAGAATGCCTTCCAACAAGAGGAGATAAAACTAGTAGAAGAGGAAGTCATTCCTCCTTTTCTTGGTCTTTGAATTATCTTCATTGGTATATATATGTAAATATGTTTTTGTTTTCACTAACAAAGAGTCATTTCTAACAATTGGTTGCATTCTTACAGGAATCTCATTGGTATGATCAAACTCACGAGACTTTGCCAATTAAAACAAGAAGACTCTTTCTCCTTTATTTTTGTACATATATGTTTGTTTTGAATAAATTTGAATCATCTAATGAGTGGTTTTGCAGTATGATTACCGGAACCTCACAAGCAGCTCATGCAATATTTGAAAAAGGAAGTACTTTAAAAATACCTATAGATTTTCTTTCTTCTTTGATTATTGTTGGAAATTGAAAATTGAAAGTGTCATCCTTAACCACTTTCTTGTGTGATTCTACATATGGTACCTGATGCAGACATGTACATTTTTTATTCCTTATCAGAATAGTTGCTTAAGAACCTACTTTAATTTCTATGATTTTCAAAAAGCTCTATCTAACACCTATGGACTACTAGTCACCCTAGACTCATTATCAAAACTTGTCTCTCAAAGCATCTTTAAAAAGGTAGCTCAAAAGGGAATGACATTTCTATTTTTGTGGGGAATGTTACATTTTAATGAAGAAGATAGACAGAGAGGTTGAAGAATAGCTTTAGGTTATTATCTTTTGACACGATCTATAATCTAGGCCATCCTTAACAAAAATTTACTCACAAAGGGTCGTTCTGAAAATTTTGAATTATGTGTTTAGTAGGCTTAGCACACTCTAGTTCCAACTGGCTTCCTTACAAAAATATACACATATATCATTATACAAGGCAAACCTGTCGGGGTACTGAACAGGCCTGCTGGCAGCGGGTTCATGCTAAGTAATATCTAAAAAATAAGGAAGCTCGGTAAGTGCAAGTAAACCCATCATGGTACTGAACAAGCTCGCTGGTAGCAGGGCTATGCTTGCATGGTACCAAGATAAACCCGCCAGGGTACTAAACAGGCCTGCTGGCAGCGGGGCAGTATCGGGTAAAGAGGTTTGGTTACTGCATTGCTATCCACATGGCTCATATAAAACCCTGAGAATACAAACACATGTTCAAGCCAGTTATTTATACTGTCATTAGAGAATATCTGTAAGTTGGACTTGGACCCTGTCATCTAATTCACACATTACCTAGGATATGTTTATCCTAGAAATGGGACCCATAACTATAGAATCCTCGTGAACTTTATAGTGAACCTTATCTATATTCTTTGGATGACAAGAAATCTTTACAATAAGTCATGCATGACTAGTTTTTCCTATGACATTTTCTTTATATCGGTTATATCATCATTCTTCACATGGTATTTTTAAACACTATTTTGTTCTTTTTGATGAATGTACATATCCGAATCATTTACATTTTGATATTTTGTTTTACTATCGTAGCATTTTTTTTGAACCTATTGGCAAATTTTTCAATTAAAAATATTTGAATACTGATTAATTTTCTTTGATGGCTTGAGGACACGCCATATTTTTGGTTTGGGGGAGATTCAGAACTGTTTTTACTCTCTGAATAATCATGAAAAATATCATGTATCTCTGATAAAATAATAGGTGTTTTTAGGATAATGCAAAAAGCAGAAAGAAGCTTGTTTTGATCAAAGACAAAAAAAAGAAGAACGTAACTTAAACGTTCTAGAAAAGTAGGTTTACAACATCTCTGGTGTGCTGACAAATTCCAAAAAAAAAAAGTTATCTGCATAATCGGTAGCAGCCAGATCCATCAAAACATGTTTTTGTACAAAGGTCCGTATGAAGGGTTGAATGAAGGGTCGAATGATGAT
This sequence comes from Larix kaempferi, assembly GCA_027924585.1. NCBI lineage: Eukaryota > Viridiplantae > Streptophyta > Pinopsida > Pinales > Pinaceae > Larix > Larix kaempferi. The sequence goes on from BSBM01001153.1 coordinate 6,478,825, forward strand.
CCGAATAAGATAACGAATGAGGCAAATGAATAGAAATATGAAGGAAGTGCCGAATGAAACCATATCTTATATTGATGTCTATGAGTATGATAAGACGTTTAAAATTTCGATTTTGCATATCAATTAATCATAACTAGGATCAAATTAAAACATCATATTTGCATACCCATCTTGTCTTATCAAATAAATCGGCCAATCATATAGTTTGGGCGCTGTCCTATGGTATTTATCTTTCATTTAAGAGCTATTGTGCCATCATTCATGCACTAAAAGCATTACGATCTTTCATGGGTAATTATGTCCCTCATAAAATTTATGTTCAACCTGTCCAAAGTTTTACTTTGGACATGGTTGAATACATTACAAACCATATAAATTTATGATTTCATAGCGCTAAGGTGGCACACGACTCAAGGCAGCTCAAATTATGGCGTATCATTTGTACATGTGAGATCTTTCTCCATGATTGTTCCATCGTCCAAACGACCCTTTTTTTAAACCTACCTCCTGCATAGCCCCTGCCTCATTCCGCTCATCCTTCATCTTCCCTGATCGAACCCTATCCTCTGCAACCTTGTGCATTCCCTTTGCCTAGCCACATCCGTCAGCTTCTGTTCACAATGCCGACCCGTCATGAGCCAGGCAGCTACGAAGACCTTCTTCGCATTCCCAAGTTTAAGGCTTGCCGAGAGATATTTTTTCGTGTTGGATGGGGTCCGTTCCTTTGTCTCCTTGACGGACACGACCATGAGATCTCCCTGCTCTTTGCAAAAGGATTTGATGGTAAGATGGCCAAGGTTGGCCAGCTTACCTTCCCAGTTATAGAAGAAACCATAGCTGTGGCTACGAAGCTACCCAGGGGAGGTGTCCGTTGGCACAAGCACCTGTTTCTTCCATGAACTACCCATCAGTTTTCCCTCAAGGACGATTACCAAAATGTTGAAGGTACAAAAGGGGTTCACTGAGAATGGGTTAGGCCCAAGTATCTTGAACCATTGACCGCCATTATTCACTTAATCTCCTGTGAAGGTAAGTTCTCAGTCTTCAAAGCCTATCATTTTCGATTATTGGCACACTTTGTTAATAATCAACCCCTAAATTTCCCTTTCTATTTACTAAAAAGCCTAGAAAAGATGTCTATCCAGGTTCGAAAGAACACTATTAATCCTGCTGGCAGTTTGTACCACCATTTCCTTATAAAAATCTTGATCACCCATCAATTGGAAGGAAAGGAGAAAACTTGGGAACAATTTGTCTTTGAAACCCTAAACCCTCACTTAGTCAAGAAGCCTACTGTCAAAACCCCTACCTCTCGAAAACGACATCGTTTCCTATCCCGTGGAAATGAATCGAATCCAAACTCTGCCCAAAAAGAAAAAGTCCCTAAGGTTGTAAGGTTTAGTGAGGATTCCATGAAAGAAGTGTGCCCTGATCCTGCATCTTCCCCTAAGCATGTTCATGAGGATACAGCCACAAAACCACGTTATTTTCACTCATACCCACGAATTCAAGGAGGGATAATCGGGACCATACAGTTGACCAATCCATCGTCCAGTCTGACAACCAAACCATTAATCAGTCCATCGATCAGACAGTCAATGAGCCAATGCACCCGGATAATCCCAGTGATCAAACACATGAATCTATCCTTGAGACACCTCTCCTCGCGTTGGCTAATTTATCAGCCAGTCTACTTGAGGAACCTGCCTCAGAACCAGCGTCTGTATATACTGAAGATAAGGCCATTGAGGCACCTATTACATCTGTTGATCCCGAGCTACCTTTTCAGAAGGAATTGAGCCCTCAAAAGGACCTTATGTCTCTAACAGAAGTCTCTGTTCCACTCCAGCAGACTGTGGATAGACTAACCCATGATGTAGCAGAGCTTAGAAATCGGAATGTAAAGTATGAAGAAATCAGTTCTGGGCTTCAGAAAGAAAACATGGACTTGCATTTCCAAGTAAAGTGTTTGGAAAGTTTAGATAAAACCAAAACTTCTTCTAACCTCTCTCTCCGTTTGAGGTATGAGAATTTCAAGGAGTAGCTCCAGAAGTCGAAAGTCCAATCCACTTCTTCATCTAAGTTGAAGGCAGCTGCTATCGCAGCTCAGCCTTCTTCCTAAATTTCTTGCTTTGTTTTGCTCAGTGGGACCTGGCATGTCTCTGGTTTGGGGGAATGTTGGTGCCCATTTTTGTCACCATTTTTGAATATCAAATGCACTCTGATTAGTATTTCTTTCGCCATTTTTGATGTTCTAAGTCACTCTCTTTGCCATTCAGACCATCAAATGGAGCAGGTATGCGTTTATTTACACATCATATGAATTTGGGTAAAAGATTGTTATATTATGATTTATTGATGTTTATTTGACTTATGTGGTGACTATATTTTATCTTACATGTTATGGCTCTCAAAGCGAATCTTCAATTGGACGTGTATTGAAGTTGTAAACAACCAGTCACATTCAGCCCGTCATTTAACCCCGCATTCAACCCATGAGATCGTTGGTTGAGATATTTTCGGGCTTTTAGAGAGTAAACCGCCACATGGATTATGTTCGGGATGTGGCCCTGATGGTATGTGAACTGATGTTTTCAAAGATCTTTTCTCCTACGCGCTCAGCCCAACATCCCATCCATCTCTTCCCACGTCAAAGGAGCATTAACACTTCAACATCTACGTGAAGGATCAACGTCGTGGAGTCTGGAAAACGCCTTGTGCGCTGTCGTGAACCATTACGAGGCCTTTTCTTGGCTTACGAGTTGTCACAGGATGTTGAGCAGAGCCGTTTCTTGGCTTACGAGTTGTCACAGGATGTTGAGCAGAGCCGTTTCTTGGCTTATGTGTTGCTATGAGATGTAAACATAACCGTTCCATGTAAGACTGTCTATTATTAGAGCAGTCGACTACTAAAGGGTTGACTTGATTCCTCCATTGTAATCTTGTATAAATAGACGTCCTCGTAGCAGAGGCGAGTTAGTCATTAGTCAGTCAGTCTCTTTACTTTTAGATTTTCCTATCCTTTCAGCTGCAAATGAATACTAAAGCACTATAACTCTGTCATTTTATTAATATATCTATGTTTGAATTTTATGGGAATTTTCAAGCATGCATGGTGATTGAATGATTAAAGGCTCAGCCTCTATTTGCTGAGACGGGCTCCTCAACAGCCAATGGTTCTTCATTAGTGTATATGAATTGTTTTTGTCTTCTGTAAATAAACCATGTTGTTATTTTATTTATGCATTTGCTTTATATATGATGTTTCTGTACTGCGATATAAAATGATGTTGTGTTGTTCATGTAAATAATGTTTCCATATATGTTATGTATATTTTGTTGCTGTTTATATTAATGTTTTAGAAGTAAATGGTGACCGGCCACACTTAGGTTCATTTCATTTTAGACTTAGGTTTATTTGTTTTGTTTAATTAGCTTAGGTTTAGTTTATTTCATTTGCTTAAGTAGTTTAGGTTGCACTTAGTTCATTTAACTGCTTAAATAGTTTTCTTTAATTTAGTGAAATAGTAGCTCAATCTTCTAAATCTGCTCATAGACTAGAATTCTGTAGTTTCTTTCCAGTAGCATAAGATTAGCTTAAGTTACATTTCCATCTCATTTTAGGATAAAATAGAAATAGTTAGTTTCATAAATTATCATTAACATAGATAGCTTCTTCTCACTGTATCTCTTAACCACCTTATTCATTGCTTTCCCTGCACTATAGGATCATATGCATCAGCCAGCTGGTAGATAAGATCATCCCATCTTCTCTTCCCTTTAGTTTAAGTTGTTTTCATCCATTTGGACTGTCATTCAGATAGTCATTTGGATCGGCATTCGGACTCCAATGCTTCTTTCATCATTTTGCTTAATTAGAATCTAGTTTCTTAGGTTTTTCAAATTGTAATCTCTTTCAGCATTTCCTTTAACAGTCACTAAAATTTTGTTATATTTTGTATGAAGTTTTAATTAAGTTTTGTTATCATCTTTAGTTGTCATTTTCTCTTCCCTTAAACCTTGCTTTAGTTTTTTACAAGTTATATTTTCCTTATGTTCAATTTATCAATGCTTTATGGTTATAGCATTCATTAGTTTCATTTCCAATGTAGTTTATTGTATGCTAATAATATCAATATTAGGTTAGGTTTAGTAATTTCAATCTCCAATCATTTCAGTCTTGGATTATTCTTCTCATACTAATAATGGATTCATGGAATAAGATTTAGTTCAGAAGTACACTATCTTTATCAAGTTTTCTACTTGCTTCTGAATTTAATATCTTTATCAAGTTTTCTATTTGCTTCTAGACTTCATTAATTTCCAGTTTCTCGTTTATAGATAAGAGATAGGTCATTATGTTTAAAGTGAATTGCAGTTGGATATTATTTAGCTTGCATTTATTCATAGAAGTTAAATTAGATTTAGTTCCATTTTGTTTTCTTGTTACCTTTGAAATCCACTTCAATACATTCACTCCTATTCCCATTACATTTGATATACTTCCTCCAGATTCCCAAGGAGAATGGAATTAGATGCTTTAGTGTAGTCTTGAATAATTTGTTTTTGTCTTCCCTATTGTTTAATCAGAGAATAGAGTAGTATTGTTTGATATTACTTTGATCTGGTATTTTAGATAGGTTCAGTTAGTTTCTTTGTTGTCTTCCTGAAGTTTGACTCAGTTTTTCATTTTGAAAGATCTTTCGATCTTTTTTCTATTTTATCTTTTAAGGTCTGACAAACCAAAATTTAGGTATCATTCTACCTTAGCATATACTTTGCCTCAACTCTAAGATTACCAACCCTGGTCGATAATTAAATATTAGGTGTTTTCTTGAGATAGCTCACACACCCAACACTTGGACACTCACTCAAATCACCTCAAATTGATCGGGAAGGCATAGAGTATCATCATCAATGCATCTGCAAGATTATATGGGTAATATCTACTCTTAATTTATTTATTTTGGGTTCCAATCCATTGGCCATTTCATTTTCTGTTCAAACCCTAAGCTACTTTTCCTTAGAAAAATTACCTAGCTCAAACAACTTGGTTTACTGGAAAACCATTTCTGGTTATTTCACTTTAGGCACAACCCAAGGTGGGTTCTCAAGGGCGTCATCTTTGAGGGACACCTTGTGGCCCAATTCCCTAGGCACTGATCTCTCTACCCTTGCACACTTTTTGCTGTAGCTTGTTTCTCGGTTGTTTGAAGCTTATTTTGGGCTTGTGTGTGTTGATATTGTCATACCTCTTAATCAAGTCTAATAAAAGGTACTAGATATCCCCAATCCTAATCTCAACCTCTCTGCTTTGGACATGGTTCCCAAGGTAGTGTTTTTTTTATATCATTTTCTAGTGCCTTGATCCTAGATCTTATAATTAAGCTAATAAGTCACATGTACTTTCACATTAGACAAAATTTACATCCTTTAAGCCTCTTGATCCAACTTATAACTCATCTTGTGAATTTATTGATAGATGTACGGTACATCATACCTAACACCTTACGTACTTCATTCATCTGATTTTATCTGGTGTCTTGGTTGGATATCTCCTGTCGGGAGTTGATCTGGGTCTCCCCCATTGTTGTCTTGGGATTAGATAACATAAAGTGAAGGGTGCCTCGATTGGCATGACAACCGATCCATTTGGGAATTGAGGCTCTCGTGGTTCACCTCTTTGGTTTCCTATCCCCTCTACCATCTTGTATAAGATCCATCATATGGGGCAACTACAAGTAGTGTGATAACACATACCTTTGATTCCCAAAAATGTCACTAAATGGAAAGTTTTTGATGATTATCGCGAGATATTAGATTTTATCACAAGCCATGACACATTCAAGGACGTGGCTATTGATGAGGACATTCATGATCGATCCTTATCTCATTGCCAAAATCCTTTAAAATATGCTTCAGACTATCAGACACCTACTAACTTGATTCCCAAATCATTCATAATACTATAAATATTTTATGATCCACATGATAAGTTTAAAAGGGTGACAAATTGTAAAACTAATAGCTCTTGTATGAACTACCAAATAGTTAATTTGGGAACCAAAACAAATCCACAAAACATCAATCTTGGCACAAGATGTACCCCTGTTGAAAAGGCTACTTATATCAGATTATATAAAGAATATAAGGATGTTTTTGCATGGACTTAAGATGATTTAAAAACACTTGATGCAAACATCATGCAACACAATATACCCATGAAACTTGATGTTAAACCCTCTCAACATAACCTTAGAAATATGCATCCCATCTTAGAGCCATCAGTTAAGAAAGAACTAGATAACTTTTGTCAGTTAGGATTATTTTCCCGGTTAGACACACCTACTAGATTGCTAACTTGGTCCCAGTACGTAAAAAGAATGGGGACATATGTCTCTGTGTTGATTTTTGGAACCTGAACAAAACTTCTGAGAAAGACAACTACCCAGTGCCCCCAATGGAGCAAATCCTACAAAGGGTATCAAGACTAGAAATGTTTTCACTATTAAACGGTTTATCGGGGTACAATCAAGCATTAGTATCCTACTTTGACCAATTAAAAACTTCATTAAGGACCCCATGGCGCACTTTCACATATAGAAATATGCCTTTTGGATTAATAAACGTAGGGGATACATTTCAGAGAGCGATGGATATTGCTTTTAGAGGGTTAAGTCATAATTGTGGTGTAGTTTATTTGGATGACATTACCATTTTCTCAAAAGGAGCCATGTTACACCCAAAATCTACTCATCACCAGATTCAGTGTATACACCCCTGAAGGCACTTGGACTAATAATCATCCTGGGAGGGTTTGTACCCATTTGTGCTAGGTTCTGAAGGGTCATCGCAGGTTGCACACTAGCAACATGCAACGTCGCAGGTTGCACCACTACAGGGTGCGACGAAGTCTGTTAATGGGAAAAAATAGCTTATTCGAGATCCTTCTCGAAACTTGCTCATTTGGGGGCTTATTCCTGACCTCTAGGAGAGCTGGTACTCGAACCCTAACTCTTTGGGAAGATCCCCTATCTCTGTCCTACCCTTCCTCAACCTATCCTATCCACACCCTGTTGATGTATATGTAACTGCGGAATGTATTTCATCTATGTATTTCATATATACTTATTGTACTCTTATTAGATATGTGTTATTCCTCTATAAGGAAGTGTCGTCATGTGGATTGACAAGTGTCACAAGTGTCGGTACTTGCCGATGGGTTATTAGACCACCATGTGTGGGGTCGTCCTTGAAATATATATATTATAATGTGGATGTACCTAGCTAGACAAGTCGGCCCCATAAGGTCACTAGGCAAATAGGTTAGTATAAATAGAGATCAGGTGATCTCTATTTAGATCATTCGGAAAGTTATATCTCTCTCACTCAGAAAGTGGCGCACTAGTGAGGAGGAGGATCATCTGCTACTAGGAGACTATCTCAGTGTATTTTGGTTGTACTTTGGTTGAGCCATTGCTCTCTCTATCTCTGAGGAAGTTGTGGGGTTTTTCACCTTAGGGTTTTCCCCACGGAAACTCTGTGTCTCTTGTCTCTCATGCTTTTGATTCTAGTGATGCTTGTCATGCTTATTGAGATTGTCATGCATTGATATACTGTATATGTTATTCTCTTAGTAAAGATCCTAGAGTATTGTGAATTAATGCTCAAAATTTAACATGGTATCAGAGCTAACCTGAGAAGAAGACATTTTGCAGTGATGAAAACTTGCGTTTAATTTTTATTGGGTTTCTCTCCACAGATTTTGGAAATGCAGTATAGTAGATTGACTCTACTCATCAAGGCGCATCTATCTGTCCAATCAGAATTCAATTCTGAGCATTTTCAGATTTGGCCCTGAAAATTAGGGTTTCCATAAAAATAGGAATTTCTGAAATCTGAAGACACAGCTGGAAGCTCCTTGCAAAAATTGAAGTTTCGAGATTTGGATCGATATTTTTGGCTTGGTAGATCTCCGGGAAACTCAAACCCTAATTCAGGGCTCTCCCAGTGAACCCGGGAGGACAAAAAGGCAAATCTGAAGGGTAAAACTTTGTTGATCTCAAATTCTGAATGCACCAGGATGATTAGCTCATCAAAGCGCATCTTTCTATCCTTTCATAAAATTGAAATTCACATTTTGAATTTTTAGGGTTTTTTCGACAAACCCTAATCCAGGACTAGATCCAAATTTCAGCATTTCAAGTGGTAAGACCTAAATCTTTTCTATTTCCATTTGAAGTACTCTTTAATATGTCTCACCACACCAAGCTTGAGGATAAGCTTGAAGGGGCTGATAACTTCCGAGCTTGGAAGTATAGGATTGGGTTAATCCTGGAAGAGAATGAGTTGGACTCATATATAAAAGAAGACATCCCTATCCCAGAGGATGAAGAGGCCAAGGTATTGCATAAGAAGAACTTGGTCAAGGCAAAGAGAATCATTGCTGATTCTATCAAAGACCATCTCATACCGCATGTGTCTTCTCTAAAGACACCCAAGGAGATGTTTGACTCTTTGACCAAGCTATTTGAAGGGAAGAACATAAATCTGAAGATGACTCTGCGGAATCAATTGAAAGGGGTCAAGATGTTGAATGGAGAAACCATTCAATCTTACTTCTCCAAGGTCTCTCAGATCAAGGAGAAACTTGAAGCTGTGGATGAAGTAGTGGACAATGGTGAAGTTGTTATGACCACTCTGAATGGCCTACCTAGGTCATGTGACTCCTTTATTCAAGGAATCTGTGCAAGAAAGAAATTGATCTCTTTCAGTAAAATATGGGAGGAATGCTCTCAAGAAGAAGCTATACTTGTAGCTCATGAGGAAAAGATGGGAGGTGAAGATCAAGCTCTCGCAACTCACACCAAAAGAAGCAAGCCCAAGAAGGAGCACTTTCGCTGCAAAAGATCCTATCAAAAGAATAAGAAGGATCTAATATGCTTCACATGCAATGAGAAGAGTCACTTTGCTTCAGATTGTCCCAAGAACAAAAGGGATAATAAAAACAACTTCAGCAAGAAGAAGAAGGGCAGCAAAAGAAAGTTCCATGCTCATGCTGCCGAGGATGATGAACCTCCAAAGAAGAAGGCTAGGCCAGAAAGTGATGATGACTCATCAAGTGAAGAAGAGTATGTTCTAATCTCTGCTCTCACAGGTACTATCTCCCATGGTTGTAATGATTGGTTGATTGATAGTGGGGCTTCCAAACACATGACTGGGTTCAAGGAATATTTTGTGAATCTATCTGAACATGAATCACCCCATAAGGTGAAACTTGGGGATGATTATCAAAGCCCAATCAAAGGAAGTGGTGAAGTCTCCTACAACCTAGATTCTGGAAAATCTTTGAAGATGAAAGAAGTCCTTTATGTACCTGGGCTCTAGAAGAACTTACTCTCCATCTCTGCATTGGATGCAAAAGGTATGAGGGTTGCATTTGTGGATGGCCAAGTCCTAATGTGGCCTAAGGGAAAGACCATAGATGATGCAGTAGTGATTGGAGAGCAAGAGGGAGGATTGTATAAATTGAAGGGACAACCTGAACATGCCATGGTGCATGAATCCATGGAGCCAAGTGAACTTTGGCATAGAAGACTTGCTCATATGCACTATAGGGCACTTCCAATTGCAAGCAAGGTTGTAGAAGGTCTTCCTGAAATCAAGACCAAACATGAGGGTGTTTGCAAAGGATGTGCAAAAGGTAAGAACATTAAGAAGGATTTCCCAAGCATTGAAAGCAAGGCCAAAGATATCCTAGAAATCATCCACTCAGATGTATGTGGTCCTATGTCATCCAGTTCTCTTAGTGGGTATGTTTACTATGTCTCATTTATTGATGACTTCTCCAGGAAGACTTGGGTATACTTCTTGAAGAATAAAGATAAGGTGCTTGATAAGTTCAAGGAGTTCAAAACCTTGATGGAGAATCAAACTGACAAGAAGATCAAAACATTCAGATCTGACAATGGTGGAGAATTCACCTCAGGTGACTTTAAGAAGCTTTGTAGTGATTCAGGGATTAAGAGGGAGTTGACTGCTCCTTATAATCCTCAACAGAATGGAGTTGCAGAAAGGAAGAACATAACTATCATGGAAGCAGCAAGGGAAATGCTGCATGTCCAGGATCTACCCATGCATCTATGGGCAGAAGAAACTAGAACAGTTGTATATGTGTAGAACAGAACACCCCATAGGATATTGGACAACAAGACACCAGAAGAGGTCTTTTCTGGTAAGAATCCTGAAGTTAGCCATGTCAGAATATTTGGTTGTCCAGTATACACTCATGTCCCAAAGGAAAAGAGGAATAAACTAGATCCTTCGGGAAAGAAGGGTATCTTTGTGGGTTACAGTGAAAGCTCTAAGGCTTACAGAATATACTTTCCAGGGTTGAAGAAGATTGATGTCAGCAGGGATGTAACATTTGATGAAAACTCAGCATTCATCAAATCAAGGAAGGCACCTATCGAAGTTTATGAAGAACCTAAGGAAACTAGATTTCAAGACACTACCATGACTGAAGCAGTTCCAGAAGTTTTTCGTGAGTTTGAAGATCCGCAAGAACCTGTAGATCCACCCTGTGAGGATAACTCTCACAAGAGGAAACCTGCATGGGCTAGAGAGCTCATTCAAGATGCAGAAAGATTTGGCATTCCAGAAGAAGAACACAGAGCAAAGAAGAGAACCTGATCACATACCAGCTATGTTTCTTTACTCTGTGACATTATGAACAAAGAGCCTTCCAGTTATGAAGAAGCAGCAGAAAAGAAATAATGGAAGGATGCCATGGTTGAAGAATACCAATCAATAATGAAGAATGATGTTTGGGATGTTGTCCCAAGACCTAAAGAGAAGTCTGTTGTGACTTCAAAATGGATCATTTATATATGTATGTACGCATCATGTTGGATGCTGGATATGATCAGTTGGATCATTTATATATATGTACGTATCATGTTGGATGTTGGATATGATCAGTTGGATCATTTATATGTATGTACGCATCATGTTGGATGCTGGATATGATCGGTTGGATCATATGTATGTATTTTTGTATATGAATCATGTTGGATGCTTGGACCATGTATCTGTATATGTATCAGGTGGATACATTGTATGATCAGGTGGATCATGTATGGTGATATGTATCATGTATTTGTATTTGTATCAGGTGGATACACTGTATGATCAGGTGGATCATGTATGATGATATGTATCAGGTAGATACTTGGTATGCATCAGGTAGATACTTGGTATGCATCAGGTAGGTGCATTGTATGATCAGGATGATCATGGATGACGAGCTTCAGGATGTTGCTCCAGATGACATGCAGCAGGATGTTGCAGTGATGAGGATCAGGATGATCATGTGTACATCAGGATGATATATGATGAGTATCAGGTTGATACTCTATGGCCGTGGATCAGGTTGTGCAGATGAGCATATAATTTGGCCCTGGGAGATTTGCAATGGTCTTTCGAGGTTTTTCCTATGGCATATAATTTGGCCCTGGGATATCTGGAAAATGCTCTTTCAAGGTTTTTCTCTGGGAGGACATATAATTTGGCCCTGGGAGATCTGCATATAGTCTTTCGAGGTTTTTCCTATGGCATATAATCTGGCCTTGGGATATCTGGCAGATGCTCTTTCGAGGTTTTGTCCTATGGCATATAATATGTCCCTGGGAGATCCGATAGGTTGGGTTGTGTGCCTATAATAAGTCCTGGGATGCTCTTGCGAGGTTTTGCCATGACCACATATAATCTGTCCCTGGGAGATCCTATAGGTAGAGCTGTGTGCTCGTAACAGCCTGGGATGCTCTTGCAAGGTTTTGTGGTGAGCACATATAATCTGTCCCTGGGAGATCCTATAGGTAGAGCTATGTGCTCGTAACAGCCTGGGATGCTCTTGCGAGGTTTTGTGGTGAGGTCACATATAATATGGCCCTGGGAGATCCTATAGGTATAGTTGTGTGCTCGTAACATCCTGGGATGCTCTTGCGAGGTTTTGTGGTGACCACATATAATCTGTCCCTAGGAGATCCTATAGGTAGAGCTGTGTGCTCGTAACAGCCTGGGATGCTCTTGCGAGGTTTTGTGGTGAGGTCGCATATAATATGGCCCTGGGAGATCTTATAGGTAGAGCCGTGTTCTCATAACAGCCTGGGATGCTCTTTCGAGGTTTTGTGATGCACGTAATAAGTCCTGACGATTCCACAGTATGGCTAGTGATGACGAAGACCTGCAGGTGGTGGGCCTACATCCAGTATGAAAAAGAACTGGCTCTGTAGAACTTCCTATGACGAGTAGAGTCAGATATTGGTTGAGATAGCATCAGCAGTGACGATGACGATGACGATGCATCGATGATGATGATCCTGAGAAGAAGACTTGTCTAGCAGATCTGTGTCGAGAAATACCTTCCTAGTTAAGAGGGAGTGTTGATGTATATGTAACTGCGGAATGTATTTCATCTATGTATATCATATATACTTATTGTACCCTTATTAGAGATGTGTTATTCCTCTATAAGGAAGTTTCGTCATGTGGATTGACAAGTGTCGCAATTGTGTGTACTTGCCGATGGGTTATTAGACCACCATGTGTGGGGTCAACCCTGAAATATATATATTATAATGTGGATGTACCTAGCTAGACAAGTCAGCCCCATAATGTCACTGGGAAAATAGGTTAGTATAAATAGAGATCAGGTGATCTCTATTTAGATCATTCGGAAAGTTATATCTCTCTCACTCAGAAAGTGGCGCACTAGTGAGGAGGAGGATCATTTGCTACTAGGAGACTATCTCAGTGTATTTTGGTTGTACTTTGGTTGAGCCATTGCTTTCTCTATCTCTGAGGAAGTTGTGGGGTTTTTCACCTTAGGGTTTTCCCCACGGAAACTCTGTGTCTCTTGTCTCTCATGCTTTTGATTCTTGTGATGCTTGTCATGCTTATTGTGATTGTCATGCATTGATATACTGTATATGTTATTCTCTCAGTAAAGATCCTAGAGTATTGTGAATTAATGCTCAAAATTTAACACACCCTATCTGTTAAGTCAGTAATTTGTTTCTTCAATTTTTGTTTGATTTGCATTTTATTTCAAGTTACTCATTTGCTTTAGTTTTTGTTTTTGCTTCTTTTAAAGGAATTTTTGGTTGTTATGAGAAATTTCTGAATTTGGCCTTTATATTTTTACTTTTTTTTTTTGAGCCTTTACATTATTGAGGGGTTTCTTTTCAAAAAGAAGTGGTCATCATGTTTAGTAATGGACTCACAAGTCATATTATGAGTATAATCATCATTCAAATACATGCCAAAGCATAGATCATCACTTAACCTGCATGCAAAATGACCAAAATTTGAAAAATAGCGCCAAAATGCAGTTAATTTTATTCTTGTAGCGCTGGAGCCCGAAATTAACAAAGAGCGTGCTACAAGAATATCGCGACTCTCATTTTCTCCAATTTTTTAGCCGAAATTTAGCACGATCTCAGTTCTGGAGTGACTAGTTACGTGATTTGAGGATTTTATTACGTGCTATGTCAGTTTCCATCATGTGAACAGGTGATTTTGATTTATGGAAGAAATCGTGGTCATCATTACTCCAAATACAATTCAGCTTGTCAGAACAGAGGAGTATTTTCAGCGAGATATTACAACACAGCAGGCTGTCATTCCACTTGTCCACCTTGCAGGAATTGGGATTCCAAACTTACAGCAGAGAGCAATAAAAGCACTTGAAAGTGTTTCTGTCAGCTGGCCAAATGTAGTCGCAGATGCTGGTGGCATTATCGAGCTCTCTAAGTTCTTGTGAAGCTGTTACAATCAGGTAGTGAGCAGACAGTTGTAGTATCTCTTAATGTACTGATTGTTTTAGAGAAAGACGATGCATCAAGTGCTGAACTAATGGCAAATGTTGGTGCCGTGGAAGTACTTTTGGATCTTTTAAGGTCTCATCAATGTGAAGAAGCAGTGGCCCAGTTACTTGAAGATCTATTTAACAATACCAAAGTACGAGACATGAAAGTATCAAAGTTTGCTTTTTCTCCTTTGTCACATTATCTTTTTGATCCACAGACCCGAGTCTAGCCTGCCAGATTATTGGTTACTCTTGCACTTGGTGATCTTTTCCAGCATGATGGGCTTGCAAGAACAACTGATGCAGTGTCAGCTTTCCGTGCATTGTTTAGCTTGCTTGAAGATCATCCAACTGAAGAAATGACAATGGTGGTCGTATGTTCATTACAGAACTTAGTCATGCACAGTAAGACAAACAGGGTATTTGGCACAGAATTCTGCTTTATTTTTCCTGTTTTAAGTGATTGAAGTCAAATGCAGACCGCCAGCTGATGGAGAGGAATTTTTGAAAACCAAAGGAATTTTTTGTTCATAATATACCCATCTACAAAAACCTCTCTCAGTTTTGCAACAACTATCAAATATTGAAAGATTCAGTTTAATCTTTGCAGCCTATTTTCCAGGGATTTTAAATATTTAATATTTTCTTGTTTTAGTGTTCATTTTGCGGGGCCGATTCTGATTGATTGGAGATGAATTTTGAAAAAAAAAGAGAGGTTTTTGTCCATCACGGACCCATTAACAAAAACCTCTATAATTTTTTACACAGGTGTCACCAATTGAGAGATATGGGAGATTCTTTGACACCTATTTTCCATAAATTCGCCACATTTGCGAGGAATCCGATTTGCTATTTTTAGTCAATTCGTTGAGTTAGTTAGTTAATGTAACTGCTGGGTAGTTTCAATTTCGACCTAATGAAGGGGAGATGGAACTACTTCTTTGTAATTATAAAAAAAGGGACAAAGGGACTGAAGAATGGTTCTGGATTTTTGGGAGCATCAGGAGGTCTGCAGACTGTATTGTATCTTCAGACTTGTTCAAGAGATAAGTACTGTGACTCTTATGAGCATTAGCTGATGAAATAATGAAACATATGACTTCTTCCCCTCCAATTTGTTTGTGTTGGCTTTGTTATTGAGCTTGTTTAGCCTCTTAAATGGTAAATTCATTGCTAGTTAATGTCTGTTTTCTGGTGATGCTTATCCTTTATGTATGAACCTCAACACATTCTTTCTGTGGGATCTCATGCAATATGTTATACATCTTTATCAGTTTCTGTTTATGAATTAGTTTTTAATTTTCTTTTGAATGTATTCCCTGATTGTTCTCAAAGTTTATAACCATTTAAATCATACAAAAAACCCTAAACTTTGTTTTATTTATTGAGTTTTACTCTTGAGATTGTGTTAGCTTGTTTCTGTAGCCTTAGAAACAATTTCTGGCACAAACACTATCCATTTAGTCCTATATAAGTGAGGCTCATTCCCATACCAAAGGGAGGAAGACTAAGGTATCCATACGCTGGTGAAATCTACCTTAGAGGAAGGCTATAGTATCTACATGCTGGTGAAATCTCTCCCAAGACATTCCATTCACCTCTTGGAGAACTCATGCTTCCTTGGAAAGATATGGCAATTGATACGGTCGGAAAAGGGATGCTATGTTAAGTCTTTGGTTGTAGTCCTATATCTCTATCATGTACTCTTCTATTTGTAGTAATACAAATGCTTTCCACCAATATCGTTCTTATGTGTAATGATGTTGTGTTGTTTACCTGCTTAACTGTTTACGTAGATCTCTTATTGTATAGATGCTCTTTACTCGTTTCTCTTTTCTGTGTCTTGACAGGTCTTGCAGCTTAGACCTGACGACCATGGGACGTGGATCAACATTCGGGAGAAAGGATAGCGAATCAAAGAGGTAAGACATCTAGCACTTGATCCTTAAGTAGATCTAGGAAACGTGTTTGTATTCTGTTCTATTTGTTCTAGACTCACATTGAGCTAGGGAGATCCTGCTTGCGTCCGCTCGAGTGGATTGTCCGGTAACAAGACAGAAAATATTTCGCATCCGAGGCAAGTGTTTGAGTGATGCAGAAGGAATGGTATATCTATTAACCCCAAAAAATCACTTTTCGCAGTCACGGAAGGTAAGTTACTCGGATTCATTATTTCTAAACAAGGTATGATGGTTGATCAGAACAAACTCAAGTGATATCCCAGATAAATTTCCCCAGTTCAAAAAATTTTATGCAATCTTTCTTGGGGAAAATTAATTTTGTGAGACGTTTTGTTCCTAGTTTTGTTCATATTCTTAAACCTTTACAAGACATGATTAAGAAGGATTCAGTATTCAAATGGAATGATCTATAGGAAAATTTTTTATTGTAGAATTAGGAAAGCTATCGCATAAGCACCCGCCTTAATGTCCCCTGATTTCTCAAACTATTTTATCTTGTGTAAATATGCTTTTGACATCGCGTATGCTGCAGTTCTAACACAACGAAATTTTGAAGGAGATGAGACCCCAACATCGTTCATGAGTTCCACTCTAAAGGAAGTTGAGATTAATTATCCAGAAGTTGATAAGCATGCTTATGTTGTCTATAAAGCAGTCAAACATTTCAGATCTTACATTTTGAAGTCCATGACCAAATTTATAGTCTCGTATTCAGCAGTTCAGAACGTCTTAACTGAAAAGGAACTAGGAGAGAATCATACACATTGTTAGCACTATTTTTGGGATAAGCCTTAGGAAGGGGTTAAGCTCGTAAAAGTATTAAGTATTGATTTTGTAGATGAGATGAAGATCCACTCAAAGTAATACGAAGACCAAATTGAAGGGCGCTAATAAATAATAATGAAGATCTATGGTTGCAAGCAAGTTTCACAAAGGTAAAATGCTTAGTTATGGTTATGAGTGGAAAGGTGTTAAATGGCGGGAAGAATCAACCGTCAGATCTTGGGATGAAATAGATCTATGGTTATCAAGTGGTTCACCGATTATAAGTGCGTGGAGAAATGAAATTTCCAAATCTACGAAGTGGCGGTAGGCTCCACATATTTTGACGGTGCAAATCTGGCAGAGAAAGGCATCAACGACGCTCATTGGATTCGCAAATGCAACATGCATGAACAAACAACATTTTCCAAATTGGCGAAGTTTGGTAGAGACCGCACCTTTGGATGGTTGAGATGCGGATAAGATTCAGATCAACGACCAGCATTGGCTTCGCAGGTTAAAGGTGCAAGGAGGTAGCTTTCTGAAGGAGGAAGACTATGTTAGAATGTGGATTTAAACATGGAAAAGATCAACGACGCAGGATCGATCGTGCAGGTAGACGGCTGAAGAACTTCGCTACTGTGAGAGATGCAAGAACGATATGAAGAGGGATATAATATAAAAATGCATTGCACGGAGTTTGAAGTTCTTGTTTGTCATGTGCATTGGAAAGAGAAAGCCAACAACAGTGCAGAAAGAAGCCACCTCATACATGGTAGTAATTTTGTCCTCATAGAAAACTATTTAAATGGATGAACTTGAAGAAGTAGAACGCTCGGGTTTTGAACATCAGAAAATAGAGGAACTGTTAGAAGACAGGGATGTTGAGATCTATGATACAATACTGCTACATGGACCTATCAAAATAGTGAAAGAAAGACTGAAACTTATTAGAGGCCAGGGTATATATGTCCATAATGTCTACAGGTCATTTTTCCAATTTTTCTCAGTCGACCAAACCCTAAATTGCCCCGAATTCGTCGATTGGTGTGCTACTAACTATTCCTCCTCTGAGAGGGTAATTATGGATGCATCCAGCTCAAAAAATCTGTGTCCAGTCAATCCTGTCGTTATTAGAAAAGCCCTTTCAATTCCTAATGAGTTCAGTCTGAAGTCCAAAGATTACAAGGAAGAGTCCCTAATCTAGTATTTGAGAGAGTCTGCAGTTGAAAAGGGACAAATTTTCTATAGAGTTTGCCTAAAACCTAGTGTCTCATTGCAATACCAGCCTTTCCTAGTTGAGGTCAGTCTTTTTACTGAATAAACTAAGTGTGTCATAACCATGATAAGTCAATTCTTAGGATTGGACATAGATATGTGTGTTACTGAACCCCTGATGAGTCTGTTGTTTGTCCTTAGCACTTGTCCATTTGAGTTTGAAGAGTCTATCCAGTCAGTCCATTTCTCTTGCCTTAAATTTGATGAGTCCCTAGATAAGAATATCCATTCACAGCTAGTGGACTTCCACAAGACCAGAAGTTTCAGGTTTCAATTGTATTTGCTGAGGATGTTCTTATCATTTAATGAAGAAAAATTGCAGCTTCCTGAGATGATGCTCACAAAGGAAATGAACACAGACTACAGCAAATTCATGAACAACCTCATGTCAGAGGTTTACAGTGTTTTTTATCAGAAGAGATTTCCTAGAGTGTTGATAGAGATGATAGAGATTTTGCAACCTTCTCCTGAAAAGAAAATAGGTGACTGGTTTCTCTTGGAACACAGCACAATAATTAGAGTATATGGGTTTGCTCGTCCACCTTATGTACTACCAACATTTTTAACTCCTAGGGTGTTTTCTCTAGAATTGATCAGGGAAACGTTGAGGGTAGAAATTGAACATTTTCTAGATCATAAGAAAGCTTCAGACATTACGTTTCCATGGGTTGTAGGCCCATTAATCATTAAGAATAAAGCTTCCCTTTTAGCCATTGAGTGTGTGATAAGAGAAATGGGATTTCAAACAAAGGATGCCATCAATTATGATCCCCATCACATTATCTCCAACAGAAGACAAGACGGTAAAATAAAAGTCTTTGAGCACTTTGAGCTTGCAAGTCTAGCAGAGACTGCAAACTGGTTGGAATATCCCTGCAAAGTTTAGAAGGATGTAGATATGCATGAAGATTCCACTTCTCTTGTACTGAAAGCCACATCACCACAACCTAGCACCTCCAGCTTGGTCCTAGTAGTTGGAGCAATTATACCGCTTTCCAGTTTCTCTGATGGATCCAACAAAATGGAAGTCATTGATGCCATGGATGTAGAAGATGAGGACACAGAAAGAGAGACAAAAAGTGGAAGAGTCAGGGAAACAGATTGTACAGGTGACGACTGGTGAAGGTAAGAAGAAGTAGGTGAAGTCCAAAGTACTTGCCTTTGAAATCAAGGAGCATGTATTTGATAAAGCAGCTACTGAGCCTGTTGCAGAAGGAAAAAGTAGATCAGAACTGTTGGATGAATATAAACAGAATAAAGATGCAGCTTTAGAAGAATCAAATTTGTATGCAGAGGTTAGACAGATCTCTAACAAGGATGTATCCCTAGTCGCTATCAGAAGCCATGCTCAGAACACTTTGAATATGGCCATAGCAACCAAAAATAAGGCCATTGAACTGATAATGAACCTAGAAGATATTCCTGTTCCTGACATGATAAATATACATAAGGAAACTGGAGACATTATTTATGCCAAATTGTTAAAGGCTACATTAGAACTGTCCAAATTACAGTCTAGAAAGATCAAGATTGAGAATCAGCTCAGGCAGGAAAAGGTAGAGAATAAAGCTCACAAGGCACAGATAAAAAAACTGCAGACATAATTGTTGGCCACTGAGAGCCAAGTAGATAAAAGGGCCAACATACAAAACCTACTGAATGAGAAGGAAAATACTATTCAGACACTAAAGAAGAAACTGAATATTCCCTCCACCCAATTGATAGAAGCATCTGAGTTGGCAGAGCTTGAGAAGAAGAAAGAGGAGTTGAAAATGAATTAACAGATTGTAAAGCCAAATTATTGAAGTTTAAAGAAAAATAAATGCAGTGGCAAAGAGATATGTCCCTTATAGTGGAGAGCGAGAATAATCTAAAGGCTAAATTTGAAGATTTGGAAAATAAATTGCAAGAGAAAGGTAAAGAGTTGGAGAGTATGATCACCTCTTCCTCCATTGAATCCGGTGATTTCTCCATTGTACAAGCTATGGCACGAGTAAGCCTGAAAGACTTGGAACTAGTGGAGTTGCAGAAACATAACACAAATCTGGAAATCATGGTTTCAAAGGAAGAACAAGAGAAAAAGGCCTTGGGAAGCCAAATACCAAGAAATACAGGTTAAGAATGAAGAATTGATGAAGCAAGTTACAGGTCAATCATCATTGAAGGAAGCAAAACAAGTAATTTGGGATGGTATTATTGCATAAGCAAACAAATTTAGACCCTATCTTGATTTTATTTTAGACAAGGAAGCTGTAATTAAATTGGCCAAACAAAATGTGACAGTAGTAAAAGAGAAGTTGAATAAGAATCCCATTGAATGTGTTGAGAATGCCATAGAGTTTTTAAATGGGTTAACTGAGGATGAATTGAAAGCAGCAAACATAAAGGATAGATTATCTACCATAATTTCGGCCAGGAAGGTGGTAAATAAGCATCAACAGTTAGATACAATTTAGGCCAGGATAGATATCATGGCACACCAATTGAAGCTCTTTAGAGATATGTTTGATCCATTGTTTAAGCAAGGACTTCCACTCTTTTGGGAAGAAGATGGTACCATGATGACACAAAAGGAGTATCAAGGCAGGTTGATGGAATGCGGGTTGGATCATGCAAACTTTGCTGACATGAACCAATCACTGTCTGGAAAAACAGTTGTGGACAAGCTGGCAAAGGAGTTTGAGTTGGTCTTGATTTTCAAAGAGGCATGTGCACACCTACAGAACTATTCATGCAGAGATCATGTAGAGCTGCAGGTATTTCTAAAGGAGGTGGCCACTTCATATTTTCCAGCTGTCGACCAATGGAAGATTGTGGAGAAATATGGAAAAGGCAAGATAACGCTGCATGCATAAGGATTTTGAAGATCAGGGAGATTCTCAGTCTGAAGAATTAGTTACTTAGGCTTTTGTTTATTTACTAGGATCTGTTACTAGTTAGTAAATGTTCATTGACACATGTAAAGGCAGTTAATCCTATTTGTCAGCACTTGTCATTTCTGTTGTAACTGATTCTCAAAGATGATGGACCTGTCTGTATAGGTGTCATTACAGTTGTAACAACTTTTTGTTAGGGTGACTCGAGCCAGAGGGCTGAAGATACCTGCTCCTATATATTCACATGTAATAGAGAGGAAAAAGGGTTGGAACTCGTGAGAAATGGGCTTTGCATTGTGAGACTTTCCTTTAATAAAATCACAGCATTGAAACTAGTTTTTTGTAGAGATTCATGTGTTGTTTATGTTGCGGTCTATTTTCCCTCTCTTATGTGAATGTGTATCATGTTTATTACTTCCATAATGTTTTCCTTCATGTCTGAAATAAGTGTTTAATAGTACAGAATTCATACTTATATGCTCTGTCTATTGTTTTAGATATTCACAAAATATTTCCACTAAAGTTAACATTGAATTCATCCTTGTTAGATGCTCATGTTAATGGACTGTTCTTTATTTCTTCTTTCCCACCAGACCAAATAATTCCGACTATGACTGAATGGCTACCATTCCTATGTTATAAATGTGAAAATACGCACAGCAGATCTAAGAGATGATGTATACCTCACAAGAGTAATTATGATTAAGCAGGAAAATAGAAGAAGAGTGAACAATACAGTATAATGAGCAACAGAATAATATGGTACAGTAGAACTCGGATAGAAGGAATAATACTTCACACACACTAATTAATTAATCACAGTATGGAAAAATAAATAGTACAATGGTAGAGAGGATTCGAATGCCTAAGGTGGCAATTCGAATTAGCCTCTCAGAGTAATCATAAGATCAATAGAGTCTCATTGGAGCACAACTAGGTGTCCTCATGATCATCAGAGCACAACTGGAAGTCTTCATCATCATCAGTGGAGTCATCAATGCTCAAGTAACTGTCAACCATCAGTCAAACTAACTCTGGTAGGTGTAACTGAGTATAAACTGAAGACAGCTGGACTGGTAGGTGAAGAAGGGAGAGTTGCTTCCTAAAATAAAGGAAGAAGGGTGCATTAAGCAACTGGAGGGATAAAATTGAATAGTGAGAATCTCCTGGGGGTTTTCTAACTGAGGGCTAGGTGTTGGACTGATGACTGGGATGCATGCAAAATGCATGCAAACCCTAGAATGCATGCAAACCCTAAAAGTGCATGCATGACTGAAAATGTAAATGATCAAAATACTGGTGGGACTAGGATGGAGTATAGGAATATCCTAACACCCCCCCTTAATCCATCCCTGGCCCTGGTAAGTAAGACCAAATGTCACCCAATACAATGAATAATAACAGTCAATAAACCGAGGAAATGGGGAAAACCTCATGGGAAAAATACCCCCCCTCAAAATAGACTGTAAGGCACACACAAAATAAATGCTCCAAACTCAAGCAGGTGTGATGCTTGGTCATATGTATGGAGGTATATTCTTCTTGGGAAGAAGTGGATCATGCTCAAAAATCATGTGCTTGTACTTCCTCTTTAGATCGAATGTGATGAGAACAAATCCAACAGTATGACAATGATCCTTGAACCTGTGATTCGAATCAGCTGAGGTAGGATCAAATCTGTGAATGTGCATATAGTCCTTTGTCTTCTCCTTCGAACCACCATGGGTGAGATTATGCCAAAAATAACTATTACATGTTTGCTTGAAATCAAAATCAGATTTAAGACTTTCAAAACAGTTTCTTGAGATCTCCTTTGAACCAGCAGGGGTGAGATCAAAACTATCATATGCCTGAGAAATTATCCCAAGCAGTAATTGCTTAGAACCCAAATTAGATACAAGACTTGAATCATGGTTTCTTGAGATCTCCTTTGAACCATGAGAGGTGAGATAAAAACCAGTAGATGCATGAGAAATTATCCCAAACGAATGGCCACAGTTTCTTGAGATCTCCTTTGAACCAAGAGGGGTGAGATCAAAACCATGAGATGCATGAGAAATCTTCCCAAGCGAATGGCAATTGCCATATTCTTCAATGACCTTCTGAAAGCATGGAATTATGATCATATAGTAGTATAAAAGAGGAGATAGTTGGAGAGGAGTGAATGCATTACCTTCAATAGCTGTTTTGACCTCCGAAATAATCATGTGATCATGATGCAAACCAACAGACTCTGGTGCAAGAGAGGATTTAGGACCTTCTGCAATATCTAGAGTGTGAGTTGGCATAGAAAGAGAAGAAAGTTTGAGAATGAGTGTAGAATCTGCAAGTTCTTTGTCAACAACTTCAATATGAGATGATATTGGTTCATGATCTGAGAGATCATCAAGGGGAGCGAATGCATCACTTTGCTTGTTCTCGAAAGGGTTTGGACCAAATCCTTCATTCTGTATGCCAAATATTTCATCCAGATGGGCCCATAGCTCTTTTGGAGTTTCAACATCATCAATGATTTGGTAAAGCATGTATTCAGGCAAAGCAAACATCATTCTTCCAAGGGCCATGTCACCTTTATTCAACCAATCAATATTCTCTTCAGAGGATTCGAACTCTCTTTCAAAATAACAATCAAAGAGATCATGGCTCTTCAAATATGCTATCATTTTTGGTTTCCATTCATCATAGTTGAATGGAGAAAGAAGAGGGATTCCTTCTAAATATGAATACATTGAAGTTGTAGAGGACCTGCAAAAACAATATAGAATAACTGCAACTACTACGACTGCAAAAATGCAGAAATTGCTGCAATTGTTGCACTCGAAATCTGGATAATAACCTGCAAAAAACTCTCAAGAATGGAGATAAACAATACTCTCAACATGCTCTGATACCATGTGAAAATCTTCACAGCAGATCTAAGAGATGATGTATACCTCACAAGAGTAATTATGATTAAGCAGGAAAATAGAAGAAGAGTGAACAATATAGTATAATGAGCAACAGAATAATATGGTACAGTAGAACTCGGATAGAAGCAATAATACTTCACACACAGTAATTAATTAATCACAGTATGGACAAATAAATAAGAAAATGGTAGAGAGGATTTGAATGCCTAAGGTGGCAATTCGAATTAGCCTCTTAGAGTGATCATAAGATCAATAGAGTGTCATTAGAGCACAACTAGGTGTCCTCATGATCATCGGAGCACAACTGGAAGTCTTCATCATCATCAATGGAGTCATCAACGCTCAAGTAACTGTCAATCATCAGTCAAACTAACTCTGGTAGGTGTAACTGAGTGTAACTAAGTGTAACTAAGTGTAACTGAGTGTAACCAAGTGTAACTGAGTATAAACTGAAGACAACTGGACTGGTAGGTGAAGAAGGGCGAGTTGATTCCTAAAATCAAGGAAGAAGGGCACATTAAGCAACTGGAGGGCTAAAAATGAATAGTGAGAATCTCCTGGGGGCTGGCTAACTGAGGGCTAGGTGTTGGATTGATGACTGGGATGCATTCAAAATGCATGCAAACCCTAGAATGCATGCAAACCCTAAAAGTGCATGCATGACTGAAAATGTAAATGATCAAAATACTGGTGGGACTAGGATGGAGTATAGGAATATCCTAACAATAAATTTCCATGCAGCCGCACTCTTATTTGATATATTTGTTTATTTTGACTACACTGCCCAATGAATTATTACCTTGTTTCAAACAAACAACAATCTGATTTTAATTTTTACCCATATATCTGGCCTTGTTAAACAATTAGCGAGATATACCTCTCTGGAAAGAAAGAAGCCATCTCTCTTTCCTAAAGTTTGGTATTGTGGTTACCTTGAGATGACCTTCTCACAACTTGAGGTACATTTCAAGTGCTAACACACACTAGATGATTGCATTACAAGAGTATGATCTGGAATTTTGACTAGCCAAAATCGTTCGAGGACAAGGATTGTGTAATCTGGTAGCACAATCAACTAACATGAAGAATGACGGAGCAGAATGGCTTAATGAAGAGGAATCTAGAAATGATCAAATTTATTTCACACCTGAAGTTGCAGATTCCTGGTATGGTGACATTAAATTTTCTTAACTCACGGGTATGCTCCTCAAAACCTTGAACCTAGAAAAAGGAGAGCCCTCGGGATTAATTCTACTCAGCATTTGATTAATGAAGTTCTTTATAAGAAAAAAATTGATGGAATTTTATTACGATGTGTTTAGAAGCACAACGCCGATAAGATACTAATGGATTTTCATGTAGGATCTACTGGCGATCATTTCGGGGGAGAGACCATAGCACATAAAATTATAAGAGCTAGTTATTATTGGCCAACCCTGTTCAAGGATGCCCATGCTTTCGCTAGTAAATGTGAATATTACCAAAAATATGCTAGAAGTTTTAATACTTCTGCGGTTCCTCCTCATCTAGTTACCATGAATGCTCCCTTTCAGCAGTGGGGTATGTACATTGTTGGTACGATCAATCCTCCATTCTTAATGCAACATAAATACATTCTTACTACTACAGACTATTTCACAAGATGGGTGGAAGTAGTTCCGCTCACAGTGGTTAACACCAACTAGGTGATCTCTTTCCTTGAAGGATACATAGTAGCCAGGTTTGGTGTCTCTGAATGCTTAGTCTTTGATAATGGTTCATACTTTTATTTTGTCGATCTCACTCCATATGCATTAGAAAAAGGTATCAAGATAAAATATTATCCTAACTATTACCCTCAAGGAAATGGTCTGGTTGAATTGAATAATAAGAATTTTATCAAAATCATAAAAAAAATTATAGCAAGTAATAAAAAAAACTGGCACACCCAATTGTTCAACGCTCTGTGGTCAGAAGTCCGAATTTGGAATGATTATAAGCGCTTATCAACCGTTCTGATGTCCTGATCCCGACAGCTTCATTTGTTTAACTTCGGCAGTCAAAATTCTGAGTACATTTTAAGAAAGTTAAGTTAACACTTCTGACTTTTCAACTCCGATGTTTTCGGAAGTCGGAAGTTGGAAGTCGGCATGAAATCAAGTTAAAATTATTTAAGTTTCTCTACTTCTCGACTCCCGAAATTTTGCATTTGTCACAAATAGTGGAGGTCGGAAGTTAGATAATTGTGATTTGGTATACCAATTTCGTCCCTAATTCTCGAATCTTGAATATTTAAACTTTTGATCAATTGCAGTTGTCGGCAGTCGAGATGTTAGTTTTTACTTGAACATCATATAGAATATAAACAATTACTGAAAGATAAACAAGCACAACATAAAACACAAGAGACACAATTTATCCTGGGAAACCCTCTTGGGGTAGAAAACCCAGCAAAGCCTTCCTCAATATAGAAATCACAAAGTACAAAATATCCCCAAGACAAATCAACTACTCCTACACTTGTGTGCACCTCTCTTCTTCACTAATGCGAACTTGCTTGATTGAATGAGTGATTAGAAGTGAGAGAGAGCACTTCTATTTATATTCTTCCATTGGGGTGACAATTTCCCCAATAGGGCCAACTTCTCTACTTGACTGGTCAATTACATAATATAATAATCTTTTAGGGGATTTTATGAGCCGACACATGTCCTAGGGTTTACATTGATTCTTTC
Source organism: Larix kaempferi (assembly GCA_027924585.1). Lineage (NCBI taxonomy): Eukaryota > Viridiplantae > Streptophyta > Pinopsida > Pinales > Pinaceae > Larix > Larix kaempferi. The sequence continues at coordinate 6,505,192 of BSBM01001153.1, forward strand.
AATGACCTTTATATTATTAATTACATGACCATCATCTCCCGAAGGAGGAATACAATAATATAAATAGAATATATTCCGCAGTTACATTATTTTAACACTCCCTCTTAACTAGGAAGGTATTATGTGGGTAACAACATTTGCACAATTGACTTGTGAACTTCTATATGTCGTAGGAAGGCTTTGGATCATCATTTTTCTGGGGCATCATCTGCGGAGTAGCAACATCATCATCTGCTGAAATATGATCATCATCATTAGCATCATCATCAGCAATCATCCTCTTGCTGGAACATCATCTACTGGAACATCATCTTTGTCAACTGGAACTTCTTCTGCTGGAACATCCTCATCAACAACATCATCAGTTGGAACATCTTCTGTTGTCAGCAACCTCATCAGCTGGAACACCATCTGCTGAAACATCCTCATCAACAGCACCATCAGTTGGAACAACATCATCATCAGCTGGAACACCATCTGCTAGAACATCCTCATCAGCAGCACCATCAGCTAGAACACCTACAGCAACAATCAGTAACTAAGTACTGATACTATCAGTTAGCCAGTACTGATCTTCCCTCACCCTTGGAGAGGCATCAGCTCATGAGAGCCGGAACCATCAGTCAGCTAGTACTGATATTCCCTCACCCTTGGAGAGGCATCCATCCCTCCGGATAGGCATTAGCTCATGAGAGATGGAACCATCAGTCAGCTAGTATTGATCTTCCCTCACCCTTGGAGAGGCATCCATCCCTCTGGATAGGCATCATCTCGTGAGAGCTAGAACCATCAGTTAGCCAGTGCTGATCTTCCCTCACCCTTGGAGAGGCATCCATCCCTTTGGACAGGCATCAGCTCGTGAAAGCTAGAACCATCAGTGAGCCAGTACTGATATTCCCTCTCCCTTGGAGAGGCATCCATCCCTACGGATAGGCATCTATCCTTTCAGATAGGAACTCTATCAGTCAGCAAGTACTGATCTTCCCTCACCCTTGGAGAGGCATCCATCCCTAGGGATAGGCATCTATCCTTTTGGATAGGCATCATCAATCTCTCTTCCTAGAGAGGTCCCTCTGGACCACACCAAGATTATCTCAAAAGTACTCAAACGTCACACAAGCCAGAGGCTTAGTCAGCACATCAGCAACTTTTTCCTTTGTAGGAACATACTCGAGCTTCACAGCTCCCCTCTACACCATATCCCGGATATAGTGGAACTTAATATCGATGTGCTTCGGTCTATCATGAAACACAGGATTTTCTGTCAACTTGATGCAACTCTAGTTGTCACAAATTATCTCCGTAGCATCAATCTCTGCATCAAACAATCCTGTCAACATCTTGCGAAGCCACATTGCTTCACCACAAGATGAACAAGCTGCAACATATTCAGCTTCCGCTGTACTAAGTGCAACACGGGGTTTCTTTCTACTAAGCCATGAGATCACACCTGATCCCAAACTCAAGCAACATCCTGAAGTGCTCTTTCTGTCTTCAGCACTTCCATCCCAATCTAAGTCTTTGTACCCATACAGTCTGAACTCACTATCTAATGCATATATGAGTCCATATTCCAATGTACCCTTCATATATCTCATCACATGTTTTGCTGCAATCAGGTGAACATTCTTGGGTTCCACCATATAATGACTCAAAGTGTTTACCGCAAAACATATATCTGAACGAGTATTGGTCAAATACATCAATGACCCAATAATATGTCTATACATGGTGACATCCACTTTCTCTAAAGAAGCATCAATTAGAAGCTTCAAATTTGTCACCATCGGAGTGGTCATGGCCTTGCAATCCAGCATCCCAAATCTCTTTAGGGTCTCTACTGTTTATTTTCCTTGACTCGGGAAAATATCATCTGGAAACTGCCATACCTCAAGACCTAGAAAATAGTGCATCTTGCCAAGGTCTTTCATCTCGAATTCTGCTGCAAGCCTCTTCTTACATTCAACAATAGGCTTGTCTTCTCTTGTCATAAATAATTCATCCACATACAATAATAGTATCATGGGTTCATCGTTCATAATCTTGTAGTAAAGACTAGAATCCTCTTTACTCTTGGTAAAGCCCAAGCTCATCAGGAAGGTGTCAATTCTTCCATACCATGCTCTGGGAGCTTGCTTCAACCCATACAGTGCTTTCTTCAACCTGCATACATGTGACTTATTATCTTCTACTTCAAATCCTTTTGGTTGCTTGATATATACTTCCTCTTCTATGTTTCCATTTAGGAAAGCAGTCTTCACATCCATCTGATGTAGCTTCCATTTCATCTTAGCTTCCAAGGCAAGAATGGTTCTAATCGAAGTATATCAGGCTATAGGGGCAAAAGTCTCCTCATAGTCAATTCCTTCCTTTTGCGAGAATCCCCAGGCTACAAATCTTGCCTTGTACTTTTCAATGCTTCTGTCTGCTGAATGTTTTGTTTTGAAGATCCATTTTGATGAAACAATTGATTTGTCCTTCGATCTTGGTACCACATCCCAAACATCATTCTTGATGATGGACTGATATTCTTCATTCATGCCATCTAGCCATTCCTTCTTCTTTATTGCTTCTTCAAAACAAGCTCGTTCTTCTTCAACAAGATTGCACATCAAGGCAACATAGCTGGAGTATGGCCTTGGTCTCTTGATCTCTCTACTGGAGCCTTCTGGAGAACCATACTTTCCTGCATCTTGGATTAATTCACATGCCCAGGCTGGTCTTCTATTTCAAGAGATATCCACATGAGGTATCTCCTCAAGTATCTAAGGTTCTGCCATGTCATGACCCTTTGGGGTAGGATCTCCTTCAATATTTAGAATTGGTTATTTGGTTGATTCTGCAACTCTGGGAGCCTCCTACTCCTCTTCATCATCATGAGTCTTCTTAGACTTGTTGAAAGCTGAATCTTCATCAAATGTGACATCCCGACTAATCTCGATTTGATGGAATCCTGGGATGTATATGCGATAAGCCTTAGATTGCTCACTATAACCCACAAATATTCCCTTCTTCCCTGAAGGCTCTAGTTTCGATCTCTTCTCTTTTGGAATGTGGATGAACACCGAACATCCAAATATCTTCAGATGACTGACTTCAGGATTCTTCCCTATGAACATCTCTTCAGGGGTCTTGTTGCCAAGAGCACCATGGGAAATCCTGTTCTGAACATAGACTACAGTTCTGGAAGCTTCTGCCCATAGATGCATGGGTAAGTCTTGGTCATGGATCATAGCCTTTATTGCTTCTATGATCGTTCTATTCTTCCTTTCGGCTACACCATTCTATTGTGGATTATAAGGGACAGTGAGCTCCCTCTTAATCCCCGCTTGCTTATAGAAATCTTTGAAATTCCCTGAGTTATATTCCCCTCCATTGTCTGACCTCGGGATCTTAATCATCTTTTCAGAGATATTCTGTATGAGTGCCTTGAACTCTTTAAGCTTTTCAAAGACTTCATTGTTATTTTTCAGAAATTAAATCCAGGTTTTGCGAGAATAATCATCAATAAAAGAAGCATAATATTCATACCCGCTGAGAGAGGTGGTGGACATTGGTCCACAGATGTCTGAATGAATTATATCCAGAATACCTTTCGCCTTGCTATCGCTACTTGGAAATGGGTTCGTAGTGCTCTTCCCTTGACCACATCCTTTGCATACTCCTTCATGATCCACCTAGATCTATGGTAACCCAGTTACTACCTTACTTACAATTGGTAAGGCCTTATAGTGTACATGAACTAGTCTCCTATGCCATAGCTCATAGGGGTTCATGGTACTAGCCATCATTGCTGCATCTGCATGACCCTTTAGTTTGTAAAGTCCTCCTTCTTCTACTCCAATGACTACTGCATCATCAATAGTCTTCCCTTTAAGCCACATGAGAACTTCACCATCTACAAATGAAACTCGAAGACCTTTCTTATCTAATGTTGAAATAGATAGAAGGTTCTTCTTCAACCTAGGTACATAAAGTACATCCTTCATGTTCTTGGACTTCCCAGAGTCCAACTTGTAAGAGGCTTCTCCCATACCTTTGATAGGATATTGGTAGTCGTCTTCGAGTTTTACCTTGTGTGTAGATTCCTTCTGGATAAGATGAGACAAGGATTCTTTGTATCCTATCATGTGCTTTGAAGCTCCACTATCAACTAGCCAAGTATCACTTCCATGAGATACTAAACTAGTGAGTGCTGAGATAAGAACATATTCTTCACTGGAGTCTTCATTGGTCTTGTCATCATCATCACTATCTTCTACTGCATGAGCATGAAACCTATTCTTCTGCTTCTTGTGTTGTCCATGTTTGTTTGGACAATTCCTTACAATGTGTCCAGTCTTGTGGCATGAGTAACATTCAATTGAAGAGAAATCTTTTATGTTCCTTCTCTTCTTCTGGGGTCTTCTTGGAGAGTCCTCTTGGGGACGAGGGTTTTCCTTCCTCTTATTTCCACCTTTAGCATGAGTAGCTAAAGCTTGATCTTCATCGTTATTTAACTTCTCCTCTCTTACGACGATTATTTCTTCTTCTTGGACACATTCTTCCCATAGGTTTCTAAACTTGATTAGTTTCTTTTTGGCACAAATTCCACGAACAAATGGTTCCCAATCTCGAGGGAGACCATTTAGAGTATTCATCACAACTTATGCATCCTCTATCATATCCCCAGTGGCTTCTAGTTGTTCCTTGATCTGGGATACTCTGGAGAAGTATGAGTGGATGGACTCAGACTTCATGCTCTTCACACCCTTGAGTTGATTTCTCAAGGTCATCTTTCTGTTGATGTTCTTTCCTTCAAATAGACTGGTCAAGGCATCAAACATATCTTTTGGTGTCTTCTTGGAATACACATGGGGGATCAAGTGATCCTTGATGGAGTCAGTAATGATCCTCTTTGCTTTGATCAGGTTCTTCTTATTCCTTGCCTTTTCTTCATCTCCCTCTGGTTCTGTAAGCCCTTCCTTCACATAATTTTCTAGTTCATGCTCTTCAAGGATGAGCATGACTCTATACTTCCAGGATCTGAATTTCTCAGCTCCCTCAATATTTTCATCAAGCTTGGTATTGCTTTCCATTTTTCTATAATGAGAAATTCAAATGGAAATAGAAAAGTTTGTAGATCTTACCTTGATGATTTGTTGGATCTAGGGTTTGATAGAGAAACCCTAAAATTTCAAACTTGAAATTTCAAACTTCTGACAGGCCATGGAGATGTACTTGACTGAGGCGAGCAAGCTGGTGTGCTTAGATTTTGGAAATTCCAAAAATTTTCCCTTCAAAAGTGACCTGTGAAATTCGGATCTGCAATTTCTGGTATTTCTGGTTTTCTAGTATTTTTGGTTTTCTGGTCAAAATCCCAAACTAGGGTTTTCTTGATCCCGAGGTTCTTCCCAACCAAAAAGTTTGATCTTGGGCTCAAAAGTTCGATTTTTCTGAGGGGATCAATCCTATGCTGAGAAAACTCAAAAATGCTCCTTCTGTCAAAAGCCCTAATTTTTCGTGGCTGCACAATGTAATATTTCAGGCCAGCTCTGATACCATGTTAGTTTTTACTTGAACAACATATAGCATATAAACAATTACTGAAAGATAAACAAGCACAACATAAAACACAAGAGACACAATTTATCCTGGGAAACCCTCTTGGGGTAGAAAACCCAGCAAAGCCTTCCTCAATATAGAAATCACAAAGTACAAAATATCCCCAAGACAAATCAGCTACTCCTCCACTTGTGCGCACCTCTCTTCTTCACTAATGCGAACTTGCTTGAGTGAATGAGTGATTAGAAGTGAGAGAGATCACTTCTATTTATATTCTTCCGTTGGGGTGACAATTTCCCCAACAGGGCCGACTTCTCTACTTGACTGGTCAATTACATAATATAATAATCTTTTAGGGGCTTTTCTGAGCCGACACATGTCCTAGGGTTTACATTGATTCTTTCAATGACCTTTATATTATTAATTACATGACCATCATCTCTCGGAGGAGGAATACAATAATATAAATAGAATATCTTTTGCAGTTACATTATTTTAAAACGGGACATTATGAATTCTCATATTAGTTTTGTCCTCGACTCCCATTTTTTTTTAAATTTCCGGGAACACACGTCGGTACTCCTATTTCCGCAACCAAAATTCATATTTTTCCACGTGCCAAAGCACTTCAAAAAAAGGGCCTAATTAATATGATCAACAAATGATTAAGAACTAACCATCGATTTCAAGGAAGCTCGGTAGTAATTAATGCGCAATTGATTTGGTCCTAATCTAACATTTACTTAATCATTTTTTGAATTTTGTTTGCCATTAATGCACAATGAATTCCAAACTTAACCTACCAGTGTCCTCTGTATATGCAAGTGAATTATATCAATGTAGTCCAATTTGTTTCAGGATTTTGGAGGTATTGTATTATTTCATTAAGTTTTTCTCAGATTTTTCATGTTTGAGTGTCTTATTTGGGTTTTTTCCTCATTGCAGAACCATTTTCCTTTTCCATGGCTAAAAGAACCGGGTCTAAAGTTGCTCTGGAGCAAATGAAGCTAAAAGACCCCAATTTTGGATTTTATTTGGATACAGATGCATGGGTATCTGATACGCTCTGTCTGGATTGGGACAGGATCTGCAGTATTTTCGATAGTGATTATTTCTCATAATTTAAAGAGGAAGCCCCCATCTATCAAAACGTCAACAACTCTCATCTCCATTCCATTGTTGCGTTCCCTACTGTCATGCCATATACAGAACTAGTAAAGTGGATGATTTATTCGTAGATATCCCGAATGATACATTCAGAGACTTCAACTAGGTTTTTTATGCTTCGTTCAAAAAAGACACATTTGCAAGAATTTATGCACTAAAGACCCCACAACAACTTCTCACACAGGATTTCATAAAGGTGTTTGGAAACACATATGAACCAGATGTTCTTTTGAATACTTGGATGGACAACCCTAATACTTTTATACTCAGGCCAAATAGGTAATACCCAATTTCCTTGCTCAGAGAGTCGTATAAGCTGCTTGCGGCCATGATATGTCGGTTTTATGGTGCAGACACTTTCCAGTACTTCAAATTGGAATGCCCCCCCTAGCACACTATACATCAACTACATGTAAAATATTCAATTGGGCCTATATTTTCTATGTTACCTTCATAGATGCCATTTCTTAGGCACATAAGACTCCAACTATTAAGAAGCACAAGTTTTGTATGTATGCATACTTGATGGATATTGTGTGTGTTTCCTTCGATTATCCTGCCATGAATTGGCACTGGACCAGAAAAAATACCCCAATTCACATTTATTTTTCAATCCTCTAGGAAGAAAACTATAAACTCTACACCTATGATATCTATGACAAGTTTATCAGTGTTGTTTATTTTGCTATCTTCAGTAAGAATGCTCCTAGGGTTTCAAAGAATGTCATTTCTCTGATTTCCACTATGGGTGATTGGTACGTCTAGCACCTCAAACAGATGGTCACCGAACTAAATGATCCAAGTGACCCCGTTCAATTCCCTATCCCTAATGTAGGAAATTATACCATGGATACCTTCTTTGGATATTTTCCTATAGACATTTCACCCTATGCAGAGTCTGGTCATCAATATGAAATTATGCACTTTTCACAAGTGGAGGCATCTCAGACCATATTACATGATGTATATAATGTAAATACCAGTTTTAGTTTAGACAGAACCTTATAGACTTTATTTTTCGATGGTTCCAAGTCGAAAGAAGGAGCTAGAGCTAGTTGTGTTCTAATTGATACAATGGATAATAAAAAGATGATAGCTTGCATATTAGAATTTGAGAGCACGAATAATGTCGTAGAATATGAGGCTTTGATTAAGGGCCTTAGAAAATCGATCGACCTCGAAATTAAGGTCATTAAGGTTTAGGGAAACTCAGAAATAATTGTTCAACATGTAAGAAATGTTGATGTATATGTAACTTCAGAATGTATTTCACATATATGTATATTGTATTCCTATAGAGATGTTATTATTCCTCTATATGGAAGTGTCGTCATTTATATTGTAAGTGTCATAACTTATACTTGATGGGTTATTAGACCAGCTTGTTGGGGTCGGCCCTGTATAAGTCAAGTGGGTCAAAGGGTTATTAGACCACCCTATTGGGGGTCGGCCCAGTCATCATTATGTTATGTGGTTAATTTAAGGCTGACCTAGTAAAGGTTATTAGGCAAGTCAAGTCAAGTCAAGTATAAATAGAGTGCGGGAGGCACTCTATTTGATCATTCTATTCTCACACACACTCTTTGGAGAGTGGCGCACTTGTGGAGGAGGAGAAGCTGCTGCTAGGAGATGTCTATCTCGTATGCTTGGGTTGTATCATTTCTCTATCTATCTCTGAGGATGTTATTGGGGTTTTTCACCATTATGGTTTTCCCTAAGTAAACTCTGTGTCTCTTGTGTGCTTGCATTATTGTGTCCATGATTGATATGTTGTACATGTTGTTTTCTCAGTTAAGATCCTAGATCAAATTGAATTAAATTTTGAAAAAAATAACATGGTATCAAAGCTAGCCTGAAAGAAGGCATGGTATGGCATGTATGACACTTGTTGCACTTACGATGCTAGGGCTTGATATAGCAAAAACTATTCATCATAGCACTTTCGCTATAAATCCATTTTGGAGAAATTTTCGGATCTAAAAATTTTACAGGTCGAATATTAGATCCCCATGTACCTTTTTTCCAAAGGACAACTTCTAATTCATTGTACTTTGTGTTTTATGATCTGTACAATCTAGGGTTTCGGCCTCTTCCAGATCTGAGTCATAAACAGGTGACCTAGGAAAAAAGGTCATAACTTGGGCTAGGAAGCTCCAAATGAAATTTAATAAAACGTGACAGGTAGTGCACGGACTTTAATTTCTCAGGTAACTTTTTCAGAGGCCGAAACTAAACCAGTGACACGTGGCACTCCGTACAAGTTCGCTCTCCTGTTTTATCCCATAAATAGGTCACGTTGCGACACTTGGAATAAATCTCTCTCAGAGAATCCAATTGAGGCCAAACCCGTGGGGTTGGAAAGATGATAGGTCATGCTACCATAGGAAAACATTTCAAGACCTGTGGATTGGAATGTTTGGAGTTACACCAGAAATAATCAGGTGCATATTTTTGTCAAAACAGAATTGGATTTTGAGCACCTTCATTCATGGTTCCGGGAATTAGGGTTTCAGAGAAAGTTGGTACTTTTGTAATCGGATACCATGGCTGAATGTTACTCATCAAAATCGAAATTTAGATACCAAGATCAAATTTTTTGGTTGGGTAGAAGGTCGAGCTTGATCAAACCCTAGTTCGAGACTTTCATCGGAAAGGTGGAAAATTATGGCTTCTGCAAAGTTGGAATTTTTTAAGTTTGTGACCACGGCTGGAAGCTCCTCAGAAAAATCGAAGTTTAGAGCTTTGGATCGAACCTTTTGGTTGGGCAGAAGGGTGGGCTTTATCAAACCCTAGTTTGGGATCCTGTCTAGAAGATCCGGAAGTCTCAAAGGAGATTTTGAGGGGTGAAACTTTGTAGTTTTCAAATTCTAAGTATACCAGGTTGATCAGCTCATCAAGGCACATCTTTCTATCCTTTCAGAAGTTTGAAATTCAAAGTTTGAATTTTTAGGGTTTCTCTAACAAACCCTAATCCAGCTCCAGATCCAGTTTCTGCAAATCCAGTGGATTGGGTTAATCCTAGAACATAATGGTTTGGTCACCTGCATAAGTGAATAATTTCTTGGTTGAGAGGAAGATGAGGCTAATACCTTACGTAAGAAGATTACAAGCAATCTCGATAGGTATGACTTACAGGTATGTTTCGAATTCTGTTCATGGTTAAGTTTATGATATGTTTGTCTTCATATCATTACGGTTAGTACAATCTTGATTAATTACTAGACTTGTCGTATCACCTTAATAGAAGATATTCATTCATTAAGGTTTTGACACTTATGATTGTACTAATGCATTGTGATGTTGTATGAGGTTCATGTTGTTCGCTAACATGAAAGGTACACCAAGAAAGACAAATCATGTTCTACTTCAAGAACATATGATCATGGTGACATGAAGACAAAGATTCATCCATTGTCATGGATCACATAGAAGATCTACTTACGAGGTATGTATAACTTGGTTCTACAATGGTTAACTTATGAGACATGCAGGTTACTAGCACAAGTCATTGAAGAGAACCAGAAGACATCATGCAGGTATGTTAGACATAACTAGCTAACATAGTAATCCAGGTATGTTTTTCCTATATCAAATTAGAATATTACCTTGTGTTAGTATCCCTTATATAAGTATACTTGGTATGATTGGTTATGTTTATTCATAAAGTTAGAAATGTAAGAAATCAAGGGTTCATGCATATTATGTTTTTTATCTTGATTGATGATTTGACTAACCAAAAGAGTCCTCTGATCAAATAAGAATATGCATGAGTAAAAGAAGTCTTCCCTGAAACCTTGAATACTAATGCTTATTATTTCTGTTTGAAATGATCATGACTATACATGCTTAAGATTATTGTTTTTTTATTGTATTGAGAATATACTAATAAATGTATGATTATGTATGAGATCTCGAGGATATCACAATAATGATACTTGTAAGCATGCATAGTGATTGAGGATGGATATAAGTTCAAGGACAGGTAATCCAGGAAGCAAAGATCAAGAGGGAGCACACTCTAGTAGTTTCTGCAAGGATGCATATATTCAGAGGGAGTTGACCACTTCTCACAATCCACATCAGAATGGAGTTGCAAAGATCAAGAGGGAGTCCACCCAACAACCAAACAAAGATAAGTATTTGAATTTTCATTTCTTACATATTTGTTTGGTTAAATAATGTTGTTCAATGATGTATATGCTTATGTTCCTAGACTTAGGTTGTGTATTATGCATATTAGAATAATTGCATTAATGAACAATATACTACTAATATGCATGTGATGGGTAAGTGGCTTATGGCACTGTACAACATTCCATTGCTACTTATCTAGAATGAAACCTCTTTGCTGGCATGTTGGGAGTACTGGTAGAGATTGGAAGGCATCTAGAAAGTTACAGGATATGGATGAATGTTGTATTGAAGCATTGGCTAAAATAATTGCATGACTGTATGACATATTTCTTTATGTGTAAGAATTTGTTCTGAAAACTATGAGATGTTTCTAATCATGCAATTTAACTTGTTTTGTAGGAAAGATTGTATACCTTCACCTACAAAAGAATGACTACAACATTTGTTCCAGCAACAAAGATATCTATTGAAGATATTGAAGATATTGAATATATTGAAGTTCCTAGGATTCGGGAAGAATGCCATGATCGAGGAGTTCCAGTCGATCATGAAGAATGATGTTTGGGATGCAGTCCCAAGACCTGAAGGGAAGTCTGTTGTGACTTCCAAATGGATCTATAATATCAAGCATGTTGCAGATGGTAGCATGGAGAAATACAAAACGAGGTTTGTAGCTCGTGGCTTCTCCCAGAAAAAGGGATTGATTATGAAGAGACTTCTACACCTATAGCTAGGCAAACTTCCATCAGATCAGTACTTGCTCTTGCTGCAGTGATGAAATGGAAGATACACCAGATGGATGTCAAGACAGCTTTCTTGAATGGTGTAGTTGAAGATGAAGTGTATGTGGAGCAGCCACTCGGTTTTGAGACATATGACAGAGGGTCGTACGTGTGCAGATTGAAGAAAGCCTTGTATGGCTTGAAGCAAGCTCCTAGGACTTGGTATGGTAGGATAGACAACTTTCTATCCAGTTTGGGCTTTACTAAGATTAAAGCGGATTCCAACCTTTGCTACAAGGTTGAGGAAGGCAATCTAGTGATACTACTTTTGTATGTGGATGACCTATTTGTTACAGGTGAGGATAGATTGATTGCCGAAAAGCAGCGGAAGCTTGCTGTTGAGTTCAAGATGAAGAACTTGTGGATGATGCACTACTTTCTAGGCATGGAGGTGTGGCAGAGTGCAAATGGAATATTCCTTGGACAAGGGAAGTTTGTAGTAGAGATCCTGAAGAGATTCAGCATGATGGACTGCAAGGCCATGGCCACACTTATGGCATCAAACCTAAAGCTTATGTGTGATGCTTCATCTGATCCAGTTGATGTCATTGTGTATCGTCAAATGATTGGGTCCTTGACGTACCTGACGAACACGAGACCAGATATTTGCTTTGCAGTGAACACATTGAGCCAGTTCCTGACGGATCCGAGGAGTGTTCACCTGGTTGCTATAAAGCATATTCTGAGGTACCTGAAGGGTATAGTTGACTATGGGCTAAAGTATGATGCGAATCAAAAGTTTAACCTGCATGGTTATGTTGATTCAGATTGGGTAGGCAGTGTTGCAAATAGGAAGAGCACATTTGGGTGTTGCTTCAGTATGGGATCAGGTGTGATCTCTTGGTTTAGCGGGAAGCAGTCCTGCGTAGCACCGAGTACAGCCGAGGCAGAGTATGTTGCAGCATGTTCGGCTAGTTGTGAGTTAGTATGGCTCCGAAAGCTACTGTATAAGTTATTTGATCTTCTGCTAGAGGCTACTGGTATCTTTTGTGACAAATAGAGTTGTATGAAGCTATCTGAGAACCCAGTGTTCCATGACAGGTCGAAACACATTGAGATCAAATATCACTATATCAGGGATATGGTGCAGAGAGGAGCAGTGAAGCTCCTATATGTTGCGACGGATGAGCAGATTGTAGATGTACTGACGAAACCACTAGCCAGAGTGAAGTTTGAGTACTTATGAGAGAGGCTTGGTGTTCTTCAGATTGACGACACTTTGAGGAAGAAGTGATGGACACATTTGTTGGAGCCATTCCAAGCATGGTGAGAGGAGGATCCTTCCATGGATGTGGATATAAGCGTTGGATGATGAGCATCAGGATGATGCTCCAGTTACTGCTATGTATGTATGCATCATGTTGGATGCTGGATATGATTAGTTGGATCATTTATATATATGTATGCATGCATCATGTTGGATATGATCAGTTGGATCATTTATATATATGTATGTACGCATCATGTTGGATGCTGGATATGACCAGTTGGATCATTTATATGTATATATGCATCATGTTGGATGCTGGATATGATCAGTTGGATCATGTGTATGTATCTATAGATGTATCAGGTGGATACATTGTATGATCAGGTAGATCATGTATGATGATATGTATCAGGAAGATACTGTGTATGCATCAAGTGGATGCATTGTATGATCAGGATGATCATGGATGACGAGATTCAGGATGTTGTTCCAGATGACATGCAGCAGGATGATGCAATGTTGATCATCAGGATGATCATGTGTACATCAGGATGATGTATGGTGAGTATCATGTTGATACTCTATGGTCGTGGATAGGTTGTGCAGATGAGCATGTAAGTAGACCTGGGAGATCTGGACAGGATGAAAAATGCCTCAGATGCTCTTTCGAGGCATTACTCTGGGAGGACATGTAAGTAGACCTGGGAGATCTGGACAGGATGAAAAAGGCCTCAGATGCTCTTTCGAGGCATTTTCCTATGGCATGTAAGTAGACCTGGGAGATCTGGACAGGATGAAAAAGGCATCAGATGCTCTTTCGAGGCATTGCCATGACCACATGTAATCATACCTGGAGATTTGGTCAGGATGAAAAAGGCCTCAGATTCTCTTTAGGGTTCTTGCTTGGAAAGACACCCTTTTAAGGTTTTGTGATAGGAGTCACATGTAATAAGACCTGGAGATCTGGACAGGATGAAAAAGGCCTCAGATGCTCTTTAGGGTTCTTGATTGGCAAGACACCCTTTTAAGGTTTTGTGACTGTCACATGTAAAAGATCCTGGGAGATCCAATAGGTCAGAGTTGTGTACCCGTAACATCCTGGGATGCTCTTTCTAGTTTTTGTGATGCACGTATAATTCTTGAGGATTCCACAGTATGGCTAGTGATGATGAAGACTTGCAGGTGGTGGGCCTACACCCAGTATGAAAAAGGACTGGTTCTGTAGAACTTCCTATGATGAGTAGATTCAGAGATTGACTGAGATAGCAGTAGCAGTGATGATGACGATGATTCAAGGATGATGATTCGCTGATGATGATCCAGAGAAGAAGACTTGTGCTAGAAGACTTGTGTCAAGAAATTCCTTCCTAGTTAAGAGGGAGTTTTGATCTATATGTAACTTCAGAATGTATTTCACATATATGTATATTATATTCCTATAGAGATGTTATTATTCCTCTATACGGAAGTGTCATCATTTATATTGTAAGTGTCGTAACTTATACTTGATGGGTTATTAGACCACCTTGTTGGGGTCAACCCTGTATAATTCATGTGGGTCAAAGGGTTATTAGACCACCCTCTTGGGGGTCGGCCCAGTCACCATTATTTTATGTGGTTAAGTTAAGGCCAACCTAGTAAAGGTTATTAGGCAAGTCAAGTCAAGTCAAGTATAAATAGAGTGCGGGAGGCACTCTATTTGATCATTCTATTCTCACACACACTCTTTGGAGAGTGGCGCACTTGTGGAGGAGGAGAAGCTGCTGCTAGGAGATGTCTATCTCTTATGCTTGGGTTGTATCATTGCTCTATCTATCTCTGAGGAATTTATTGGGGTTTTTCACCTTTATGGTTTTCCCCAAGTAAACTCTGTGTCTCTTGTGTGCTTGCATTATTGTGTCCATGATTGATATGCTGTACATGTTGTTTTCTCAGTTAAGATCCTAGATCAAATTGAAGTAAATTTTGAAAAACTAACAATAAATGCAATTCATTGTGTTTTGTTCCACTGAAAAAATTATCAGAGAGAATTCTAGGACTTGATTAATCACATTGAATCCTTCAACATAAAATCTTTCCCACTGTCTCAAAACATTGATGTTGATTTACTTGCCAACATTGCTTCTAATTTAATGTCTGCAGAAGGTTTTTCTCTTGATGCATTCTCCATTGAACTAATGTACAGACCTTTGATTCTCGACAATGTCACTAACTGGAAAGTTTTTGATGATGATAGCCATATATTATATTTTCTCACAGCCTAGGACACATTCAAGGACGTGGCTATTGATGAATACAGTCATCATCAATCCTTATCTCATTGAAAAAATCCTTCCCAATTTTCTTCAGACTCCCAGAAACCTTCTATCTTAATTACCAAATCAGTCATAAGACTAGAAATTTTTTATGATCTACAGGATAAGTTTAAAAGGGTGACAAATTGTTAAACTAATAGCTTTTGTATGAACTACCAAACCGAACAGAATCCACAGAACATCAATCTTGGCACAGGATGTACCCCTACCGAAAAGGTTTCTTATATCATATTATTTAAAGAATATAAGGATTTTTTTGCATGGACTTACGGCGATTTAAAAAAATTCGATACAAACATCATGTGGCACAATATACCCATGAAACATGATATTCAACCTTATTAATAAAATCTTAAAAAGATGCATCCCAAGTTAGAGCCATCAGTTAAGAAAGAACTGGATAAACTTTTGTTGGCTAGGATTTTTTTCCTAGTTAGACACACCCAGTGGGTGGCTAACTTGGTCTTGGTACGTAAAAAGAACGGGGACATCTGTCTCTATGTTGATTTCTGGAACCTGAACAGAGATTCTGAGAAATATAGCTACCCAGTTCCCTCAATGGATCAAATCCTACAAAGGGTATCAGGATCATAAATTTTTTCACTATTAGACGGTTTCTCTAGGTACAATAAAGTTTTAGTATCCCACTCTGACCAATTAAAATCTGTGTTTAGGACCCCCCGAGGAACTTTCGCATATATAAATATGCCTTTTGGATTAATAAACGTAGGAGCTACATTTCAGAGAGTGATGGATATCGTTTTTAGAGGTTTAATTCATAATTGTGTTGTAGTTTATTTGGATGGCGTTACCATTTTCTCCAAAATGGGGCAGGAACATATTTCGCATCTGAGGTAAGTGTTTGAGCGATGCAGGAGGTATGGTATCTCTCTAAACCAAAAAAAATCAATTTCCGCCATCACGGAAGGTAAGTAACTCGAATTCGTTGTTTCTAAACAAGGTATGATGATTGATCCAGAATGAACTCAACCGATACCCCAGATAAATTTCCCCAGTTCAAAAACGTCCATGCAATCTTTCTTGGGGAAAATTAATTTTGTGAGATGTTTTATTCCTAGTTTTACTCATATTTTTAAACCTTTACAAGACATGATTAATAAGGACACAATATTCAAATGGAATGATCTATAGAAAGAATCTTTTTGTAGAATTAGGGAAGCTATCGCAGAAGCACCCGCCTTAATGTCCCTTGATTTATAAAAAGATTGTATCTTGTATACATATGCTTCTGGCATCGCGTATGTTGCAATTATAACATAGAAAAATTATGAAGGAGATGAGATCCCGATATCGTTCATGAGTTCCACCCTGAAGGGAGTTGAGCTTAATTATCCAGAAGTTGATAAGCAAGCTTATGTTGTCTATAAAGCAGTCAAACATTTTATATCTTACCTTTTGAAGTCCAGGACCAAAGTTATAGTCTTGTATTCGATGGTCCAGAATGTCTTAAATCAAAAGGAACTAGGAGATAAGGTCGCAAATTAGACCGACCAAAATTGTCTGAGGACAAGGATTATGTAAGGTGGCAGCACAATCATCTAACATGCATAATGACGATGCATAATGGCTTAATGAAGAGGAATCTGGCGATGATAAAATTTATTTAACTCCTGAAGTTGCAGATTCCTGGTATGGTGACATTAAATTTTTATTAACTCACGGGTATGCTCCTCAAAACCTTGAACCTATAAAAAGGAGATCCCTCGGGCTTAAGGATACTCCTTATCATTTGATTAATGAAGTTCTTTATATGAAAAATTTTGATGGAATTTTATTATGGTGTGTTCAGAAGCATGACATCGAGAAGATACTAATGGATTTGCATGCAGTACCTACTGGCATTCATTTCAGAGGAGAGACCACAACACATAAAATTCTAAGAGTTCGTTATTACTGGCCAACCATGTTCAAGGATTTCGATGCTTTCGCTCGTAAATGTGAAGATTGCCATAAATCTGTTGGAAGAGTTAAGAATTCTATGATTCCTCTTCAACCAATTTCCATGGACGCTCCCTTTCAGCAGTGGGGTCTATACATTGTTGGTCCAATCAATCCTCCATGCAACATAAATAAATTATTACTGCTACAAACTATTTCACAATATGGGTGGAAGCATTTCCGCTCAAAGTGGTTAACACCAACTAGGTGATATATTTCCTTGAAGGGTACATAGTAACCAGATTTGGTGTCCCAGGATTCTTAGTATTTGATAATGCTTCATATTTTTCTTCTGTTGATCTCACTAAATATGCATTAGACAAAAGTATCAAGATAAAATATTTTGCTAATTATGATCCTTGGGGAAATGGTTTTGATGAATCGACTAATAAGAATTTGATCAGAATCATAAAAAAAACTGTAGCAAGTAATAAAAAAACTAGCACACCCAATTGTTCAACGCTCTGTGGGAAGACAAGCTAACTCCTAAAGATTCCATTGGCAACTCACCCTATTTCCTAGTATATGTAAAAGAAGGTATCTTGCCTCCAAACTTGGTCTTCCCTTTGCTTCAATTATCCAAATATGTTCAGGAGGACGACTCCTCTGCCTTAGAACATAGGATCAATGACCTACTCTTATTAGAAGAAGAGAGGCAGAAATCCAAAAATAAATTTTATCAACACCCGCAGTTGGTCAAACACTGGTTTGATCATAAATCCTCTTCTCGGAGGGATTTTCAAGTGGGAGTCCTTGTTCTGAAATGGGATAAACCCCATGAGGAAAAGGGTGATAATACAAATTTTCAATGTTTATGGCTGGGGCCATTTACTATTTCCGAAAAATTGGGCCCCAACACTTTTCGATTGCAAACAGTAGAGAGGTACCCTGAGACTTATTCAATGAATCCAACACTTTTCGACTGCAAACACTAGAGGGGTACCCTGGTCAAACATTGGTTTGATCATAAATACTCTTCGCAGAGGGATTTTCAAGTGGGATACCTTATTCTGAAATGGGATAAACCCCATGAGGATACCAATTTTCAATGTTTATGACTGGGGCCATTTACTATTTCTGAAAAATTGGGCCCCAACACATTTCGATTGAGATTGAGAACACTAGAGGGTACCCTGATACTTATTCAATGAATGTTCAGGTCTTGAAGAAATATATCTAGTTTTCTTGTACTAGGCTTGTAAATAGTGTGGTGTTGTTTTCCTGTTTTCTTTATTGTTTCTTTGGTCATTGAGTTTTGCAGTTTAGCATTGTGATTTTAATAAAGTGGCTTAATCATTCTTTTGGGAATTAATTTTTTCTTTGAAAGGTCAAAGGAATGCAAAATAGGTTTTAAGCAAGTCATCTTATGGTGAATTTTTGCCTCATTGATTCCTTCTTATAGGTCATTTACCTATGAGATTCTGAAATATCTTTACCGAGTATCATTTATCAAGATTTTCAGGGGGGGATTTTATACATAACCAAAATTCAAACAAGACTTAAGGTACTATAGATAGAATTTTCTTTGAAAATAATTCCCTTGACTTGGCATGAGTATGGGATATTTTCGAGTGGAAAATATTTAAATCCTTTATTTCATTCCTAGATCTTAGATCTTAAGGAGCACTTGGAATTGCTTCCCCATCCATAAAGAGATACATGTTTAATCAATGATTGAAATAATTTATTCGAAATTAAATGACCTTAAGGGTGAACTGGAAGATAGGGGGTCTCATCACGAGCCAGCCTATCCTGTTCATAAGTTCTAGTGGAATGGCATATCTACATCTGGTTACCAAGCCAGTGAGATGGATTTTAGCTTAAAAACTGAAATATAGGATATCTTATTATAAGTCGGCCTATTCATGATCTCCGAGTACTGGTGAATGACACTACTAATAATTGATTACCAAGCCAAAGTGGTGTCTTGTAGTTATCCCTTAGCAAAATTTATGTAAAATAAATAAATAAATCTCAATCCAAAAGTTGACTTAATGGACAGGAGGTCTTATCACAAGTTGACCTAACCATGATCTTGAATTATTGTGGAATGACATTGTCATTAGCTGGTCACCAACCCATGATAATTCCCTTTCAGTTTTTACCTGAAAGGAAGGGGGTCTCATCACAAGCCAGCCTAATCATTCTCCGCAAGCTTTTGTGAATGGCGTTGCCACCAGCTGATCACCAAGTCAGGGAGGTGTCCTTGAATTTTACTTTGGAAAATATAACGTACATGATAATTTTACGTAAGTACCTCTAGTGGATGGGATAAAATCGATCCCTTGGATTAAAAGGAAACACTATCGAGGCTATGGATGCCCGCTGGTAGCAGTGGCAATGCCTGTGACATTGGGATTTTACTTTCAATGTGCTACTTGAATCATCTTTGCTCATGTTCTAGTCTTGATCAATATTAGGAAAGGAAATTCTCTAGTGTTCTTCTCTTTTGCAGAATATCCTATTTGGCCTCTAAAACATGCTTAATTCTACTCCCTGGTGATATTGATTATTGATTATTAAAATTGGAAATATTTTCTAAGAAGTTATCAGGTTTGTGATCCTTAAGAGGTGAATTAGTTATGTCTTAAGCACCTAATCCTTGATTAAAACCTAAAGACACATCCATTTTTTATGACTGGACATAGATAACTGGTTCTTCCCAGAGAGTCGTCATTTGTTGTAGCCACAACGATCCCATCTTTTTTAAATAAGATGGGAGCCCCCTATTTGCAGCATTGTTTGCTTAGTTTATTTTTCTTAAAAGTATTTTGTTATTTTGTTTACTTACTATTATTTGAGGTTTTGCTTAATGATACTTAGAAAGGAAAACCTAAAACAAATTGAGTTTTGAATCATACTAGTTCCAATTTTGCTAATTCACTTAATTAAGCAAATTAAAAAAATAAGCCGGAAGTTGGAAGTAGGAATTATTATAATCCCTTATCAACTACCCCGACGTCCCAATCCCTACGTCTTCATTTGTTTAACTTCGGCAGTTGAAAGTCGGGAGTACATTTTAAGAAAGTTAAGTTAACACTCCCAACTTTTCGACTCTAATGTTTTCAAAAGTTGGAAGTTGGCATGAAATCAGGTTAAAATTATTTAAGTTCCCCTCCTTCTCGACACCCAAATTTTGCATTTATCACAAATTGTGGAGGTCGGCAGTCCGAACATTGTGATTTCTTATACTAGTTTCGTCCTTGACTCTCAACTCCCGACTCTTTAAACTTATGATCAATTGCAGCAGGCGGCAGTAAGTACGTTATGAATTCTCATATTAGTTTTGTCCCCAACTCCCGACTCTTGAATTTTTTGAATTTTTGAGGACCCGCATCGATACTCCTATTTTTGCAGCCAAAATTGTTAGAATTTTGATACTTCCAGGATGGTTCTATTAGATCTTCAAACAACTTTCATTATTATCACAATAACCATAAACAATAGGATCATTGAAAGATAGACAAGCAGAACATAACAAGAGAACATGAAGATTTACCCTGGGAAAACCCTCTCACAGGAAAAACCTAACAAAACTTATTCAATAGAGATTCGTCAGAAAGTACAAGTTCAATTTCATACAATAACCCGAGAATAAGATAAAATAGAAACCCTAAGAAAATATGTCTTCAATGCAACTACTGTTTATCTTAAGCAAACTTGTCCTTCTACTTCTACTCATGTGAACTTGCTTGAGTGAGATGATGCACCAAATGATCTAGGCACCACTCTATTTATACTAGTTAAAAACTGGCCTTTTTACCTAACTGGGCCGACTTGACTTTCCCTAATTGGGCGGACTTGATAGGGGGAGTTTTTCCTATTGTTTGGGGCAGACTGCCCAATTTTTGGGGTAGTTTACCCACTGAGCTTACTTGTCTATTTTACATGATTTATTTTATGATTTTTACATAATCAAATACAATATGAATATTTTCTAAAGGAAGTACAATAAAAATACAATAAGAATATCTTACGAAGTTACATTCTTCAACACTCCCTCTTAACAAGGAAGGTATTCTTCCAACCCTATTATCATCATCATTGTTGCTATAAATCTGTACTCTGACCATTGAATTCTGACATCTCTCTCGAATCTATACATCACTAGAATTTTTGAACCATCCAGTGGGTCCATCCCAAGAGCGTACATTACATAGCATACCATGACCACCTGCATTACCTCGCCCTTTATAATGAACAAGCAATCCATCTGGTGGGTCCAACCCAAGAGCGTACATTACGTTGCACACGACGACCACTTGCATCACCTCACCACGTGTCTAGAACATCTCGTGAGTGTATCCTAGGAGACTCAATTACGTCACACATAGTGACTACCTACTACCACGTCACATTTCATCATCGAGACAACACATCTCTGTGAGTGTATCCTAGGAGACTCAATTACGTCACATAACCAGTGACTACCCGCTACCATGTTACCTCATGTGGAGAACATCCCAGGTCCAAAACCTGCATCTTTGCACATGTGTGTTTTCCAACATAGTACTACAGTCAGGAGACGCAATTACGTCACACACAGTTACTACCTACTGCATCCTCATGGGTGTAGTCCAGAAGACTCAATTACATCACATAACTCGTGACTACCCGCTACAACCCCGTGAGTGTAGTCCAAGAGACTCAATTACGTCACATAACCCGTGACTACCTGCTACAACCTCACATCTCAAGTAGAGACATGCCCAAGAGCTCAATTACGTCACTATGTGACTAATTGCGTCTCACACGTGCTATGTTACTCATCACTCCCTCTTGATCTAGACCACTCCAAGATTGTCCTTGAAGTACTCCAACTTCAGTCTCGGTAGAGGCTTGGTCAACACATCAACTATCTACTCCTCTATCGCTATATACTGGAGCCTCACTGATCCTCTCTGCACCATATGCCTGATATAGTGGTAATTTATCTCGATATGCTTTGACTCGTCATGAAACATCGGGTTCTCAGACAACTTCACACAAATCTGGTTGTCACAAAGAATACAAGTCGCCTCTAACTCAAGATCGAACAAACCTGCAAGAAACTTTCGAATCCACACTGCCTCATAGCTTTCCGAAAAAGCTGCCATATACTCTGCTTCGGTTGTACTGAGTGACACACTCGTCTGCTTCCTGCTAAACCATGAGATCATACCATGTCCCAAACTGAAGCAGCACCCTGATGTGCTCTTTCTATCCATGAAACTACTGTACCAATCTGCATCAACATAATCCTAAAGGTTAATCTTCTAGTTTGACGCACATCTGAGGCCATAACCAATCATAGCCATTAAGTAACTCAACACATGCTTTGTCGCAACTAGGTGAACACCTCTCGGCTCTACCATGTACTGACTCAATGTGTTCACCGCAAAGCATATATCTGACCTCATGTTCGTTAAGTATATCAACGAACCAATCATCTGCATGTATATTGTGGAATCCACTATTTATGAAGAAGTATCACATAACAACTTCAGATTCGATGCCATTGGTGTGGCCATGGCCTTACAATCCATCATCCCAAATATCTTTAGGATCTCTACCGCATATTTTCCTTGAATCAGGAAAATTTCTTCTAGATTATGCCACACCTCAAGACCTAAGAAATAGTGCATCATACCCAGGTCTTTCATCTCAAACTCTACAGCAAGATTCCTCTTCGTTTTTGCTATGAGATTCTCATCACCTGATAGAAATAGATCATATACATACAATAGTAGTATCATAGGTTTCCCATCCTCAACCTTGAATTAAAGGCGCTTTACTCTTGGTAAATCCCAAGCTCATCATAAATCCATCAATCATGTCGTACCACGTCCTGGGTGCCTGTTTCAAACTGTACAAGGCCTTCTTCAATCTGCACACATCATTCTTCTTGTCATGTGTCTCAAATCCTAGTTGTTACTCCACATACAATTCCTCCTCTACTACACCATTCAAGAAGGGAGTCTTCACATCCATCTAATGTACCTTCCATTTCATTATTGCATCCATTTCAAGTATAGTTCTAATTGAAGTGTATCTTTCTATAGGAGCAACAACATCTCGCCATTATCGACTCCCTCTTTCTAATAGAAACCATGAACCTTGCCTTGTACTTTTGTAGTATGCTTGATTTTGTAAATTTGCTTGAACCTTCATCACTTGTTCTTTGGAACAACTCTCATCATCATTCTCTTGTAGGTCATAGCACACGATCTTTCCTATAAGTCAAATTTAGTTATATGATTAGTATCATTCCACGTAATGACAACTTCTTATGCATAATGTACACAGTCATGTAACTAATGAATCTTAGCCAATGCTTCCGCACAACACTCATCCATATCCCATATACACATGGTAACTATCTAGATTCATTCCATCTCTACCAGAACATACTATTAACAGTGTACACTGCTCTCAACATGTTAGCAAAGAAGTTTCATCCTAGACTAGCTCCATCAAGGGATCATGGGATGTTGTGCAACACTATAGGCCACTTACCTATAACATGCACCACATAAGCCTATTGATCGTTAATATTAGTCATATATAAATTCATAAAATAAAAAGGTATCACATATCTACATGTAACTGTTATGAGTAATATCCTTCAAAATACACAAGAATTCAAATGATAGTAAATACTTATCTTTCATGTGTTTTGTAGGCTCCCTCTTGGTTTCTGCCTCCTTGCAGAAATCACTGGAGTTTCTGGAAGTGTACTCTGCTCCATCATCTTATTCTAAATATATTGATCTTCTTCTTCGTCTAGTCTAGAACTTTCTGAAGTCTTCATTATTGGACTCAAGAACTAGATTCAAGATCTTCTTTTGCTTGGAAACAGATTCTTCACACCATCATGTTTTGTTTGGATCTTGGGTATACCAGTCACCATTTTGCTTACGATCGGTAAAGCCTTGTAATGTATATATATGCAATCCTTATGTGCAATAGTTCACTTGGTTCCATAGTGTCATGAACCAATGCTTGATATGGTTGACCTTTTAATTTGTACAAGCCCCCCTCTTGCTCTCCAATTACTATTGTATCATAAGAAATTCAAGACATATTCTTCATCACTTGAGGAATCTTCCCTTGCTTTCTTCTTAACTGGTTCATCATCTTCTGCAGCATGAGCATGATGCCTCTTCTTATTTCCTTTCTTGTTGTTTCCTTTGTTCTTGGGGAAATTTCTTGCAATGTGACATTTTTCATCACAATTGTAACATCTAAAGTTTGAGTAATCCTTGTGAGGTCTTTGATTCTTTTGGAATATTCTAGACTTATGAGAGTGTTCTTCTTTCTTGTTCTTATTTGCATGAGCTTCCAAGGTTTGGTTATCATCTTCACCCATATTCTCTTCTCTGGCTTCAATTCTGGCTTCTTCCTGAGTACAAGCTTCCCAAAGCCCACTGAATTTAATGAGCTTCCTTCTAGAACAAATCCCTTGAATGAATGATTCCCATGATCTTGGGAGACCATTCAATGTAGTCATCACCAATTATGTATTTCAACATGATCTCCAATAGCTTCCATTTTTTATTTGATTTGGGAGGCCCTTGTGAAATAAAATTGAATACTCTCTGATCTATGCATATTCACACCCTTGAGTTGATTTCTCAAGGTCATCTTCCTGTTAATGTTCTCCCCTTAGAATGATCTCTTCAATGCATCGAACATCTCTTTGGGAGTCTTCAAAGATGAGATATTGGGGGATCAAGTGATCCTCGATGGATTCAAAAATGATCCTTTTGGCCTTAACCAAATTCTTCTTGTGTCTAGATCTGTCTTCATCTCCCTCGGACTCCGCAACTTCTTCCTTGACATAGTTGTCCAACTCATCATCTTCAAGATGAGCATCACTCTATACTTCCAGGAACAGAAGTTATTTGCTCCTTCAAGCTTATCCTCAAGCTTGGTATTGTTTGTCATCTTCATAAAATGAGAAAATCAAATGGAAATAAGGATAATAGGACTTACCAAATGGCATGCTCCAATCAAGTGCTTGCTTCAATGCCTTCTGAAATCTGTCTTCTAGAAGACTTACGGTTTGTAAGAGAAACCCTAAATTTTCAACTTTGGGATCTTGAAAACTGAATGGAGAGGGAGATTCGCCTCCCTAAGGCAAGTTGAGAAAAGGTCATTTTATTCCAAAGCTGTGGATAGAACTGCCAAAAATTGGAAACCCTAATTTCTATAGTTGTTGTAGTTTCTACAAAATTAGGTCAAATTTTGAAAATTCTCAGATATGGAATCTACCTCCAGAGGAAGATGTGCCCTCCTAGGGAGAATTAGATTGACCTCCTTTTAAGGATGATCTATGGTGAAAATCCTTCGGAAAACGAAAACCTAGTTTTCACTTCCAGTATTTTCTACTGCACAAGGTCTTCTTTCAGGCTAGCTTTAAAACCATGTTAGAATTTTGATACTTCCAAGATGGTTATTGTTATCACATATATAGTAGCCAAGCTACCATACATTATTTTTCTCATTCCAGTACACTATTCAGCCAGTTCCCTTACATTTGATATGCTGAGATGAGCACCTATATTGGATAACTATCAGATTGTGGACAGCATTTGTGTTCCCCATGCCATGACTGAGTCTCAGGACACTCAGAGAGATGACCGATGTAGCCATTATACCATTGGTACAGAGCAGTCAGTAGTGCCCAGAGTTGCAGCAGCAGTTTCAGAGGATAGATGATGGTACAGGTTGATGAGCATTCAGGTATATGACTCAACAGGTATATCATGGTGTTATGGTTAGATTGCTTTTATACTTATTCTTATAGCATGTCTTAGCACTTAGTGTCATGATCTGGCGATCATATAGATATGTGGACCTATTTGATCTATTATATATATTATTGTCCCTACTCAGACTTAGAAGTTCACTATTCATACTCATTGGTTTTACCCTCCTTAGGGAGAATAGAGGTGATTATTCCACCATACCTTGGCTTGCTAGTGTTGGCTCCATTATTCATTGTCTTCATCCATCCATGAACTACCTTTTAGTTTATCACCCTGACTTACTACTTGACTAGTGACATGGAGGATCGTTTCCCCACTGTAGCCTCTGTATTGGATGAGCTTCCTTGTTTATTGTGTCTCGGCTCTGAGTTGGTGACAAAACTTACCTATGGTGAGTTGGAGTTCCTTGGAATTCCCCCTAGTCACTAAAGTGGTGTTGGCTAAACCTGAAACTTTTAGTGCTGCCATGAATACAAAATCTGGAAAAAATGAAATGCTATATCTTGTATGAAAAGCCCATTCATGCAATGTGTTTCTAAACACACATGAATGAGAGGCATGCCAAATGAAAATGGCCATGAAAATAAAATGTTATATCTTTTGGAAATGTAAATACCTAGGTAAACAAGCTGTCCATGACACACCTAGAAGTGCTCGGGTAAACAAGTGCCTTAAAAACACACCTGCAGCAGAAAGCCTAAAATAAATGTAAATCTATGCAATGTGTTTATAAACACACATAGATCAAGGCTATGGAAACTTCAGGCCCAAAAAGCAATGGAACTTAAATGCTATATCTAAACAATTGTTGGCCTTATTTGTATTATGGATTGTGCGCATCTGTGAAGGTGAATAAACCCTCTTTGAACAACTCATCCATTTGTGAGACACCGCCATTCCCTGTGTTGTTGCTCATTCAGTATATACTATGGTGTGTATTCCCTTTCCCTTTCCAAAGTGTCACAAAGTTAAGTCAGTCAATTCATCCCTTAGCCTATCCAATTATTTCAGCCTTCACCCTTCACTAGCAAATTGATCACAGCTATGAAGTGAGTATGATCCTGAAAGTCTAGTCTGAGTAATAATAATAATTAACGACACTATATATTTGGATTTAGATCGCCAGTTATGATTACTCTGTGTTATAATTGTTATTTGAATAAGTTGTAGAGCATGTATTAACCTTGACACTTTGCAGCAGCTTTGGATGATGGTCTGAGTTATATTTGGTCTTGGTTAGACCCATTTTGACCATGGAGGACCATGGGACATGAGATGTTAGACCTTATGATGATATGGATAGATGATATATGGTCTATGTATACATACATGATGATTCTATGCAGCAGCTACAGGGTTATGATGATGATTCTTGGGTTACAGCAGTATTATTGGCCTTGTTCCGGTATATTGGATATTTATTTTGATCATGCAGAGACTCATATGGTGTATGAGTACACATCTTGGATGGATTTGGACCTTCTGAGTCCAATGGGACAGTTTGTTTTCAGTTCCGGGCACTTACAGTGATGATTGAGCCTCAGTAGGCTATCCCAGTGCAGTTTTGGTCTGTCGGAGGCCTTGTCAGAGCAGATGTGATTTTTATCCGGTTGACCTAGGGCGCTGATGATGGAGGGGGTGGTCCAGCCACTTGTTTTTACCATATTACCCCCCTCCCGGACACACTGGTGCCCTCACCTTGACAGCGCGGGCACTCCAGGAGGCTGGTTTGGGCAGTTTCACGCTTCCCGAGGCATTTCAGGATTGGTAGAAATGGCTATTGAGGAAATCGATTTGGGCTACTGAGGCAAATTTATGGCATGGGATGATTAGTGATGATAGATCGGGGTCTTCCACACCTTCTCCAGCATTTTCAGCTTCATCGGGACCCGCATCCATCACTTATGGCACTTTCTGTGGATTTCTGAGGTCTTTTTGAGGCCTACGATTTGACTATGGTGGCACGATTTGGTACATTCATGATCATTTTATGATTATTGTGCTATGGGGATTGACCAAGGAGGGATAAAATTACCCCTTGGACCCACCATAATCCTCTTATGATATTTTGTCATCATGATTTGGTGGGATTCCCCTCTTCTAGGGCGATTTTGTCCACTTACATAATATTTTATTAGTGATCCATGTATTTTATTGTTGAGCTCATCTCAACCATTGATTAGACATTTGTATCTTTTAATCTTAGCCACTCATTCGAAAAGTGGTTAGGGTTTTGGTGCCTCTCCTTCCTATTTAAAGGAGAGAGCTTCTCATTGTAAAGGGACTTTTGGCCCTGGATTATTGGAATAGAAAATTATTATTGCATCTATCTCCAGTGTTGTGGTGAATGTTTTTGGTGTTCGTTCGTTGGTTCTTCCTTTGCACTGAGTTATTGGAGATCTTGTTTTCCATATATTTTGTACCACGATTTTTGCATCTACAGGTGGAGGCCGATTTGCTTTGAGGAGGAAGTATTGGCAGGGGAAGACTCTCCCTACTTCTTCTTTGGATCTCTTCGTTGGTAACAGGGAGTATTACTGTCCCAGGACCTTCTATTTCATGTTACTGTTGCATTTCTCTTGTATTTCCTCCATGCTTGATCTTACTGATTGAATCGCTATTCCTTGGTTTGACAAGTAGAGGAGGTCGCACGTGTGGACTAGGGCATCATTTCGGCAAGCAAAATCAACAGTTTCTCATTTGATATCTGCAGGAATCTTCCTCAACATCAAGGCATCTCATTCACATCACTCAGGTATGATCTCAAGGTAAGTTCTATCTCCATGATCTATCCAATTGTCTAAAATATTTCAAAACCCTAAATATTTCAAAACCCCATTCTACATTTTTTCAGATTTACTTAGATCTAGTGGGTTGTTGGGCATAATATTCAAAACCCACCTCTATAGCATCCATGCCATCCCGGATCTATAGTTTGGTGAGGATTGGCTTCCGTTTGACCCCCCTCCCAAGCCAACTTAGCTTCTCCCAAGCAAGGCGCACTTCCTAGTTTGAGCAAGTTGACCTAGATTTAGGTGGTGGGTGTTTGAGATTCCACTTGATTCGTCATCTACACATCCAATAACATACACCCAGATTGTTACTTTTCTGAAATTCACCTTGTGGGCCCTATTCCACATTTTGAGGGATTTAATCCCCATTTTGGACCACTTGGAACACTTAAACTCAGATCTACTAAGATCTAGCCGTTGGATTGCCACGAAATTATAGATCCACACTCCTACCTGACCAACCTATCCGGATCTAAAGTTTGGATGCCATCCGACTTGTCTTGACCTACCTAACCCCATTTTTGGCCTCCTTGGGCAAAGTCGCACCACCTTGGAGAAGTGAGTTGACTCACTTCTGGGACGTGGGTACTTGAGATTCTTGCGGATTTGGAACGAGAAAAATTCAAAACCTAAGTCTAGAGTGTCACTTCGTCAAATCCTGCCTTGGGGATAGCATTCCTTGTTTTAAGGGATTGTGGTCCACTTGGGTCAAACCTAGATCTAGACATACTTATCCATCAAGACCTTTATTGCCCACTTGACTCATACTATAGGAGTCCTCAACCACAAGTCAACCCTACTTTGACTCCATTTCCCAATTCCCAAGGCACTGGTTTCTCTCCAAGTCAATTCGACTTTCCTAGATTGTTGAGTTAACTTGTGGTTTGACCTTTGCATGGTGAACCAAACCCTTGAAGCCATCATGTATCATGGTCAAGCTTGTCATATGTACTAGTTATCCCCAATTCAACCCTTAAACTACCCTGCATTGGACACGGTTCCCAAGGCAGTGGATCTTCCAACATTGAACTAGTACTCTAACCCTAGATCTCACTTCGAACTTTATAAGTCACTCTCACATCAACTATGAACCAAAACTATACCTATTGAACCCCTCACTTGGCTTGTGACTTCATCCTAAGGTCTAGGATAAACCATACACCTAACTTCACTTAGAAATACCCTGAATTGGTGTCTTGGTTGTGATCTCTCCTGTCGGGAGTAGATCGGGTCTCCCCCTTTGTTATCTGGGCTAGATAACATAAAGTGAAGGTTGCCTCGACTGGCATGACAACCATATATTGTAGGTCGAGGTGATCGTGGTTGCACCTTTTGAGTTGCCCTTCCCTATTGCCATCCATGACTGGATACATCCATAGGGGTAACTACAGCCTAGGTGGTAACATTTTGTCGCCGTTGCCGGGGAGGCAATAGCTTACCCTGGTCTGACATACTTTTCTTAAACCCTTCCCTTTCTCTTTGCCAACATTTTGGCGTCGTTGCCGAGGAGGCAATAGCTTACCCTGGTCCGACATACTTTTCTTAAAGCCCTCCCGTTCTTTTTGCCCAACATTTTTGTATTTAAAGGCATAGGGCTTACCTTGGACAAGCTAGTAGTCATTGTTCACTCTCTCCTGCATATACAACGACACATATCTTGGTAGAAGAGTTTAAATCTACCTGGCGACTCCCAATCGTGACTCTGCTGAGGAGCGAGCTCATTCACATCCCTATAACACTAGAATTAAGACAGATCTTATCATTATCTAGAGCCCATGGGGTGCATCATTTTGTTTTCAGGTTCTTGAATTTAAAAAATAAATATAAACAATATAAAATAAAAAAATAAAAATTATTATCCATGGCTGCTTCTGAGCGACCTAGAACTTTCGGTCGTTTAAAAGTTTTTGACTTTTCAAAAATTGTTGGGTATCCCCATCATATTCCTCATCAAGCATGTGCAAGGTTGCCTATTTTCAATGGAAGTTATGAAATCTCTGCTAAAAGACACCTTGAACTTTTTAGGGAAATTATTAAAGAGTTATCCATAACCCATGAGGATGTGTGTATGAGACTATTGGCTTCATCTTTCAAAGAAAGAGCTGGTCTCTGGCTTTCGAATTTGAAACCCAATAGCATTTCTGGTTATGACATGTTCGAAAATAAATTCCTAGAAGAATGGGGAAGTGAATTTGATGATATGTATCTTTCAAATCAAATCCAAGATCAAAACCTTCCCCTTTCCGATCTTATTGTGGAATCATTTAACAATCAAATATCAAGTGATTTGTCAACATCCGGAGAAGACCTTTCCTACCCAATTTCTTCTGATGATAAGTCTTCTACTTTTGAGTCGATCGAAAGTCAAATCTTTAATCATTGTACAAACCATAAATTTTCAAATTGCTTTTTAGGTAGCCCTAGTCCTGATCCTGAGGGAATTTCTGAGGATGAACTTTTAGTTAACAGGTCTACTGAAGTTCCTCCCTCAGAGAAACTCATTAGTCATTCTGTCTTTAGTGATCATTCAATCCCTTATCAACTTACTGAAGAAGAAGACAGTGGAGACATTAACCAAGATCATTTAGTAGTGCTTTCACATGATCATTGTGCAAATAATCAGGATGTTTTAGATGAGCTTGTTAATTTTATCCCTGACAATGATCATTTATCCTCGTATGAATTTAATGATGAATCAATAAGTCAATCTCAAGGTGAGGATGAATTAGTGAATCATACTAGATATTCTAATCTTTGCTCCACTTCTTATAATGAATCTTTAAATTTTCCTTTTTTCATCTTTAATCAAGATAACTTAGAGTTAGATAGTTACGGTCAATCTTGACCTCAGGTTGTAGATATTAAATTTGATCAAAAGCTTGAAATTATTCCTAGAATAAATGATGTTTTCTATTATCAAAATCCAAGGTCAAACTTGTTTATCCATTTGGGAGAATTTTCATATTTGCAATCCACCCTCCTTTCCCAACTCTTTCAATCATCTTTGGGTTGGTGCTCTAGTCAATCTTTTGCCTTGGAAATTTTTAATAGTGATTACATGTTTGGAGAAAAAGCACTTCATGTCCCTTTTCAGTCACTTTGGAACCATAATGCTTGTTGTCAAGTTATTAATCACTCTTGGTGGCTAGGAATGGTGTTTAAAGATCAATTCCATTTTTTCTCCATTTTTGAGCATCAAGTTGGTTTGACTTTGTTTTTTCGTCCTTTAAACTTTAAGTTATCCCCACTTGGTCTCTATTTGATCATTAATCCTAGGGAGAACCAAATCGAATATGTAAGAGAAGTAAATGAGGAAGTTATGTTCTGTGAAAAAGAATTGAGTTACAAGCCTTATATTTTTCCTCCATCAATCTTAAGCAATAACTTGCATGAATTTTATGATCCTATCAATTCTTGGATGGAGGATGTTTGCATCAGTCAATCTTTTCCTTGGCATGATTTCATTTTGCACCATGCAAACCTTTATTCAATTTTTGAACAAACCTAGAAGATTGCATTATCAAATTCTCTAATCTTTAATCCAATCATGACTTGTTTCATTACCAGAAATCAAAGAAGAATCACTAATATGTTTGATGAATGGTTACACTGGTTTTATGATTTTACCTAGCATTTGTGCTAACTGGTTAGATTAGAGTAGGTAGGAACTGAATAAGCCTACTTGGGCAGTAGTTAGTCTTTTCAGCCATTGAGTCTGGCACCTAGTTTATCTCTAAGCTCCTTTGTAAGCTCTTAGTTTAGTTGAGTACCTGTCACTTTTCTTTTTCCTGCACAATAAATTTCAAATTTTGCAAATTATGTTAGTAGTTTAATTTACTTTCTGCACTTATATATTTCATGCATTTATATTTCTGACATAGAATAGTTTTTATTTCAGTTGGTTTTATATTTTTCCCACACATGCGGCATGAGGTATTTTTGATGTCTGTGAATGCAGAAATAGGTTGCAAGAATAAAAGCTAGAAGCAAAATGGTAGAGTGCTGGATCGCGGATTTCAGTAGCAGAGGTCGAGGACCAGAGATTCTGAAGTTCTCAAGTGCTCATGTCAGCAAATCACTTGTCCCAGCCGGAGCCAGATGTTATCACATATATAATAGCCGGGCTACCATACATTATTTTTCTCATTCCAGTACACTATTCAGCCAGTTCCCTTACATTTGAGATGCTGAGATGAGCATCTATATTGGATCACTATCAGATTGTGGACAGCAGTTGTGTTCCCCATGCCATGACTGAGTCTCAGGACACTCAGAGAGATGACCGATGTAGCCATTATACCATTGGTACAGAGCAGTCAGTAGTGCCCAGAGTTGCAGCAGCAGTTTCAGAGGACAGATGATGGTACAGGTTGATGAGCATTCAGGTATATGACTCAACAAGTATATCATGGTGTTATGGTTAGATTGCTTTTATACTTATTCTTATAGCATGTCTTAGCACTTAGTGTCATGATCTGGCGATCATATAGATATGTGGACCTGGTTGATCTATTATATATATTATTGTCCCTACTCAGACTTAGAAGTTCACTATTCATACTCATTGGTTTTACCCTCCTTAGGGAGAATAGAGGTGATTATTCCACCATACCTTGGCTTGCTAGTGTTGGCTCCATTATTCATTGTCTTCATCCATCCATGACCTACCTTTTAGTTTTTCACCCTGACTTACTACTTGACTAGTGGAGGATCTTTTCGCCACTGTAGCCTCTGTATTGGATGAGCTTCCCTGTTTATTGTGTCTCGGCTCTGAGTTGGTGACAAAGCTTACCTATGGTGAGTTGGAGTTCCTTGGAATTCCCCCTAGTCACTAAAGTGGTGTTGGCTAAACCTGAAACTTTTAGTGCTGCCATGAATACAAAATCTGGAAAAAATGAAATGCTATATCTTGTATGAAAAGCCCATTCATGCAATGTGTTTCTAAACACACATGAATGAGAGACATGCCAAATGAAAATGGCCATGAAAATAAAATGTTATATCTTTTGGAAATGTAAATACCTAGGTAAACAAGCTGTCCATGACACACCTAGAAGTGCTCGGGTAAACAAGTGCCTTAAAAACACACCTGCAGCAGAAAGCCTAAAATAAATGTAAATCTATGCAATGTGTTTATAAACACACATAGATCAAGGCTATGGAAACTTCAGGCCCAAAAAGAAATGGAACTTAAATGCTATATCTAAACAATTGCTGGCCTTATTTGTATTATGGATTGTGCGCATCTGTGAAGGTGAATAAACCCTCTTTGAACAACTCATCCATTTGTGAGACACCGCCATTCCCTGTGTTGTTGCTCATTCAGTATATACTATGGTGTGTATTCCCTTTCCCTTGCCAAAGTGTCACCAAGTTAATTCATTCAATTCATCCCTTAGCCTAGCCAATTATTTCAGCCTTCACCCTTCACTAGCAAATTGATCACAGCTATGAAGTGAGTATGATCCTGAAAGTCTAGTCTGAGTAATAATAATAATTAACGACACTATATATTTGGATTTAGATCGCCAGTTATGATTACTCTGTGTTATAATTGTTATTTGAATAAGTTGTAGAGCATGTATTAACCTTGACACTTTGCAGCAGCTTTGGATGATGGTCTGAGTTATATTTGGTCTTGGTTAGACCCAGTTTGACCATGGAGGACCATGGGACATGAGATGTTAGACCTTATGATGATATGGATAGATGATATATGGTCTATGTATACATACATGATGATTCTATGCAGCAGCTACAGGGTTATGATGATGATTCTTGGGTTACAGCAGTATTATTGGCCTTGTTCCGGTATATTGGATATTTATTTTGATCATGCAGAGACTCATATGGTGTATGAGTACACATCTTGGATGGATTTGGACCTTCTGATTCCAATGGGATAGTTTGTTTTCAGTTCCGAGCACTTACAGTGATGATTGAGCCTCAGTAGGCTGTCCCATTGCAGTTTTGGTCTGTCGGAGGCCTTGTCAGAGCAGATGTGATTTTTATCCGGTTGACCTAGGGCGCTGATGATGGAGGGGGTGGTCCAGCCACTTGTTTTTACCATATTACCCCCCTCCCGGACACACTGGTGCCCTCACCTTGACAGCGCAGGCACTCCAGGAGGCTGTTTTGGGCAGTTTCACGCTTCCCGAGGCATTTCAGGATTGGTAGAAATGGCTATTGAGGAAATCGATTTGGGATACTGAGGCAAATTTATGGCATGGGATGATCAGTGATGATAGATCGGGGTCTTCCACATCTTCTCCAGCAGTTTCAGCTTCATCGGGGCCCGCATCCATCACTTATGGCACTTTCTGTGGATTTCCGAGGTCTTTTTGAGGCCTACGATTTGACTATGGTGGCACGATTTGGTACATTCATGATTATTTTATGATTATTGTGCTATGGGGATTGACCAAGGAGGGATAAAATTACCCCTTGGACCCACCATAAGCCTCTTATGATATTTTGTCATCATGATTTGGTGGGATTCCCCTCTTCTAGGGCGATTTTGTCCACTTACATAATATTTATTAGTGATCCATGTATTTTATTGTTGAGCTCATCTCAACCATTGATTAGACATTTGTATCTTTTGATCTTAGCCACTCATTCGAAAAGTGGTTAGGGTTTTGGTGCCTCTCCTTCCTATTTAAAGGAGAGAGCTTCTCATTGTAAAGGGACTTTTGGCTCTGGATTATTGGAATAGAAAATTATTATTGCATCTATCTCCAGTGTTGTGGTGAATGTTTTTGGTGTTCGTTCGTTGGTTCTTCCTTTGCATTGAGTTATTGGAGATCTTGTTTTCCATATATTTTATACCACGATTTTTGCATCTACAGGTGGAGGCCGATTTGCTTTGAGGAGGAAGTATTGGCAGGGGAAGACTCTCCCTACTTCTTCTTTGGATCTCTTCGTTGGTAACAGGGAGTATTACTGTCCCAGGACCTTCTATTTCATGTTACTATTGCATTTCTCTTGTATTTCCTCCATGCTTGATCTTACTAATTGAATCGTTATTCCTTGGTTTAACAGGTAGAGGAGGTCGCACGTGTGGACTAGGGCATCATTTCGGCAAGCAAAATCAATAGTTTCTCATTTGATCTCTGCGGGAATCTTCCTCAACATCAAGGCATCTCATTCACATCACTCAGGTATGATCTTAAGGTAAGTTCTATCTCCATGATCTATCCAATTGTCTAAAATATTTCAAAACCCTAAATATTTCAAAACCCCATTTTACATTTTTTCAGATCTACTTAGATCTAGTGGGTTGTTTGGCATAATATTGAAAACCCACCTCTATAGCATCCACGCCATCCCGGATCTATAGTTTGGTGAGGATTGGCTTCCGTTTGACCCCCCTCCCAATCCAACTTAGCTTCTCCCAAGCAAGGCGCACTTCCTAGTTTGAGCAAGTTGACCTAGATCTAGGTGGTGGGTGTTTGAGATTCCACCTGATTCGTCATCTACACATCCAATAACATACACCCAGATTGTTACTTTTCTGAAATTCACCTTGTGGGCCCTATTCCAAATTTTGAGGGATTTAATCCCCATTTTGGACCACTTGGAACACTTAAACTCAGATCTACTAAGATCTAGCCGTTGGATTGCCACGAAATTATAGATCCACACTCCTACCTGACCAACCTATCCGGATCTAAAGTTTGGATGCCATCCGACTTGTCTTGACCTACCTAACCCTCATTTTTGGCCTCCTTGGGCAAAGTCGCACCACCTTGGAGAAGTGAGTTGACTCACTTCTGGGACGTGGGTACTTGAGATTCTTGCGGATTTGGAACGAGAATAATTCAAAACCTAAGTCTAGAGTGTCACTTTGTCAAATCCTACCTTGGGAATAGCATTCCTTGTTTTAAGGGATTGTGGTCCACTTGGGTCAAACCTAGATCTAGACATACTTATCCATCAAGACCTTTATTTCCCACTTGACTCATACTATAGGAGTCCTCAACCACAATTCAACCCTACTTTGACTCCATTTCCCAATTCCCAAGGCACTGGTTTCTCTCCAAGTCAATTCGACTTTCCTAGATTGTTGAGTTAACTTGTGGTTTGACCTTTGCATGGTGAACCAAACCCTTGAAGCCATCATGTATCATGGTCAAGCTTGTCATATGTACTATTTAGCCCCAATTCAACCCTTAAACTACCCTGCATTGGACACGGTTCCCAAGGCAGTGGATCTTCCAACATTGAACTAGTACTCTAACCCTAGATCTCACTTCGAACTTTATAAGTCACTCTCACATCAACTATGAACCAAAGCTATACCTATTGAACCCCTCACTTGGCTTGTGACTTCATCCTAAGGTCTAGGATAAACCATACACCTAACTTCACTTAGAAATACCCTGAATTGGTGTCTTGGTTGTGATCTCTCCTGTCGGGAGTAGATCGGGTCTCCCCCTTTGTTATCTGGGCTAGATAACATAAAGTGAAGGTTGCCTCGACTGGCGTGACAACCATATATTGGAGGTCGAGGTGATCGTGGTTGCACCTTTTGAGTTGCCCTTCCCTATTTCCATCCATGACTGGATACATCCATAGGGGTAACTACAGCCTAGGTGGTAACAGTTATGTTAGATATTCAAACAATTTGCATTATTATCAAAATAGCCATAAACAATAGAAACACTGAAATATATACAAGCATATCATAACAAGATAACACAAAGATTTACCCTGGGAAAACCCTCTCACGGGAAAAACCCAGCAAAACTTCTTCGATATAGATTCATCAGAGAGTACAATGTCAATCATGTACAATAACCTGAGAATAAGATAAAATAGAAACCCCAAGAAAAGATGTCTTCAATGCAGCTACTCTTTCTCCCAAGTGAACTTGTCCTTCTGC
Source organism: Larix kaempferi (assembly GCA_027924585.1). Taxonomy (NCBI): domain Eukaryota; kingdom Viridiplantae; phylum Streptophyta; class Pinopsida; order Pinales; family Pinaceae; genus Larix; species Larix kaempferi. The sequence goes on from BSBM01001153.1 coordinate 6,542,729, forward strand.
TTCTACTCATGCAAACTTGCTTGAGTCAGATGATGCACCAAATGAGCTAGGCTCCACTCTATTTATACTAGTTACAAATTGGCCTTTTTACCTAACTGGGCCGACTTGACTTTCCCTAACTAGGCCAAATTGACAGGGGCAATTTTTCCTATTGTTTGTGGCAGACTGGCCATTGTTTGGGGAAGTTTACCCACTGAGCCGACTTGTCTATTTTACATGATTTCTTTTATGGTTTTTACATAATCAAATAGAATATAAATATTTCCCGAAGGAAGTACAATACAAATACAATAAGAATCTCTTGCGAAGTTACATTCCTCAATAAAAAATCATATTTTCCCACACAACAAAGCACTTCAAAAAAAGGGCCTAATTAATATGATCAACAAATTATTAAGATCTAACTGTCAATTCCAGGGAAGCTCGGTAGTAATTAGTGCTCAATTGATTTGGTCTTAATCTAACATTTACTTAATCAGTTTCTGAATTTTGTTTTCCATTTACACACAATGAATTCTGAACTTAGCCTACTAATATCCTCTATATCTACAAGTGAATTCTATCAATGTAGTCCAATTTGTTTCAGGATTTTACAGGTATTGTATTATTTCATTAATTTTTTCTAGTATTTTTTTTTATTTTTGAGTGTCTTATTTGGGTTTTTTCCCCGTTGCATGATCGTTTTCCTTTTCCATGGCTAAAAAAACTAGGTCTAAAGTTGTTAAATTTTGAGCAGTAATTCACAATAATCTAGGATCTTTACTGAGAGAATAACATGTACATTATATCAATGCATAACAATCATAATAAGCATGACAAGCATCACAAGAATCAAAAGCATGAGAGACAAGAGACACAGAGTTTCCGTGGGGAAAACCCTAAGGTGAAAAACCCCACAACTTCCTCAGAGATAGAGAGAGCAATGGATCAACCAAAGTACCACCAAAATACACTGAGATAGTCTCCTAGTAGCAGATGATCCTCCTCCTCACTAGTGCGCCACTTTCTGAGTGAGAGAAGTGTAAGTTTCCGAGTGATCAAATAGAGATCTCCTGATCTCTATTTGTACTTAACTTGTTTGCTCAGTTACACTATGGGGCCGAATTGTCTAGCTAGGTACATCCACAATATAATATATATTTCAGGGCCGACCCCACACATGGTGGTCTAATAACCCATCGGCAAGTACACACACTTGTGACACTTGTCAATACACATGACGACACTTCCTTATAGAGGAATAACACATCTCTTATAAGGGTACAATCAATATATATGAAATACATTCCGAAGTTACATATACATCAACACTCCCTCTTAACTAGGAAGGTATTTCTCGACATAGATCTGCTAGACAAGTCTTCTTCTCGGGATCATCGTCATCATCATCGTCATTGCTGCTGCTATCTCAACCAATCTCTAACTCTACTCATCATAGGAAGTTCTACAGAGCCATTCCTTTTTCATACTGGATGTAGGCCCACCACCTACAGGTCTTCGTCATCACTGGCCATACTGTGGAATCCTCAGGACTTATTACGTGCATCACAAAACCTCGAAAGAGCATCCCAGGATGTTACAGGTACACAACTCCGACTTGTAGGATCTCCCAGGGCCATATTATATGTGACCTCACCACAAAACCTCGCTAGAGCATCCCAGGCTGTTACGAGCACACAGCTCTACCTATAGGATCTCCTAGGGACATATTACATTTGGTCACCAAAAAACCTCACAAGAGAATTCCAAGCTGTTACGAGCACACAACTCTACCTATAGGATCTCCCAGGGACAGATTATATGTGGTCATGGCCAAACCTCGCAAGAGCATCCCAGGACTTACTACGGGCACACAGCCCAACCTATCGGATCTCCCAGGGATAGATTATATGCCATAGGACAAAACCTCGAAAGAGCATCTGCCAGATATCCCAGGGCCAAATTATATGCCATAGGAAAAACCTCGAAAGACTATCTGCAAATCTCCCAAGTCCAAATTATATGTCCTCCCAGAGCAAAACCTCGAAAGAGCATTTGCCAAATATCCCAGGGCCAAATTACATGCCATAGGCAAAACCTCAAAAGACTATTTGTAAATCTTCCAGGGCCAAATTATATGCTCATCTGCACAACCTGATCCACAACCATAGAGTATCATCCTAATACTCACCATACATCATTCTAATGTATAGATGATCATACTGATCATCATCACTGCAACATCCTACTGCATATCATCTGGAGTAACATCCTGAAGCTCATCATCCATGATCATCCTGATCATACAATGCATCTACTTGATGCATACCAAGTATCTACCTGACACATATCATCATACATGATCCACCTAATCATACAATGTATCCACCTGATACAAATACAAATACATGATCCACCTGATCATACATGATACATATCAACATACATGATCTACCTTATCATACAATGTATCCACCTGATACATATATAGATACATGGTCCAAGCATCCAACATGATGCATATAAAAAATACATATAAATGATCCAACTGATCATATCCAGCATCCAACATGATGCGTACATACATATACATATAAATGATCCAACTGATCATATCCAGCATCCAACATGATGCGTACATACATATACATATAAATGATCCAAGTGATCATATCCAGCATCCTCCTTATGCATATACAGAACAGTAACTGGAGCATCATCCTGATGCTCATCATCCAGCACTTTCATCCATAGCCATGTGAAGGATCCTCCTTCCAACATGCTTGGAATGGCTTCAGCAAATGATCCCATCACTTCTTCCTCGAAGTGTCGTCGATCTTAAGAACACCAAGCCTCTCCCTAAAGTACTCGAACTTCACCCTAGCTAGTGGCTTCGTTAGCACATCTGCAATTTGCTCGTCCATCGCAACGTACTGGAGCTTCACTGCTCCTCTCTACACCATATCCCTGATATAGTGATATTTGATCTCTATGTGTTTTGACCTGTCATGAAATACTGGGTTCTCAGACAGCTTCACACAACTCTGGTTATCACAGAAGATACTAGTAGCATCCAATGGGAGATCAAATAACTCGGATAGTAGCTTCCGTAGCCATACTGCCTCACAACTAGCTAAACAGGATGCAACATACTCTGCCTCAGCTGTACTCAGTGATACGCAGGACTGATTCCTACTAAATCAAGAGATCACACTTGATCCCATACTGAAGCAGCACCCAAATGTGCTTGTCCTATCCGCAGCACTGCCTGCCCAATCTGAATCAACATAACCCTGCAGGTTAAACTTTTGATTCGCTTCATACTTGAGCCCATAATCAACTGTACCCTTCAGGTACCTCAGAATATGCTTTACAGCAACCAGGTGAACACTCCTTGGATCCGTCAGGAACTGGCTCAATGTGTTCACCACAAAGCAAATATTTGGTCTCGTGTTCATCAGGTACATTAAGGACCCAATCATCTGACGATACATAGAGACATCAACCGGCTCAGATGAAGCATCACAAAGAAGCTTCAGATTCGATGCCATAGGTGTGGCCATGGCCTTGCAATCCATCATCCCGAACCTCTTCAGGATATCTACAGTATACTTCCCTTGTCCAAGGAAGATCCCATCTGTACTCTGCCACACCTCCATACCTAGGAAATAGTGCATCATTCCCAGGTCCTTCATATCGAACTCAGCAGCAAGCTTCCTCTTTGTATCTACAATCAATATGTCATCTCCTGTTACAAATAAGTCATCCACATACAGGAGCAGAATCATAGGATTCCCTTCCTCAACCTTGTAGTAAAGGTTGGAATCCTCTTTGCTCTTGGTAAAACCCAAGCTAGATAGGAAACTGTCCATCCTACCATACCAAGTTCTGGGAGCTTGCTTCAAGCCATATAAGGCCTTCTTCAATCTACACACATATGACTCCCTGTCATGTGTTTCAAAACCGAGTGGCTGCTCCACATATACTTCCTCTTCAACTACACCATTCAAGAAAGCAATCTTGACATCCATTTAGTGTATTTTCCATTTCATTGTTGTAGCCAGGGAAAGTACTGTTCTGATGGAAGTATACCTGGCTACAGGTGCAAAAGTTTCTTCATAATCTATTCCCTCTTTCTAAGAGAAGCCACAAGCTACAAATCTTGCCTTGTATTTCTCTACATTGCCATCTGCAGCATGCTTGATTTTGTAGATCCATTTAGAAGTCACAACAAACTTCTCTTTAGGTCTTGGGACAACATCCCAAACATCATTCTTCATTATTGATTGGTATTCCTCAACCATGTCATCCTTCCATTCTTTCTTTTCCGCTGCTTCTTCATAACTGGAAGGTTCTTTATTCATGATGTCACAGAGTAAAGCAACATAGCTGGTATGTGATCTAGTTCTCTTCTTTGCTCTGTGTTCTTCTTCTAGAATGCCAAATATTTTTGCATCTTGAATGAGCTCTCTATCCCATGCAAGTTTCCTCTTGTGAGAGTTATCCTCACGGGGTGGATCTACAAGTTCTTGCAGATCTTCAAACTCACGAACAACTTCTGGAATTACTTTAGTCATGGTAGTGTCTTGAAATCTAGTTTCCTTAGGTTCTTCATAAACTTCGATAGGTGCCTTCCTTGATTTGATGAATGTTGAGTTTTCATCAAATGTTACTGTTATCACATTTATAGTAGCCGGGCTACCATACATTATTTTTTTTATGCCAGTACACTATTCAGCCAGTTCCCCTACATTTGAGATGTTGAGATGAGCATCTATATTGGATCACTATCAGATTGTGGACAGCATTATGTATTCCCCATGCCATGACTGAGTCTCAGGACACTCAGAGAGATGACCGATGTAGCCATTATACCATTGGTACAGAGCAGTCAGTAGTGCCCAGAGTTACAGCAGCAGTTTCAGAGGACAGATGATGGTACATGTTGATGAGCAGTCAGGTATATGACTCAGCAGGTATATCATTGTGTCATGGTTATATTGCTTTTATATTTATTCTTATAGCATGTCTTAGCACTTAGTATCATGATCTGGCGATCATATAGATATGTGGACTTGGTTGATCTTATTATATATATATATATATTTGTCCCTACTCAGACTTAGAAGTTCACTATTCATACTCATTGGTTTTACCTTCCTTAGGGAGAATAGAGGTGATCATTCAACCATACCTTGGCTTGCTAGTGTCGACTCCATCATTCATTGTCTTCATCCATCCATGGCCTACCTTTTAGTTTATCACCCTGACTTACTACTTGACTAGTGACATGGAGGATCTTTTCCCCACTGTAGCCTCTGTATTGGATGAGCTTCCATGTTTATTGTGTCTCGGCTCTAAGTTGGTGACAAAACTTGCCTATGGTGAGTTGGAGTTCCTTGTGAATTCCCCCTAATCACTAAAGTTGTGTTGGCTAAACCTGAAACTTTTGGTGTTGCCATGAATACAAAATCTGGAAAAATGAAATGCTATATCTTGTATTAAAAGCCCATTCATGCAATGTGTTTCTAAACACACATGAATGAAAGGCATGCCAAATGAAAATGGCTATGAAAATAAAATGTTATATCTTTTGGAAAATAAATACCTAGGTAAACAAGCTGTCCATGACACACCTAGAAGTGCTCAGGTAAACAAGTGCCTTAAAAACACACTTGCAGCAGAAAGCCTAAAATAAATGTAAATCTATGCAATGTGTTTATAAACACACATAGATCAAGGCTATGGAAACTTCAGGCCCAAAAAGCAATGGAACTTAAATGCTATATCTAAACAATTGCTGGCCTTATTTGTATTATGGATTGTGCGCATCTGTGAAGGTGAATAAACCCTCTTTGAACAACTCATCCATTTGTGAGACACCGCCATTCCCTGTGTTATTGCTCATTCAGTATATACTATGGTGTGTATTCTCTTTCCCTTGCCAAAGTGTCACAAAGTTAAGTCAGTCAAGTCATCCCCTAGCCTAGCCAGTATTTTAGCCTTCACCCTTCACTAGCAAATTGATCACAGTTATGAAGTGGGTATGATCTTGAAAGTCTAGTCTGAGTAATAATAATAATTAATGACATTATATATTTGGATTTAGATCGCTAGTAATGATTACTTTGTGCTATAATTGTTATTTGAATAAGTTGTAGAGCATGCATTAACCTTGGACACTTTGCAGCAGCTTATGATGATGGTCTGAGTTATATTGGGTCATGTTGACTTGGTTAGGCCTAGTCTGACCATGGTCAACCAGAGGACATGAGATGGTTGGACCTTATGATGACATGGATAGATGATATATGGTCTATGTATACATACATGATGATTCTATGCAGCAGCTACAGGGTTATAATGATGATTCTTGGTTTATAGCAGGGTTTGGTTATTTACAGATTATTATTATTGGCCCTGTTCCGGTATATTGGATATATATTTTGATTATGAAGAGACTCATATGGTGTATGAGTACACATATTGGATGGATTTGGACCTTCTGAGTCCAATGAGACAGTTTTTTTTCAGTTCCGGGCACTTACGGTGATCATTGAGACTCAGTAGGCTATCCCAGTGCAGTTTTGGTCTGTCGGAGGCCCTGTCAGAGCAGATGTGATTTTTATCCGGTTGACCTAGGGCGCTGATGATGGAGGGGGTAGTCCAGCCACTTGTTTTTACCATATTACCCCCCTCCCGGACACACTGGTGCCCTCACCTTGACAGCGCAGGCACTCCAGGAGGTAGTTTGGGGCAGTTTCATGCTTCCCGAGGCATTTCAGGATTGGTAGAAATGGCTATTGAGGAAATCGATTTGGGCTACTGAGGCAATGTTATGGCATGGGATGATTAGTGATGATAGATTGGGGTCCTCAACACCATCTCCAGCAGTTTCAGCTTCATCGGGGCCCGCATCCATCACTTATGGCACTTTCTGAGGATTTCTGAGGTCTTTTTGAGGCCTACGATTTGACCATGGAGGCACGATTTGGTACATTTGGTATTATTTTATGATTATTGTGCTATGGGGATTGACCAAGGAGGGATAAAATTACCCCTTGGACCCACCATAAGCCTCTTATTATATTTTGTCATCATGATTTGGTGGGATTCCCCTCTTCTAGGGCGATTTTGTCCACTCACATAATATTTTATTAGTGATCCATGTATTTTATTATTGAGCTCAGCTCAACCATTGATTAGAAATTTGTATCTTTTAATCTTAGCCACTCATTCAAAAAGTGGTTAGGGTTTTGGTGCCTCTCCTTCCTATTTAAAGGAGAGAGCTTCTCATTGTAAGGGGTCTTTGGCTCTTGGATTATTGGTATAGAAAAACTTTCTTGTTGAAACTCTTGTGGTATCCTTTGCATCTGGTGTTATTAGATGGTGATTGAAAAGTCTATTGCAACCTAGCATTTGGAATTTGTGGTAAGATCTATCTTTTTTGGAAATCATTGTTTGTCTACAGGAGGGCGACTTCAACAAGGGCGATTTTGCAAGGCTTCTTCAAATCGACTTTCTTGGCATTCGCTTGTATCAGGGAGTTATCATTAGCATCATTGTGATCTATGCTATCTTTCTGTTACTTCTCTTGTGGCATTAGTCTTATCTCTTGATTACATCAAATCTGATATTGTTGACGTTTGTTGTGCAGGAGAGAGGGCGCATTGGCTTGTTGGACCAAATCGACTTGCATAGAGAACTACCTCAAAGCTTCTCAAATTGATCAGGTTTGCATAGATCATCATCATCAAGGCATCTACAAGGTTACCCAGGTAAGATCCACAGGTTTGTTTATCTTACCTTGATCCAATCCATTGACATAGCTCATAAATTAATAAAACCCTAAATATTTCAAAACCCCCATTTTACATTTTCTCAGATCTACTTAGATCTAGTGGGTTGTTGGGCATAATATTGAAAACCCACCTCTATAGCATCCACGGCATCCCGGATATATAGTTTGGTGAGGATTGGCTTCCGTTTGACCCCCTTCCCAAGCCAACTTAGTTGTCCCAAAGCAAGGCGCACTTCTTGGTGGTAGTGAGTTGACCTAGATCTAGGTGGTGGGTAGTTGAGATCCCGCTTGATCCTTAATCTACACATCAAATAACCTACCCCTAGATTGTCACTTTCTTGATTTTTACCTTGTGGGCCCTATTCCACATTTTAAGGGATTTAATCCCCATTTTTGGACCACTTGGTAAATTCAAACTCAGATCTAGTAAGATCTAACCGTCGGATTGCCGTAAAATTATAGATCCACACTCCTACTTGGATAACCTACCCGGATCTAAAGTTTGGATGTCATCGGACTTGTCTTGACCCACCTAACCCACATTTTTAGCCTCCTTGGGTAAAGTCGCACCACCTTGGAGAAGTGAGTTGACTCACTTCTAGGACATGGGTACTTGAGATTTTTGGAGATTTGGAACGGGAATAATTCAAAACCTAGGTCTAGTGTGTCATCTTGTCAAATCTTACCTTGGGGATAGCATTCCTTATTTTAAGGGATTGTGGTCCACTTTGGTCAAACCTAGATCTAGACCTATTCATCCATCAAGACCTTAATTTCCCACTTGTCTCATGCTATAGGAGTCCTTAACCACAAGTCAACCCCGCTTTGACTCCATTATCCCAATTCCCAAGGCACTGATTTCTCTCCAAGTCAATTCGACTTTCCTAGATTGTTGCATTAACTTGTGGTTTGACCTTAGTTTGGTGAAATAACCCCTTGATGCCATCATGTATCATGGTCAAGCTTGTCATGTGTACTAGTTAGCCCCAATTCAACCTCTAAACTACCCTGCATTGGACACGGTTCCCAAGGTAGTGGATTTTCCAACATTGAACTAGTACTCTAATCCTAGATCTCATTTCAAATATCATAAGTCACTCTCACATCAACTATGGAACAAAGTTATACCTATTGAACCCCTCACTTGGCTTGTGACTTCATCCTAAGGTCTAGGATAAACCATACACCTAACTTCACTTAGAAATACCTTGATTTGGTGTCTTGGTTTTGATCTCTCCTGTCGGGAGTAGATCGGGTCTCCCCCTTTGTTGTCTGGGCTAGATAACATAAAGCGAAGGTTGCCTCGACTGGCGTGACAACCATATATTGGAGGTCGAGGTGATCGTGGTTGCACCTTTTGAGTTTCCCTTCCCTATTGCCATACATGACAGGATATATCCATAGGGGTAACTACAGTTTGGGTGATAACAGTTACATCCCTCCTGACATCAATCTTCTTGAACCCTGGAAAGTATATTATGTAAGCCTTCGAGATTTCACTGTAACCCACAAAGATACCCTTCTTTCCTAAAGGATCTAGCTTGGTCCTCTTTTCCTTTGGGACATGTGTGTATACTGGACAACCAAATATTCTGAGATGGCTGACTTCAGGTTTCTTACCAGAAAAGACCTCTTCTGGTGTTTTGTTGTCCAATATCTTGTGGGGTGTTCTGTTTTGCACATATACAGTTGTTCTAGTTGCTTTTGCCCATAGATGCATAGGTAGATCCTGGTCATGCAGCATTGCCCTTGCTGCTTCCATGATTGTTCTGTTCTTTCTTTCTACAACTCCATTTTGTTGTGGATTGTAAGGAGCAATCAACTCCCTCTTAATCCCTGAATCACTGCAAAGCTTCTTGAAGTCACCTGAGGTGAATTCTCCATGAATGTCGGATCTGAATGTTTTGATCTTCTTATCAGTTTGATTCTCCATCAAGGTTTTGAATTCCTTGAACTTATCAAACACCTCATCTTTGTTCTTCAAGAAGTATACCCAAGTCTTCCTGGAGGAATCATCAATAAACGAGACATAGTAAACATACCCACTCAGATAACTGGATGACATAGGACCACATACATCTGAGTGGATGATTTCCAGGATATCTTTTGCCTTGCTTTCACTGCTTGGGAAAGCCTTCTAAATGTTCTTACCTTTTGCACATCCTTTGCAAACACCTTCATGTTTGGTCTTGATTTCAGGAAGACCCTCTACAGCCTTGCTTGCAATTGGAAGTGCCCTATAATGCATATGAGAAAGTCTTCTATGCCAAAGTTCACTTGGCTCCATGGAGTCATGTACCATGGCATGTTCAAGTTGACCCTTCAATTTATACAATCCTCCCTCTTGCTCTCCAATCACTACTGCATCATCAATTGTTTTACCCTTTGGCCACATTAGGACTTGGCCATCTACAAATGCAACCCTCATGCCTTTTGCATCCAATGCAGAGATGGAGAGAAGATTCTTCTTGAGCCCAGGTACATAAAGGACTTCTTTCATCTTCAAATATTTTCCAGAATATAGGTTATAGGAGGCTTCACCACTTCCTTTGATTGGGTATTGATAATCATCCCCAAGTTTCACCTTATGGGGTGATTCATGTTCAGATAGGTTTACAAAGATTCCTTAAACCCAGTCATGTGTTTGGAAGCCCCACTATCAATTAACCAATCATTACAACCATGGGAGATAGTACCTGTGAGAGCAGAGATTAGAACATACTCTTCTTCACTTGATGAGTCATCATCACTATCATCACTTTCTTCCCTAGCCTTCTTCTTTGGAGGTTCATCATCCTCGGCAGCATGAGCATGGAACTTTCTTTTGCTGCCCTTCTTCTTCTTGCTGGAGTTGTTGTTGTTATCCCTTTTGTTCTTGGGACAATCTAAAGCAAAGTGACCCTTCTCATTGCATGTGAAGCATCTTAGATACTTCTTATTCTTTTGATAGGATCTCTTGTAGTGAGAGTGCTCCTTCTTGGGCTTGCTTCTTTTGGTGTGAGCTGCGAGAGCTTGATCTTCACCTCCCATCTTTTCCTCACGAGCTACAAGTCTAGCTTCTTCTTGAGAGCATTCCTCCCACAATTTACTGAAAGAGATCAATTTCTTTCTTGCACAGATTCCTTGAATAAAGGAGTCCCATGACCTAGGTAGGCCATTCAGAGTGGTCATAACAACTTCACCATTGTCCACGACTTCATCCATAGCTTCAAGTTGTTCCTTGATCTGAGAGACCTTGGAGAAGTAAGATTGAATGGTTTCTCCATTCAACATCTTGACCCCTTTCAATTGATTCTGCAGAGTCATCTTCCGATTTATGTTCTTCCCTTCAAATAACTTGGTCAGGGAGTCAAACATCTCTTTGGGTGTCTTCATAGATGACACATCGGGATTGAGATGGTCTTTGATAGAATCAGCAATGATTCTCTTTGCCTTGACCAAGTTCTTCTTATGCAATATCTTAGCCTCTTCATCCTCTGGGATAGGGATGTCTTCTTTTATATATGAGTCCAACTCATTCTCTTCCAGGATCAACCCAATCCTATACTTCCAGTCTTGGAATTTATCATCCCCTTCAAGCTTATCCTCAAGTTTGGTGTGGTGAGACATTTTAAAGAGTACTTCAAATGGAAATAGAAAAGATTTAGGTCTTACCACTTGAATTGCTGAAAACTAGATCTGGTCCCGGATTAGGGTTTGTCGAAAAAACCTAAAAATTCAAAATGTGAATTTCAACTTTCTGAAAGGGTAGAAAAATGCGCCTTGATGAGCTGATCAACCTGGTGTATTCAGAAATTGAGATCTGCAAAGCTACACCCTTCAAAACTGCCTTTTTATCTTCCCGGATTCACTAAGGAGAGCCCTAAATTAGGGTTTGAGTTTCCCGGAGATCTACCCAGCCACAAATCTCGATCCAAAGATCTAAACTTCGATTTTTGCAAGGAGCTTCCAACTATGTCTTCAGATTTCAGAAATTCCTATTTTTGTGGAAACCCTAATTTTTAGGGCCAAATCTGAAAATGCTTAGAATTGAATTTTGATTGGACAGATAGATTCTCCTTGATGAGTAGAGTCAATCTACTATACTACTTTTCCAAAATCTATGGAGCGAAACCCATTAAACAAGAAACCCTAGTTTTTGTCACTGCACAATGTCTTCTTCTCAGGTTAGCTCTGGTACCATGTTAAATTTTGAGCATTAATTCACAATACTCTAGGATCTTTACTAAGAGAATAACATGTACGGTATATCAATTCATAACAATCATAATAAGCATGACAAGCATCACAAGAATCAAAATCATGAGAGACAAGAGACACAGAGTTTTCGTGGGGAAAACCCTAAGGTGAAAAACCCCACAACTTCCTCAGAGATAGAGAGAGCAATGGCTCAACCAAAGTACAACCAAAATACACTGAGATAGTGTCCTAGTAGTAGATGATCCTCCTCCTCACTAGTGCACCACTTTCTGAGTGAGAGAAGTGTAAGTTCCAAGTGATCAAATAGAGATCTCCTGATCTCTATTTATACTTAACCTGTTTGCCCAGTTACACTATGGGGTCGACTTGTCTAGCTAGGTACATCCACAATATAATATATATTTCAGGGCCGACCCCACACATGGTGGTCTAATAACCCATCGGCAAGTACACACACTTGCGACACTTGTCAATACACATGACGACACTTCCTTATAGAGGAATAACACATCTCTTATAAGGGTACAATAAATATATATTAAATACATAGATGAAATACATTCCGAAGTTACATATACATCAACAAAAGTTGTTTTGGAGGAACTGAAGCTCCCCCAATTTCATATTCTATTCGGATACAAATGCACGGGTCTCTAATACACTCTATCTAGATTGGGCCAGAATCTACAATATTTTTTATAACGATGATTTCTCATAATTTAAAGAGGAAGCTCCCATCTATCAAAACATCGGCAACTCTCCACTCCATGCCATTGGTGTGCACCCTATTGTCATGCCATACACATACCTATTAAATTGTATGATTGATTATGCAGATATGTCGACCAGTAGATTTAGAGACACTAACCAGATTGTTTATGCTTCGTTCAAACTAGACACATTTGCGAGGATTTATGCGTTGAAGACCCCACAACAACCTCTTACACACGATTCCATAAAGGCATTTGGAAACACATATGAACCAGATGATCTTCTAAAGACTTGGATGGCTGACCTTGATACTTTTATACTCAAGACAAAAAGGAAATACCCAATTGTGTTGCTCATAGAGCCGTATAAGTTGCTCACGGCCATGCTATGCCTATCACTATGGCACAGACACTTGCCAATATTTCAAATTAGAATGCCCCCCCTAGCACACTACATATAAACTACAGGTAAAATATTCAATTGGGCCCAAATTTTTTTCGTTACCTTCAGATATGCCATTTCTCAAGCACAGAAGACTCCAGTTATTAAGAAGCCCAACTTTTATATTATTTCATACTTGATGGATATTGTGTGTGTTGCCTTTGCTTATCCTTCCATGAACTGGAACTGGACCAGAAAAAAGCCCTTAATTCACATTTAATGTTCAATCCTCTGGGAAGACAACTAAAAACCCTACATCTATGATATCCATGACAAGTTTATCAGTGCTGCTTATTTTGCTATCTTCAAGAAGAATTATCCTAGGGTTTCATAGAATGCCATTTCTCTGATTCCCACTATGGGTGACTGGTACGTCAGAGAATATTTTACTTACCTCAAAATTTGGGTTAGTAAATCTGTGCATCTATTGCCAAGGTTTATCCCTGACATGATGGTTATGTCTGAGGTAATGTTCCAGACCATTTATGATGGGATTCATGGTCAATGCCATTCTACAAAGAGAAGATCATGGGCTAAATTCCCCTTGTATATTGGACATTTAATAATCCAGAATGCAAATCATGGTATTATTTTGGCTATGGAATTTGATCAACTCAAATTGGATTTTGTAGAAAAAATAAAGCATGATCCTAAGGGGTTTATAGCATACCACTTCATACAAGCACATTTGAAAATCACCTATGTATATGAGCAGCAGCCCGATGATTCCTTATACCAGAATGCGCATAGTTTTGAGGAGATTTTGGGCAAAGTGACAGATGCATACCATAGGGTCCCTATACATGAAGCTCGGAAGCAATAAAGACTTAGATTCATTGACGAAAGGGACATAATTTTTCAACAAAAACAAGTTTCTAGGGAAGTAATGGAGGCTACCAACAAAGCTACATTTTTCAATTCAACTTCATCTCATTCCAAGGCACAACAACGGTTAGACAAGAAGTAGGGAAAGTAGCATATGTCAAAGGCTCAAACTTCTACTCCCATTCAGAATCTTAATACCCTCATACAACAAACCAAGATCCTTCAAACTAAGTCTGGTGTTCATACTCAGTATGTTTACAATATTGCTCCTATTCCTAAGATAGTACCAAATATATATGTGAAGGTTGAAAAACAAGCTAATTTAGTTGTCAATCCTACGCTTCAAACATCCATTAGTGATTTTATTGATTTGGAAAAAGAGCAACCTGTGAAAGTTATCAATCCAACCACAGTAGTTCAAGAACCTCCATAGACATCTTCCCTTGAAAAGATTCAAATTATTAACGGTCATACTCCTCATCCATCCCCAGATAATGGTCCGTCAGACGTACCTACTATTGACGACCCTATTCATCAATCTACTTCAAATTCACCACACAATTTGTATCCTACTCCCAACCCTTCAGAATCAGCTATACAATCTCTTAAATCACCTACTCATACTGGGTTAGATGCTTTGGTCGATATCATTGTTTCACAGCAACCCATAACTTCTCAGTCAGATACTCCATTGGCTCAAATTGATCCTCCTACCATGCCTTCATACATTCTGAAACTACCACCCCTCCTAATCAGTCCACTGAAATCCCTTATGATAATATGCCTACAACCTCTTCTCCCCAAGTCATCCTACCACCACCTCAAAATTCATCACAGTTAGCAACTGCTATGACTGGTCAACCATTTCCTATTGTCAACACTACAAAACTGTTGACCTCTACAGTTGAAGGCTTAGCAAAATTTGGAGAGGATTCATTAGTGGTGCTTGGATACTATTGTTTTAGCAAAAGGAAGAAGGCATTGTTAAGGAAAGGCTCCAAAAGGAATAGGGAAGGGGAAGGTACAAGTAGGTCAAGTTCCTAATCAAGTCATTTGGAAGCAAGCCACTGATGACCTTCAAAAGGAAGCCATAGAAGTTATTGCAGCAATCGGAGCCTTAACGGGGGCTAATTTTGATTATGTGTCCACTTTAAATAAGGCATTGGAAGAAGAAAAGACTAATAATGCACCATTGCAGGTAGAGAAGGATTCTCTTCATCGGAGTTTAATTAAGCAAATGGAAGACTTCAAGGCCCAACATAATTCAGTGGTGCAAAGTTTGCAGGATAAGATTCAACAGCTATCACAACAAAAAACAATTGCAGAGGCCAAGATGATTGAGCAAGATTACAGTCTTCTAACCTCAAGATTTAAATGGAACAACTTAAAGATCAGAATCCTTTTTCTGATTTTTTCATGTTGATTGTGCAAGAATTTAAGGATGAGACCATCTCCTGTAACAATAATTTGAAGTAGATTCAAACCTTATACTTTCAAGGTATCAATGAAGTACAAGATCACTTCAATTCTTTTTAACGTTGATCAGATGTTCTTGCATACCATATGGATCAGAGGAAAAAGGCTCATTCATCTTATGATCATCTTTGTGAGTGGCAGAGTCATTTGAATACTGCTCCACGGACCCTATCTCGATTAGACCAAGTGAAGTTGATGAGGACCCGAATTTCGATCAAGTCCTGGAAACTTATATATGATGAGGTGGCTCATATGATTGAGAAGGGCCAAAATATTTGTGCTAGGAAATGGATGTTAACATATGATCACCTGGAAAGTATGGATATGCCCATCATTGTTGAGTTGGTAGAAGTAGTTCCAGCAAACTTAAGAATCGCTTAAATGGATCAACAGAGGGATCAAACCGCAGACATGATCCGGAACACCACTCAGCTAGACATTTCCTCATTCAGGTTGTTTATTTCAACCCCGAGTCAATTAGAAGCCTTGATGTAGGGATTCCTCAAATATTGGTCCAAGATCCGCAACAAGGAAGTCAGATCCTACATGTGTAACGCGCAGCTACAGCTAGAACATAACAGCTATCCTGATGTAACCAAGATGTGGAACGTGTATGATAAATGGAAGGATTATTGACAAATCGGGATCAGGGTAGTTAGTATCTCTTGCTTAGATTTAGGGGATTTGGCCTTCTTTTGTGGATCTGCTGTTACCCACTGAATTGTATTTATTTTGATCCCTTAAGGGAATAAAGGGGAGGAGTGTAATACCCCCATTTTGACCCTTAGGATATTTTGGGCTATAATGTAAATATTGTATGCATATTATGTATGATTTCTAGCGTGGAGCTCAAGTCCAAGGCCCCTCTTGTGAATGCTCGACCTTGAAGAGGCAAGTATTTGGTATTATGCTACCCATGTGCTAGTAAGCCATGGAAATTGTAAATATGCATTTTAATAGAAAAGCCCACAACTAGCTATGCAATGCAACCAGAGATGGGGGCATGATGTTTACAAGGAATTGGGAGGGAAATATTCAAACCCTTAGCCAATCAAGTCAAGCCAAGTGTCAATGAGAGAACCCATCAACCCTCAACTACCCATGTTGACTTTTGTGCCCAATCATTCATTTCTCCCAAGAGTTGGTTGAGGTAGTTAATGCCTTGGGGAATGGAGAGGTATGGTTGTCCATATTCGGGTATCGGCAAGCCACCCTTCATAGAAATTTGTGTTTGGCTTCTTGGGAAAGGGGTAACCACGAGATTACTCCCCAAGCCATTCTTCACCCATGTTCTTTGCTCCCTCACGCAGTCTGAGCTATCTGAAGCGTTTTCCTTCACGTTTTCCACCATTTTCCTTCATTTTCCATAACTGGGAACTCGTTTTTGTGTTGCACAGTGGCTGGGAGGAAGAGAGTCACAATTTGGGGGTTTATAAAGGCCATTTCTGTCCCTTGAATGTTTAAAAACGTTTTTTGAAATCGATTTTCTCTCCCATGGTTGATTCCCCATCTAACATTTCGTTTTTGGGTGTGCCACGATTTGGGGAAAACCCATGGACCCTATTTTGTGAATTCCATTGTTGAATGTTGGGGTTGAGATGGGTATCCATTACTTTGGGCTGTGCTAAGCTTGAGAGTCCCATTTTCCTTGTAGATATAATTCCCAGCTCGAGGGTGGTCTTTGAGTGTTGAAAGAATACAAGCTGGGCAGAGACCTATGGTTGGGTGGAACGTTGCAGAGACATAGCTAGTTGCTTGGGACAATTTATCAACGAAGATAAGTATTTCTCTCTTTATGTGTTTACTTCTACAAATGTTTTTAAATTGGTGCATGTTTATCCATATGCTGGAAATTGCATGCTATATGTGTGTGTATAATATTACTTCTGTTGTTTAAAATTGAATGGCATCTGCACACATTTGCTTTATTGCTCTAGATTTAATGAATGGAGCTGAGTATTGTGTAAAAGCCCAAATCTTAGTGTCATTATCCCTCTCTTGCGTTGGACCGACGGGAGGGGACGTGACAGATTGGTATCAGAGCGTAGGCTACAACATTGGACCTAATGAGACAAATCAGGAAACTTGCAGAGGTAAGTATGCTTCTTGCTCAGCATAGATCATTAAGAAAATTTTCAAAATCTCAAAATTTTCAAAAATTTTCTAAGTGTTTTTTTTGTTTGAGTTTTGCCTAACTGTTTCAGCGTAAAATTGAGAAGGGCGCTAAAACTGTTGACGAATAATTTGAAGGGTCGCCAATGTGTTTCAATGGAACATCAAAAATATTGTCGAAAACGCATTTCGTCCCAAATTTAGAAGTCCACCGAAACGGATCGGCGAGTTTTGCGAAATCATGCGACGTGTTTTGCGGAGTTGCGTCGATAAAGCGTTTGGCGAAAAAATGGAAAAGTCGCCGAAAAGGTGTTTCGGTGCGAAACTAGAAGTTGTGCCAACGCATTTCGGCGAGTTTCGAGGAGTTTCCTCGATCGGCATAAAAACTAGAAAGTGCGCCAAAACGGTCGGCAGAGAAGAGGTAAATCCGTCGATCAGCGACAAAGTGGAAGTTCATTGAAATGGTCGGCGAGAAAATGATAAGTCGCTGAAACGGGTTGGCGAAAGATGGCGAGTTGCGTTGATCGAAGACTAAGGCTGAGTCTATCGAAATGGTCGGCGGAAAAGGGATAAGTTCACCAATTGACGAGAAAATGGAAGGTCGCCGAAAAGGTCGGCAGAGAATTGTCAAGTTCGTCGAAACGGTCGGTGCAAGAACGCGAGTTGCGCTGATCGGCGACAAAAGGCCAAGTCCGCCGAAATGGGTTGGAGAAAATCGTTAAGTCTGGCGAAACATGGAAATTTGAGCAGTTTTACAGGGAAGCCACAAGGGGGAAATCCCCCTTCACCCCCGTCGTCCCCCGGAGACAGTCGTTGAATGTAGGAAATGCATTGTCTATGCTTGGAACGAGAAGTAGGAATTGCATTAAGGGTTTGTGGAAGCCTTATTAAGATTAATTGGTTGTAATATGCATTATGGAAGAGCAATGGGAGCTCTTGATTATCAAAGATGGATATTGTATTCCATAAGAGAATGTTGAGCAATTGGAGCAGTAAGGCAATGTTGATTTCTCACCTTAAACTATTGTTGTTTATAACATAAGAATTGTATGCTTGGAAAATAGCAAGTAGGAATGTTATACGTGTATATATGCATTGAATTGTTGCTTGGTGAGACAATCATAGCTAATGATTCCTTCTATGCTTGTTAAGAGGCCATAAAATTTGATCAGCTATGATGTGGAAGTGGAATTCCTTGTTATGATGAGGGATTGGAAATGGAGAATTTCTTAACTTTCTCTTGCTTATATGATCATATTTTCAAGTTTTATGTATAGAAAATTGTAGCATAAGGATGTTGGAAGTACAAGAGAGTAGTAGATTGAATGCATATGAATTAATGGGCATGATTAAAGAGTCATTGCATAGTGCATGAGAATTGATTATGCATGAGCATGATGTTGCATATGGATAATGGTAGGGAAGTTACACATGCAGTAGCCCATTAATGGTATTTCCTATGGTTGATGACAATTAATGTTGTTGATAATGGTTGTAGGCATCAAACCATAGAAGCATGATTGAAAATGCAAAGAAGCCACAACATGTGACCAACAAACCTTGAGAGGGAAGGCTGGAGTAATGATTCATGATCAAAAGGTTGGAAAAATGACTGTGTGGCCTTGATAAGAGGCCAACTGATCAGGTAACATCAAGCAATGTAAATGAAAGCCATGCAGGTAATGGTTCATTGTGCTTAATTGCATGAATGTTGAAAGAGGATTTGGTAAGATCCCTTCAACTATGCTTAAACTATGTTGATTTGGTTTGCACGTGGTACTAAGTGCCTGAATGTGAATGTCATACCACCATGGTATGGTGAGGTATAGGGTAGTGAGGATGAGGATCCTTATACCATCTAGCGGTTTTGAATTGTAAATGCATTTGTATGAAAGTATATCATGCCATTTGTGTATGTTGGTTATGATTTTAATAACCAAAACAAGTGAGGACTTATGGCCCTGTCATGGTAGTGCATGTTATGTGTGGAAATCAGGGTTAGGCCATAATATGTTTGAATGCATAGTATTCATGAATTAATGCAAGGTTGCATTGAGGAGATGTGCATTAAAATATTATGTAAAATCTTGTGGTTATGCATTGAATGAATGCACATTAAAATATTATGTGAGTGATGTAAATGTGCATGCATAGGTATAGGTGCACATGTTGAGATGCATTGTATGAATGCATGATTGTGGTGTATGTTTCATTGAAATTAGACAATAGATGAAATGGTGAA
This sequence comes from Larix kaempferi, assembly GCA_027924585.1. Lineage (NCBI taxonomy): Eukaryota > Viridiplantae > Streptophyta > Pinopsida > Pinales > Pinaceae > Larix > Larix kaempferi. The sequence continues at coordinate 6,562,516 of BSBM01001153.1, forward strand.
TTATTGTCAATCCTGAGCTGCTGTGAATGCAAGAGAATGATTGCATGAAGAAGGTAGACATGTTGATGGGCTACCAAGAGTGCTCTATTGAAAAGACATAGTTGCATAAAATGATATGGCTGTGAAGTAATGAGTATCTAAATTTTCATTTAAATTGCATAAATGATGTGACTGTACCTTGCAACTCTAGTATGATAATGATTCACATGAAGTAAATGAGTTTTGGTGATATTAAGATGTTAACAGCTGGAAGTGTTTGAATTATGGAGTGTTATAGTTCTGAAAATGCTTCAGTGACTGTTGCAGCAATGAAATATTATATGCATAGAGACTTACAAAGCATTTGGCTTATTGAAGTTTTAGATTTCAGGTAAACTGTTTTGGGCATGGAAATGTGGGTAAGTCCATGATGAAGATTGGAATCTACCATGTGCAAGAGCCAAACCTCATGAGAAGGATCTCATGGTTGTAAAAATATTGCAAGTGTAGAACAAATCGTCAATTTTGGACTAGTAGATTTCAAATTCGAGAATTTGCTTATAATTGCTAATCATCGTTGGCTTGCATAGAACTGTGTCAGGAGGACGTGTTGTAAGTGGACGTCCATGTTGTAGCTTGGGTTTTCACCCAAGCTTGTGCAAATGGGCACCTACTAACTTCGTAGTAGCAGTCTCAATGAAACAGTAAAAAAGCTAATGTAAACAGTAAAAACTAATCTAACATGTGCATACTAAACTTGCAGTAAACAGTAAAAAACTCAGATCTTCCATATAAAACAAATTTTATTCATAAAAAATAGATTTGCATATGAAAGGTTACCTCAATGGTGAGGTTTGTTGAGCTTGAGCAGCCGTAGGGACTGGTTGCTCCAGTGCTCCAATGGTTCCTTCTCTTCTCCAAATGCAATGGGGATTAGCCAAAATGGCTCACTCTAATGGTGAATCTAAGCACAAATGGAGGGCTTAGGTTCTCAAGAATGAATTTAGCAGCATAAGGATAGGAAAGAATGTGGATGAATAATGGGGAGCCTCTATCACCTTTTTATAGATTTTAGGTGATGGAGAATACAACCATGGTTTAGGGTAACCAATGGTATTGGTAAAAATGGTTTAGGGTTTCTTTTCCTCTTTTTCCTTTTTTGAATATATTTTTGAATTTTATTCTCTTTTAATTGATTTTTGGGAATTTTGGGCCTCTTTGGAGGGTTTTGCGTATTTTTTGAGGAAATTTAACTATTTTAAGGAGAAAAAGATGGATTTTGGCCTTTTTGGTGACCATTTGAGAGTTTTTTGAGGTTTTAGAGGATAAAATGGTAGGAAAAGTGGACAAATGGGTCATGTGGCTAGGGAGATGAGCTAGTGAGCATTTTTTGAGTGTTAACATATTGCCCCCTGATGTGTGAGGGAAGGAGCTCATCGCATGGCCGATAGACATCATTGTTTCTTTGTCTTTTTCCTGGGTTTTGGAGGAGAGAAGAGACCGATTGGAGACTGGAACAATGGTCCCATACGAACTGCAAAAACTGAAAATACATGGCCTCAATAATGAATGAAGATTAATCTCAATATATGAACGAGGCGGGCATACCCATGCTCGTATCAAGACATATAAATAACAATGAGGTCCAAATAGGGGACCTGAATAATACATGGAGAACTGTTGTGTACATCATAATGGTCTAGAGTGGACACAAAGCTGGGACATACTCATGTTCAATACCATCACTGATCTGAAGAACTGATATACTGGAAAAAAGCAACAGTCATTCTGAATAGTGTGCCAAAAGGACTGATGAACTGTTGGATCTGAAGGTGTCCAACAACTGGATGGATTCCGTAACTGTGAGTCAGAATATCAAAGGTACACTGAACTGTATCTGAATTGTGTACTCGAAGAAGTATAGAACTGGGGTACTTCTGAATACTGTCACCAAGCGCTTCCCGGATATCCACGGGAACATATAACTAGTTGTTCCTAAAGTAGGCTCACCAATGTGCTAGATTCAGGTGACATCCAGGGTCTTCGACTAATAACTGAAAGGACTGATACCCTGTACGAATCTCAACGATGTGATGAAAGTGTTGACGTCGAGCATGTGAGGAACAATCAATTGGAGAGGCACTAAGGACTCCTTTCAAAATGATTTGTAGGCACTCACCACTAATGGTGATGAGTCCAAGGCACAGGGATCTCTGGGTCTATTCTCTGGAATAGATTGGTTGGCATTGACAGAGGGAGACCTGCAACTACCAAGAGAATGATGTTTCCTTGATAGGAGCGCGAGGTGTGCAACCAAAGTGTGATAGTACTGGAGGTGGGACATACTTATTGTGGGGATGGGGAATAAATGGGGTCGTAGAGTGGGGGGACTCAAACTTCCTTTGTTCAAAGCATGATGACGTGGAGGACCTGGCAGCATATGAAACTAACTTTAGGTATGGGGACCATAGCTTAAGGGATCAGGGGTAAGGACTGCATTGGGAGAGACTTAGGGGGACAAACTGATGTATGGTATCGGGAATCTCTCAAGGTGACATATCGCAGAATACTCTGAACAAAGGAGACCAAATTGGGGAAGCTGCCATAATATTGTGATTATATATGCTTTCTTGTGGCGCCGAGAGCCACCGTTGTGGTCTTCTTGTTGATTTTAAGGAGCTGGAAGAAGGGATAAAAAGTGTGCTCAATAATGGTACTGTCGTGTGGATTTGTACCAACCTAGGACAGTTAATGCTCGTGGTTGATTTCAATTTTAGAGACTCTGAAAGCAGTAAATAGACTCCAAGGGGGTTCTTTTTCGTGTGTTAGTCTCCAAGGCCCAAAAAAGCATAAAAGGATGTAATGAAGAACTCTTCTAGCTGATGTGACTAGAGTATTTCTTTTTCGTAATTAGTCTACAAGGTTCGGAAAATGGGTAAACTTATACCAGGTAGATGCCCTTTCAGATACTTTTAGTGAGCATGAAAGGAAGCAAGATTGCTCGGCGATCTTTTCATTGTTTTAGGAGTCAGAAAAGAGCTTAACAGAAACTCCCTAAGTGCCTTTTTCGTAAAGGAATTTCTCGACATGAAAAAGGGATAAAATTATACCAAACAAAAGTAATGGTGAGGCAAAGAGGAGGAGTTCAATCAAGGGACAAGTATGGGGGCCAAGAATGGTGATATGGGGAACACTGATGGAGCCTCCTTGTGGGTTGATGAATTATAGAAAAACAACGCCATAATTGTCATATGGATGGAGTGGAAGGCTCATGTATAAGTTGTGATGCACAAATTTGTAAACTTCGACAGCGGTCGATGTGGTACGCAAATCAAGGAGAAAAGGTGTGAGGACACAATGTCAAAAAGGGTTTCTGGTGAAAGCGAGAAATGATCTCAAGTATCATCACGAGCGCGGAAAACTGAATCCGGCGATATAAAAACTGTAAAAAATGGACACCGATCGACGTGGCACGCAAATCGAGTTGACGACGGTCATGTAAAAAAATGTCCGAAAAATCTGGTGGTGAGATTGAGAAATGATCTCAAGTATCATCACGAGCGCGGAAAACTGAATCTGTCGATATAAAACATGTCAAAAATGGAGACCGATCGATGTGGCCCGCAAACTAAGGCGACAACGGGATTGTGGAGAAATGCCTGTAAAATATGGTGGTGAGAGCGATAAATGATCTCAAGCATCATCACGAGCACGGAAAACTGAATCCGCCGATATAAAACTTGTCAAAAATGGAGATCAGGCGATGTGGCATGCAAATCGAGGCGACGATGGGCATGTGGAGAAATCCCTGTAAAATATGGTGGTGAAAGCGAGAAATGATCTAAAGCATCATCACGAGCACGTAAAACTGAATCTGTCAATAAAAAACTTGTCAAAAACGGAGATCGGTCGATGTGGCACGCAAACCAAGGCGACGACGGGCATGTGAAGAAATGCCCATAAAATATGGTGGTGAGAGCGAGAAATGATCTCAAGCATCACCACAAGCACGGAAAACTGAATCCGTCAATATAAAACTTGTCAAAAATGGAGATCGACCGATGTGGCACGCAAACCGAGGCAACAAAGGGCATGTGAAAAATTCCAGAAAAAGGGGCCGGTGAAATCGAGAAACTGACTTCACTACCGCGCAGTTCTTGATGCGTTGAATCCAATGATAACAACGTTTTGGACAACGGACTTCACATGATTCCGGAATGGTTGACTGAAAATGGGTCAAATGTCTATAAATAGCAAGTGGACCCATAGTGACACGTGTCATTTGCACTGTTGAGTTTGACAGGAGATTTGAGTGAGCTAGAGCTATTTTGTCATTTGCGGGAGAACCGACCGTTGGATTTTCATTCCGCGAGTTCGAGGTAACTCTATTAGCCCTTAGCTTTCGTTTTATTTAATTTCGGGGGAAAATTGGGTCCTCGGGGGCGGTGTACCAGTCACGTGGGGTGACCAATGGGGTATATCATGGCTTCTGAGGCCTTTCGCGTGCTCTGGATCTCACCTGTGGCTTTTACAACCGCAATCTCAGATCGCGGCTGTGTCTCCCACATCTGCGATCAGGGTCGCAACTGTGGCTTTCATAGTCACGATCCAAATCGCAACTGTGGCTCCCACAGTTGCGATCGGGATCGCAATTGTGGCTTTCACAGTTGCGATCCAAATCATAGCTATGGCTCTCACAGCCGCGATCGGGATCACAGTTGTGGCTTCTACAGCTACGATCTTGGATCGCGGCTATGGGTCCCATAGCCGCGATCTCAAGTGTTGTTGGGGGGAAAATGGAGGGTTTATGTGATATGGTTCTAATGATATTTTCTTGCGTTCAACACCTTATTTGCTGAACAGGTTGATCGGGTTCTGGGACCCAACCATTAGTGCGTTTATGGTTCAAGGTGAGAGATTGGATCTTACCTTGGCAGATGTGTATTTCCTGACTGGATTGCCCCGTTTCAGGATGATTGCGGACACTCAGCCTCGGAGGAGAGGGGATGTGGAGATAGATGATATGGTGCGGAGATATTGTGTTCTAGGTGCTCGTGTGCATTAGAATGGACTGTTGGTCAGAGATTTGCGGGATTCGTCGACTCAAGTGGTCGCAGCATGCGTGTTGCGAGTATTGGGATCATTGGAACCCAACCGTGTGTCGGGAGGGCAGATGCAGTTGATCGGGCAAGTATTATCGGGGACTTATTATGCATGGGGGCAGATGTTCCTTGCCAGTGTTTAGCGCAAGTTGAGCAAGGTGAGGCAGATTGGAGGGGATTTTAGCTATGCTTCCTTTATGTGTTGTTTCTTCTTTGAGTGGGTGCCTTCACTATGGCCCCGTGTTCCTATTCGAGATGGAGGCGTGATGGAGCCGCAAATGGTGCGGTGGGGAGAGATGATGCACCGCTGTGGTAGCGGGGACGTGGGCCAGCTTTTTACGGCAAAGAATTTCAGGCAATGGCGGAAGATACCAGTGTTGATTGATGATTATCCATACCGAGGGATGGACTACCAGAGGGACCCTGAGCTTCTGCGGCCTCCTGGGCAGGCCTGGGGTCCTAATAGTACGTGTGTGTTTTTTTTTCTTGACACATCATATTGTATTTTTTTCTTGCTAGTTTATGATGGTAGCTAGAGAAGTTAGATGATGTTGACCTCTATTTGTTGGTTGTTGCAGATGTGGGACCACAACCACTAGAGGGTTATCAGGACCGGAGGGGTCGTATGGTGATCGTAGCCCCACCTGCCAGAGGAGCCGCACGATGACGGGAGGATGATGTGGAGCTAGAGACCTTATGGGTCCGGTTTTGATCGCTTATTGAGCGAGGTAGCAGATGAGGGTTGGCAGGAGTTAGACCCAGAGATATTGGCTTTGTGTTATGATGCTCCATGAAAGTGGAGATCGATCATGAGACAGGTTGTTGTATTGGCAGCAGAGAGGAGGGCTCAAGACTTGCAGGGCGTTCCTAAGGATGATTATGAGTATCCAGAGGAGGAGGATCCAGAGGAGGAGCGAGGAGAGGACGAGTCTGCCTTAGAGGCCGGTGATGATGAAGACACCGACCGAGGAAGGTATTCTGACTAGGCTATTCATGATTTGCCCCCAAATGCTGATGAACATATGGGGATATTTTTGTTTATACAACTGATGTATTTTTGTATATTCGGGTGTTGAGGGCACTCTTTGACATTTTATGACTATATGGTATATATTTATTCGCATGGATGCATTTTTTGATGATATAGTCGTGTATGCACGTGGATGCACATATGTCATTGTTTTTATGTTTTGTTGCAAGTGGATGCAATTGTTTATGTTTCTGTATGCCCGTGGAGGCACATTCTATGATTATGATATGCACGTGGATGCAATATTATGATGGATTCTTTTTGTTGTTTCTATGGTTTTTTGATGCCTATATGACGTTATGTTGATGTATGGTTGATTTCCTACGTGGTTTGGTTGACGTGCCAATATAGAATGTTGTTAGCCATTTGGTATGCCACACTGTTTTGGTTTCTTGGGACATGAGTCAATGTAATGGATTCAAATTGTCTAATCATTTGTTTAGTGTGCAGGAACTTTCTAAAGAGGCAAGGATCGCGTACCTGGTAACAATTGTTGAGTTGGGAAACAAGAAGTTGGGAGTCGAGGAAGACATGAAGGTGACTTATACCCATCTGGAGGGCAGCGGTTAGGAGACCGATCACAGCATCGTACTCAACCTGGTTATTAGTAGCAGCACCTATACACACTCCATCCAGGCGAATCAACTCATGTGAGGGGGAATAGAGTACCCAAGCTACGGACATGAGATTTGGAGACCAGCGACTTGCACCGTCGGCAAATCCAACATAGTAAAGTGGAATAGGATCCATCTGTGGTCATGCAGGAAAAAAGAAAATGTAATGTTTTGAAAGATGAAAGTGAAAAAAGAATCAAAACTGTACAATATGGACTGTGGTGTCTAAAAGATGTTATGGGTAAAAGCGTTTGAGGTACAACCCATTACGAGGGTTGCGCAGGGGGTTACCTTCTGAGTCAGTCAGAATGTATGCCCCCTGTCCGAGGCAAGTGTGTATGATACATGGGACTTGCCACATGGATTCAAATTTTCCTTTACCCGTTTTATCATGGGCTTGGTCGTAAACGAGTACAAGGTCTCCTTCACGGAAGGCTCGTGGGTGAACGTGCTTATCATAGCTATCTTTGGAGCAGTTCTTTGCAGCTTCAATGGTTTGGAGGGCTGCACAGCGATCCTCATCAGCTTGTTCCAATTGTAGTAAGCGTTGTTCGAGCAATGAGGTATCTGGGAGGAGTTCGATGGTGATATGCAATGTTGGGATCTGACACTCAATGGGGAGGACAGATTCTACGCCGTGGACCAAATGAAAAGGGGTAAAACCGGTGGCAGTCTTAGTGGATGTACGGTAATCCCACAATGTGGGGAAAATCATATGATGCCAATTGGACTTATGCCGGTCAATAGTGCGCTGAAGGATTGTCTTCAGAATTTTGTTTATGGCCTCGACTTGGCCGTTTCCTTGGGGGTAGTAGGGGGAGGCGTATTGATGTTCGAATTTGAGGAGGGTTGACGATTCTCTCCAGATAGAGTCCTCAAAATGAGAACCATGGTCTGAGATGAGTTGCTTAGGTACTCTGAAATGAGTAATAACATGGTTAAAGAAGAAGCGGGCTGCAGTGTTGGCTGTGCAGTTGAAAGTAGGCATGGCTTCTGCCCATTTGGTGAAGTAGTCAACGGCCACAACGATGTATTTATGGCCACCAGTTGATGTAGGATTACATTCCATGATGTCGATGGCTCATTTGCAAAAAGGACCAACGGTGACGACTGGATGAAGGGGGGCGGGGGGAGTCCTTGCCTTGGGGGCAAAGAGCTGGCAGTTGCGGCAATGTTTGACCATTGTGATGCAATCAATAAATAGTGCAGGCCAAAATTACCCTACGCGGATCACCTTTTGGGCAGTGGCCATTCCCGAAAAATGGTCGTCGCAGGCACCGCTATGACAATCATTGAGAACTTGTTCTGCTTCTTCTCATGAAAGGCAACATTGTAATATAGTGTCGACACCGCGTCAATATAGGACATCGCCTAGGAGGAGATGATGGGAAGCATGGTGACGGATGCGACAGCATCCGTCACAGTCGACATCGGGTCAAAAATTTTGTGTGCAGAGGTAAACCAAGATGTCGTCGTACCAAGGGTCGTCTGACGAAATGATGAACAAATGGACGTCAATTAGATTAGTAGTGACCGAGGGTAATGGCGATAGGGATGGTAAATCCGTCATGAGTTGAGCAAGTGCAAGGGCTTTGGTACTCTTAGGGGTGGTGAAAGTGAGGTCATACTCTTGTAGGATAATAACCCATTTACTAACGTGGCCTTGCAGAAGGTGACGGTTAAGAGATAAACCGTGGGGTTGGAGTCCGCGACAACTTTAGTGTGGCTTATGAGGATGTAATGTCGCAAATTTTGTACTAAAAAGACAATGGCGATGGACAATTTCTATTCATATGGGTAACATAGCGGTGGGCCTGATAAGGTTTGGATCACATAATAGATGACATGCTCTTAACGAGCAAAATCTTCTTGAACAAGAACCCCTGAAACGGCATGGTCGAATGCCGAAATGTAAAGGATGAAATCTTTTGAGAAATATGGAGGGGAGATCAATGGGGCATGTGTGAGAGCTATCTTTAGGTCCTCAAAAGCTCCTTGCGCTTGATCATCCCACACAAAAGGGATGTGGGTGCGGAGAAAACAAAGGAAACCATGAACCGTCGTGGCATAATCAGGGACGAAATGGCGGAGGAAATTTGCCTTCCCCTGAAGGCTCTGTAACTGTCGAAGCGTACGTGGTGATGGTAGGTCTAGGATGGCTTGGACTTTTAATGGGTCTACGGTGATTCCTTTCTGTGAAATGATAAAACCTAACAAACGTCCTGCCAGAACGCAAAAGACACACTTGAGTGGGTTTAGGCGGATTTGATATTTGCGACAATGCAAAAAGACCTACCGGAGATCGTTTAGATGGTCCTATCATTTCTTGGATCGAGCCATGAGGTCATCGAGGTAGACCAAGATGATGTTAACCAATTCATGAAAGCAATAGTTCATGGCCCATTGGAAAGTGGCGTCGGTGTTTTTAAGGCCGAAAGGCATAATGCGATAAGCGAAGGTGCCCCATGGGGTGGTGAAGGAAGTCTTATACTAATCTTCCTTGCGAATCTGTATTTTATTATATCCAGATAAACCATCCATGAAGGATAGTGTCTCGTGCCCTACACATGCATCGATGAGCTGATTGATAAATGGCGTGGGGAAGTTGTCTTTGGGACAAGCTTGGTTTAGGTCGCGAAAATCGATACAGAGACGAATAGTGCATTGCTTTTTGTTGACTAGTGCCGATTTGGAAACCCAAGTGGTATAGGCAATGGGGTAAATGAACCCAGCTGTATGAAGCTTCTCAATTTCAACTTTGACGGCAGGAAGCTTAGATGGGTGGATGGGTCGTTGTTTTTAGCGAATAGGTAGTACGTTGGGCCAAGTGTCAATGTGGTGTTCTACAATAGAGGGGTCAAGACAAGGCATCTCGGTGTAGGACTAGGCAAAGACGTCACGAAACTCTTTGAAGAGCTTCTTAAAAGCTTGAACCTCATCGTCAATGCATGATGCGCCTAAAGAGATAAGTTCGGGTATTCGAGGTGTGGTAGAGATGTCAACTTTTACGATGGGTGAAATATTGGCCATATTGCCTTCCTCAAAGGCATTTGGAGCTGGGATGGGATCTTTAAACCAATCAACCTTGGTTGGAAGGAAATCTTTGGATTCAACAGAGAATTGGTTTGTCGTGGAGGAGGTAGATTCCTCAGGGATGAAATATGATTGATGGTGCATATCATCCCAGGGGTAATCGGGTGCGGTAAGTGCTTCGAGTATTTCCTCGTCACTACTGAAGCATTGTGCCGTCAAATCAGTTGACTGGGGCGCATTGGTGGATGAAATCATGTAAATGCTATTAATTTCTTCCGAGGAGGAAAATGTTGGGGGATATATTTCCTCAATAAGAGGAGGGGATGTCTCTAGGTCGACATTATTCAGTTTGTAGAGGGATGCTCTGTAATCTGGGAGATCGGGGCAGTGATGGGAGTAATGGCCATAAATACCGCATATTGCACAAGGGTGGTTGGTACGCAGTGATTTATCACGAGGCTGAGGGGGAAAGTCAAGTTTAACGACTGGGATGTTAGCATAGTCATCTAACATTTGCATGTGTTCCTGAAGTGTTGGTAGTTGTGGACATTGATGGGTAGAACGGCCCAAATTGTCGCACAAAGAGCATTTGGGGGGAGCAAGAAATGTCAAGGGATTCTTTTCCAGCTTTGGGTTGGTGGGGCGATGTAGGTCGCAATTGAAGTGATGTAGGTTTGTGGGCCTCTTCCCCCAGTGTGACGGGTAGGAGGAGGTGCATTGCTTGATGTTGATGTGGTTTTCAACCCTGGAGGTGGTCGGTTCGTCATGGTGATAGGTTGGACAGGTTGTAAAATGACATTTGGTGTTGGGGGAGGATTTGGGGCGGGCAGATACCACACAGGTAGTCCTAACGTTAACCCTGGAAGATTGAGCGTAGCCATTACTAGGGTGTTGACTGCTCCTGAAGGGGGAAATAGGAACGGGATAGTGTGGATTGGTGTGGCTCCGACATGACTGGGCACTGAGGGTGGTTGCGGCAGTAAAGGGGGTTGTTGCTTAGGTGCATGTGTTTTGTGCGATAGGGTGCACAAATAAGATATCTCAGCTGTCAACAAAGGGGGTGGAATGGATTGAAATGTAGAATTCATGGGAGTGTCTGAATATATCCCTGGTCCGACTATTGAGACGAATGATGTGGGTGGGTTCTGAACGGTTTGTTCAATCATAGGGAGAACATTTTCAGGTGCAGCAGGGGTGTTAGGATCATAGTATGACAGTTGATCAATTTTGACTACACGTCCCTTATGGAGGAACATCATAGTGCGGAAGACAGATGAAGCGACAACCTTCATGGCATACATGTAACTTCGTCCTAGTAATAGGTTGTAATCAAGCTGGGCATTAATGACCTCTATGTCTATAAGTATCATTTTGCCACCTAACTGAACGGGAACGTTGGCCAGAAGGCCTTGCGGTTGAGCTAAACATCCATCGTAAGCTCGTAATGCGGTGGTGGATGGCTGTAGTGTAGGAGATCCGAGTTTCTGCTAGACAAATGTCGACATTATGCAGGTGGAGGCACCTTCATCGATGATGCATCGATGAATCACAAGGTTTCGAATGGATACATAAACCTGGAATGCTAATGTGGAAGGAAAACGTGGCTTGGCTTGGTCCAAATCGAATGCCATCATTTGTGAATCAAAAGGGTCTATCGCGCCAATGGCGGATAACAATATTTTTCTCTATGCAGGATAGTTTTTTAGGACTTCCAAGGCAAACATAGCAATGGGGGACTGAGCTAAGTCATCCGCAATATTATAATTTGAGGTAGCACGAGCATTCAAATTATCGTTGATCCGTCGTAGCGGGAAGCGAGGGGCTTTAGGGCCCATGTCCAACCATGTAGTAGGTATCTGTAATGGCTGATCAGTTGGAAGAGCGTTGGTGGCCGGATCAACAGGCATGGCTTCAAGGGTGGATCCATATTGGTTTTGGCGTGTTTGGAGGTGGACATCAGCTGATGACATCATTAATAGATGGTGAGTACCTAAGTCCATGTGTTGGTAATCAGTTGCAGCATAAGTGATATGCTGTTGTGGTTCCTTGAGGGGGATCCAACGGACGAGTGTTCACCACTCCTTGTGTAGGTAAAGGATTCTGCAACACCGTGGGCTGTGGTTGAGTAGGTGGCGTTGGTTTTGCTGCATGCCCTTGGCGTTGGGCGTCATTAGTCCATAGTTGGCGCGCTCATTCCAAATGGGGGCAAGTGTGTGTGTAATGGTCGTATACCCCGCATATGGAACATGGATGATTTGTTCGTAAATTTGGGTTTTTACCCTGTTTCGGTGGTCGATCAAGGTTTTGATTGGCGGGGGCGGCATTGTTATTATTTAGAGGATTAGGTGGCTGACCGCCTTGGTTTTGGGGTTGATTGTTCCCACGGTTTCGTCCTCTTCCGCGATTTTGTTGACCCTATTGATTTCGTTGGGTATTCTGATTTTGCGGTTGATTTTGCTATGCGTGCACTTGCCCTTGGGAAGTGGGGGGGTTTTTAGGTTACGTAGGTGTTGGAGCATGTTGCAATGGTTAATAAGTGGGCGGGGTTGGAGGTGGTCCAGGTGTTGATTGTGGTTGTTGGTAAGTCTGAGCGACTGGAGCTTGTGGTGCTGCAAGCACTGCCTGTGGAGGGTAATAAGCCAATGGGGCTTATGAGTGAACATGAGCATGAGTGGCCTGTTGGTGATAATACGTAGGAGGTGCATAAGCTGAAGGTGTGTGACTGTAACATTGTGGCAGACATGAGGGTCCATGAGTGTGGTTGGAGTGTTCCATGGGAGCATACGAAGTGGTAGCTCCAGAGTGAGATGTGGCCCGCGAAAGGTCGAGGCCAGTGTTATTGGGCATAATGGAAAAGGGTTGGTTGTGTGATACAACATGACCAATGATGCCATCGGCAGCATGGGATGCCCCCGGCGCGTCATTCCAGGAGGAATCGTCATAGGGGGCGTCAGGTAAGATGGTATACAAGTATCCAGACTGGGCGTAGAATAGATTAAACTGCTGGGCTTTGAGAATGGATTCTTCTTCTAACTAGGGTCGTTCATATGCCACATCTTTGGAAATGGCTGGAAGGAGAGATTTTAGAAACCAATCTAGGAAGATGCGGTCATCTAACTTGATCTTGCATAGACTTTGGCGTTTACGCCACTCATGAATGTGATCAGTGATATGGGTATCCGTGTTTTGCCTGCAAAACAATAGGATATCTACTCCTGCGTCATAACGGAAGGGTAGCTGAAAAAACTGCAGGAAGGTCGAGGCGAGGGATGTAAAAGTAGGGTGGGTCCCATGAGGCTGCTCGATATACCACTTAGTTGTCGAGCCAGTGAAAGTCCGTTGCAACAAGCGTAGGCGGATGGAGTCATCTATTATGGAGTTGGAGGAACACCATAGATGAAAATACATGATGTGATTTTGGGGATCCTCACCAGCTTTCCCCTCAAACTTAGGGATGTATGATGGGAGTTTGGTAGGCATGTGAGGCCAAGTAGGATCATGTCTGATGGGATCATTCGTCAATCTTGCCAGGTCAAGGAGGTTGAGACTAGCCATGAATGGAAAACTGGCAGAAGAATGTGACATGGTCACTAGTGCGTATGTGCTGGTGCTAGCATTGTTGATCAGGTCGTTGCCCTCGAAGAGAATATGAGTTGTGACGGGGATGTGACCCCCGAACAAAGGTGTGGGATTGGTGTGGGAGGGGCCTGCGCCTCCAAGTGTAACATGGGTCACGGATGGGGTGGGATTAAGTCTAGTGGTTGTTGGAATTGGAATAGTGATGGGAATGGTAGGTGTGGGTCCCATTGAGGGCATACCCAGGGTAGTTGTTGTAGTGGTGGCTAATGTGGTGGCTGGGGTGGTGGTGGATGCTCCACCAGCAGTCCCTACAAAGAAGGGGTTGGAAGTCATGCCAGCCATGGGGCTAGTAGGTGTTGTGTATGTAGGGTTTTATGATTCTGCCTCAGAGTCAAACGTGAAATGAGGGGCGTCGGAATCAGGTGAAGAGGCTTTATGCCGGTGACGCGTGGAGTCAAGTGACAAGGATCTACGCCTATGGCGGGTGGTTTCAAGTGAACCATACTGTGGGGGTTCGCCCCAGAAGCACCGAGAATGTATCGGGGACTCAATGGTGACAGACGGATAGTAAAACTAGTAGGTAGCGGGGAGTGAAAAGCTCAAAAACCCTAATGCAACCGGGTGTGTAGAAGGGGAGCGCAAAAAAATATGAAACTCAGGCCAATAGCAAACTCAAAACACTCATTGTAACAGCTGTGCTACGGTAAGCGGGGTGACCAAAAAAGGCGATCAGAATACCAACAAGCAAAGGACTCCTAAAAATAAAAAATGGTGTACTCGCTAAACTAGGGGGAGGTAAGAGAGCATGCAAACTCCTAACTAAAAGGTATGCTAGCTCAAACCAGACGTATCATCTGCAAGGTGATGAAATCCAAGTCAGACAATATGAAAAGTAGAACCAAATGGATAAATGTCCCCCTACCGGGAAGGACAGCGGGTAAATGAATCCTAGAATAATGGCTATTAAGATACCCCGTTCATGACACGTACAGAAAAGTAAATCCGCAGCTCTTGTTCTATCGTCGTTGTACTCCCATCAGGGTGGTACAACCAGAACAACGAGTAGGTAGCCTTCAGTTACTGAATGGATTGCGGTATTCCACTCAGGCCTCCGGAACTAGTCTTACTACTTCGACCCTCCTAGGGGAGAGGCCTTTCCGACAAATTGGTGTATAACCGTGTCAAAAAATACTAAGGGATTTTGGTACCCTAATGGACAACAACTATGTTTCAAGTGAAAAATGACCGAGGGGTGTTATTTGGATACTTATCTCCCCCGTCCTACCTAACTACAAAGTTATTTTATGATCCCCAAGTGGGGTTAGAAGGTTGGTTGAGTTAAGTAGATTTTAAGGCTCACTTGTGTTAAGGTGACAGAGTGCGTCCAAGTGAGATAATGTATCTAACAACATGCTACGTTTGGGCAAATATATATCAAATGTAAATGCTGAAGTTTTAACTTGCAAATGTTGAATTTAAACTGTAAATGCTAAAAAATCTTTTTCAATAAAACTACTAAAAAATCTGTAAAATGGTACAGTAAAGAAAATAACAGAAAAACAGAAGGAATAGTTGGGGCTGCAAGCAAAACGGGTGACTGTCAAAGGTGCAAAAAAATATGGGCCAAAAAAATTGGCAAGAAATCTCAGAAAACAGATCGCATGTTTCGGGCCAAAACTAGGGATCTAGGTCGCGGGTATCAGGCGAAATCTCGCGCTCTGGATCGTGGCTAAGAGGCTGTTAGAAGCGATCTGGGTCGCGGCTGTGAGGATACAAGGTGCGATTTAGATCGCAGCTATGAGGCTAAATGGCGCGATTTGGACTTAGAATCCGACTGTTAGATCGCGGGTTTGGGGTAAACAGGTGCGATCAGGATTGCAGTTATGGGCTGGACAGTCGCGATCGGATTATGCAGATCTGGTTTGCAGATCACGATTTTGAGACAAAAAGGCGCGATATGGGTCACAGGTTTGGGCTAGGCAGCCGTGATCTGGATCGCGGTTCTGGGGGGGGAAATTGCGCTCGACAGTGCGAAAATGAAAGCCGAAACTGAAAAATGGGGTTTAGGGGCCTTGTAGAAACAGCAATGGGCTTGGGCTACAAGGTGCAGGCTTAAGGGTTGATCAAATCTACAATATTGAAGTAAAATAACAACAAAAACAAGAACAAATCTAAATCTAACCAGATATTCAAAGAAAAGCGGAGTCGCAAAAAACTGTAGCTTGGGTTTTTACCTGGGCACCCAATAACTTCATAGTAGCAGTCTCAATGAAACAGTAAAAAGGCTAATGTAAATAGTAAAAACTAATCTAACATGTGCATACTAAACTTGCAGTAAACAGTAAAAAACTCAGATCTTCCATATAAAACAAATTTTATTCATAAAAAATAGATTTACATATGAAAGGTTACCTCAATGGTGAGGTTTGTTGAGCTTGAGCAGTCGTAGGGACTGGTTGCTCCAGTGCTCCAATGGTTTCTTCTCTTCTCCATATGCAATGGGGATTGGCCAAAATGGCTCACTCTAATGGTGAATCTAAGCACAAATGGAGGGCTTAGGTTCTCAAGACTGAATTTGGAAGCATAAGGATAGGAAAGAATGTCGATGAATAATGGGAAGCCTCTATCACATTTTTATAGCTTTTGGGTGAGGGAGAATACAACCATGGTTTAAGGTAACCAATGGTATTGGTAAAAATGGTCTAGGGTTTCTTTTCCTCTTTTTCCTTCTTTTTCTTTTTTTGAATATATTTTTGAATTTTATTCCCTTTTAATTGATTTTTGGGAATTTTGGACCCCTTTGGAGGGTTTTTGGTATTTTTTGAGGAAATTTAACTATTTTGAGGAGAAAAAGATGGATTTTGGTCTTTTTGGTGACCGTTTGAGAGTTTTTTTAGGTTTTAGAGGATAAAATGGTAGGAAAAGTGGACAAATGGGTCATGTGGCTAGGGAGATGAGCTAGTGAGCATTTTTTGGGTGTTAACACATGTTATGGTAGTAAGCGTAAAACCCTAATGGGAAAAGGGGTGCCACTTACAAGAGACAAACAACATGAGGATAAACTCATGACTAAGCAAATCAATTTCTGTAGTGGACGGAAATGCAAATTCATGATTGAATCTAATTATTAATGTCATTGATTGGCTATGGAACAATCAAATTTGAATTTTATTGCTAAATGTTGTTGACTGTTTGGATATTTGATAAGTGTGCCAGGAAGACACATTGCAGGAAGAGCATGTGTAATGACCTGTAGAAGCCAAACTCCATGGGAAGGACCCCATGCTTTGGAAATGGGTTTCAGGTGAAACACCATTGCAAATTTTGAAAATATATCAGTTGCACTGCATATTGGAAAACCATGTGAGTGAGATGGTAAAATTATGTCAATAAGGCATAAGTGGGTTATGGAACGTGAAAAGATTAGGATGGAAAACCGAATGATTGTTAACTCAGAGAAGGGAGCCCCCATTCTTCGCAAATGAAGAGAGAATACATATAAAAAGGGATAAGTATTATGTAACCCTAGCTAAGAACATGCATGTCTAATTATTAGGAGTTAATATGCAAAGCATGTTCTATTTTATTTATATTATTGTAGACTGCTTGAGTATGGTTAGGGCCTACATGGCTCACATCCGAAAGGGAGTGCACACCTTTCTGGTGCTGGATTATGATAGGGTTGTCAATATTGACTACACCCTAGGGTAATGGACACATTCCTGGTGTTTCAATACTTGATAGTGAATGTTATGAAATGTGGTTGCAATTTTGGGACGACAATACTGATGATCTTGCTTATCCTTCTTGTGCTATCAGCTTACACATATGCCTGATAAACCCAGTCGGTGTACTGGCTTGGTATTGGTTATTCAGATGTTGTGGAGGTATTGGTTAAGGGTTGTTGCATGCATGATAAACCCAGTCGGTGTACTGGCTTGGCATTGGTTATTTGGATGTTGTGGAGGTATTGGTGAAGTGTTGTTGCATGCCTGATAAACCCATTCAGTGTACTGGATTGGCATTGGTTATTTGGATGTTGTGGAGGTATTGGTGAAGGGTTGTTGCATGCCTAATAAACTCAGTCGGTGTACTGGCTTGGCATTGGTTATTCCAATGTTGTGGAGGTATTGGTGAAGGGTTGTTGTATGCCTGATAAACCCAGTCGGTGTACTGGCTTGGCATTGACTACTTGATGTTGTGGAGCAGCATGCGTGCTGGCCAAACATCCAAGTCCATAGGCGATCCCAAGGCTTGCAAAGCGAAGCAGGACCCTGTGGACCAGAGAGGAAATGTCCAATACAGATAAGTATTCAATTTCATTTATTTCTTGTTTTGAATAATGAAGATTTCAGGTATAAGTCTTCTAACAGTTAAGTTGATGCACTATTGTTCTTTGTTGGAAACCTTGTTCATTGTAGGAAGTAAAAACCCTGAAAGAACTAAAAATTCTTGGTAAATCCATAGAGTAACTGGTTGGGCGCTACAAATGCTTAGTAAATCCAGAGAGTAACTGGTTGGGTGCTACAAATGCTTAGTAAATCCAGAAAGTAACTGGTTGGGAATTAACTACTTGATGTTTTGGAGTAGCATGTGTGTTGGCCAAACATCCACCCCACGGGTGATCCAAGGCTTGTAAAGCAGAGAAGGAAACATGTGGAGTAGAGAGGAACTGCACAATACAGATAAGTATTTGGTTATATTGCAGCCTCTTTCTTATTTAAATGAATACACGTGTGTATATGATTTGATTGTGATTTATTAAACTCTCATTTAGAGATAAACCCTATGAAAATAAACTAAACATGTGAATCGAATCAATGTTTGAGTGTAGGTATTGCTGAAAGCAAGGACTATGAAGGAATCATAAGGATGCATGTGGACATGTGACTGTCCTGGAAGAGATCAGCATGAGCAAGCAATGAGGAAAATGGTGCTAAGTGGACTTGTGTAGGTCCTAGCAGCCAAAGGTTCTGTGGGAAATCGTGGGGAAGGGTTCCCTAGTTGAAAAAAAAACCTAGACAGACCTTAGACACTAAGTGTCATAGCCAAGAAATGGCAAGTCGAGCATTAACATTGAAGTGAAAGAGGCTAAGGAGCATGGAATCACAGTAGTGGTGTGGCTCCAGATTGGAACAAGACTAAGAGGGGGAAACTCTTACTCTTCTCTTTTCTTTTTGATTGATGCATCTTTAAAAAAAAAATTATTGTTGAGTGCATGTCATAGCTGAAAATAGATTGTGTTTTATTGCTTGAAATAAATTGTGAATGCTGAAATAGTTAATTCCCTGTGAAATGATGAACATGAATGAGTTCATATGTATGTTGGGAAAGCATGAAAAGTGTGGAAGTCTCATGAATGAAGCATGGACATTCCATGTCAATTGGAAAAATAATTGACTGATTTTAATGTTTATGTTATGCTTGGCCTAACAAAGAATCGCCATAATGAATTTCATAGGTAAGAAATTGAAGCGATTGGTTGCAGCTGATACAAGCAAGTGTTGCTAGTAAGAAAAGTGTGGTCAACTGCGCACATTGACCATGGCAGTAAACCAAGGGCTATTGGATTTGGCTGAAGGTCTTCTTCAAACAATGTCCAAGACCCAAGAAAATCTTGGAGAGATGCTCAAACTATAAAAGCAGCAGAATGAGATGAACCACAGGGCTTTGCGAGACTCTATTTGTTTGCAAAGAGAGGTAAAAAGCACTCTGGGGGAAATCAGTAAGGGAAAGGGCAGTGGATCCATGAAGAGGCATTCATAGAAATTGATCCCCAAACCATTCTTCACCCATGTTCTTTGCTCTCTCACGCAGTCTGAGCTAGCTGGGGTGTTTTCCTTCACGTTTTCCACCATTTTCCTTCATTTTCCATAGCTAGGAACTCGTTTTTGTGTTGCACAGTGGCTGGGAGGAAGAGAGTCACGATTTGGGGGTTTATAGAGGCCGTTTCTGCCCCTTGAATGTTGAAAAACGTTTTTTGAAATTGATTTGCTCTCCCAGGGTTGATTCCCCATCTAACATTTCGTTTTTGGGTGTGCCATGATTTGGGAAAAACCCATGGACCATTGTTGAATGTTGGGGTTGAGATGGGTATCCATTGCTTTGGGCTGTGTTGAGCTTGAGAGTCTCATTTTCCTTGTAGATATCATGCCCAGCTCGGGGGTGGTCTCTAAGTGCTGAAAGAATACAGACTGGATAGAGACTTATGGTTGGGTGGAACGTTGCAGAGACATAGCTAGTTGCTTGGGACAATTTCTCAACGAAGATAAGTATTTCTCTCTTTATGTGTTTACTTCTGCAAATGTTTTTAAATTGGTGCATGTTTATCCATATGCTGGAAATTGCATGTTATATGTGTGTGTAGAATATTACTTCTGTTGTTTTAAATTGAATGGCATCTGCATAAATTTGTTGTATTGCTATGGATTTAATGAATGGGGTTGAGTATTGTGTAAAAGCCCAGATCTTAGTGTCATGATCCCTCCCTTGCGTTGGACCAACAGGAGGGGACGTGACAATAAGACTGTCGAACCGCTAGTGGAATGTCTTTGTAGAACTTTCTGTCTTTTGGAAGCTAGTTATGTAATGTTTTACAAATTTGTGAATGGAAGGTGGAATGTTTCTTGCATTTGGTTTTGGCATAATGTGAGATCAAGTTTTCTTATTCTCCTTGTATTTCCTTTCAACTTAATGATTCCTTAATATCTTTCAGATGTTGATAAATGCAGAGGTTAATTAATCATTATGAATTTATTTATGATGAGCTACTGTGACAGGGTGGAATGAATTTCTTCATGCATTTCTGTTATGACTAGGTCCTTTGCAGATTATCCACATTTTGAAAAACTGATCTGCTAACTTAGTTATTTATTGAATCTATTAACAAGTATTCTCGGCATTTGATTTTAGATGTTTAAATTGGTTTAGTTGAATAATATTTTGTTTTACTGTTACCAATAGGGGTTCTTATGAAAAAATACAGATTTATCTTCTTTTTTTTCACTGCATCCTAATTTATTATTAAAATCAAGTGATAGAATTATAACGCACATCAAGTAGGTTCCCTGCTTGAATTTCTAACCAAAATTAACCTCAAATTCCATTAGACCTTGCAGGATTGCTCATTGTAGCATTTACTTAGATCATAATTCTTCTTTTCAAAAAGCAAAACCCTAAGGCTAACAGAGGCTTATATCCGTCAGAAGCAGTGATCTCAAATGACTGGGAAATAGCGAAATCCTTGTGAGGGTTTTCCGAAGTTCTTAGATCGGATTTATTTCCTTACGTTGATGTTCGCACCACAAGACCTCGGCGTCAACAGGTGGCCATGACAACTTCTACTTATCTACAACCCCACAAATTGTGGAAAGATGTCAATGTTACTCATTCCATTTGACTAAGAGAGTTATATGATTGATTTATGTAGAGGAAACAAAAACTATAATCCACAAATTTTAAATGCATGATTTATGTTCCTAGAAATTCTCTAGGTGTAGAGATATTACCTCTAGGCATCATCGTAACCAAGGTCCAAAGACCATCGTAAACCTCTCAAAATTGGTTTGGATCCATAATAAACCTTGTCAACCAACCAAAGGACTCCATGATTCACATCATCATACATTCAACTCAAGGCCTAGGAACTATATCATTCCCAAGATTGACATGAGAAAGTTCGATGACAATGATCCAATAACATGGATATTCCAGATGGAGCAATTCTTTGATTTACACCAAGTGTCGACTTTACAAAAAGGTAACTATTGCATTGTTGTATTTATAAATTGATCAATTTGTGTGGTATTAATGGCTTTGTGACCATACAAAGGACCCTATCATCTCTTGGTTTATATTTATAGAGGAAATAACAGCACATTATGGGGATATTAAGGGAAACCCCTTCTTTAGCCAATTGATCAATCTCAAGCAAAGAGGTCCAATTATTGAGCACATTAAGTAGTTTCAAAAAAAAATTAGACTTGGAGTGAAGAACATTCAATAGGATAATTTGTTGGATCTATTTATGGGCACTTTAAAGGAGAGCATTCAACATGAGGTAATCTCTTTGAACCTAAATCATTAGAGAATGCTTTTCAATTGGCAAGAAAAGTTGAAAGTAAAAATATGGCTACTAGAAGCGTTGCCACTAGTACATAAAAAGAGGGAAATGTTCCTGCTCTTAACCTCACTCAACCGACAAGGTTGACACCCTAGTAATTGAACGAGAGAAGAGCAAAATGACCAAGTTTCAATGGTGTAAGTATAGTATTGTAAAGGAAAAGATATTCAAGAACAAAAAAAGTCTCAAGATCTAGAACTAGAAGACGCTACTCCAACCATATATTGCCATGCATTCACTGGCATTAACACCTCAAATCCTCAAGATGGAAGGAGATATCAAAAAGAAAAAGGTAAAATTGTTGATTGATTTTAGCACGACGCATAACTTCATTAATTGCAAATTAACCAAACTTTTAAATTGCTTTATATCGGCACCAAAGTTTCAAGTAATGATTGTGGATGGAGCTGCAATCAATTTTTCAAGAAAGTGACATTATATTAAGTTCACTATGGAAGAGTACTCATTGGATAGTCCAATGATTGTGATCCAAATGGGTGGTGTTGATGTTGTATTAGGGGTCCATTGATGACAACCAGCCTAGATCCAAATCCTAGGCTCTATAAAGCGTCGAGAGGGATCAAATCTCCCGATGTGCAAACCTCTCCTTGAATAGCTCCTTACCTAAGCCACCTAGTCCTAAGCTCTAAAGTCTCTAGTTTAAGTCTCATATTTACTTTTTACTTTGTATTATTCTTTTTTGTTTATGGCCGACATAATATTTATTATTTTTTACTTTGTATTATTCTTTTTTGTTTACTTTGTATTATTTTGTTACTCGACAAACACTCTAAAGTCTCATTACTTGACAAACACTCGACAAACTCGACAAACACTCCACTAACACCCTCATACTGGGCTGTAGAGCACCTCTCAACGCAAGCATTGGGAATAGTGTCTCTTAATTTCCAAGAAATTTTCATGAGATTCTCCTCAGAAGGAAAGGAAATTGAATTCAGAGATATCCCAGGGAAACCCTCAAAAGTGATAACCTCTGACAACAAGACAAAATTGTTAAAAAAGTGACACCATGGTGTAAATGCACAATTATGTTCACTAGATATTCGAACATCTAGACCCTCTATTCTCGTGGATCTCCAAAGGAGTTATTGACAATCAATCTAAAGTATTTGGAGAGATTCATAAAGATCTTCCACGTGCTCAATATCATGTCTATGTTATTCATTTGCAACCAAGAAGAGTAACATCAAACTTTACGAGTACCCATATGCACAAAAGAGTGAAATTGAACATATGGTTCAAGAAATGTTAGATCTTGACAGCATTCAACCTAGTCAAAGTGCTTTCTCTACATAAATAGTGATGGTTTGAAAAAGGAAAGGTTCATGGCATATCTTTCCAAATTATAGAGAGCTCAACAAGACAACTATTAGATATGAGTTTCATATTCTTGTCATTGATGAATTATTAGATGAATTACAGGGAGCATTTTTCTTTACCAAGTTGGATCTTTGTTCTAAATATCAACAAATCATAATGAGGCAATAAGATATTTTGAAAACAACTTTTAGAACATATGGAGATCATTATTATTTTTTGGTGATGCCATTTGGCCTTACCAATGCACCTTTCACATTTCAAAGCTTGTGGAATTCCATTTTTAAACCCTTTCTAAAAAACTGTGTTCACATTTTTTTATGATATATTATTCTACAAGAAATATTGGGACAGACATTTACACCATGTTGACATGGTCTTAAAACTATTAGAGAAACAACTATATGGAAAACATTCAAAGTGTGCATTTGGGGTTCAAGAAGTGAAATATTTGGGTCATAGTGTATTTCATGAAGGCATCAAAGTGGACCCTAACAAAATTAAATCTATGATAGAATGGCCTATTCCCAAAGCCTTGAAGAATATTAGAGAATTTTTAGGATTGTCAATCTATTACTGCAAGTTCGTCAAGGATTATGGTCAAATAGCAAAACCTCTAACAATGTTATTGAAAATTGAGGCATTTTCTTGGACTCGAGAAGCAACAAAATCTTTTGATAAACTTAAATAGGCTATGCCTACAACTGTTGTATTAGCCACTCATAACTTCACAAAAACCTTTGATGTGGAATGCGACCCCTTAGGGCATAAAATTAATGCAACTTTAATGCAAGAAGGAAGGCCCCTTGCCTTTGAAATTTCTCAACTTAAAGCAAAAAACTTACTCAAACCACTTTATGAAAATGAAATGTCGGCCATATTGCATGCAGTGAAAAAATGACTCCCTTACCTAATAGTAAAACACTTCAAGGTAAGAATAGATCATGATAGTCTTAAATACTTCTTTGAACAACGATTATCTTCAAAAAAGTAACAAAAATGCATAACAAAGATGCTAGGTACTGACTTTGAAATTATCTACAAAAAAAGAAAGCAAAATGTGGTGGCAGATGCAGTTTCAAGGAAAGAAGACATAGAGGGCTTGCTTTTTGTTATTTCCATCTTGCAATATGATTGGGTGGAAGAAGCAAGGATAAAATGGACTCGGGATCAAAAGGCATGCAAGCTAATACAACATCAAAAGAACCCTAATGCATTAGATACATTTGTGTAAAAGAATGACTCACTATGATATCAGGATCACCTATATTTTTCAATTGGGTGTAGCTTGGGTGATTGGGAGGAATGATTGTTACCCTCTCTACCCAAGATCAATTCCCACAAGTGACATGCTAAGCTCTTAAATGAACATATTGTTGTATTGGCCTTAATCCCTGAAGAATCCGGTTTACCCTAAGTACCATCCTTGAAATCAGGGGAAGTAACTAGTGAGTTTCCCCAGGATATGTATTATGAGGAAAAAAAGGATCGCCTATATTTATGTAAGAATTCCCAACTCAAATAAAAGATCCTTTTGGAATTGCACACTTAACCTATAGGAGGATATTCAAGGTTTTTAAAAACTTACCATGGGATCAAGAAGGATTTTTTATGGGAAAGTCTTAAAGGTGATGTCCAAAAGTTTGTAGCCCAATGTGTAGTTCGCCAATAGAATGAGGGAGAGACAATCAAGACACCAAGTCTTCTACATCCATTAGCCATACCAAGTCAACGTTGGTAAGAGGTCTCAATGGATTTTATCAGAGATCTACCAAAGTTTGAAGGAAATAATGACATCATGGTAGTGGTGGATCAATTCACAAAGTATGCCCATTTTTGCTCACTTTCTCATCCTTTTAAAGAAAGTAAAATCACAACAACATCCATGGAAACAATTAAAAAACTACACGAAATCCCCAATATTATTGCAAGTGATAGAGATCCAATTTTCACTCATAATTTTTGTAAGGAAATATTTTCTTCTTTGGGTATTCAACTAGCTCACAACTCCTCTTACCATCCTTAATATGATGGGAAAAGTGAGATTGTGAATAGATATCTAGAAATGCATCTTTGTTTCTTTGATCCGATAAACAAACACAATGAGTCAAGCAGTTTCCCTTGTCAAAATAGTGATACAACACATCTTTCCATACTTCATCAAAAGTGTCCCCATTTATGGCACTATATGGACATCATCTTCCATCTATCACATCATCCTTGAAAGTAAAATCTAAGGTTCAAGAAATGAAGGATCACATAGAGCACCAACAAGAGGTTCTCCAATTATTGAAAGACAACTTGGCTATAGCACAAAATAGGATGAAACAACAAGCATATGAACATCCTAGTGAAAGGAAATTTGAAATGGGGAATTGGGTATTGTTGAAGCTACAACCATACAAATATATATTCCTCGAGCAACAAAAAAAAGACAATAAATTAGCACCCAAGTACCATGGTCCCTATAAGGTGTTGTGGAGTATTGGAACTACAGCTTACAAATTGGAGTTGCCTCCACCTTCACATGTACATTCAATCTTCCATGTTTCTTTCCTAAAAAAGGTAATCAACAACAAGAGCTCAGTTCAAATTATTTTATCATAGATTGATGAAAAAGGGGAAATCATACTAAAACTTGAAACAAGGATCAAGCAACTGTGAAATCGAACAATTATTGGGCACCTCATCAAGTGGAAGAACTTGCCAATAAAAGAGGTGACATGGACGGATGAATTCTTCATGCAAAAATATCCACAATTACTCATGTATTGAGGACAACACTTGTCTGAAGGGGAGGGGCATGTTAAGCCCTATATATTGTGACATTACATTTTTATTATTCTATTAGTATTGTGTTTATACGTCAACTAGGACCTTAACTGTGACTGTACCATTTGTCTCCTATATTTACGAAGGAGTCCTAGTTTTAGAGATCACCTCATCTTCTGCATTTAATATATTGTAAAAGAAGGTTTCCCCCTTGAAGAGACTTCTTATTCATCTCTTTATTTAATTGTCAAGGCATTGAGTTACTCTTTTTTCTATTTTCATGTTATTTTGGGAGTTTGGTCCATAACAAACGTTACCTCTAGGCATCATTACAACCAAGGTCCAAAACCATTGTAAACCTCTCAAAGTTCATGTGAGTCCATATTAAACATTGTCAACCAAACAAAGGACTTTGTCCTTAGAATTCTCAAAAACCTCTAAATTGGAGATGGGCTCATGATCATATTCAATTCTCCCACAAAATACCTTTATCACTTTCGATAACCTCAAACATCCAATGCGTTGAAGTTATAGCAACTTCAAAATGTATGCCTGGTTGTAGAGATCAATCAAATATATTGAATAGGCTTTCCATACAAAACAACATGGACAAAAAAGTCACAAAGATCTATAGGCTAAGCCGACCAAATATTTTTTACTTACAAGGGAGATACAATACAATCTTATAAGAAACATTTTTACTTCCCCACACCAAACTAAACTATGCTTGAGAACAAGAATCAAAACATGGTTAAAATTGCTCAACAAAAATTCAGAACTTGTTGAAAGATAGAAAATCTACACTATATACTAAATCAGTAATGCAAGGTCATCCATACATCCCTTAGTCTCAGGGAAATTGCGTGCATAGAAAGCAGAAAGGGCTTGCACACCATAACCCCTTGTAAGCCCACAAAACGCTGAGATTGGTCCAAGAATACACAATCAAATTTTTAAATATCATATCATGTGAATTGCGCAATTGACCCTAGTTTGAGTCGTGCAAATGAGGACTTCAAATTTAACTATGTGCCTGTAAAAAAGCATGGACAAAGATGATAAAAAAAAAGCCAAAATGCATGGATCAAAAACCCTGTTATCTATCCAAAATGCACATAATTAGTCATCACATCAAACAAATGAAGCAGGCAATGTAGAGTACAGTGAGAATAAAATCAGTGAACAATATAGGAACAAATAATTTACAATATACTTCATTGATATGAGCAGATAACTTTGTTTTTGCAGACATGGTGTTTTTTTCTGACAAGACGAGTATACTTTCAGGCAACCCAGATATTTTGAATTAAAATAGCATGTTACCTGTATAAATGCAAGAGATCACGGCAAACTGGAAGGTGTTGTGTTAATGATTAGAGTAGATTCAGGTCAACTATGGATCTATCAAAGATGCTAAAAAAAGCCAAAATGCATGGGTCAAAAACCCTGTTATCTATCCAAAATGCACATAATTGGTCATCACATCAAACAAATGAAGCAGGCAATGTAGAGTACAGTGAGAATAAAATCAGTGAACAATATAAGAATAAATAATTTAATATATATATATATTTGTAACTAGGGGAATCGGCAACTGAGGGGAATCAGCAACTGGGAAGGGGAAGGGGCTGGTACTCGCGTGATACAGGGTCCAGGGATCCAATCCCATCCGTTACCACTATACCCCTAGGTGCACCCACACAGCCCGCAAGCATAGGGCACGGGTAAGCCGGGGTGATTTGAACCCGTGACCTCCATTTACAACATTTCCTTCATATCAAGCGAATCGCGGTTGAGCTACACCCCTGCGAGCATTTTTACAATATACTTCATTGATATGAACAGGTAACTTTGTTTTTACAAACATGGTGTTTTTTTTTTTTCTGACAAAACAAGTATGTTTTTGCAAACATGTTTTTTTTTCTGACAAGACAAGTATATTTTCAGGCAACCCAGATATTTTGAATTAGAATAGCACGTTGCCTGTATATTAGAGTAGATTCAGGTCAACTATGGACTTATCAAGCACTAAAAGGAATGAAATCCTTTGAAGTGTGAATGTTTTCATTATTTAAGATTGATGTAGATTGGTTGAGTTTCATACAACTTAATAAAACTCAAAACTCAAATACAAATATAGATATGTAAAATATAATTTTGAATTATTATCAAGATATTTGTATTTGCATTGTAATAATATTTCTATATAAATATCATATTTACAGTATTTCTATTTATATCTAAATCTAGTATCTTTATAATATTATTATTTGTTACCAGTATTATATTTTTTTGAAGCATACATATGATGACATAAATGTTACCAACCTCAAGCCATCTCTATAGTATCTCTATCATACTGAGCTCTGTGGCTATGTAGCCCTAACATCTTTGGAGCAACAAACCAATTTTTGTTATTTGTCTTTCTAATGCTGATATAAGAAATTTAATTATGCATTTAAAAGCAATGGAGTGCAGTAACGAATGTAAGTTGTACCTGGATTCGAAAGAATGTACCAATAATGTTGAATTTGTTTTGCATAAATGTTAACAGGCAACTGTATGATTTTGACGTTACAAGCATCCTTATAGATAGGACTCTTCTTGTGCCAAAATCCACAGAACTGTTATAAACTTGAGCCTTCATCTACATCAGTTCAATTTAGAATTCTCTCATCCCCAGTTCTCTGGATGAAGAAAAGGACTTTCAAAACAAAAATACACATGAAAAATCATGTTGATACTGTGGATGAAATCTTACAACTTTCGTGAATCTTTTTGACCTGAGACACACTAACTGTCATTGATAAACTTTCCATCTTTCCCACCATTGTAAATATCCCACAGAACCGAGGATTCGGCATTAGAATCAATATATTTCTCCACGAAACGTTTTTCTGTCAAATAAACAATACTTGGAAAATGCATCGCTCTGTTCAATACTTTCATGGACTTCAATGCCTTCAGTACTCTAAACCGAGGAATAATCCTCGACTCCAAGCTGTATCCAAGCAAAGATGGATACTTAACAAGATCATCCAATAAAAGCCCCACAGAATTGACCAAAAAACCCAGATTACGCTTCAATTTTTCCTCTGTAACCCCCAGAATCCATGGCTGCCGCCTCGTTAAATCCGAAATTTGTTTTTCTGAGAAACCTAAACTGCTTAAACACTGCAGTCTCTGTTCTATTTTTTCTTTCCCTACCCCCAAAATAGCACGCATAGCGGTTGCAAACAACTTCGATCCCTTCTTGATCCCTAAATTCTCTGCCTGTTTAAATGACTCCATAACATTTTCCTCTGAAGTCATAAGCAAACGGGGTTGCCTAGCCACTAATTCCGATAAAGCATTACCCTCAACACCCAATCTTTGCAAAAGTGAAATTGCAGACTTGAGTTTATCCTCTCTGTCATTAAATATCCGCGCATTAGTGATAACTAGTTTGGCGATGTCTTCTTCCTTCATGAAAGTCCTAAAGAAGCTGAGCTTAGACTTTATGTTTCTTTCGGATCTATAAAAGAAAAACCTGGGATTGCAAAGGACCACCTTTCGAACCTGGGCAGGGGTGGTCAAACCACAGCCATTTAACAATTCCAGAACTTCTTCCAAATTGTGGCTTGAATTATTAAGCAAGCTAGTGCGATGCCTAAATGCTTTTGTGATATCTTCGTCTGTCAAACCGCATTTGTTGATGAGAAATTCTGTGGCAACGCTCCTATCTGGTGGAGTTCTGGATAGGGCTGCTATTTGGGTGAAGAATCTGGCGAATTGTATGTGGGGTTTTGCATTAAATGAAACAGGAGTAGGCAGCAAAATTGGCATCGATTGGCGATGGGTTAATAAGGGGGTTTCCTTCATTATCCGTTGTTTCCTTATGAACTGAATATCAATGGACACCATCTCTACAAATCCAGATGCGTGGTATGTGCGAAAGAGAATTAACGAAGTACCTGGAGGTAGACCCGAGGACTCGAACCCTGAACGGGAGATGGTTGGACGTCTAGAATATGGGAAAATTAGGCTAAGATAGAGGGTATTTATAGTAGCAGAAACATTCTTCGTGTTTATGGATGGGAGATGGTTGGAGCAAGGGTCGGGACCAGGGATCAAATTTGAAGGGTGGGGTCCCATTTCACTTTGAAGGGCTATGAGATATTGAACCCTTCGATGCTGCCATGTAAAACTAAGTCATTCTTTTCATTTGAAAATGTACTAGTATATCAAAATTTCAATGTTTACTTATGTAGTAAAGTCGAGAGGCTTTATTTTGCACTGGATATAGCAGCACTGAACGTTATATATGTCATATAATACAACCATACTTCACCCCGATCTATCGGCTGGGTCTCTAGGCCACTATGCCACCTTTTCCATCTTAGCAGTTTCCCAAATTGATCTTGCCTCTTAAACTTTTAATGAGTATAATAATACACTTAACTTGCTAACCCCATTCCAATCCAACTTTCATCCTTACATCCAAAATTAATACAATTTTACTCTTTCATGATCTGCTTGAATATGAGGAATTTATTTGTGAAACATAACTTAGGAGACACATAGAAAATCCACTTTCCAATGTTCAGTGTGAATGGCCATAACTAAATTCATAGATCTTTTTTTCTCCATCAGCTGCTAGCCCAATTCCAATCCAACTTTTAACCAATATAATAATATTTAATACGTCTTAAAATGGGTTCCTAGGCTGCTTCAAACACTACAAACTCGATGAAGAATTGGGTTATTCAACTCTTCTAAAAGCAACATGATGCTTATTCTTGGAAAAGTTCAATCTTTGTGAATCAATACGTTCTTCAAACTAATATAAATTCTAGCCTACATAAAATCTAGCCTACTTAACAATGGAAAAAATGATAATGTAAGAAAAAAAAAGGAAGAATTATAAGCCAAAAAAATTGGACGTTGAGTTTGGTCTCGGAAAGAATCTGAATGGTAACTTTTTTTTACTTTGTTGAATTGAGGACCATAATTCACTTTCATGCACCTCTATCAAACAACTTCGTTTCCATTTATAATCCTCCTTCACTCAAGTATATTAGAGAGAACAGTTCAACAAAGAAGTCGGATTGGATTGAAAACTAATAGCAAGTTTCTTTGTCACTCTAATTGTGTACCCTAAGGTAGAATTGAATGCCAATGACAACAATATATGTTTTAATTTTTCATTTAACACTATGAATGCCACACGCACTTGGGATAGAATAAGTTTAAGCACTCCTTACATGTTACATGCTATGTTATGGTTTGAGCAAAGAGAGCTATCCAACTCCAGGAAACTTTTGTTCCCAATAGCTAAGTAAGGACCCTGGATGCTTCTTCTCTATATCCCTCCCCCTAGATCTCGTTATACATACTAAATCTATGGTATGATGGAGTAGAGGATGGGTTGTAACTTGTGAAGCATAAGTAAAACGTAGGTAGACCAAGTAGAGAGGAGATGCATAGATGGTTGAAGTTCTTGTTTTATTCCAGACCAGTCGATAAGGGTAACAAAATCAAAAGGTAAAGTAGCACTGTCATTCTAAAAATCAAGATTACAAAAACAATTTTGTCGTAGTTCATACAGTCGAACGCGGATTGTAAGTGTAGTAGCATCAGTGGTCTTCATATTAATAAATACCAAGAATATTAAACCGTTTACTGGAGGAAGGTGTCGATTCAACGACTTGGCAATTGGGGAAAATAGCTCATGTAATACAGTTTAAGATACAAAGTCTGGATTCTTGATCTAACTCATTAACTAGATGCATGGAGGTCGGCAGAGTGGGAACTTCCCCAAATCCCTGGGATTTTTGGTAAAGCTGGGAGGTGCACTGTGCACACCTGTTTCCCGTAGGGATGCAACAGTGACCAGTGGAAGCTGAACGGGGAAGAACTCGGTTTCAGAGTGAAAACAATGGTCTTCCTTGTCCCCTCCATTTCAGGAAAGTTAAAGGACAACTAAATTCTCAAGAGCTTTGATCGAGCGACAATGGAAAATAGGGCAAGGCAAGGAGCACGTGGAATCATATGCATATATAAAGGACATATGAAGAAAGAATCAATTGTTGTTGTTGCTACAATTGAGAATTGATAAATGACGTTCTAAACAGCCTTTGACAGATATTTATGAAAAACCCACTCTCGAGTCTAGGCTTTAAATTTGAAGCCTTCAAGGCCCATTTGAAGTAACAAAATTTCAGTCAAATAATAATATTGTGTTTGAACTTTGAAGTTACAGAATTTTAATCAAATAATTTTTTTTTTAAATAATTAATGGGATCATGAATGGATAAAATGATGTACTTACCTGTAAATTCATAGGATGTCGGCAATCTAGTCAGCCTTGAAGTTGAGCTCCTCAAAGAAAACAAATTTCTTTTTATATGTTTATGGCACGCTAGCATTGGCAGCTTTGCTCCGCAGACTCTCATGGAGAACTAGAGGAGATAGGGTAGGTGGAACTTGGAAGTAGCTCGACCACAGTGGAGTAGGGGTATAAGAAAAAACTTGTTTGTATTCCTGTAATATTATATATTGATGGTTGAAACCATGGAAGCATGGAATTCGAGCATTGACTTGATACAACAAAGAAAACACAAGGTGTGAGGATGGGAGCCATAGACGGTAGGATTAACTTGATACAAAAAATCAAACGTAGGGCTATGGGTAGGGGCCACGGGCAGGAGCAGCAGCCTGCAACATTACAAGAAGTTTCTGGACTGTGGATTTTGTTTGAAATTCCAAATTCGGGGCACATTAACACAATATATTATAGATTGAATACTCAATTAACTCACTGAGTAAGAATTCACGAATTGGTATGTGATAACTGGTAACTTGGTAATCCCACTTCTAACAACATGTATGATCCACCAACCAGGTTTAATAAATTTGTTGCTTCCATTAAATGTGTTAAACATGTAAGCGCTCACTGCAAACACGAGAACTTAGAAGCGTTCAAGCCATGGGCTGCTGAGTGTAAGCCCGTCCACGTAAGTTGGTGAATGATATTATTAGAGGCCCAATGGTCCATGATCCATGGATGATTGAACATGTGGATATTGGAGAGTAACCGAGTCCCACTCCCAAGTCACCTATCTAGTAGCCACATTCCCAATTTCCCACTGAAAACTGTGGATGGGTGAAATTTGAAGCTACCCTTCTGTTGCAATTTTAAATTAGTGGTTAATTTAATTATTGAAGGACTTACCATAAAATTGAATTTTTTTTGCATGGTAAAATTTGAAGTAGCCTTCTATGATGGGTAAAATGGCCTATGAAGGGCCCTGAAGGCTTCAAATTTGAAGCCTGGGTTGGACATCAAGGATATGGAGAGATTAGGATAAGATAGAGGGGAATTTATAGTAGCAGAAACATGCTTTGGGTTTTATTGGTCTCAGCATACATAGACCATAGGGGAAAGAACGAGCAAGAGAGCATTTGACTTTATCCAATGATCCAAGCTTCAGTAAAGTGTAGAACCCTCTCGTGTGTAGTGAAGGTGGCTGATTGTGAGAGTTGGTTTGCCTCCAAGGGTTTAAGACATCTCACACATCAAATCTGTTTATCACATGTTAAATTGGTTTAAGTGGAATTTAATATGATAGGTTTCAAGTAGGTTTCAACATAAAAGGAAGGATGATATAGGTGGTGTTGAGAAAAGTTATGGTCTTCTTACTGATTAATGGTTGATTGATTGTGGAATTAATATAGGTTCGATCTCCCTTTCCTTCTTTGTGGGACATGTGTGGGTGCATGTGTGCTGTAATAAACAATGGATAAAGAAACAAGATAATAAATAGTGAGATATGCTATGGCATCTTGGAATAGCTTTTAAAACTTAACAATCTCCTCATCTTGATTTATGTAAGAAGCAACTGGATTGCAAATACACCATGAAATTCTCCCCAAAACACAATGAAGCATCTTGACAAGGATAACACATCTTCAATCTTCAAAGTTTAATTCCTCGACTAAAATTGATGCCAAGTTTAATTAAAATAAAACTCTTGAGGATGCTTCTCTAATGCTTTCACCACCAAACATCCACCATATATCAAGAGGCAAAATGTGTGTTATAGATATGGCGTGTGATCTCCAAGCGTGACTTAATGATCATGATGACTTATGCTAAATAATGACCCCTTTGTGAGAGTGTGTCAACTTACAAGAGATTAACATGTCACTTAGGGAATCAAACTTTTTTAGATAACAACATCCCACTTTCATCAACCCAACAATCCCCTTAAGCACCAAATACCAATCAATGTAATGAGTTTTTTTTATAGATAGCTAAAAAAACTAAACTAGTCACAATAAAATTTGTGCCAAATTATTCAAACTAAATGGTTTTTGGGTTTGGTAAGAACAATGCAATAGAGATTATGGTTGTCAATAATAATCAATCGAGTCTAAGCTTATGCTTGGAACATTAGAGTGCAAAAGCATGTTGAATGTGTAGTGAAGTTTTAAAACCAAGTATTTATATATTAAAACATTCAAATACATAGTGTGTTGAGTTATCGACTTAAGCAAAACATCCAACAATAATCACTGAACAACAAAGTAACCATGGTCATGAAAACTAGACACATGAGGAGATTGTTTAGGCGTATAATTCTATTATAAGTGCAAAACCTTGCAAAAGTGGCAAGATCCAATCATTGGAAAATAATGTTGTAATTGCAATCAATGAGGAGAAGGTTGAGGAGCTTGATCTCACAAATAAAACAAGAATCAATCTAAATTGTTTAACCTTTCTTCCCTTTTTGCAACTACAATGATACATACACACATAAGATTGAACTATAAAATGAATTAATAAAGTTGGTCCCTAACAATTAACATTGTGCATAGAGAGAGAAGATGATTGCTCCTGCAATCCCTAGAAGCAATCCAACTTGTGCATGTACTTACTTGGTCAAGTTTGATCACTAAACACAAAACCTAAATTAACTTGGTCAAATCACACAATTAATCGAACACATCAAACCTCTAAACTATGATGTGTCATTGAGATCATGAGACTTATGAAATGCCAATGAAGTGGCATGTTGCATAGTCTACTAATCTATCTAGTGCATTGGCATTAAGTATTTCAAGCATTGGTGCTAGATCGTCGGTGGATTAGAGGTCATGCAGTGGTCATGTACAAAGGGGTTGGGTATAATGAGGGACAAAACTTGGCCATGTGATATGTAGCATGGCGAGCTCTAATGAAACTCTAGAGCACCTAACGCCGACAAACACCTAACATGGACGAAAAGTACAATAATGCATTTATCAATCCCTCCACCCTCCTAAGTAGTAATGGCCCACATTGCATTGGATATAAAATTGGATCTTTCCATTATAAGGATAGAATTCATTGTATGTAGAATCAAAGCTTCCCATCAAGATACAATTCATTGTTGAAAAATGAAACAACATGGCATGATCCAACAAATGAGGAAACTTTTGTATGCCTAAGCATGAAATACATCATTTTGCTTGAACTAGCATGCTTTGTTGATCTTGAAGAGTTTTGTAGCCCCATGGTGGGTGTGTCGTTTGTCCTATCAATGGCCTAAAAACAAATTGTTGATGCAATAACTTTTGGGTCCTTGCTAAGTACAAGCACATGTTCCATGGTGATTTGTTCAATGATTGGATCATTATAAGGTCATGTTGTGCTTGCACTATTGTGAAATCAAATTTTAGTGTATGGTTAATTGACTTGTAGTCTTTGAAAAAGGTGGTGTAGTGATATTTGTTAAATATTTAGTGTATGGTGAGAAGATTCGCACTCTTAAAAATTAAACCCTAATCTAGGAATATGATAACTAATTAACCTATAAAAAAATGCAAGTATGGAATATTGAATCTACAAACACGCAAGTCTAAAAGTATGAATAGTGAAGACAAAATCGCAGCATTCAATCATATCCCTCTCTATTACTTTGAAAAGAAAAAATCACAATGTAAGTAGCTCAAAACTCTAATTACCTAACCAACCTATGGTGAACCCAATGTATCCTTTATAGAATAGGAGA
Organism: Larix kaempferi; assembly: GCA_027924585.1. Lineage (NCBI taxonomy): Eukaryota > Viridiplantae > Streptophyta > Pinopsida > Pinales > Pinaceae > Larix > Larix kaempferi. The sequence continues at coordinate 6,598,119 of BSBM01001153.1, forward strand.
AAACTAGGGTTTGTAGTGATACATGCTATTCTAGTGGTGTGTCTTCTCTGGAAGATGCAAAATGCTAACCCTAGATTGTGTAAAATAATGCATCCAACTTGCATGCATAAGTTTCCTAGATTAGAATTCTTCCCTTCCTAGAATGAATGCCCCAATCTAAACCTGGAAAAATCCTCTTACATGCACCTTATCCTAAATTGAGAATTGTGCTTAATTAAATATAAGAAGGCACTAAACATGGAAAAAGCATGTGCATTCCTATACTAGAGAAGGACATTTTAAATATGTAAAAGTTGAAGATGGTGCATGCATGTGCCTCAAACCACAGTGTTGTCTATCATTGGCACACTCATATTGTGTAACGAACATGAATAAAGATAATAATTAAATAATTAAATAGTTAATAGTTTAATAGTTAGGAAAAGACATGTCTTCTCATCTTAATGGTCCGGCCATATTTAAAGGTGACCAAACCTATGTAATAATCATCTTTTTATCTATTCAAATATCAATATATATTTTCCTATTAATGGCTTATCTAATATTCCAGGTGTTCTGGTAATATTCATTGTGTGAACGAATAAATATTCGCTTCATTTGGTATCAGAGCCCCTTCTTGGGCATCTCTACTTCGACTTTTGGCTAAATTACAGACTTTGTCTGAGCATTAAGAGTTTCTCTTATATTTGTGGTCCTTGACCAAGAAGCAAGCAGGCCCTTGGCCTCCCCCACCGTGCCTCCACTCCACTACACTATGTCACATCCTACCACCCCACGTGCAGTCACCTTCCATCTCAACCCTCTTCATCATTCCACCCCTGCGTGCTGGCTCTTCAACTTCCATCAACTGTCATCCATACCCATCTCCCTGTTTTCGCTTGCACCATACGCTCCCCACTCCACTCTTCCCCTCCTACGCCTCACTCCCATCACTTCCCTCCCACACGCTCGCCACTCTTCTCATCTCCCCACGCCGTCCTCCCACACATTCTCCCAGCGCTCACCATTCCACACAACCTCCCTCCCTTCTGCTCACACCTCCGCTCCACCATTCTATTCACTCCCACCTCTCCACCTCTGCTCCTCCCACTCCCGCGCCCCTCTACCTCCCTTTTGTTGTGTTTCTTTCCTCTGCCTGCCCTCCTCTCCTGCTCCAACCTCTTTCACCCACAGTCGTCTCCCTAGCCGCCACCTCTACTGGCTCTCCACTCCCACGCCAAGCTCTTGCATCCATAGTCGTCACCCTAGCTGCCACCTCTGCCTTCCCTCCACTCTTACGCACCTCCACTCCTACGCCAAGCTACTCTCACCCCCGACCCTCCCTACTACTCCACGCCTGTTCCAGCTCCTTCACCGCGATCATCCCTCCACGCCATTGAAACCCTAATATATATAAAAATAAAAATAAAAATAAAAATAATTATATTAAAACATTATAATAGTGTTATTATAATTGTTTAAATATTTTGATTTTTGAAAAAAACTATATGTTAAAATATATATATATACTTTATAAAACATTCATATAATAATATTATCAATTAATTAACTAATAACTATTATTATAAAAAAAATATTAATAATATTGTTATTATTAAATTTTAATAATAATTATAATTATCAAAAAAAAAAAATCCTTTTGAATAAGAATTATTTGGAGAACAAAACAAAAATCAAACAACAAAAAATTAAGGCTTATCAAGAAGTCCAAACGTGTTATCATCAAAGAAGTCAAATCAAACGAAGACTAATTATCGTCAAAGTCGAGACCAGTTCCATCAAAAGACCAGTCATCATCGAAAAAAGGAAGATCATCTATCGTCGAAGTCAAAGACAAGGGAAGACTCCGTCAAAAGAATTCAAGGCTATCTATCATCAGAAAAGTCAAATTCAAAGGGAGACTCATCAAGAAGTCAAAGACTATCTATCTCCAAAAAAGGCAAGACTATGGAAGCAAGTTTGCGTCTACAAATAGAAAAGTTAGAAACCAAGTTAAAGCGCTATCAAAGAGACAACGAAGTTTTATGCGACACGAATTCAAAACTGGAAGTAATAAATGAAATATGTAAGATACAAGAAGAATCCAGGGAACAAAGAATTTCGGACCAGAAAAATCGTATAGAAAAATTATGTGCGCAAATTGAGGAATTAAAAGACGAAAACGATTTCAATCAGAGATTGAAAAATCAAGATATAAATAAAGAAATAAATGATTATGAAGCAGAAATAATACGCTTGAACAAAATCGTTAGCGACAAGGATGAATAACTAACGTAGATACGACATAAATTAGAAAGTCAAGAATCAGAGGTCAACCAATGCCGACAACAGATAAAAGTTCTTCAACAAAAAAATGACAACTCTAAAAAGACACACAAGCTGGAGATCACAAAAAGTAATAAAGCACTATCCAACAATTCCGAAGAAATTTTCAGATTAATAAATCATAACAAGACACTAGTCACAAAAATTAAGAAGTTGAAAAATCGTCAGAATATAGAACAATCTACGGAAGACATTGAAGGAAAACTTCTAGACAAGTAGGAAGAAAATAGTTGCATCAGAAGTCATAACGAAGATCTTAAGGAACAACTTAAGAAGTTTGAAGATGACAAAAAATCGCAAGTAGAATTGATTAAGAAGTTTCAAAATGATAACATGCAGTTAGAAAACAAGTTGGAAAAGATACAGAACGAAACCTTTAAACCTCAAGGGACGAAAATACAACTTCCAGCTCAGACCAATGATCAAAAGACGACACTCGTAAAATAAAATGACATTGTGAAAATTCCTTATCGACACCCCAACCATAAGAACCGATATTCAAAAAAATGGGAACCGTTGAAACATAATGGTACTAATATGATCAATGCTCCTGACGACATATCAGTATGGAATCCCAACAATCCACAACAAATCAATTTGGGATGGATTGATCCGTCTGCATATCGGAAGTTATGATCTACACTTAGCAATTCGTATTGACTTGTTTCATCAGTGACGACATCACAAAGAACGATGCGAAAACATTATAAGGCTTTGAAGACAAATCCTTTCTAAGAGAGTGGCAATGTAACGAGCATAAATAAAGACAATAATTAAATAATTAAATATTTAATATTTTAATAATTAGGAAAAGATGTGTCTTCTCGTCTTAATGGTCTGGCCATATTTAAAGGCGACCAAACCTATGTAATAATCATCTTCTTATCTATTCAAATATCAATATATATTTGCCTATTAATGGCTTATCTAATATTCCAGGTGTTCTAGTAATATTCATTATGTGAACGAATAAATATTCGCTTCATATTGCTCCATCCTCACAACTTGTCTATTTGTGTGCCTTCACTTTAGAATCTATCACCATACGCACAAGTCAAAATTAATCAAAACTATTGAATGCATTGTACAAGATCTATTGAATTGCACCAATTTGTTGAAGGAGAATCACCTACATAGCAACTAGGTTAAACTAACAATCTTTGGAGGAATTTCTTGAATTTTGTGATCTTGACCCCTTATAGCAAGGATGATATTCTATGGTTGTGCCTCATAAATACGATATCACTCCTATGGGAATGAATAACCTAGTGGAACATCATATTCGTGAAACTACAATGTAGATTACATCTTCCTTTAATCATACATTAGAGTCAACATTGGTGTGTGATATGTTATGGTTTTCCTATCGTATCCAATGAATTGTGCAAGGTTTGGGAAGGGGGGCAATAGTCAAGTTTAGGTGTTATTGTGTAGGCCATGTTCAAGTTCCTTTGAAAACTATTATTAATGATGAAATGAAGATGTTGACTCTCAACTATGCAACAAATGCAAGAGATGTTCATTATAATCAATTAGACTTATAGAACCCATGATTGATTAGTGAGCACAACATAACAAGGTGTTTCTTGACTATAATCATTTATTTGAGGCTCGAGCTTCAAAATAGAAGTCAATTCTAGTGCCATCACAAAGAAATTCCTGTGCACACAACATTAAGTGTTCTCATGGTTAGATCTCTTATGGATATCACATCACTCACTAGTGACTTTCTATTTTTTCTACTAGTATCAAGCTATGTGTCCTTCCTTCATCACAACTGATGGTTAATCAAATTGTGTAGTGTTGCCATGACTATGATTTGCCTATTTTTTCTACTATGGATTGTAGCCCTTGTCATTGTGTTCTTTCTTATGTCAATCACCATAAGAATTTTCACGATTCTTGAGCATGTACTTCTGCATAATATTTTGCACAAACTTGTGTGTATTCTTCAAGCATGTTCATGGTTAACAATTTTAGTTCAGATTGATGTAATAGTGAAACCTGCTCTAATAATTAAGAGAAAGGTTTTCTTCTATCTCTTTGATGTTTGACTAATACATGAATGTGTGAAACTCATTCATGTAGTCATCGACTAACTAATCGCGATGTTAGTGTAGTTATCATTTCATATATTGATCTTGTGGATACCTTAGCTGATAAATTTTGCCGTGCATTACTTGCAAAAGGTTACCCCACAAGTTGACATAATCATCTCAATCTCATTCACATCATTGGTTGTGTGTTTTCCACTAAGATTTCATAGTGAAGGACATCTTTATACTCATGAGCTCGATCTTCTCATCATTACTAATATCATCAACTTCAAAGTATATTTATTCCACTCTAAAAAAAAAAATTAGTTATTAATATCCCCTTAAAATAAAGGAATATCATGGTTAACATTATGTTTAAGGGATATCTACCACCAAATGGACCCAATCAATATTGAGTAGATTATATCCTATGAGGCTTAAATATTCTTCAAAATAGGTTTGCATGTTAACTCCTCAATTTCCTCACATTATTTATGAAGTATTCATCAATCCCAAACTTCAAAACACTTGCATCATGAGTAATAGAGCCAATGTTTTTGGTATTGCTTGTCATTTCTAGTCATGCTAAGAGTACAAGAAGGTGAATAGGGGGGAGTAGGATAGATCATATGATTATGGTACTCAAAATAGGTCCAAACAAGCATCCAAGCTAATCTTCAATTTATCAAACCTAAAAATTACGTATGGGTGACAAATGAAGATAATAAACTGAAATGTGTGAACTCAAGTACCAATGATCAAGCTACAACTAGGAATAAGCACTATCGTTATGTAACACTCTTCAATCTATGGGATAAAAGTCAAGTTACACAACTGTGGTTGCAATGTAGCTTCACGACCACAATGAGTGAATGCAATCATAAAAAAGAAACAGAGGTGAGTATCATGCACAATGATTGACCCATCATATGTTTATAATTGGAATAATGGAGTGTAGAGGCATATTGAATGTATAGCCACTGCAACCATAAGCTTTATTTTCGACCCAAACACCTAAAAAAGCTACATTCTATGCCTAGAATACTCCTTGAAATACCTTACAAAAAAACACATTGGATGATCATTACAACCTAAACATTATTTTATATTTATAATGCAAGACAAAAAACTGGATGAAAAATGTGGTGGAAACACTTTTTAGGTTGACATACCAAAGGTCGATAAAGGGGTCTAACGGTTGGAAAGGCCTTTTCTATCTAGTATTTGAAGTTGACAATATTGTTGAAATACTAGTCAAAAAGTTCTTTCCAATAGTATTTAGGTGGAAATATGAGTCAACATAGGCACCAAAATTTAGGTTGAAATGTGTGTTTCTGTGCAGATTGTTTTTGCAAAATTTTCACTAATGATGTTGAAAATTAGGTCAAAAATGAAATTGTGTATACCACAAGATATTAGTATTTTTTTATTTAAAAGAATACAGTTCCCTGTCCTAAGGTTAGGTAAGATCATAGACCTAATCATAGGTCAAATACTTACCTAGACCTTAGGTCCTAGTCATGATCTATGACCCCAATCAAGTTGTTTAATTCAATGTAATTTGTATTCAGTATTTTTATTAAATGTAAATAAAATACATTTTTTAACATATGAAGTGATATAATCATGCCATTATGTAATATATGGTACTTGTAGTTATAAATTAACCCAATTGAATGTGCAAATGGAGGAAACACTTTTTTTCATTTGGAGTTGTTTTTAATATTTTTGTTATAATAGTACGAGTTGTTAATACCAGGGTGTCAAAAATGTTGCAATTTTAGCCCCCCCCCCAAAAAAAAGTTTCTCATGTTAGCATTATTTTTTTATTTAGAATATTTTTTTAGCAATGATACCGATTGTGAAGTCCATGCTTTCAAACAAGTTATAATTTTAACCTTTGAAAAAAAGATGTGCTACTAGTAGAATTAGTTTTTAATTCAAGGGTTGATTTTAAGGTTTTTTTAGCAATGATACAGATTATCAAGTCCATGTTTTCAAACAAGTTATAATTTTAACCCTTGAAAAAAAAGATGTGCTACCAGTAGCACTAGTTTTCAATTCAAGGGTTGATTTTAGGGTTTTTGTTAGCAACAATATGGGGTTTTTAAGACCATTGTTGTATTTTTAACCCTAAAAAAAAGGGTACTACTGGTAGCATCACTTTTCAATTTGAGGGTTGATTTTTGTGTTTTTTACACAAAAATGTAGATTTTTAGGGCAAGAGTACTCTTTTTGAGTATACGGTTCTCATCAAGTTGTATAATGTGTTTATTTAGTAGATGGAAATTACATGTCAATATGAAAATACTAAATTACTTTTATAATCCATAGTGTATATATAGATATAGATATAGATATAGATATAGATATGAATCATAAAATATCTTGAAAATACAATGACTAGTAACTAATCAACATGATAATTGTAATAATGGGATAAGAGGTAATAATTAAGAGGTAAAATAATTACCATTTGAAGATGAGGTAAGAATTACTGATATTGCCCTCAATTGAGTTGGATGCACCGAATATTGACATGCATCTTCTTCTTCTTGTTCTCTCAATGTTGTTTATCATTGCCTCATCCTTTCTCGTATTTCATTTTCATTTATTTGATCACGATCATGTTTCCTGTTTCGATGTTTCTTGTTTCCCATGTTGATTGGTGATTAACAAACAAAAATGCCAAATTTGCTTTGAAAGAATATCTCTATGTCAAGTATACACGTGTACAAAATACGATTCAAATTTCCAATGGTCAATTTCGAAAATTAATAAAAAAAATACAATTTTCCAAAATAAATTTAAAAAGATGTGCACTCCAGTGCATTCTATGTAGATTGTGTACATATTTTTTATCAAAAATTTTATATTTATCATTAAAAAAATTACATGCACATAAGCCACTTGTTAACTTTTCCTGAAATTTGCAAGAACAAACATTTCATTAAATGCAATTTTGACACATTAAATAATATTAGTATTAAAAGAAATGGAAAGACAACATAATTCCATACAAAAAAAAATTTATTGCATGTCGAAATTCAGAAGGCATAGATTAGTTTGATTTAATAAATGAGTAAAATATCGAATTTTCATTGTCACTTTTGGCCAAAAAGTGTTACTTGTCTTCATGGATTCACCATTAAATCATAATGAATGCTTATAAATAATTTGTTAGGTACAATAACATTAATCAATCCATCAATCAATCTCAACTTAAAATAGTGGAAATTAAATAATAATAAAATCCCATAATATCCCTAGTCACACTACGAAAAATATATTTTAAATCTAACAATTGTACCTTGACAATTATATCCCTTTGAATGGATATTATACTTATTATATTATATTAAGATATATATGGCCCAGTGGGCTAGCTCAAGTGGTTGAGTGTTGTAAGTTGTGAGCAGAAGGTCTCGGGTTCAAATCTTCAAGTGGCTATACATTGCTATATAAGGGCCTCACTTGATGTCCCTATCGGGTTAGCTTCGTAATCAGATCAAACGGGGTGTGGCTCCTTCAGGTGGGCCTCCTGTGATTTCTTACCGTGGACGTAGCAGCCTCGCTAGGGGGTTTGTGAACCACATGTGAAAAATGTGTGTGTGTGTGTGTGTGTGTGGAGATATCTAACCACAATATATCTATACATAACTATGATCAACGATTATTAAATATTAATATATTAATTCTTCCCACAATCAATTTACATCACACATTGATATAGAATTACAACAAACCAAGCAATCCTAATTTTAAGCACTACGTAAACACTTTTAATTAATCCCCAACAAAGTAATCATTAACTTATTTAGACAATTACTTTGTCATATTAGCGTACTCGTCTAAGGTGTGTATACATGACCATTGTATACATACCATATGTGAGTACTAATAGTTAGCAACAATTGTTGCTAATTCATAATGTGTGTGTGTGTGTGTGTTCCTCGATCAAACATGCAAAAGAATAATCACAATGCATCGTTCATCTTTTACTAGTAATAACATTTACAACAAATCATCACTCATAATATTTAACCACCAATCACAATTTTTCAACATTAATTAATCATCACATCAAGATTAATAAACAGAAACAAACATGCATTCTTCACATGGTAGGAATTTAACAATAAATAAAAAGACACTACGACTTCCCAAGTAGAATCTGAAACTAACATAGAATAACCCAACACACCTAACATACTTCCACTCCCATCCTATCCTTCCTCTGCTAGAATATGTTGTGGTGTCACCTATACCAACCTAACCACGCATAGAGCCCTCGGACGGGAGCGTCGAATATATCAGCCTAACTTCTCTAGCAGGCAACTGGAAATCGTCATCACACATCTAGGGAAGTGTGTCCACCATTTCCCTCCCATGACTCCAAGTTTCAAATGATACATTGTGGGAAATACGTCCACCCCTCCTAATAGAACTATGGTCAACACCCTAACATCAAGTCCCAATCACATTGAGCAACTGATGTTCAAAGAGTGACATCATTGAATAATCACTCTAGGCAATCCATGCACCCTATAAAACTACACTTACTCACAAATCATATTAGTGTTTAAAAATAATAATTTTCATCATAAGTACAACATATAGTACACAACTATCTCCATGGTGTCACCTGCATCTAGGTTACCCTCATACCAAGAATTCACTATTCCATAGTCCATATATTTGTATGTCAACTCAGTAACCACATATGTGTTTCATGTATAAATATAGCTAACTATTTCAAGTGATCAAATATTGCACAAACGGATATTTAAATAAACCATATATCTTCTTTTGCATTACATTACATTTATTCTATATTAAATGTATAAATTAAACTGATATCTAGGTACCACATTCCACATTCAATATGCATAATCAAATGAAATCAAGTGTTTATCCTCATTAACAATTAAAAATGATAAAATTCATGTCCTATACACACAAGGGCACATTTAAATGTTCTCATAATAGAAATCTTAATTAGTCTATCTAATGCCAATAGATAAGAAGTAAACGAAATGTTGAGGTAAGTCACATTATTGTTTTAATCGTTAACTGTTAAAATATAGGGCATTACAAAACATGTTGTCTTTTTTTTTTCAGGTAGAATGATTGATAAATCTTTTATATGATATTATGTGTTATTGCTTTTGTAAGAAGGTTCTCAACTTTTGGATGTCTACTATAACTTGTTAGCTTAGTCGGTGCTTATGTTTATAGTTGTAACTTCTTTCGAGTTGTTTGGCCACATTGGCTTCCATATGTAACTTTGATTTAGTCATTGAATAGCAAGTTACTTTTTTTTCGTCTGTGAAAAAAATGGGGCATTACAAACATAGTCTTAGTCTTCGCTAATCTTTTAAGTGACTCATATCTTAGGATTTGGATAGCTCATCAATGCTCTTCAAGGATCCATCATTTCACATATTAATAGATTGAAACGTAACTAGGACAACAACATCATCATCAGAGAAAAAATGGCATCCAAAAGGATGTTTTTATAATAACCCAATTTTCAAAAGTCATGGTCAGTTTTCACAAACATGCATCAACACTTTGTCTTTCAAAGATTATTGTATCCCCTATCCACCTTTTACTTTAAATCATATAAATAAAAAAGGTAAAGGCATGGAAAAGGATTTCGTAATTTTGGGAAATGCAAGTATCTATGCATCAGCTATGAACACTCGTTGGCAATGGAGCAAGGCTTATAATGTTGGGGTGACTTGTCAGGGATATTGACGCTCATGGAAAATGGAGCAACACCAAGAGAACTTGAGTAAAATTACTAGATAAACCTTATACATCCTCATCTAGAATACTTTGAGAAATTTTGTTGTATCTAATATGGAAGGACTACGTTTAGAATGAATGATGATTATGCATCTGCAAAATTGGTATTTGTTATTTATGGTTACGTCCATAGATTCATGGTTTCACCTAATATGTCACCAATTGTTGAGCTAACAACAACCATCTTTTTTTCCTTTCTTTAACTTTTTGAAGTATTGATATTTTTCAATTTGATTGGAAAAAGGAGGACCCTACTTTAATTTTGTACTAAGTCTTTTTGAATGAACTTTTCCTTGAGAATTTTTATTTGCTCTAAAAGATTGTAAATTCTCTTAATTTTTTTAGCTTCAATAGATTGAACCAAATTATCTTGTAAATGGCTATAACCTACTTGTAACTCCACTTTGAGTCTAAGTGAATGATTTTGAGTTCTTTTTTATTTTTAAGTGCATTTTGCAACCTTGAAACAAGTTCAGAAGGACTTGAATTACTTAGTGCGACCAAAATTTGGGTAAAGAGCGGAAACCTTGGAAATGTGTATTAAACATTAAACTTCAATTTCTATACTTGATAAAAAATTTATATATTTGTGACAAAAAATTATTTTATCCTGCAGCACATCGCTCCAAATTATGAAAAAGCTTGTGTTAGTTCACGCTTGGAAGTTTTCTTTTTTATCCTACAATAAACCAGTTTAAACAATTATCGCATTTGGGCAAAATTTCCAAAATCACTTACATCGCATTGGAAAATTATTTTTTTTTTCCAACAAAAAATAAGTTCTTTACTATTCATATTTGAATCAAAAGAACTACAATTTGTACCTATCCCTTGGTTAGTAATGTCAAAATACAATATTTTTCTCCCATCGTTCCGAGTTACATTGTTTTGAACCATAATAAAAAACTATTAATTTCCATATATACATCTACATATCATTCACTCTAATATATACTCAAGATCACAAAAGAGTCGAGATAGTCTTCAATATATTATGAATAATTGCTCGGATATCTACCGACCCACATCAAAGGAGACGATCTTTACCCTCCCTTCATCAAATAACCGACCTGATTTTGAAAGTGCATCCGCTCGTTTATTGAATAATGGGAATATGATTGAAACTCTGAAGAAGTAGGCGAGTTTGCATCTTCCAATGTTGCTGAATATTGAGTTGAAGAAGTAGGCGAGTTTGCATCTTCCAATGTTGCTGAATATTGAGTTGAAGAAGTAGGCGAGTTTGCATCTTCCAATGTTGCTGAATATTGAGTTGAAGAAGATTATGTCCACAAATCTAGTCAATAATAGCAATGGAATATCCACATATCTGAAGGTTATAACAAGATAAGTCTTGGCGAAGTATAATAATTCCCATAACGCTAGCAATTCAGCTCTAGTGTTGTTGCCAATTCCACAAGCCATAGCAGCCTCGATGTAATGTTATTTATCCGTAAATAAAAGAAAACCAGCACCACACTTGTCGAGCTGCTCCGCTCCATAAAAGCGACCTCCATCTACTGCGGAGTAAAGACCAAACCTTCTGGAAAAAAGCGCAACCGCCAAATAAATGGTCAATGTCTTCTGAGTCACATCTGCACAATACACACATCCCAGGTCCACAAAAACCTCGACGCTGAAGGTTCGACCACGTGAGAATATTATTCTGCATACAGAGCCAAATGAAACAGCCGACCATCAGTGGAATCTTATTACTCCAAATCAACTTTCTGACATCGGTCACCATACCATCGCACTAATCAACCATCACACAATCATATGCCAAGATTGTCGTAACTTATCCCTGAAGCACATTTTCTGCCCAAGCCAACTTATCTGACCCCTCCAACAGATGAATACTCGCTTCAATCAAGGCTAACCGGTAATCATTCCACTCCTTCCGTAGAGCCAATGGCAAGTCTAAATCACCAGCTAACGCCCACCTAACCACGGAGTCAGAAGAGGGCAGCCACAACTGTTTCAACACAAATAAACTCTTGTCATGTAACACCCGAATAAGTTCTCTAGATAGCATGTATTTGTCCTCGAGTCCAAGAATCGGTTCTATACCAACAAATATTTGGATCCCACGTCCAACCTCCCAACATAAAGAACGATAAATAAGGGGGAGGGACTTTAAAAGACTCTGCCAAATCGTCAACCAAATGGAGGAGCACGCGAGCGGAGCCACAGCCCGGGCTCCAGTACCTTCATATATTTGGCTTGGATAGTAGATCCCCATAGACCTTTGTCAAAGGATCCCTGCTATAAACTCTTAACACATAGGGCATTATTGAATGCCTTCAAACACTTGATACCCCACCCACCCAAGTTCTTCGGTCGTGACAGACTCTTCCAGCATGCCAGGCGAATGTTTGGTGACCCAGTCCATCCACCCCACAGAAAACAAAAGATATGTTGCCTCAAACTGTTGATGATACTCACAGGAATGTAAAATAAGGTGAACCAGTAAACCGGTATAGAGAGCAGCACTGATTGAGTCAAAATGAGTTTGCCCCCCAACATTAACCATCTAGCCGCCCAAGAATTTATCCGACGTGCAACCTTTTGCACCGTCCAAATCCAGTCAGCTGTCACATATGAATTAGGTTTAATAAAGAATCCAAGGTACAAATAACCTTCAGCCAGGTCGATTTGTTTATAAGGGAACAACTCCGCAATATAAGAAGAGATGTACAGATCATCACACTAACAATAAAAGGATGACTTAGTAGCATTAATGCTCAAACAAGAAGCATCACAAAAAGTATTAAGGAGAGAGTGATACTGATACCATTATGCTTTTGTGTCCTCTCCAAAGAGCAGCACATCATCAACAAAAAACAGATGAGAAATAAATAAGGTTCTGGCAACTTGAATGCCAATGATCATCCCATTATCTCTAGCCCTCATAATCAAGTGACTGAGACCTTCCATTGCCAGAATAAACAGATAAGGGGATAACGGGTATCCCTGCCTCAACCCCTTATTTCCATGAAAAAAATCAGTGGGTGATCTATTAATAAGTACAGTGAAGCTAGCAGATGAATAACATGCATAAATCCATTTGACCACATCCGTCGAGAGACCAATCTGTATAAGAATGAGAAGGAGAAAATCCCAATCAACACAATCATAGGATTTTTGAAGATCAAGTTTTAAAATAAAAGCGCTCAGCCTCTTCAATTTTATGGTATGTAAACATTCTTGCGCTACACCCACTGCATCATAAATCTGTCAATTTTGGAAAAAAGAGAATTGCTCACGGAAAACAAACCTACAGAACCGGTTTAAGCCTCTCAGCAATAATTTTGGAGATGAATTTATAACATAAGTTGCAAAGAGAGATAGGTCTGTACTCGTCGAAAAGATTCGGCTTTTCCACCTTAGGAATCAATGAGATATAAGTACGGTTCAAATGATGGGGGATCCATGACTTGGATCGAGATTCTTCAATGGCAGTCATCAGTTCCTCCCCCAGTAAGTCAAAGAAGAACAGATAAAATTTCGACGTCCATCCATTTGGCCTCGGGCTCTTGTCATTACTAAACAGCTTTAAAGTATTAAACACTTCCTCCTGCATAACATGTCTCTCAATCTCCAAAGCTTCCTCGCTGGTGAAATACTGCGGGAGATTACCGATAGTTTCGAGTTGATGAAGTAGCCCGGGTTCTTTTTGTTTGGAATATACCCCCAGAAAATGCTTGTATGCCTCCCCTTTGATGGATCTATCATCAAAAACTGAAGTGTCCTCATCCACCTTACCATCCCAGATAGCGTTCATTAAACGCCGCTAATTGGCAAACCACTGAAAAAAATTTAGTATTCCTGTCACCACCTTTGATCCAAATGGATTGACTTTTCTGCCGCCACTCCTCCTCGACTTGCAATAAAATCCTCTCCTTAGCTTTAAACAATGCAGCCAAATGTGCACGCTGCTCCACCGAGACCAGGTGCAATTCCAAAGATGATTGAAACAATTGGATTTCTTCCTCAATACCCTTCAGCTCTTTTTGATCCCGGACTTTCTTATCCTTCACCCAAGCCCTTACCAATAGCTTTAACATATGAATTTTTCGGGGAAACCCCACTAAAGGAGAGGCCCGAACTTTTTGATTCAACTCCACCCAATTCACCCGAATCCAATTGCAAAAATTGGGATCCAATAGTAAACCCGGATTAAACTTGAAAGGGTATGACCCAGGACGCACACCAAAGTCGAGCTGGAGCATCACCGCTTTATGATCCGATATACCCACCACATAAGACCAGGACCGAAATTTCCCAAATAGATCACATAGGTCATCATCCATTTGAAACCTATCCAAGCACTTACCAATATAATCCAACCCACACCTCCCATTGGACCAAATCGGATACAGAGTGTGTGGAACCACATCCACCAGATTAGCCTCTTCGAACAAATCAAAAAAGAGGTCAGCCAAGGGTTCTACAACGTTACCAGACCCCCAGATTTCATCAGGACACAAAGTCAGGTTGAGATCACCTACCAAAATAAGAGAAGGGTCATTTAGGATACCCATCTCAGCAATCCTCCCCCAGAAATTCCTTCGCTCGTTATAAGTCCCATAAGCATTCAGAATACGGATCTTTCTCTCACACCCTCTAAAAATGCCTTCTACCAGAATACCCACACAAGACGTAAAAGACCTAAAGTCTGCCACGCTGGGATCTCAGGCCACCAATGTGCCACCAGAGTGACCACACGCATCTAGGGCGCAAACACGCCACGAAGGCTTCAACTTTAGAAAATAAGAACAGGCATCAACAGCACTCACCATAGTTTCTTGTATAAGTATCATAGCAGGATGAACCACCTCCAAAAATATTTTCAGGGAAGCTCTTTTAGGACCCCTGCCCAAAACCCGGACGTTGAAAGAGACTAGAAGCATTAGGGAACACGGCCAGGGGCTGAAAAATATCTAAGACCTCGGGGAGGAGAATATCGACAAATACCTTTATCAAATAGGGAGGATATAGGAGGGTTAACAGAACGAGCCGACGGGATCACCAGGGGAGTCCCTCCTGCAGAGCGCGCAGAGTCCTTCTTTTTCTTTCGGGTTTTCCGGATGGTCACATTCCCTTTAGAGTTGGGGGGAATAGGGCACACCAAGGGATCTAACGACGTAATAAAGGAGAAATTTTTCAATGGGGCTAAGAGAACCTAATGCTTCGGGGAAATATCAGGGAAGACGGGGATGGGAGAGTGGGATAGGGAAATGCCCAAATCTACCAGTGGAGACACATCAACGGAAGGAAAACCAGGGGAGGGAGGGGGGGATCTAGCATTAGTACACAGACCCTGGGAGTCAGACCAGGTCGCAAGGGAATCAGCGAGGGGGTTGACACCCTCCAAAGACAAACCCAGCTCCACCAGAGAAAGAGGCCCCACACCCGGGCTCGAGGGTAACTTCGACATCCCCGACCCCGAGACGACACCCGAGTTACCAGCACCGAAATTTAAAGGAAGAGCCTAAACAATATCATCTAAATAAACAAACTTGAGCAGAACCGGAACAGAGAGCAAACTTACCCAAAATAGTCGAGGCCGAAGAATTGTCCAAAGGCAGGGAATCCCAAATACCATCATTGGGAGAAACAATCTTAGCATCTACACTAGGTCGATGATCCTTTGCAACAATGTAGGATAAGCAACAATCTTTGGAATGTCCAACTTTACGACACTTATGGCATCGAAAGGGGATCTTCCAGTAGTCTAATTGCTGGATAAAAAGATCCCCCTTCCCATACCACCTCGAGTTCACCAAGAAAACCCTCAGCTGAGCCGATTTCCACAAGCATCCTAGGAGACCTCCGCTCGCCCCCCCCCCCGATAAGTTGTTCCTCTTCCATCAATATGAATCTCCCAAAGGATTGGCTACGACCATAAAACTCCCTATATTCTAAGAGTGGAGGGGGAAACCGGGTAGAATAGTCCACAGATGCCTCTTATGCAATTTCTCCAACCGTGGATCAAAACCACTGTGCCACCGAGACAAGACCAAAGAATCAATTCCATATACCCATAAACGCTTCTTGCCCCTGTCATCTTCAGTGAGGAAGTGGAACATAAGCCACCCATTGGATAAGACAAACACCCTCGAAATATTGGAGATGAGAGGTTTCCAGTGACTCTGAATCCATGACAAAATCTCTGGCCTGTTAAGACGAATATATTCAAATTTTCCTACCAGCGCTCGTTGGCTCAAAGCCAAAACCATATCCATGGTTATGTCATTTCCCAGTACACAAACATGCATACCCTTCTTTTCTTTTTCAAAGGACAGCTTATGAGGGGGTTTTCTACCACCATCCTTCCTAGAAACCCCCGCATCCCTCCGCCGGACAGAATCGACAGTGTTCTGCCCCGACAAGGCCGGAACATCATCCCCCAAAGAAACAACAGTAGATGACAGAGGGTTGGGTTCATAGGACACGAAATCCAATGGATTTGACAAAACCCCCTTCACCGCGGGAACCCGAGAGATCACAGTCCCCGCCACCGCACCCAAACCCAAACCAGAATGCATGTCTGACACTGACAGAAAAAAAAAAGGGAAAAAACAGTTACAAACCTAGACAGTATTCACCACCAGACCACACCCCCGGCAGAAAGGAGTCGAAATATACAGAGGGTAAAAAACATACCCTAAAGTCAACCCTCTGCACAAGAAACAAACCACAAAAAGACATGCCACATAATAAAATAAGAAAGACAAACAGAACTTCCCACTTGTTTTACCTGGTTGGTACTAGGTTCAACATTGCATGTTGAACGGACTCCAGGGCCCTCGAAAACAGCTATAGCACTAGGGCAAGACAATACAAAAAAACCAAGTAAACCCAGAACAGCAAAAAGACATTGTCTAGACAAGGCATACCGACCAACAAAATAAAAATAAAAAACACAACAGAACGGAGAAACCGGAAAACCAAAGCGAAGAAACATCCCGTCCACCGAGAGGAAAAATGTCCCGCCCCTGGCCTACAGGGCCTGGACATTCCTCACGTCGCCAGGGTTTCGCCCGCTACCATTAGGGTTTCTTCATCCACCAGCCCACTTATCAAAAAAAAAAGCAGTTACATCGACATTAATTTAACTTAACATCATTCATTTTTGTTGTGAAATTAGAGCGAGCTTTTGGTTGGCGGGTGCAGCCTTTCAACAATCTTAGGGGTAAATTAACTGCCAAAATAATAAATGACTGCAGCTCGAAATAAATGATTGTGGTTCCGTGCACTACTGCTTTACTTTGGTTTTAAAAATTGCAAACAAACAAAGAAGATGAATAACCTAAAAATAGAACTTACCCCACACAAATCTTTTCCTAAAACGTCTTATCAAGTCTTTAAACTTGATAACTGGATTTCCTTTGAAATTCCAATATTGTTAATGACTTTTTTAAACAATAAGTACTTATCAGTCAAATAATTAATATTGTTTGTATAGCTTAATTTTTTTATATTTATACGAAAACAATATTGTTTACTGAAACAAAATTGTCCAAAATATATTATTTAACTTCTATATAAATTTAAGTATTCAGAACGATTTTACAAAGAAAACTATGGATACTTTGTATAATATGAAAATTACTTTTTTTTAAATAAATATCATTTTATTTACTAATATATTTGTTAAAGTTACTCTTTCCGTGTGGCTCTATAGTCATCTAGGGTTTTGAGTTTGTGTGGTTGAGCATGAGCTCGTCGGGGGGGGGGGGGGGGGGGGGGGGGGTCCCCCCACATCTGGCTCATGAGACGGAAGCGTTTAAGTGTTTGGTGGAAGCATAGGGTAAGAAGGCCCCTTCGTCCTCCATGGGCAAGTTTTTCAAGAAGCTCGACCAAGTGTCAGAGGTTCCCTTTCCTAGTGGAAGTGCCCGCTGGGTAGCTCTCTCTCTCAGAGAAGGGTTTGATTGGACAATTTTATGGGTTATGGCCTTCTCCCAGATCAGTTGAATCTTGTGTCCAAAAAAACTGGAAAGCTCTGATCCAAGGTGATTTGGGGGTTTTTTCGTGGGGAAATATTTTTTTTTTTTCATTTTGCAGAGAAGGAAGATCGAGATCTGATCTTTTGAAGTGGGCCTTACTTCATGGGTCCCTGGGGGCTTTATGTGAATCGATGGACTTCATAATTTGATCCAACCCGAGATGTCCCTTTGGTTGTTCTAATTTGGGTTAGGCTTCCACATTTTTCGATCCACTGCTGGAACACAGAGGCTCTGAAGGCCATAGGAGATATGCTAGGGAAAGACATTGATCGGATTGAATCGAAGGATCAATTTTCCTGTGCCAAGGTCTGTGTCACGTTGGGTCTGGATATTGGACTACCTGAGGCAATTAAACTAAATTTGGACTCATGGGAACACATCCAGGAGCTGTATTATGAACAAATCCCGTTCAAATGTCGGATCTGCCATGAATACATGCATTTTGATAAGGACTACAAGAAAAAACCCTCCCCTTCAACTAATCTGGAACCTAAAGATCAATGGACCAAAGTAGATTGAGGAAGCAACTCCAAAAAAGGGGCCAAAAGGAAAGCAGTGGGACATACGGGCAGAGAGAATCGGGTTGGAATCCCACAAAAAAAGGGTGTAGATCAGGAGACAAAAAAGGTTTGAAAGTTTGAGAATGGAGGAGGAAGATCAGCAAGGAATTCAAGCCGAGGATCAAGATAATCAAGAGATAGAATAGAACAACAACCCTAAGGAATCAGATAATCTTTCCAGTCATACTCGCTCATCTTGTTAAGAAAATGATCCCACTCCAGAATTTAGCTCACACCAGAAAGTGACTAGAAATCCGAGCCTGAATCCATCAATTGAACGTTTGCACAGTGGGGGATCTGACTCAAATTCCTCGGATATGGAACTAGATGTTCAAAATAGGAAGGGGCGGAGAAAATATAAGGACAAAAGGGAGGAAGAGGCTAGAAGGGAAAATAACTTGGGAACCCAGCCTACCATAGAAAAAACACTGGCCAAGAACACCCCAAGAGGTCGCTCCTTGGGAAGAAACCGACAAACCGGGCCCAAAGGGGGCTCCCTTCAATCCAAAGGTAAGTAATGCAGCTGATCTCCTGGAATTGTAGGGGTATGGATTCTTAGGAAAAGGAAGAAGCAATTAGGGACTTAATAAGATCTAAACACCCAGAAATCCTCCTTCTCCATGAAACAAAAATGGAGGATGTTGTCCTCCTTCAAAAATATCATTCATTGTGGAAACAAGGTAGGGAAATCTCTATCAGCTCACGTGGAGCATTTGGTGGTCTGGCTACTCTCTGGGACCAATCCAAGTTCACTCTAGAAAGATCCTTTCAATCTCTTCACACGAAATTTGTTATGTTGACTAATATTCATTCCAATCTCCAGGTATCTATTTTAAATATTTATGCCCCTGCTAGTTATTTGGATAAGAAAGTATGTTGGTATTATCTTTTAGATTGGGATGGTTTGGATCAATTCCCCAACTTGATCCTTGCTAGGGATCTGAATTTAGTCCTCGATGGGAACGAAAAAAAAGGTGGCTGGGTGGTACGGGATCTGTGAAGGGAATGGGCCAAAGATCTAATCCAAAGATGGAATCTTGTTGACATTCCCCCTCAAAACAAAAAATATACTTGGAATAACAAAAGATCGGGGTCTGGCCATATTGCAGCCAGATTGTATAGTTTTCTTGTGTTTAATTCCCTTATGATCACGAACCTCTCTTTATCCTCTTCAATCCTTTCTTCCAGTGTCTAGGATCACTGCCCGATCCCTCTCGTTCAAGAGCCTGCTATTGGCATGGGTCCCATCCCTTTCATATTTTCCCCAATTGGAAAGATTGGCCTGATTTCCTAAAAATTGTTGGTGAGGCCTAGAATGTCGACATCATAAGCTCGCCATTCTTTATTTTGGAAAAGAAAATGAGAAGGTTGAAAAGGCGTATGAAGAATTGGGCCAAATCCTCCTTCCCTGCTCCTGTTGAGGATAAGATGTCCTACATGGAGGCCGTTCTAGGCATCAATTGGAAATGGAAATCAAGGAGGTTGAGGATCCAGATCTCCTAAAAGAAGATGAACTTCAAAGCTCTCTACACTCAACTCAACGAAGAGAGGAGGAGTATTGGAGACTCAAATCCAGAATTTTATGGCTGAAAGGGGGTGATAAAAATACAAAATTATTCCATATGCAAGCTAACGTTTGTGATCATCATAAAGCAGTTAGGGAAATTGAAACCGCAGATGGGAGAAAAGTCAGTGATTTTGGGGCTATTAAAGATGAATCATTTAAGCACTTTATCTAGTTGTACTCTATCAATGAGGAAGATCTATCTGAGTTCCAACTTAAGTCCATCCATGATATCCACACTATCCTCTCCCCAGAGGAAAATGGGAATCTGACAAAGCCCATTACCGAAGAAGAAATTAAGAGTGCTATTTGGAGTATGCGTCCAAATAAGGATTCGGGGCCTGATGGATTTTCAACGCACTTTTAAGGGTTGTTTTGGGAAATCATCAAAAAATATCTTAAAATAATGTTGGCTTATGTTCAAAGAAAGCATGCATTAGGAGGGGCAATCAACTCATCTTTTCTAGCCTTATTTCCCAAGGAAGCTAATCCCTCTAACTTCACCAGATTTAGGCCTATCTCGCTGTGTGATTTCTCCTATAAAAATTTTTCCAAATTATTTCCCTTCTTCTCAAGAAGTATTTTATAGCACTTATATCTGCAAATCAAGTGGGATTTATTCATAATAGAAATATTATTGACAATATAATTCTGGTTCAGGAAGCAGTTCATTCCAGCTGAGGCAAGAAAGAGAGAGGTATGATTATAAAGTTGGATATGGCGAATTCTTTTGACAGGGTTAATCACCAGTTCCTATTTCAATTTATGGAAAAATTTGGGTTTGGCTCTAAATTAATCTCCTGGATCAAGGCCTGTATCAGGTTCCCATGGATCACTCCCCTGGTCAATGGCAGAGTTTTCGAGTTATTTCAAGCCTCCCGTGGCCTCAGATAGGGGTTCCCTCTTTCCCCCCTTTTATACATTATTATGGTGGATTCCTTAAGTAGGTCCCTTGAACAAGCTCGACAAAGTGGAGACATTAAAGGGGTTCAAATTGCTAGAAGAGTTAAAGAAATTAATCATTCCCAGTTTGCAGATGATACCATGTTCATCGGGGGTGCTTCAATAACTATTGCACACAAATTCAAAGACATGCTGGACACTTTTTGTGATGCCTCCGGTTGTAAAGTGAATAAGTCTAAGAGTGATATCTATGGGTGGAATGCCCTTTCTCGACTTCTAGCTAGTATTCAGCGAATCTTTGGGTTCAACAATTCCACTTCTTGGGATACTTTCAAGAATCTGGGGGTCCCTATTGCCAAGGATAAACAGTGTAAATCTATTATATCATGGTCGTTGATTCAGATTTCTATTTTGATAGATATACTATAAACTCAAAGTTTAATGATCATTTTTATTTTTGATACAATATTTTTAATTCAATGCTTGTTAAACTTTGGATAATCATCGTATCGTTTCCATCTATTGAATTGATTTACAGAAATTTAATCATGAGTTTATAAGTATGAGATCACGGTTTGAGTCATGGTAGATCTTGACACCTTCACCAATTTTGATAAAACTTTAAAACAGAATCATTATTCATGATATGGTACATATCAAGACACCTATTATTAAAGCTTTGTTTTCATTATTGGATGCCACATTGTAGTTTCATCATGTTTATTCGTAACCTAGAAGATGAACTATGAGATGTTGATCAGTACTTTGATCTCCACGTATAAGCTCTCTCGCGCCAAATCTGAAACTGAGTTAATTGATGTTGGATACAAATGGATTCTTCTTCACACTTGTTATATGCACATATCCTAAAATTATTATCTTATATGTTATCCTTATTATTCATAATTTGACATGATTCAACCATAAGGAAATAATTTCGAGTCATATCAAATGTTTGCTAGATGCATGAATTGGTTTTGACAATGCGATGTCACACGTAAGAACAAGTCTAGGGTTTTCATGTGATTTTTCACAAAGATGAATAGGGTTTCATTATGCCTATTGAATCCTGCATACCTATTCCTTCGATTTTTACGACGTCGTATCATTCTCGGTTGAAGAAGAAACCAGAGATAGGTGAAATGGCTCCGTTGTGTCGAATTAAACCATCTGGTGATGAGCTGCTGGAAGCAGATCCTGACGTTTCACTGCAATTTGAGAAAATCGGTTGGAGAAAGTTCTTTGCAAGTTTTGATGGTTACAACACAGAGGTAACATGCCGATTTGCATTATATTTGAAAGATAATGTTTCCTCGATAGGGGATTTAACCCTGTTTTTGTCAGAAGACTTCATAGCTAGGGAAACCCAGCTTCCACAAATTGGGGAAAAATGGTTTAAGAAGGAAGAGGTGAGCAAAACCAAGTGTAAATCATTTCTATTGCCCCTGCCTGTAGAATACAATGACAAATATGGGTATTCTATGAAATTTCTAAAGCCGCAGCGGAAGGTATTGTTTCATTTGATTGTCAGGTTTATCACCTGCAATGGGCGTTATTCATCGGTACACTTCTATCATATTAGACTATTAATGGCATTTACTGGTACAAAGTTAAATCTTCCTTATTATTTGCTTAATACTCTAGAGAAAATGTCGAATGCTGTAAAGAATGCAATAAGAAATCAGGAGCATAACTTATTTCACCATGGTCTGATCAAAATATTAGTTCAACATCAGTTGTCCCTAATGAATCGTACCTAGGAACAGTTTTTTATTGAGAATGATTTAGGGCCGACTAAACATTGGCCGCCTAGAAGGACCAGAACCCGATTAAAAAGGAAAACATTGACTAATGATGAACCCTCTATTTCGCAATTTGATAATAACCCCGTGCATATGAAGGAAAATGTTAACATTACTATGTAAAAGGGCAAGTCGACAATGAATCAGAAAAACCTTGGTGATATTCTTGATGAAAAATTCATTAGAAGGTCAGATGTGGTGATTGATAACAAAATTACCAGCTCAACGATGTCAAAGAGATATAAACCAGAAGATTTTGTCTCTAAGACTGCTCGCAGATTTACCCGAAGTATGGAAACTATCCAAACCCCTGCAACTATCCAGCAACAAAAAGAAATTCCGTTATTGGAAATTGACAATGAAGATGAAATTGTTTTTCTAGGTTATAATATTATTGAAAGTGAAAATTCTGATAAAAGGAAGGTTGAAGAGAATGATAATATGGTGAATGAAAGCTCAGGTAAAAATTCTCATGGTATATCGAACTATACTCCATCTTCTCCAGTCGACAGTGATGAAAGTCTTCAAGGAATGCTCAAGCAGGATTTTAGGAATCGAATTTCTACATTAGAAACTGAAATTACGAAGTTGCAAGCTAATACTCTGGTCAAAGATGAAGAAATAAAAATGTTAAAAGATGAATTATTGACCTCGATTGGCCGTTGGAAAAAATTGAAAATAAAAAGAACCAACATTAAAACGGAGAATAGATCCCTAGTATCTGAGAATGAGAGAATGTTGAAACAAGAAGAACGATACAAAATCAAAATTTGTAAAATTGAAAGCTAAGTTGACTAAAGCTTGCAGGGCCACCAAACTACAAATTTCAAGTTGAGAAATCTTGGTTGTCATTTTTTTATAATGCTTGGGTTTTAACAGGTAATTAGCATGCCCACAAAATCATAGATTCTGCGGGCATTGGTTATCATTAAATTAAATTTGTTATTTTCTGTTTTGTTATTAATTATATTTTTAATAAAACTCATGCACGGTTAATTGGTTTTTTCAGGTGTCATAGCAAAATGAATTTTCAATTTTGAAGTTGTTCACTGCGTTAATATGTTGCCAACAAATGTTGAAGTTTGCTTCAAGTTCGGATAATAGGATGCAAAATGTCAAAAGTTGGTTACTGTTTACCTTCAACATGGACGAGTTGTTTTTCAGAGATAAGATCGTAGTTATGAAAGTGATGATCACGTCTACCAGGTGCCTTCCTTTGAGGAGTTTGTATGCAACAGAATGATGATAGGGATTTTTTTCTTTATTATGTAACAAGCTGTCGGGGATCAAATGTTTATTTTTAGAATGAGTTGTTACATAGAAAACTCAAAAGAGTTATTAGCCTTTGCTATATAAACCATGAAGACTTATTGTAAAACAGGATGGAGGTATGATAGAAGAAATTTTATATTGAAATAGCACTTGACTGGCTGTTTCGTTCCTGTTGGGATTTTTCTTACTGGAAGTTGACAAGATTTTATCTAGGACTGGTATAACTCTGTTTTGTCAGTTTTGAGATATATATATATATACTTGTTTCAATATTTTACTTTCTCAATTTTTAACTTGAATACAATTATGCTTTGTTGTAGTTGTTTCAATATTATATCAATTACTCTGATCACTTTAATGATTTCTTATATGTGATATGAATATTGTAAATGTTAGTTCATTTAACTTTTGTTAATAGGATTGATTTTACGATATTAATTCAATTAATCTTTGAATCGATTAGGTCTATATTTTCATAGATCTTTTGGTTGGCAGATTAATCAATCTTTAAAATCAGATATTGAAATGATTAAAAACATTAATTATCTCTTGGTTTTCATGTTAATAGGATCATAAAATAATTTCTTGTTTTATGTTTTATGTTTTTTGTTATCATAACTATATTAAGTAAAGATATTATTTTATTAACATAGATAATTTTTTGTCTATGGTAATATTATTTATTTTCTTTGTTATCATTAACTGCCAAATAGATAGTTAATATAGTCTTAAAAGTTTGCTCTCAGCTGAGATAGGATAGTTAGATTAATTTTAATACCAAGTTAATTTAGTTTAATTTTCAGTTTAAGTTTTAGCAGTTGTTAGATAAGTTTTAATTAGATTAGTTTGTTTAATTTATGAAATAGTTCTTTAGCCAAAAATCCAAAACAAAACAAAAACGGGAGACCTTCCCTAAGAAAGCAAAACTAGACTAATTTAAATTTAGAAATAACATTAGGGATTAGTTTAACTTTAGGATAACATAGGAAATATTTTGTTGAGTTTTTCTAACCATATTCTCCTTAAGAGAATAAAAATTCAGCTGGTAGTAGGACCACAACCTGCGAGATTTTGCTAATCCAAACACACCAGAAGTTGCAGTAAGAAACTTGTGTGGGCATAATCTCCTTAGTTGGCCTAGGTCATAAAATCAGGCCAACAAATGGTGCTAGAAGGAGGGCCAGCAAATTATTAATGGATGATAGAACTAAAGATAAACCTTCAACCAGTCAACAACCTCCATTACGGACTGATTCACAGAACATCACCTCTTTTGGTTTAGTGATAACTTCACAAGCTGAATTTAGTAGTTCTTCCTTTAGTGAAACTGTAAGAAACATTCTCAAACGAGATCATAACACATCCCCTTACACTCCTGAATAGAATATTTGAGTCTTAGAAGAGTCACGAAGAATACTTACAAGAGCTTATGCTCATCAAATTGGTCTGACACCTGTAGATTACGGATTGCCCCGAAGACAACAACACAATACTCAGTTAAGTCCAATTGAACAAGAATTATCAGAAACTGATATTGGTCAAGTTGGTTCTCCAAGTCATCATACTAGAGGTAGATCTAGAGGGACTGCTAGAACACATACTTTACGTGGTTTCATAAATCTAGGAGGCTTTGGTGAACCACCTTCACCTCCGGATTCTCCACCTGATACTCCCAGACCTTTTAATCAAGAGAGTTCTTCAGATTCTGAAGAAGATCCTATGGCTGGAAACATACCTAGATGAGGAGGAGGTAATCCTCCTAATCCACCCAACCCACCACTTCCATGGCTGAGAACAGCTACTGTTGTTGTACTTGATGTACAACATCCAGATAAACTTTTGCCGAAGTTTAATCCGGATAATAAAGATCCAGCTAAGGTACATGTAGATAAATTCATCTTAGTTGTCCATACCATGAACGTTCAGCATGAGGATGTAGTCTATCGTCTGTTTCCTTTAACCTTTGAAGGGAGAGCATCAACCTGGTACTTCTCTCTAGTTCAGGGTTCAATCACGAATTGGGTTTATTTCAACAAAGCTTTCCTATACAAGTTTTGGGAAGATAAAACACCTGCTGCTTTAGCCCTTGAATTGTCTTGGATCAAAATGGAAACCAAAGAAAGAATCAAAGACTTCAACCAGAGATTTCTCACTTTAAAGAACAAAATTCTTGTGGCTTCTCAACCACCTGAACATATCATTATAGAAAACTATACTTCAGCTTTGCCGAAATACCTAGGGATGTTTGTTGAACGAGCTGGAAAGACAACACTTGTTGAAACCTTTGAATAAGCTATTAAGGTCGAGAAAGATTCTATGTCTTACGAACTTGAAAGAAACGGAAAAATTGATATCTTTCCTCGTAAGAAAGTTGAAATACCTAGCTTAGATAAAGACAAGGCATTCGACGTTGAACAATTGCAAAATGTTATTCGAGCACTGACCAACGAAGTAGTAGGGTTGAAGAAAACCAATTCAGAAGCTTCTTCTTCCAGAGGGTATTTTAGGAACCAATTCAGACAAAACCCTATAGCTAAAAATAATAAACTAAGCTCCCCTCCTAATGTAGTAGTGAATGAGGATATTTTTAACACTATTCGAATGGTCTTATCTTTGTCTAAAACATCTTCAAATCAGGAAATTGTAGATCATGAAGAGGAAGAACAATTAGAAAATGAGGAAGAGTTTCAAGAACCCCAACAATTAAACGGTCATTTTTGGGATAGTCTGGTAAAAGATTCTGAAAGTAGAACTCCTCCCTCGGGACAACATGCCTATAACACAAGAAATAGAACATCTACAACTACTATTGGAGTTTCATCAAGTTCTACTCCAAGTAAAGACAACAACAATTTCCAACCTGTCAAACAAACCCAACTTGCTAAGAATTCTCAACCTGCTCGGAACTCTCTGAAGTTAGATCTGCAGTATGACATAATTGAAGATTTGAAGAAGTTACGTGCAAACATTAGCAAGTATGATTTAATTCAAATCTATCCCATGCCCAATGGTCCCATCATAACTCCTGCCATGAGTTCAATAACCCCTAATGTTCAGCAAAATATAGCTGCTAGTAATTCAAACACTGAATTAGTCTTTAATGACAAAGGTAAATCAACAGCTGACAAATCTTCATTAATAGGGAAGAACTCAAAATATACAACTCCTCCATTTCTCCTTACCTTTGAAATCTTTAACAGAAATGTCCATAACTATATGGTCGATTCTGGAGCGTCTACTAACGTGATGCCTTTATCTGTTTGCCGAAGGCTGAACGCAAAGTATGTTCCATCAAAGTCACAAATCACTCAACTTGATAGGACAAATGTGAGGGTTTTGGGAGAGATGAAGGATGTTTTAATTAGGCTTTCCAGTAACCCTTCAATTTTTCAAATCATTGATATTATGGTTGCAGACATCCCTGATGCACATGGGTTGTTTCTGAGCAAGGATTGGTCACAGAAATTGAATGGATTTTTCACAACCAATTGGTCAACCTTATGGTTGCCCAAAAACAGAAAAGCTAATCAAATCAAGATAGGCAAGGAAAGATATTTGAATGACACAGTAACGGAAATGCATGATCCAAACGAGCAAGTTCTATTTTCAAATTCTATAATGGGAAATTATATGTTTGAACTTGGTTTTGGAAACTTCAAATCTCAAAATTCTTCTTTTTCTAATAAAAACATCAATCTAAAATTCTGAATGTTACTACTATTCAGCGAGATTCTTCATCTAGGGATATTGTAAATAATGTAGATAACCATGATTATGTACATATTGTTGAAAGTAAAGTAGTTGCAAATAGTTCCACTTGGACCTTGTACTTTGACAGGTCAAAATCTAAAGAAGGAGCAGGAGATGGCTACCTACTGATTGACCCAAAAGGAAACAAGACTTGTATAGCATGTAGACTTGAATTCGATTGTACAAATAACATCGTAGAATATGAGGCACTAATCCAGGGTCTGAAGAAAGAAATTGATTTGGACATCAAAGTGTTGGTCGCATATGGTGATTCTGAAATCATTGTCAGACAGGTACAAAATTCAATACACTGTATGTCAGAGCATTTGCAAAATTATTAACGTGAGGTATGGAATCTCATTTCTTATTTTGATGCATTCAATATAATTTCCATTTCTAGATTTCAGAATCAAGAGGCTGATCTATTAGTGAATGTTGCTTCTAGATTAATTCCATCTGAAAATTTTACATCTAATTTATTTTCAGTGGAATTGATTTTTAGGCCTTCTATACCGGATAATATTATTAATTGGGGCATTTTTTATGATGATATGCAGATTCTGAATTTTCTAACGAATGAGGATACTTTCAAAGATTCATCCATTGACGAAATCACCCATGATGAAAATCTACGGGATTTTACAGTAATTCATGTTTTTTGTTCAATTGAAAAGGCTATGGAGAAGGTAAAACCAATTCCTAACTCAGTTTTAAGATTGGAAAAGTTCTATGATCTTCAGGATAAGTTTAAAGCTGTTCCTAATTGCAAAACTAATAGCTCACAGCCAAAATATGACACTGTAAATCTTGGGACAGAATCTAATCCTCAAATGGTAAACTTAGGAACAGATTGTACCCCATCAGAAAAATCAGCATTTATCAAATTATTTAAGGAATTCAAAGATGTGTTTGCGTGGACGTATGATGATTTAAAGACTTTTAATTCGCAAATTATGCAACACATAATCCCTATGAAACAAGCATCAAAACCTTTTCAACAAAAGCTTAGAAAATTTCATCCAACGCTTGAACCAGCAATCAAGAGAGAATTGAACAAACTCTTAGCTGCCATGATTATTTTTCCCATTAGAAATACTCAGTGGGTAGCTAATTTGGTTCCCGTTAGGAAGAAAAATGGTGACATTTGACTATGTGTTGATTTCCGCAATCTAAAGAAATCCTCCGAAAAAGGTAATTATCCAGTTCCACCCATGGAACAAATCTTGCAAAAGGTTTATGGTTCTGAGACGTTGTCATTACTTGACGGTTTCTCAGGATACAACCAGATCCTGGATTCCCCTGAAGACCAACTCAAAACCACATTTAGAACCCCGTGGGGAACATATGCTTACCGAAAAATGCCCTTTGGGTTAATCAATGCTGGGGAAACCTTTCAAAGAGCAATGGATATTTCCTTTAGAGGATTAATCAATCATTCGGTGGTTGTTTATCTAGACAATGTTACTGTATTTTCTAAATATCGACATGATCACATTATTCACCTTGGAAAAGTATTTGAGCTTTGTAGAAAATATGGGGTTTCCTTAAATCCTAAGAAAACGATATTTGTTGTTACACAAGGTCTTTTGTTAGGTTGTGTGGTGTCAAAGCATGGGATCATGATTGATCATGAACAAACCCAAGCTATATTAAAAATAGCCTTTCCTTCAAGTAAAAAGGCAATGCAATCATTCCTCGGTAAGATAAACGTTGTTAGGAGATTTATTCCCAGTTTTTCAAAGATCGTCCGCCCTTTGCAAAAAATGATTAAGAAGGATGTTATTTTTAACTGGGGACAAACTGAAAAGGAATCATTCCAGAGAATTTTAGAAGTCATTTCAAAATCCCCTAGTCTCTTGAGCCCATATTTCAACAAGGACTTCATATTGTATACTTTTGCTTCTGACATAGCATATGCAGCAGTCTTAACTCAACAAAATCAACAGAATAATGAAGTACCAATTTCTTTCATGAGCTCAAACTTTAAAGGTGTTGAACTTAACTACCATGAGGTTGACAAACAGGCTTTTGTTGTTTTTAAAGCTGTAAAACACTTTCGTCCATACCTTTTGAAATCAAGAACCAAAGTGGTTGTCCCTTTTCCTGCAGTAAGAAATTTACTGGTACAAAAGGATTTAGGTGATAAAGGAGCTCCATGGATGACATCCCTCCAGGAGTATGATTTGGAAATTAAACCTTCAACGGTAGTCAAGGGACATGGGTTATGTAAACTTGTTGTTGAGGTGGCTCATTTGCCAAATAATGATTCGGAAACGATCATTGATGAAACCTTGCTAATTAGGGAAATTTATTTTTAGCCTCCACCACAGGATTCTTGGTAGTCAGATTTAAGGACACTTCTTGAAACAGGGACTACTCCTGATCAACTTGAACCAAGAAAAAGGAGAGCACTTAGGTTGAAATCATATCCCTATTTGTTGATTGATAATGCCATGTTTAGAAGGAATTCAAATGGCGTTTTGCTTCGTTGCCTAGACAAGGATGAGATAGAGACAATCCTGAGAGAACTACATTCTAGTCCTGCAGGTGGCCATTTTGGAGGAGAGACTACAGCACATAAAATTCTTAGGGCTGGTTATTATTGGCCTACCTTATTCCGAGATTCCTATGCTTTCGTTAGAAAGTGTCAAGAGTGCCAAATTACTGCAGGTAGGGTTAAGAAGCCTGCCTTTCCTCTACAGCCGGTTACAGTTGAAAGACCCTTTCAACAATGGGGTATTGATATTGTAGGTCCAATTAACCCACCTTCTTCTCTGCAACATAAATATATCATTACTGCAATTGATTATTTTACCCAATGGGCAGAGGCTGCACATTTGATGGTAGTGAATACTAATCAAGTTATTTTATTCTTAGAATCCTCTATCATTACGTGATTTGGTGTTCCTAATTCCCTTGTTTTCGATAATGCCTCATATTTTTCATCAATTGAATTAACTCAATTTGCATTAGAAAAAGGTATAAGGGTTAGGTATTCGGCGAATTATCATCCTCACGATAATGGTCTGGCAGAATCAACCAATAAAAACTTATTAAAAATTCTCAAAAGGACCGTTTCAACCCATCATCGTGATTGGCAAACAACTTTATTTAATGCATTATGGGTGGATAGGGTTACTCCTAAATCTTCAGTTGGAAATTCCCCTTTATTTCTGGTCTATGGTACAGAAGCTATCCTACCCCCTAACCTGTTTTTACCTTCTCTGCAACTTGCCCAATCCGTTCAGGATGAAGACTATCCAGTAATAGAGAAGAGAATTAACACTCTGTTGAAATTAGAAGAAGATAGAGACAAGGCTCGGCAACATTTTATCAAACATCAACAAATTGTCAAGGCTTGGCTTGATCAATCTTCAAGTTCTAACAGAGAGTTACAGGTGGGTGATCTAGTGCTTAAATGGGATAAAGCTCACGAAGATAAGGGGGAACATACTAAATTCCAATGTCTCTGGTTAGGCCCGTTTGTCATTGCTGAGAAGTTAGGTCCTAGCACTTTTCATTTGCAAACCTTAGAGGGTCAGTTTGAAACATTCCCGGTAAATGGACTGATTTTGAAAAAATATTTCTGTTGATTTTGTCAAACTTTGAATCTGTACATAGTTCTGTACATAAGCTTGTTCATTCTATAAATAATTATACACCAGTTTTCTATTATTTTCAACCAATCTTTTGTGAATAATTTTTAAATTCAGAATTAATTTTCTGTACATATTGGTTGTTATCATCACAAAACTTCATCAGTTTGTTGATTTTTCTGTACAATATTTTATCAAACAAAATCATTGCAATTTTCTAATTTTCATTTATATTCGAATTTTATTTTCTTTGATTTCAATTCTATACATCTGTAAATATTCTGAGATTTCGTTTCAGAATTGATTTTCTTGATTTTAAGAAAAGATTGATCTCTTCTTTCGAAACATCATAATCTTTTCAATCATGTGTACATAGTTTTGTCACTATTTTGTATATACTTAAAAAAAAACATTTATGTATATATTTCTTTTGAGAGGATATTTGTAAATAAATAAACCCTGAGGCTCAAATCCAGTTTATTTATTTATCTTGACTAGTTGTAATAAGGTAGATCTTCAAGATTCGCTTAGACTCATCAGTTCTTCTCAAATCTGATAGGAACATATAATTGATAATGTTTGTGTTTATGATCAGGATTAATCTTCAGTCATCTATTTCTTTATATGTTAGGATAGCCGACGGATTTCCTTTTCAAAACTTACTACTTGGGAAAACCTTTATCAATCTGCATTATTAGTCATTCATTAAAATTTTATTTACCATCTAAAAAGATTTTGAAGTCTGCTCCATGCATAATTATCTATAATAAGTTGGATTTTGATTTGAGAATAGGAGGTCTCATCATGATCTGACCTAATCATGATCATCGGCTTTATCAGGGATAACATCATTTCTAATCACCAGGGTGATGGCTCTTGATCATAAGATCAAGGGATAGGAGGTCTCATCGCGAGCCGGCTTGTTTATTTCTGGTAAAAATCGTGAATGATGCTGTTAAATATCAGGTTACCATGCCTGGACAGTATTCTTCAGTTAAAATTTAATGGAAAATCAATAAATGTTTTATAATTGGAGCAGGGCTTGAAAGTTTTTCAAAGAAGTGGATAGATGCATCTTTAGAGTGATGATGTAGATTACCTTTATACTGAATACTTGGTTTTGACAGGGTAATTTTCAGCTTGTCTCTGACAAAATCTTTATCAATAGAAATGAAGGTAGTTGTGAAAATATTCGCAGATGTGAATTAAGTGCGGGTTCTTATTAGATTAAGGATTTCTGATTTGTTTTAAGCAAATTTTAAGATTGTGTTTTATTGCAGCTTTTGAGATGAATGAGCAGAGATAACTGGTTCACCCAGTGTCTCGCCATTTGTTGGCAGGCAACAACCCTCTCAAATTTATTTTTTGTTTTCTCAAATAAAATTGATCAGTTCTCTTTTATAATTCATTATTAAAATTATTTAAGAGTGCCTTCAGAATGTATGATTCTGAAGGTACTCTCAATTAGGAGAAAATTGATGATTAGGATTAAGGTTTTGAAGGATAGGTCAAATTAAGTTGATTAATTTTTCTTGCAGCTGTTAAAATCTTAGATTAGGTATGATCAATTTTTTATTTTTCATATTATTATTGATCATATACAATATTTTGATAACAAGCTACTTATTAATATCCCTGGATTAACTAGGTTTAATCGACTTATTTAATTTATAGATCTTTCTTTTTTATGTAAATAATTTCAATTTCATTTTGCTTTGACACTGGGCATGGTTTGTGATGATATTTTTATGTTTGAATATGAGTGGTTAGGGTTAATAAAAATATTTATGTCATATTATCAAACCCTTATAGACATATCAATTATTCGAATCATTTGATCTTGTCTAAAGTCTCTGTAGATAAACAATATGAACATATGCCTAGATCTTGGATATATGGGGCGATGTTTACCTTTGAAAATTCCCCAAGGCATCAATGAAATCTATTATATCATGGTCGTTGATTCATATTTCTATTTTGATAGATATACTATAAACTAAAAGTTTAATGATCATTTTTATTTTGGATACGATATTTTTAACTTAATGCTTGTTAAACTTTGGATAATCATTGTATCGTTTCCATCTATTGAATTGATTTACAGAAATTTAACCATGAGTTTATAAGTATGAGATCACAGTTTGAGTCATGGTAGATCTTGACACCTTCACCAATTTTGATAAAACTTTAAAACAGAATCATTATTCATGATATGGTACGTATCAAGACACCTGTTATTAAAGCTTTGTTTTCATTATTGGATGGCACGTTGTAGTTTCATCATGTTTATTCGTAACCTGGAAGATGAACTATGAGATGTTGATCAGTACTTTGATCTCCACGTATAAGCTCTCTTGTGCCAAATCTGAAACTGAGTTAATTGATGTTGGATACGAATGGATTCTTCTTCACACTTGTTATATGCACATATCCTGAAATTATTATCTTATCTGTTATCCTTATTATTCATAATTAGACATGATTCAACCATAAGGAAATAATTTCGAGTCATATCAAATGTTTGCTAGATGAATGAATTGGTTTTGGCAGTGCGATGTCACACGTAAGAATGAGTTTAGGGTTTTCATGTGATTTTTCACAAAGCCGAATAGGGTTTCATTATGCCTATTGAATCCTGCATACATATTCCTTTGATTTTTACGATGCCGTATCATTCTCGATTTAAGAAGAAACCAGAGATAGGTGAAATGGCTCCGTTGTGTCGAATTGAACCATCTGGTGATGAGCTGTTGGAAGCAGATCTTGAAGTTTCGCTGCAATTTGAGAAAATCAGTTGGAGAAAGTTCTTTGCAAGTTTTGATGGTTACAACACAGAGGTAACACGCCTATTTGCATTATATTTGAAAGATAATGTTGCCCAGATAGGGGATTTAACCCTGGTTTTGTTAGAAGACTTCATAGCTAGGGCAACCCAACTTCCACAAATTAGGGAAAAATGGTTTAAGAAGGAAAAGGTGAACAAAACCAAGTGTAAATCATTTCTATTTCCCTGCCTACAGAATACGATGACAAATATGGGTATTCGATGAAGTTTCTAAAGCCACAGTGGAAGGTATTGTTTCATTTGATTGTCAGGTTTATCACCTGCGATGGGCATTATTCATCGGTACACTTCTATCATATTAGACTATTAATGGCATTTACTGGTACAAAGTTAAATCTTCCTTATTATTTGCTTAATAGTCTAGAGAAAATGTCAAATGCTATAAAGAATGCAATAAGAAATCAAGAGCATAGCTTATTTCACCACGGTCTGATCAAAATATTAGTTCAACATCAGTTGTCCCTGATGAATTGTACCTAGGAACAGTTTTTTATTGAGAATGATTTAAGGCCGACTAAACATTGGCCTCCTGAAAGGACCAAAACCCGATTAAAAAGGAAAAAATTGACTAATGATGAACCCTCTGTTTCGCAATTTGATAATAACCCTGTGCATATGAAGGAAAATGTTAACATTGCTATGGAAAAGTATAAGAAAAACCTTGGTGATATTCATGATGAAAAATTCAATAGAAGGTCAGATGTGGTGATTGATAACAAAATTACCACCTCAGCGATGTCAAAGAGATATAAACCAGAAGATTCTATCTCTAAGAATGCTCGCAGATTTACCTGAAGTATGGAAACTATCCAAACCTCTGTAAATATCCAGCAACAAAAAGAAATTTTGTTAGTGGAAATTGACAGTGAATATGAAATTGTTTTTCCAGGTTATAATGTTATTGAAAGTGAAAATTCTGATAAAAGGAAGGCTAAAGAGAATGATAATATGGTGAATGAAAGCTCGGGTAAAAATTCTCATGGTATATCGAACTATACTCCATCTTCTCCAACCGACAGTGATGAAAGTCTTCAAGGAATGCTCAAGCAGGTTTTTAGGAATCGAATTTTTTCATTAGAAACTGAAATTACGTAGTTGCAAGCTAATACTCTAGTCAAAGATGAAGAAATAAAAATGTTAAAAGATGAATTATTGACCTGGATTGGCCGTTGGAAAAATATGAAAATAAAAAGAACCAAGATTAAAACGGAGAATAGATCCCTAGTATCTGAGAATGAGAGAATGTTGAAACAAGAAGAACGAAACAAAATCGAAATTATAAAATTGAAAGCTAAGTTGATTGAAGCTCCCAGGGCCACCAAACTACAAATTTCAAGTTGATAAATCTTGGTTGTCATTGTTTTATAATGCTTGGGTTTTAACAGGTAATTAGCATGCCCACAAAATCATAGATTCTGCGGGCATTGCTTATCATTAAATTAAATTTGTTATTTCCTGTTTTGTTATTAATTATATTTTTAATAAAACTCATGCACGGTTAATTGGTTTTTTCAGGTGTCATAGCAAAATGGATTTTCAATTTTGATGTTGTTCATTGCGTTAATATGTTGCCAACAAATGTTGAAGTTTGCCTCAAGTTCGAATAATAGGATGCCAAATGTCAAAAGTTGGTTACTGTTTACCTTCAACATGGACGAGTTGTTTTTCAGAGATAAGATCGTAGTTATGAAAGTTATGATCACGTCTACCAGGTGCCTTCCTTTGAGGAGTTCGTATGCAACAAAATTATGATAGGGATTTTTGTCTTTATTACGTAACAAGTTTTCAAGGATCAAATGTTTATTTTTAGAATGAGTTGTTACATAGAAAACTCAAAAGAGTTATTAGGATTTTCTATATAAACCATGAAGACTTATTGTAAAAGAGGATGGAGGTATGATAGAAGAAATTTTATATTGAAATAACACTTGACTGGCTGTTTCGTTCCTGTTGGGATTTTTCTTACTGGAAATTGACAAGCTTTTATCTAGGACTGGTATAACTATGTTTTGTCTGTTTTGAGATATATATGTCCTTGTTTCAATATTTTACTTTCTCAATTTTTAACTTCAATACAATTATGCTTTGTTGTAGTTGTTTCAATATTATATCGATTACTCTGATCACTTTAATGATTTCTTATATGTGATATGAATATTGTAAATGTTAGTTCATTTAACTTTTGTTAATAGGATTGATTTTACAATATTATTTCAATTAATCTTTGAATTGATTAGGTCTGTATTTTCATAGATCATTTGGTTGGCAAATTAATCAATCTTTAAAATCAGACATTTTTTTTTTAACAGAAACAGAGTATTTTATATATATATATATATAAAAGGCTGTGCACAACCATTCAGTAAAAAATTTGAGCCATAAATCTGCTTCAAAAGAAGGAAAATTGCAGATTTTACAAGGAGTTTGTCTCTGAAAATCTTTGCTCCTAATTCTCCTGAAGTTCCTATTCATTCTACTGGGATATACCCTTACAAACTGGCTACATAACAGAATACAAAAATACATTCAGAAGGAGCTAATTTTAGAGAAACCTGCAGAGAGCATTCCAAAATTTCTGAGAAGATAATCTATCTATAATTCTGCTGCAAGAAGGAGGCAGCTTCCATTCTTCCCTGGTTAACCGACGGCGCTTCCCGCATCTGGTTGTACTGAGTTTTGCTAATGAAGACTGAGAGGTCCTCCTTTATGCTATCCACCTTCCCCAATAGCTCTATAGTGTTTCTTTCAACATCGTCCAGATGGGACTCCACGCAGGAGAGACGAGAGTGAATATATTTGAACTCTGTGTTTTGTTCCTTGTTCTGATCAACTATATTGCAGACCGCTGAGTATGTCCTGCAGAGATAGACTTTAACCTCTGATGTAACCTGACTGAGAGTGGATATCGCTTGCCTGATCCCCTCCATTGAGCTGCGGCGATGGGCTTCTTCAGGCTGCCGAAACGTGAACTCTGCTGCGGAAATGTTAAGCTGCTGAAGGCTAGGGCCGAGCGGAAGACTATTATGTTGATCCATTGCGAAAGAGGGCCTTCTATGACCGCCCTGCAGCAATAAATGCTGGGGCATGGGAGCTCTGGAGTTAGGTGAGGTGCCACCTGCCTTAGTACTCGCCACTTGTTGGGGAACGCGAGCCCAAACTATCATGTGCCTTCCACAGGACGCTATCCTCCATCCCGAGTAATTCAAATTTGAACTCCTTGTTTGGTCGATGAGTGTTATGGCATGATAATTATGGAATGAACTTATGATTTGAGACATTGTTTTGAAGAAGCTGGCCCTTTCCCAAAGTGGTTCCAATTTTGGAAAGCCTATCGGCTGTTGAATTGAGGCTTCTCAGAACGTGAAAAAAGAGAGTGTCGATTGGGAGGGGAAAATTTTTGATCCTTTTTCGGAGATTTTGTCGATTTGCTCCTTTCAAATTGTTATTTTTTTTCATGCTCTGGATTACATGCCTGGAATCGCCAATCACTTGTAGCTTTACTATGTTTAAAGATAAGGCTAGCTCAAGAGAATAATATAGCGCCAACCAATCTGCTTCATTGTTTGTTTGTGCACCTAATCCCCAGCTAAAGTCTACAACTTTTTTTCCTCCGGGATCAAAAATAATCCCTCCCGCACCTGCCTCCCCGGGGTTTCCTTTGGAAGCCCCATCAAAAAAGATTGTATGTCTTTTTTGGCTTCTCCACCAATTGTTGAAAGTCTGTTTGTCTTTTCTTATCTCCCAGTCTTGTAGCATTGGAGGCAATTTGGACCGAAGTGAACTCTCAGAAGTGAAGGTTTTACACCACTGGTATTCATGCCAACTTAAAGCTTATTGCTGTTGGATTGTTATCCCTTTTTCCCGCAGGGATTCTGAAGTCAGGGAAATGACTTTGTTGGCTATTATGTTTTCTATCTTAGCTTTTCCTTCAAAGATCCGTTGATTCCTTTCCAACCATAACTGCCAGCAAATGTTCATTGGAAGAATTTTTAAAATTCTGACTAAGGTTGGTTTCTTCTTCCTGGCGCCCTGGAGGCTATTAGCCCACATGTCTATCATTTGTTGGATCTGCTTGGGCATTGAGATGGCATTTGAAAGAGGACCAAGGACCTCCTGCCAGACTTGCTTGGAATAATCACAATCTAAAAAAATGTGTTGGGAATTTTCCTCCGCATTTTGACATAGATGGCACCTAGAGGGT
Source organism: Larix kaempferi (assembly GCA_027924585.1). Lineage (NCBI taxonomy): Eukaryota > Viridiplantae > Streptophyta > Pinopsida > Pinales > Pinaceae > Larix > Larix kaempferi. Next base: position 6,636,793 of record BSBM01001153.1, read on the forward strand.
CCTTCGATTCCCCGATGCTTTAGATTGTCAGCAGTCAATTGTTTATTATGAGCCAGAATCCAGTAAAAATAGTTGATTTTTGGTAGGTTATCGAGATTCCATACCTTCTGCCAAATTTTTTGAGTCAGAGATTGATTTGTGGTGAGCAGATCATATCCAACCTTGACCGTGTATCTTCCAGCTTTCCCCCATCCTCTGACATCTTTAGTCCTGTCGTTGATTGGAGCTTTCCCATGTAATAGCTGAAGGAAAGCTTTGTAATTTTCAACAAGATTCTCAGGGGGTTCTATGTTTTTCCAGCCTTTCCACCTCCCTGTTGACGTCCAAGTTGCCATGTCTGACAACTTCTGTATCCCTAAATCTTGAAGCCAAATCTTGGTGTTTTGGATCTCATTGATTTCTCCTAAGGGACGCTCTCCTTTGATACTGTCTTTCCAAATGTTGATTTTCTCCCCATTGCCCGGAATCCAATACAGTTGTTCTTTTATTAGCCCAGCTGAGTCCTGGATTAATCTCCATATTGTTGTTCCATTCTTCCTTTTCAAGTTGTTCAAGCATCTTTGCCGAGGTCCTCTGATGTATTTTTTCCTTATGGCCTCCTTCCACCACTCTCTTTTGCCAGTTACCATTTTCCATACTAACTTGGCTCCCAAAGCCTTGCTCATTGTTGTTGGATCTCGTATTCCCAATCCTCCTCTTTTACGCCTTTCTTTTACTGTTTTCCAGTTGACTAAATGAAACTTCTTACCCTGTGTTTTTCCTCCCTGCCATAAAAGCTTTCTGATTTCCAGGCAGATTGCATTTGTAACTGATTTGGGAGCCATTAAAATAGCTCCAGCGAAGACAGGGAGTGAAGCAAGTACCGCTTTAATTAATATAACTTTGCTTGAAATATTTAACCAGCGAGTCCCCCATGAACTTATTTTGCTTTTGATTTTTTCAAGGATGGGGGTCCAAGAGGACGAGGTTGCTTTTTTGAGGGAGATAGGGATACCCAGATATTTAAAGTGGTTCCAATCAAAACAGGGCTTACAATCCAAAATGTTGGCCATATTTCTGAGTTGAAGAATGTTACAGTTCCAACCATAAATATTGCATTTTTGATTGTTAGTTTTCCCCCCGGATACCCGCAGGAAGATGGATAGAGAGAGTTTGAATCGAGAGGCAATTATAGTAGAGGCACTGCCTAGTAAAATAGTGTCATCAACAAATTGAGCATGGTTTATTGGTTGGACGTTTTTGGCAATTTCTAATCCAGGGAGAGATCCAGATTCTTCAAGCCTATTTAGAGTTCTGCTGAGGGAGTCTGCCATGATGACAAAAAGATAAGGGGAGAGAGGGCATCCTTGCCTTAATCCACGAGACAAGCGAAGGAAGGAGGAAGGTCTGCCATTTATTAGGGGTGCTATCCACGGCGATCCAATGCAAGCTTTTATCCAACTTATGAACTCTTGCTCAAAACCAAATTTCCTCATAACTGTGAAGAGAAATTCATGTCTAACCCTATCAAAAGCATTTGCCATATCAAGTTTAATAGCCATACCTGAGTCCTTCCTCTAAATGCTTAAGTGGATGGCTTCTTGCACTAGCAGTATGTTGTCATATATTTGGCGACCGCGATGAAGCCTCCTTGGTTTGGAGAGATAATTCGAGGCAGATGCCCCTTGATTCTGTTAGCAATGACCTTTGTGAGTATTTTGTACGAAGCATTACAAAGCGAGATTGGCCGGTATCGTCCCAGAGAGAGTGGATTTTTGTCTTTGGGAATTAAGGCAATGAAAGAGGAATTAGTAGCTCCCCCTATCCTTTCCCTTTTCCTGGTCCATTTTAGCATTCGTATGAGGTCTTTTTTTAACCACAGCCAGCATTTCCTGTAGAAGCTTATTGTGAAACCATCCGGGCCAAGTGCTTTGTCCGGATGAAGTGACCAGATTGCCTTTCTAGTCTCGCTTTCAGTGATCTGTTCCATTAGTTTTTTGTTGTCATCCTCTGATATAAGACTGGGGATCTCCTTGCTCATGTATTCCATGTCTTCTTGAGACACCACATCGTTGCTATTGTATAGCTTTTCAAAGTGGGCTTTTGCTTCTCTTAAAATAAGATCCTGACCCTCTATTTTCTCTCCATCCTCCTTAGTGATGCTCTCGATGTTGTTCTTCCTGTATCTCTCCTTGCATTGTGCATGAAAAAAAATTGTATTTCTGTCCCCTGCCTTTAGCCATAAGCTCCGAGACTTCAGTCTCCATTCTTCCTCCTCTTTTCTGGCTGCCTTCTGAATTTTCTCTTCTATTTCTTTTTCCTCCCTAAGCATGTCTTCGGTGACTGGATTTTGTTCCATTTTGAGCTGAAGACTTCCTAGGTCTTTTTGCAGATTCTCACACTCCTCCCCGGGCTTTATGTAATTCATTTTGGCCCAATTTTTTAAAGTGCTTTTCACCAGTTTTAGTTTTGATTCCCAGATAAACCCTGGTGATCCGGGGATGAATTGCCTCCACACAGATTTTACCTTCTCCATGCATTCCTCATTTTCAAGCCAGGCTGGATTAAATCTGAAAGGGAGGGGGCCAAGATTCCCAGGAGAAGTAAAAAATAAAGAAATTGGTCTGTGATCCGAGGCTGCCGAGGAGAGGATGTTTGAGTTAGGAAGCTTAGAACCAGAGAGGAAGAGATTGCTAATTAAAAATCTATCAAGTCTGGCTGCTATGTGGTTTGGTCCAATTCTTTTGTTGCTCCATGTGAAGGAACCTTGCTTGGGCTTGATGTCAATAAGATTCCAAGTAGCCAGCAAATCCTCCATTCGTTCTCCATAGGGATCTCTGACTTTCGATCCCCCCTTTCTTTCATCTACTGAAGTGGTGACGTTAAAGTCTCCCGCCAGAATGCATGGGTGTCCAACTAACCTGTGGTTCAGTCCTATTAACTGATCCCAGAACTGTTCCTTCTGTCCATAAACTGTGGGGCCATATATATTTCCTATCCAAAACACCCTATTGCTTGCTATTTCCTCCATTTCAACAAAAATCCAATTTCTATAAACAAATGAGGACTTGCTTTGATACATACCCTTTTCCCACCAGGTGATGATTCCTCCGGAAGCCCCTGAGGAGCTCACAGCTATTCCTTCTCCACTAGGCCAAATTTTTTTCATGAGTTTGAGACTTTCTTCCTCTTGCATTTTTGTCTCCTGGATCAGAAGAATCGAGAACTTTTCCATTCTTTTTATTCTTTTTATTGCTTCTACTTTTTGACGTCCTCCTAATCCTCTGCAGTTCCAGGAGACTATTTTCATTATTTCTTTGATGGTTGAGGACCTGCTCTGTCCTTTCTTTCCTCTTGTACTACTTGCTGCTGTTTCCCATTTGAGATTATCCTTACATGCTGATCCAGGCTGGTTTGCTTACCCGCCGCCTTTTCTCTGGCTGCTTCTTGTTCTCTTATTACTTTATTGTATCTTCTTCCTCTTTTCGTCGTTGGTTCCTGCTCCTCTTCTTTGCTCTCTGAGGTTTCTTCCTGAAATAGCTTCGCTTTGGCCCGAGTTACTGACCCTCCTGAGTTTAATGTAGAATCTTTTCCTACTACTGGGGACTGATGTGCAGCAATGTAAGCTTCCTCATTTCTGGTATCCGTTTCCTCTTCTTCTTGAACCTGTTCTGCTTGCTTCTCTTTCTCCTGCTCCTCTCCTTCATCTTCTATTGTCAGTACTTGGAACTTGTTTGTTTTTTCTGCCTTTTTCACTGGGGTTTTGGATGCTGGGTTGGTTTTACTCCCTTTTTTCCTTGTGACTTCATTCCATTCCCCTCCTTGGGTTTCCTCTTCTTCTAATGTTTTCCTTTTTGGGCACAATCTAGCGAAGTGACCATATTCATGGCAAGCCTTACATTTGAATGGTATTTGCTCATAATCGACTGTTTGTCTGTGGCTCCATCCGTCCATAGATAAATTTATTGCTTCTGGTAGCCCCTTTTCCAGATCGACTTCTACACATATTCTTGCGCATGAAAACATTGGAGGTTTTGGTTCAGATTTATCAATATATTTTCCCAATGAGTTCCCTATGGCTCGAAGATCCTCGTCATTCCAGCAATGCAGAGGAAGGTGAGGTAGTTTGACCCATACTGGAACCACAGAAGGAATATCATTCTCTGGGTCAAACCCGAGATCCCATTTGTTTAGATACATTCCTCTTGGCCCCATAAAGTAGGGGCCATTCCTGAAGATTAAATCTCTGTCCTCCTTCTTTTCGAAGTAAAAAACGAAGAACCCTTTACCACAAAAAAATTGTTGCACTTCCCCTTGAATTAAAGGCCGCCAATTTTTGTTGAGCCACGTTTCTATTGAGCGGGGCGATGGCCATAAGCCTGTAAAATGTCTGACCAATCCCTTATCTGCTAGAGCCATGGCCTTGCGTTTTGAAGCAGTCGAAGACAACTTTACTTCTGGTTCCTCTGCTTTTTTCACAAACTTGGATTCTTTTGCTACGGCAGCTCTAGGGTTAGCTGGTTGGGAAGCAACCAGAGATTTGAAACGTTCCGAAATGATGAATCGAGCTTCATCCGAAGCCTCCTGCCTCGGATCCGGGGGCGGATCCATGCCGTGAGAAACCCTACTTTCAGAAACCCTCAAGTGCTCAGCGTCATTAGAGTATTAACTCGGGCATAAATATTAAACAGGCTTACAATCTCTTTTGAGTCTTGGTGAAGAAATTGTATATTTCATAAATCAGATATTGAAATGATTAAAAACATTAATTATCTCTTGGTTTTCATGTTAATAGGATCATAAAATAATTTCCTATTTTATATTTTTTGTTATCATAACTATATTAAGTAAAGAGATTATTTTATTAACATAGATAATTTTCTGTCTATGGTAATATTATTTATTTTCTTTGTTATCATTAACTACCAAATAGATAGTTAATATAGTCTTAAAAGTTTGCTCTCAACTGAGATAGGATAGTTAGATTAATTTTAATACCAAGTTAATTTAGTTTAATTTTTAAGTTAAGTTTTAGCAGTTGTTAGATAATTTTAATTAGATTAGTTTGTTTAATTTCTGAAATAGTTCTTTAGCCAGAAATCCAAAACAAAACAGGAGACTTTCCCTAAGAAAGCAAAACTAGACTAATTTAAATTTAGAAATTAACATTAGGGATTAGTTTAACTTTAGGATGACATAGGAAATATTTTGTTGAGTTTTTCTAACCATATTCTCCTTAAGAGAATAAAAATTCAGCTTGTAGGAGGACTACAACCTGCGAGATTTTGCTAATCTAAACACACCGGAAGCTGTAGTAAGCAACTTGTGTGGGCATAATCTCCTTAGCTGGCCTAGGCCATAAAATCAGGCCAACAGCATGCCAAGCTCTGAGAAGGAAGTATACCAAAGGGAAAATATTGAGGTGCTTGGACTCTCCTTGTCACATACCCCAATTTTGTAAAAATTATGTAATTATTTCATTATATTCCTGAGACATTATGTTAATTTAATGCTAAGTAGGAATTGATGACTCAGCAGAGTCACTAGAAATGGAATGTAATTCAGAATATTTTATTATTAATAAATATATTATGGAGACAACAGCATGGGAGAGCTGTTAAAAAGAGGTTACTGGTCAAACTGGTGGATGGAACTAGGTGGAAAGGCAAAAGACAAGTGGCAGCATCCTCAAACATTTCCTAAGTTGCAGGTGGCAACTTCCCTATATTTGGGGTCATGATTCCCCAAGAAAGTGGAATCTGAGCAGGTGGCTCATTAATGACAGTTAACCCAACAAAGACCTAGGCAATCTTTTAAATAGTACTCAATGAACTGAGCTGGGGGTTCGAATTTGTTCTAGAGGGAGAAGGCATTCAGGTGAATGTTATTCAGGAATCCCATTGAGGAAGAGGGAATTACTGTAAGGAAGTTGTTCGAGAGGAATGTTGCAGAAACTTGGTTCCATTATAGTTGTTTGGGCTGAGTGAATTATTTTGCTGCACCTAGTTCCAGCCAGGGAGACCAGAGCAAGCTCGGGGGTCCTGAGAAGTGCTGTCTGGGCACTCTCCAGGAGTTGGTAGGGAGGAACAGCCTCCCATTGTTGTTGTTGCCCACAGTTTGAAACAAGTTCTGCCACCTATTCCTGTTTGTTTATTAAGTCTAAATGAATGTATGTTATGTTTATCTTCATTATGTCTGAATAGTAATTAATTCAGTAAAAATTAGCAATCCCTGAATATCAGTAGTAGAATTATTAAGAGTTACTGTGTTTCAGCATTCCTTCATAGTATTATTATCTTACGGATAAGTTATTTTCAACGCATGCTATACAATAGTAATATTGTAAGCAATAGTTATTTGTTGTAATTTTTAAACCTAGTTTAATTATAATAGCAAAAATAGATAAGTAGGGTTTAAATGTACAGTAAATTTTCTCTGGAAATACAACTCGTTAAACAACCATAGGAACAGAAATAAACATAACCACTTAAATCACAGTATTGATATCAATTATCAAAGCTTTTCAGAAGAGTTGTAACTATTGCTAGAAAAGCTATATCGGGGTACAAACCCTAAATAATAGTTAATCAATTCTAATCTATTAAATAAATTAACACATAAAAACCCTAGTTAACAATTTCTCCAGTCATTAACTATCAAACCAAACAATGGTGCAGAAAACCTAACAGAAGATCGTCACAAGCACTTATCCACAGTTAAATAAAATTGTTATGGTTTTAAACCCAGGTTAGTTAACAGAACCAAAGCTAGCTCGATATCGAGCTTAAGCTTATAGTATTATCCTCCCTTAAAAACTTCCATGTACCAACAGAATCATAATCGAAATCACAGAATAGTGTATTAGCTCATTTTTTGAGCTCAAATAACTTAGTATTATCTTTTTCTTTTCCTTTTACTCTCAAATAGCAGCAGAGTCAAATTCGTAACCACAGAGTAAGCAACTAAATGAAATCACGACCGGGGAGTTTTGGAACCCTATCATCCCAGTTTATCAATAAGAAATTTCTAGCAGAAAAACGATCTAGTTATTATCTTTTTAACAGAAGAAACAAAAATAGAACAGTATCCAGCTCGAGGTCGAGCTTAAAACAAAATAGTATATTTCTTTCCTTAAACTTTCATTTCACCCGCTGAATCGTAATCGTATCAACAAAATCAACATCTAAAACAAAATCACCACAGCCATTTCGGCTTGAACCCTATCATTTAGAATTTACAAGTCAAATAAAAACTAGAACTTAAGACCACGATTTCACCTGTAGCCGCATTACAATTTTACAGCACGGTTGATTCAATAATTTACGTTTAATTATTACTGTACCTAGATTAGAACAAAAAGAAAACGCAAGCAATATACAAGCCTGTTGTACAAGCAGAACTTCTATTAAGTTAATTTTTAAAAACCTGGAAATCCCTTTTTAAAAGTATTGAAACGAAACATAAAACCCGAGGCCATAACCTCACCTACAGAACAGGCTCATAAGCCTTTGTTCTCTGCAAAAATTTACAATACATTTCTGCTGTGTAAAAACCTAAGTGCCGAAAGGAGGTTAAAATAGCTACAACACCGACTGAATCTGTAATATCCAAATACATCACAAAGTGGTTCTTTCCAAAACCAAACCCTAACCACTCAACAACTAGCAAGGAGGAAAAGCCATGGTGAAACCAGGCTTACCCGGTAAGAGCCAAGCGCCGAGGGTTGTGTCTTTCACACCTTCAAGAATTGCTAGCACCTGCATATGACAAAGTTGAATCAGATACAGATGATATTCTAAAAAAAAAAAAAAAAAAAACCATTTCTTTTAAACTGAGAAACGAAGAAATAACTGTAGCTTACCAGCGAACTTGAATGGAGTTCCAAACTCAGTAATTATTCCATCAACCACGAGCAGAGAAGGTGTAAACCCTTCCTCGTCACCAAATGAACAACTGGTAGAAGCAAAAGAATTATTCCACGATGGAATCCATGACATAACCAAGTCGAGAGTTAAGGTCACGCCAGGACAGGGTAAGTTTTGAGAACAAAAGGACAAACCCTAGGATCATAACCAACTTACAGCGGCTAACAGCAAGTATATTGATGACCCAAAACAATACAATGGACAAGTATGAAGGCTGGGAGCAGCATAGCAACTGCTAGCCCACAGTAACAGCAGCAAAGGAAACCCAAGATGTTTAATAAACTTATAGAATGCCAACAGCAGGGTATACATACTCCCGAACGATACAAAGGACATGCACCAAGAACTGTAGCAGCATGGGAACTGCTACCTACATCACTTCAGCAAGAAACTCAGACCAGGAGGTTTTCTCAGAGCAACCGAGCCCGAAGGCAGAGGAGAAATGGCCAAGTAGGGTTTGGTCAACCATTTATATCATCAAACACAAGGCTCAAGACTATCCACGTAGCACTTAAATTTATTAACCAGCCATGGGTCGACGATCCAAAGTCCATGATGCATTTCAATTATTTGTTTTTCAAATTAAAATCATCACGTGGATAAAACATAATCATAGCCTGGATATTCTCATATGGTCGAGACACCATAATTTAACCCACCATGTAATGCATGTTAGAACAATGCCTTCGAAGTTGCCTAGTGAACATAAATACCTTGCCCTACAAACAACATAATTATGTATAGTCATTAATGTTCAAATTTTTCGATGAGGTTGTCATCATTGTTTGATGAATCAAAATCATAGCATAGGTAATAGAGTTATTGCTTGGTTATTCATAAATGTTAAAATAACATAGTTCACATATCATCCTTTAATAATCACACATTAGGATAATACTTTTGAATCTTGCATTGTATTGATTTAACCTTAACTTATTAATGCATGCAATATGAACAATGTTCAAAACTCAGTCATGAAGTATTCTAGACATAGAGGGAGTGATTTGCATTATAAAAAGTTATATTGGTAAGGATGTAATGTAAGTTATAAATGGTTTAGAACAACATAACACTATTTATGCCTTAACCCTAGTCTCATGAAAAAAGGCAAAGGGTACCTCAATCCTTAAATCTACAAGATAATAGGATGAAGATAAGTATGGTGATTTACAATCCTACTATACTAGTGTCATTTGAGATAGTTGTTAGTCTTGTTCTTTTGTCTATTAATATTTATAGAAATAGGAATAGTGGTGCAATCAAAGCAAACCCTAAAAGGATATCATAAGAAGACATGTAACTGACAGAATATCATACAATGCTAGCAACAAGCAATTTATACGATGAAAAATTCCAGATCCTTTATAAGGGTAATTGTAAATGATACAGTAATAACATATGAGTAATGATTGTCATGTGGTATTGGGCAACCAGTTGTAAGCTACAGTGCTAGCTATGAAATATATTTGCATTTCAGTAAAATCATCAAAGAACAGTTATTTCATAGAGATATTTAATTCTTTTAGGAACATAGCTGTCACAATCTCTAAGTAAATTCTAATTCTATAACAGTAAGATCTTGAGGAGATCGTAGGATGAATGCTACCTTTAAACACTTGATAACCTGTCTAGCAAGCTCAGACTATTACTGAAGGAATTGGTACAGCTAACTGACTTTTAATACTTTAAAGATTTAAATGTAGCGAACCGCACAGTACCTGTATATCTGTAAGAGAAAGACATTTTGATGCATTAGCTCGGAAGCTAAGTAAGTCCAGTCTGCTATGGCAATTCCCCCTTGAGGTTGCAGAACAGAAAACAATCAGTAACTATAATTAAAACCCATATTAAAATTTAAGTACAATAACAGATAATTCAGACACAGTTATGTTCATTTAATCTAATCAAACAGTTAAATGACTGCATTTAATCATACTACATGCTATTTTAAAAAATTTAAATTTTTTTGGAAATTCTGGGTTTTGACACTCCTCTCGAGGGGAACAAAGGAACTAAAATTTGGAATCTATGCATAAAATCTTGGCAATTTTTCAATGATAGTCTTCATTGGGCCCTAGGTAATGGAAAGAGAATTAACTTGTGGAAAGATTCCATCATGATGGAAACTCCACTTGGAGAGTTGTCAGCGTTTCAGGCTCTCAAAGGTTGGATGTCGAATCTGGGGGATCCAAACTTTGGCTAATGTTTTCTCTTGGCACCCAACCTCATGCTCTTAGGTTGGGTGGAGTTTTCTTGCTCCCCCAGATGATCTGCTAAATGATCTACTTCTTCTTAAGAGTAGATTGAAGGACAAAGCTCTGGTGGACTTGGAAACAAAGGACAAAAGAGGATGGGAAGGCAAAGGGGGTCACTACACAGTGAAAGAAGGATATGAAGTGCTGCTGAAAAGAGCATGCAACATGCCAAGGCTAATGTGGTGGAAGAATATATGGAAAAATAATGCTCCCCCTAAAATTAACTTTTGTTGTTGGTTGATGGCTCATGGGAAACAATTGACTAGAGAGAATCTAAAGAAGTGAGGATTTCATGGACCCTTCCAATGTGTCCTTTGCAAGCAAGAGGAGGAATCAAAGTATCATTTGTTTATTGCCTGCCCCTTCACAATAGAATTCTAGAAACAATTTTTGCGACCTATTCCCCTCACGATGGACCTGTCTCGAAGACCGATGCAATTCTTCAGCTAGTGGAATTCGCTATATCCCTTCTCTCCGAATGGTCATCCTTTGCTTCTCAATCTATGGAAAGCTCTCCCGAAATATATTTGTTGGAAATTTGGACTGCTCGAAACAAACTGATCTTTGAGAATACTCTACCCATGCTGACCAAGGTGGATAGAAATGCAAAAAGGCTCTTATCTAAGTTCATAGCTTAAAACTGATCTAAGTTAGAAATGCTCCGCTCCATAAGTAGGGAGGAATAAGAGTGGCTTCGGATGTTATAGCTTCAACTGGTCTCTCCCACTCCCAAGGTTAAGATTGGCAATTCCTGGGAATTGCGGCTCAAGGATGAGGAATTTGATCTATGGAAAAAGAACCAGCAAAAATTTATGTTGCATTTTGATGGTGCTGTGAAAGGAAACCCCAAGGCGATAGGTGCAGGTGGGGTTCTTTTCGACCCCAGAGGAAGCATTGTGGAAGAATTCGCATGGAACCTAGGAGTGGTAACAAATAATAGGAAAAAAATGTTAGCCTTATGGATGGGCACCAAAGTGCTAATCGAAAGAAGAATTTTAGAATTTATTGTTTTGGGGGACTCCCGTACTGCAATTTGAGCAAGCAGCTTTTGGACTCTGCTCAATAATAATGCTTTAGCTCGAATTCAAACAAGAATATGGTCAAACCTGGCATATCTAATATCGGTCGATTGGTTTCATATACTTCGAAGGAAAAACTCTATTGCATACTCTTTGGCTAATGATGTTACCTCCTGAAATGAAGGAGAATTCCACTCTAAAGGTAAAGAGGCCCATTATGAGTAAATTCCTTAAGGATCAAGCCATTTGTATTGGTTGGAGAAGTATTATCTTGTGTCTCCTTCCACTTTGTTTGATAAAGGACAAGATAGAAGTCGAGCCTCATGCTAACTCCGGAGAGAATGATTGTGGACGTATGGAGTCCATGCTCGAGGCCAGCGAAGGGATAGGGGCCTGCAGTGTATTTAATCCTCCCCCTCTGCGTTTCATCATTAGCATACAGATCTCAAGTGAGTGCTGGTACGAGTTCATGGATTTGGCTCTCGAGAATGTTGATGGACGATGAAGCATTCATTTCCTTAACACCTCCCACAAATGCTATGGACCTATATTGCGTCATCTCCTTTGGAAGTTGGTTTGCGTATCAGAGTCTTCACATGCGACGGGATCGTGGGAAATTATGGCCATAAATGGAAATTATGTAGTTGGCAAAGGCTGGATTTTGATTTATAAATCTAGTCCTGACGATTCCTTCGTTGCATTATTTGGTTTCCCTCTGCGCTGGCTTAGGATCTCTCCTGGAAGAAGGTACAGTTGTTGAGAGGTCGAAGGTGAGGTTGGGAGCATGAGTCGATACGAGGAGGAAAGGAAGGTGTTATGTTGTGCAAAATGCGGCATCAAGAAGCTGCAACGTGGGCTTCAAAGGATAAGTCGGCTTGTGGACTGGGTCGAACGGGATTGTAATAGTCAATACTGTCACTGGGTGAATGGCAAGAAGAAGATGATCGTCTGTCATTGGAGGAACACGGGAAATTCCAACTTCAATTTGACCTCATGGCAGACAAGTTGGAACGGAAGCACGACAAGATGGAAGACCTGCAAGCTAAAGTGGAGTCTTTGCAGAAATAAATTGTTGACCTTCATCAGAATCAAAAGGAAAAAGAGGAGGTTGAAGCTTTAGCAGTTGCTCCCCCCCTTCTCAAGCAGGAATCTCAGGTTCCATGGGTTCATTTTTAGACAAGAATTATGCAGTGTTTTTTTGTAATTTTGCTAGGCCAATATGTAAGACAGTATAACTACTGCTCTATAGAATTAGAAGGTTGCTCACAATGAGGATTTTTTAGCAAGGCATAGACATAGTTGGTTCTCTGTTGGACTCTAAGATTGAAAGGATTTATATGGCTATTTGTAACTTTTTTTGTTGAAGAGTTTTCCTCTCCCTTTTAATAAAATTACTATTTTTTCTGTCATATATATATATATATATATATATGTTAAAGTTACTATTTTGTAATGAGAGAACATTGCGAGCATGCACTCTTGACAGACGGAAGGAGACCAGCGTTAGATGCTGAAACGACTGGGGTTCGGCCATCGCCACAAGCCTACCCGGCTTCTTCCTCTGCTTCGAGTTTCTTCTGTTATGCTAAAACGGCCTGGGTTCGATTGGTCGTCGTGAGCCTGTTCTCCCTCGTTGAGTTTAAGCAGAATGATGGCCAGCGACGCCTCTGCATTCCGCGCTTCCTGTTCGTCTCCAGCTAGGGATTCGATCCCGGTCTCACTCTCCAATGAGGGGAAGGAATCCTGTGGCCAGCCTCCCTTGTTTGTTCAGGAAATCCCTGTGCCATCCATTGCGGTGGTTGAAGAATCTTTGATTGAAGCAAGGAATTTCGCAGAGTCTACTTTGGTTTGTCGCTTCAATGGGTTCTGGCCTCGTCTGGTTGCTCTCCATAAGTGGATCTCTGAGGTATGGAAACCCCTTGTTTCTGAGGAAATTTCTATTTACCCCTTTGCTCAGGGTTTTTTTGTTGTGGATTTCGATTCTCCTATGGATAAATAGATCATTCTTGACTCTGGTCCGTGGTTTTGGGGAAGTTCGGGGCTCTTTATGAAACTCTGGAGCCCTCTTTTTGACCCATCTATTGACCAGATCTCATCTGCTCCGGTTTGGGTTCGGCTTCCAAATTTGCCCTTGCATCTATGGAACTTAGCCTCGCTTGAAGTTATTGGCAATGCGTTGGGTTCCTTCTACGATCGAAGTCCAAAAACAAAGGATTACATCAAAACTACCTATGCTCGCATCTGTGTGGAAATGGATTTTAACATTGGATTTCCTGCTGAGATCCATTTGACCAGCAACGATTATGTGTGGGTGCAAAAGCTAGACTATGAAAATGTGATGTTCAGATGCAAATCTTGCTTTGGAACCGGACATCTTGTAAAAGATTGCCCAAAAGCCTCTCATCCCCAAATCCAAAAAGCTTCATCGCAAATCCACTTGGTGGGATGGAGCAAACTCCAAGCATTATACAGTAAGCAAAAATGAAGATCTATCCGAAGAGGCCCCATCACAAGCTAAGGAATCTTCTCAGGCTAAAACAAAGGACACTCTAGAAGAACAAAGGATCCCCATCAACATCAAAGATACACATGTAGCTCCACGAGATAGTGCTATCCAACTGATGGACCTGAAAAGTCCAGCCCCACATGATGCACCTGAAAATGCAATACTCAAAGCATTTGTCGAACCATCAGATTAGATCAAAGTCGGCGAAAAGAAAAGAGGAGCTTCACCCTCCTTGAAGCCAAAAGATAGTTTAACTTCTCCAAGAAAAACAAGAAGCCAACAAACTTCATATCGTTAATCTTTGGATTGTATTGAGTTGTATGCAAGAAGTAGAACATCAACAATTTTGGTCTTGCTAATAGTAAAATGTAGCTCAGTTTCTTCTTGGGCAATATGTTAGAAGATTCAGTCCCCATAGAATAGGAAAGTATCAAGATAAGTTAAGACTGGTTGTAGATGATCAAGGAGTCAAGGACGTAGTCCTCTCTTGGGATCAGCCTGTCTTCATAACTATGTAATCTTTGTTTCTCTTTTTTATATATAAAAGCTTTTAACCGTTTTTGTTAAAATATATATATATATATTATTTTGTAAATATTTATGAAAACTTAACATGCATAAATACTAATGAAGTTTATATAAAATCTGAAATTTATATAATATCTAAAAGTTACATAAATTTTATAAAAAAATTAATTATTTAAAAAATAAATACTAGTGAAGTTTATATAAAATCTGAAATTTATATAATATCTAAAAGTTACATAAATTTTATAAAAAAAATAATTATTTAAAAAATAATTAAAAACACATTTATCATTAGCCTTTAATCCTTTGTGAATTATCATTAAAAAATAAATTAGAAATATTAAAGATCTAAAGATAAATATATTTATCTAAAATTAATATTGTAATCTGATGTAGTATAGGATATGTTTATTAATTTATAAGATCTATACATAAATATAATATTAATTTTTTAAACTTTATTATATATATATATATATATTAAATTGAATATTATCTAAAAATTATATATATTACATTGAATATTATAAAAGATAAAAATTAATTTTGAAATTATGAAAATATAATTTATATGATGTTTATGTACTAATGTTTATAATTGAATTACAAAAAATGTTGTTATTTTTTATTAAACTTTTTTCTAAAAAACAGTATTTTTGTTGGTTTTTTTATATGTATGTATTAAGCAACTATGTTATTAATTTCACTTGTTTTTAAGCTTTTATTTTTTTAATAATTAATAATTAATTGTTAGTTTTTTAGTTTTAGTTGTTTTAAATTTTAAAATTAGTTTTTTTTATTTTTTAATAATGATTTATTGTAACTGTTATTAGGTTTTTAAATTAGCTTTAATTTTTAAATTTTAAAAATTTGTAATTAGTAGATGCATTTAAGGTTTATAGAAGCCAAAGTATTTTGCATTTAAAAAATGAGAGCATATTTAGTAATAAGGAGGGACACTTGTGTATTATATAGTTTATAAAATTGATAATATTCATTATCATTAATGAAACCTCTAGTACAAAAACCACATGTCAAGGTAGGAAAAAATTTTGAATTTTTAAAATTTAAATTAATTTTTTTTAACTATTTCACATCTCAATCAAATAATTTGTCACTTCATTACTTTTAACCAATTATAAAATAAAAATAACAAATTTTACAAAATAATTTATTTTTCTAAATATTAAATTTAATATATAAATTTTACAAAACTTTAAAAAACATTATATTTTTTTTTTATTAATATAAAATTCAAACTTAATTATGCCCAATACGATAGTCCTACCTTGGCAGGGATTAATGAAATGAAAAACATAATTCATACTTAAAAAGGTAAAACCCTCTTTTTGAAAAAGGTAAAACTCATTAATACACATAAAAACACACCATTTGTTTTATTCATCACTTGTAAATTGGTAATCCTATAAGAAATTGGAAGTTGTCAGCAAAATGTCAATTGTGGAAAACATCCATTCATTGACTCGTTAGGTGCTTGGTTAGAGTTATTCCTTTTCATTAACGGTGAAAATTTTACCAATCAAATAAATTTAATCACATTTTACCTAAGTTCATTTAGGGATTCATTGTAATATATCATTTTGATTCGAAAACTTGAGTTTAGATTTTAACCTTGGTTCGAAAATGAGGGCTTCAAATCAAGATTCATTACTTGGAATAAAACATTGGTTAAATCGAAGAGATATCGACTGTTACCTTAAAAGTAGCAAGTTTTATATATATATATATATATATATATATTCTCTGGATTGAACTCACATTTCTACGACCATTTCGATGATCCGTATTCACAGTATTGGCTTCGCCCTTGAACTTGGTCTTTGTGAATCAAGTATCCCCTAGTTATTGGTTGATACAATCGCACCAGGAGATTAACAAAATCTCAAATTTCTTTATGTGATTTTGTATGTTAAATTGAATAACATTTATTGAAATCTTTATGGATGTTGAGTGTAATGATCGAAAATTTATCATCTTTCAATGGGAAAATGATTTTGCTTTGCTTTTTAATAATGCTAATAAGTTTTGATGATGATGATATTGAACTATAGGATTAGTGGGTGGCTTACAAGTGAATTGGGTTTAAGGTTAAAATGGTACAGAATACGGCATCATCCAAGGAAGAAGAAAAGAGTATTAATACGCATTATGGAGACACTGATAGTGATACCGAAGTTACACCAACATATAAGTGGGGTGAAATTTATGGAATTTTCAGGAATGAAAACTATCCTAGCATCCCTCGTGATGATAAAGAAGATCGGGGGTATGTCAGAACATAAGAAATTCTAAGCTCCACAGAGTAGTAACAAGGCTTGTTATTTTTCCATGTGCAGAAGCGATCTCTTGGTAAATCCCAATATTCAATGTAAATGATAGACTAATCACAAGGATAAATGAATCCAAGGTGATAGCTTATTTCCAACCTTCAAGTCTTGACATTTAATACAAGTTTCCAATCCATAGGGTATATTGATGAAGGAATGGGTTGCACAAGTAAAGTTAGACATTCATTCATGTCTTAAAAAGTTATGGATAAAATACAAGAGATTTAAGGCTAGAGGAAAGAGTGGTTTATATCCTACCAAGTGACTAAGACCTCCTTATCGGATGGTTGCAATGCTACTCATGAGATTATACGATGAAGAAGATGCTACTATGTTTCATGAGTCATTGATGCCAATATTACATACCATCATTACTCATGATTTTGCTTTTAATTAGGGAGCCATCTTGTCATTTAATTTAATCCATGTTATTGTGATAGCACAGGACCCAATACCTGGACAAACATATGAATTTTACATATCATCATGTTTGTCGAATTTAGTATGCACTTCAAATTCATTCCCATGATTGAAATGGCATTAGAGACCAACTAAGCCAACAATTCACATCTACTGTAAATTGTTGTGGGAACATAAACATAGGAACACACTATCAAAAAAATTGTGAAGAATACATCATGACTTTGTAAACAATTATTTACAAACAACCTACCAAATGCATGTCAAATGCAGCATTTGAAGCTCTAATAGACACTGGAGATTGGTATCTTACAAAAGAATATTCTTATTTGAGAATCTATGGTTTATCTTAACCCCCACATTTGCTTCCCAAGTTTGTCACCAACGAAGTGATATTACTAGAAATTGTTTATCATATGCATATCAACGGAGTTGGAGCAACATTGGAAGCTAGTAAAAAATATCCATGGCCTCCATTGCCTCTGGTTATTGGGAGTTATTGTCTAACATTTTCCAAAGATGCATATTGACAAGAACAAACTCTTGGTACTTTTCATTTCAATACTAAAAGTTTCAAAGGAATAAACCATTGAATGTAATTAAAAGGCATTGTGACTCATGCAAGTATAGGTATCTTTATACCCATGAGTTTGGTCAAGAAGAAGAGGTTTATAGGAGAATCCGTTCCATTGAAGAGTTATCACACATATTTGAGAAAGGAAAATAGGATGCAACCTCAACAAAAGCTAAGGAATATAAAGCAATTTAGGAAGATTTATTGAAGGAACGGGAAGAGAATACAATGAAAGTTGTTATGGATCAAAGCCCTAAAAGATCAACAGAGAAAAGGAAGTTGAGGAAGCTGCACAAAAACAAATATTGGAGGAAGCAACAAGGCATTCAAAAATAGAGATGGCCGTGGAAGGAGAAAGGATGAAGAAGGGTGAGAAATTAACTAGAGATACCAACGCAAATGTCAACTGAAATTGATGCTTTTACTTCTAGAACTCCTTCATCAATTTAGATCATTGGAGAACATTTCCCACTTTTAGAGCTTGGTTTTGGAATATTCAACCCATTCAAAGAAGGATTGGTGGAATCATTGAAATCTTATGTTTTTAACAAGAAAGGAAAACAATTAATCAAAAGAACACATAAAAGACTCAAGCCTTATGAAAACCCTAAGCAACCTACAATGAAAATAACAATTGAAGTGCCATTGTTTACTCATGTGGATAAATACCTGAAAGCTACGGCATCAACACATGTGGCTAGTACTCTTGCCACATAAGTTAATGTTATTAACATGGTTAAGGATATTGATAACTATAAGGGAGAAATCAATGCCTTAAAAGTTGAAATAATGATGCTCCAAAATATGAACGAAATTCTACGAGATGAAAATGAAAAACTACGAATGGAAAAAGGGAGTGTAACAAAGTTAAGAACCTGTGCATTGGTATTAAAAACTTAGATAACACTCAATATCTATTGTGGGATCATATACAAGTACTCCAGGGCATGGTTATTCGATTGAAGGATAACTTGGAGAAAACAAAATATCAAGTTATTGATTCGCATGCAACTCAACTTAGTCTTGACAGAATTGTTGAATGGAAACAAAAGGTAGAAGATGCACCAAATGATTGGCCTAGATTAAGTGTTGAGGAGGTTAAAAGATATTATACAGCCATCACTAACTTCAGGACAACAACTGCTGATTTGGAAAAGGACATAATGGCTACACTAAACAAATGCCAACATACATTTTAAACCACAAGTAAAGTTATAAAACGTTGTATTATGCCTTCTTTTGGAGAATGGGATAATGCAAAGCCAATAGAACAGAGAGATGCATAAATGAAAATCATCAACAAAGAGAAGCAACTTGTAATCTCAGTAATATTAGAGGTCATTAAAGAATGATTAATGGAGTACCTGTAAATCCCACCAAGGATGTAACTCTAATAAAGTCATACAATGTTCCTTTTCAAAAGTGTTTAACATCCATTTCTAATGACGTAATAAATCTTGAAATCACTTTTGAGACTCTTAAGCCTTAAAGATTTAATGACGTTTCTAAGTATTATGATGTTGCTAGAAAAAATATATAAAACAGAAGCAAACAACAATAACAATAGAACATGAGAGTTACATGGAAGCTTTGTAATACGCAAGTAAAACCACAAGGCAATGGTAGCTTCGATCTTTTATTATTACTTAACAAAAAAATTAGAATATTTTCTTCTATCTCTCTTATGTTACAATGTTGAGGGGTCACTCCCCTTTTATACAATACATATGAGGGTTCCAAAAGAAATCGAAATACACTAGAAGGGCCTAGAAATTTTTGCCTTGGGGGCTCTACCTCCATGCACCCAATGCATACAAGAAACACGTGTCCCTAGTCAAGATCTCTACATGAAAGATATTGGAGACCTAGATATTGGCTTCATCTCCTAACAATTGTGTGGGATGCTTATATGTCTAAGAAGGACCCACCTCCCACTTAAACATTAAGTCATGTACTTTATTGTAAATCTTTTCATATGGCCTTCAAAAGGTAAATCGAATGGCAAAAAGAAATGGGAAAAGAACCTAAAGGTAAGTCAAATGGTCAAAAGATAACCGTTGAGATAAGTTACAAAGATAGTTCTATAAATATAAGATTGGAAGCAGGTTATAAGATTGGAAGCAGGTGAAAGGGCTTTTGGTTGTTGCAACTTTCTTAAAAAAGACTTAGTAAGACTCTAATAAGGAGAAGCCATTTTTAGCCAAAGAATTTTGGAGGTGCTTTGATTCCCTATGTGTGAATGGTTGAAATATTTATGTTATTTACTTCATGCTTGAAGTTTATGTAAAATTGTCTTTCTTTGCTATGAATTTTATGTTGTAGAGTTAAGTGCTTTCTTATTTCTACATCTCTGAGTTTTCTAGCTTTAAAGTGGGTTACAAAACTAGAACTTGAATAGAAGAAATATTAATTTTCTTTATTTTATTCATGTTATATGTATGTTTTTGTTGGCTTTCTTGAAAAGCTATCTGATCGTGAATCTCACATTGGTTTACATTTTTTGTTGCTTGCATCATAGTTTATGCTCCTAGCTAGGTGAAATTTGAATTTCCACATTTTGCATTTAGACTAAATCATTATCAAATTATGGCATTTCATATTGCTTAAAACAATAAACAAACCCAAACCATTGGCGGTTATTGGACCAAAATCTAGATGGGTTCCATATACCAAACAACTTAGGGTTTAATTGGGACTTTATGTTGGGGAGAACCCCTCTTGTTGGAGAAGACAATTTCTTGCCTCAACAATGTCAGAAGTGAATTTTAAATTTTTTTTATGCATGATAAGATTTTCATATAGAGCTTAAACTTGTTGGCACACTTTGGTATCTTTTCTCTTGGATTGCCTTGTTGATTGGGGTTGTTAAGAGGTAAAATCTTGTCCATTGTTGTTGCGCTTTATTTATATTTAATATCATCCCTAAGGCTGGAAAATTCATAGGGTTAAGATTCAAGAAACCTCTAGAAAAAAAATGAAATTTTCTGAGTTGCATTAATTTTCCAAGTCTGTAAAGCTTCTACATGGTATCAAAGCCTTTGTGGTTGAGATCAATCTAGGAGTAAGAGGGAGTTTCTATTTCCATTGTGGTTTACCTATAAGAAGTGCTTGTTCTTTTTTTAGGTTGTTGGGCATGATACTTTGGGTCACTAGAGAGAAGCACTTGAACCCTAGAAGGGTTTTGTCTACTTCATAAACTATTGATTTGTGCGCTTGATGACTTGTTCCATATGTATAAGGTGACTCTCAATCTTAGTCTGATAGGTTGGATAGTGCTTCCAATTTTGTTCCTTGGAAGCTTAGTTTACAAATACTTATGGAGGAAACTAATCCTTGGGAGCATGTTGAGAAGTGATTCCAAAACCTACAATCCAACACAATTGGCCACTCATTGAAACTGAGGGAAGCAAAGTACAAGAGAATCATTATTGATTTAGTGAAGGATCGTTTCATATCTCACATTGTAGAGAAAACGACAAGTATATGTTTGAAACTTTGGTTGAGTTATTTCAAAATTGTTATGCTTCTTGATAGATCCTCTTGCGAAACCAGCTTCCAGGAATTTGTATGATCAAGAGAGATGGGTTGCGAGATCACTTGGCCACTACTAGAACATAGGTGGAGGATCAAGAGTTGGTGTCCTTTGCTTTGAATGGACTTATTCATTCCTCAATTCCTTTTGTTCAAGGTGATTGTGCTCGAGAAACATTGCCAAAGTTTCCAAAGTTTTGGAATGATCTTGTACAAGAAAAAATCAGGTTGTGGTCATGTTTAAGGCAACAAGATAAAGTAAATGCAGTCAATCTCATTGAGAAGACAACGAAAGGTAGCAAGAAAGGCTACAAGAAGAAAGGTATAGATATAGTAAAGAAGTAACTGAGTAAGGTCATGTGTTTTTGACATCACAAGATGGGACATTATGCCAGCTAGTGTCCACTAAAGAAGAAGGCAAAGGGAGAAAAACAACTTGCAATTGGGGTTATAGCCAATGTAGAAAAAGATCCTTCTCAATTTGAAATTGTATTTTCCATGGCTTCTTGTTTGTCCTCTAACATTGTTTCAAGTATTGGATGGTATGTGGATAGTGGAGCTTCAAGACATATGATATATGACAAGTCATTATATAATAGGGTTCAAGAGCTTGGTAATGATGCTACTTATCCTGTGAGGAGTTGGTTCCATTTCCTTCCAAATGCCTTCTAATGATGTTCTTAAGTTGGGTAATGTTTTATTTGTTCATGGTTTGAAGAAGGACATTGTTTCAGTTTCTTGTATGACAAATGTATAGTGAAGAGTTGCATTTGGGGGTTAGCAATGCGCCATCAATGATTGTACTCTAGTTAATTTGAGGATTTTGGTTAGAAGGGTGAGAGAGGGTGGCCTTTACAGGTTATTTGTTGATCTAGTGGCACATGTACATTCCAATGAGAGGTTGGATAAACCTTCTAGTTTGGAGGAGGCTCTTGAGCATATAGGAGCACCCAGATCTTCACTGAGCATGATAATGTCTCCTATAATATATGTGTCAAATTGCATTGGTTTCTTCCATATGTGAGCCTTCCAATAATATTAAGGAGGAGAAGTGTGAAACCTTATTGGAGGATGATGCTAAGGTTGATTCCATGATTAGAGTTAATCGACGTAATGTAGAGTATGTGGACAAGGTTGTTGGATTCTCTCAAATAGAAGGATTTGACCGCAATGTTATACTATTGCTTCAGGATTCTCTTACAATGATGGAGTGGACCTAGTTCGGCTTGTTTCAGTTGCTAGAGGTTTTGAGCTGCAAAGACGGATTTTCATATTCACGAGTTCTTAGTAGCCTTGAATGGGTTGTTATCTATACCATAAGCTTCATATCTCAGGATCAATGGATTGATTTGTGTAGATTTATATCTTGCTAGATATGAACCAATTGTCTTGGTTTTGTACAATGTGATTAAATTTTTAGGATGTCCTAGATAGCTCATAATGTCATGTCCATTGAAAGTTTTCGCCCATGTCATTGACTTGAGGGACATTAGAATTTGACAGGTTTGTTATGATCTAGGGCTTTGTTCCCTCACTCACATTCATAGGTGGTTAACATTCTTGGGAGGTTCAAGATGTTGCGATAACATCCTATGATGGATGGGTGTCAATTCCTTTACGAGAGACAGTGTTGTTTCTAAGACTGCAACAAGTACAAATTTGGAAATGGAAGATTTAATGGAGTTGCAAAGGGAATCGACAAGTGTTGGAAAAAACATTTTCCTTGTAAAGGAGTGGCTTTCAAGGTCACTCCAAAAGTGTTTACACCATGTTTGGGGTGATTCATGAGATTTGGGGTACATGATGTATGATTATCCCCTAGATCGCATGTGATGGATTTGCACATTGGAGATGGCTATTTATTGGTTGCTTGACCTCGGTTGGGTGTTTGCATGACATTCTCCCTTAGAGCATCGTATATCTCCATATAACTTGTTGGCATCTACATGTTGACCATGAGGAGAAGGTTTCTTGCTTAGAGAACACCATGCATTGGAGGAGCATTTGTTGGGCCTTAGACAACGTGGAGTAGCTTGGGTGCTTGCATGGAGGTATGGAGCTAACTTTTGGACATCTTTGTTGCAACGATGTTCATGGAGGGGGAGTGGACCCAGTGGAGCACCTGGCTTAAGAGGATCATTAGAGACAATGGAGGCTTGTAGGAGGAGCATTGGATACATCTTGTGAACCACCCTTGCATCAGAGCCTTGCTTGTGTATAACATCACCTTAGAACTTGACGTGTGTACCCTTGGGGTGTAGCACTCCACGTGTGAACCTACTTGTGGCTTTGTAAGTTGCTTGTAAGGGAACATATATATAGTTGGCTTTCTTTACCTATCATATATATAAAGAAAGGAGAGAGTCCTTTCGCCATTCTCATTCTAATCACTCATGTTAGAGATGTGACTATGAGGAGCACACTAGTCTTCTTCGCTCTCGTGCGTCTTCATTTTTACTTTTATCTTTCCTGTTTTGGAGCCATTAGGGTTTCTTGGAGCATCTTGAATACTAGGGTTGAGGTTTCATCCCTTGGTGATTGGGGCTTTTTAGAAGAAACCCTAGGTTGTACTTGTTGAAGAGAACAAGAGGAGACAAGACATCTTACTTTAAAGACATGCTTATGTGATGCTAGCTTGTTGAAGTTCCTTGGTGTGACCTAGGGTTTTCATTGTCTTTACTAGCTAGGATTTTGGAGAGCTAGAAAATTGTACCTTGGGATGAGGGTATGGTATGTACATGAAATTCTTTATGTGTGTGTGTGTGTGTGTGTGTGTGAAGTTTCTAGTTGTCCAAAATTGTCTATATTGCATATTTGGTTTTCAACCATCTATTTCTTCATGGTTTTATAATTTCCAACACTTGTATGTCTTACTAGTTTGATATAAGTTAAGGCTGAAATTGTTAAGTGATTTAACATTAATATCGAATGATCGGTAGATTTGTTGTTTTATTTACAACTGTCAAAAGTAAATTTCATATATGTTTTATGCATGATAAGATTGTCGTGGAGGGTTGAAACTTGGCACACTTTGGTACCTTTCTCTTGGATTTCCTTGTTAATTAGGGTTGTTAAGAGGTAAAATGTTAACCATTGTTCTTATTGTTTATTTATATTTCATAATAGCCCTGAGGCCCACTTTAGACTGTAGACTACTCACCTAGGCTTGAATATCTAATTTTCATGTGATGGCTACTAATAAGAGAATTTTTCCCAAGCTTTTAGCTCCATCTTAGACCACTCTAAGTCTCGTCCCCCACACATAAGAAGGAGAGACTTGGATTGGCTTTCTTCATACCTCTCTTATTATGTATGTTTCTCTTGTTCCATACAATGATAAAGGATTGAAACAAGTGGGGATAGGCCCAAAGCATTGGATCGGTTGAAAATTTAAAGAATATGTTTTAATGATAAAATATTCCGAGCATTATTATATGAGAGGGAATTAACAAATTTTCCAAGAAGAAATCACTTTAGAGAAATTGGTCCAACCTGGTAGCTATTTGACACAGTCCTACCCTTTTATTCAACTGTACTCTCCTCTCTTTGGGATAACTTCCACTAGGTTCTAGTCAGAAAACAAGTCCTCCATTCTCTCTCTTAATTGATCCCAAACTATGCTTCCTCCCCTTTCTGCCTCATTAGAGAGAATCATGTTAAAGTCACCTACCACAATACGATTTTTAACATAGCCAAAATCTCTCATTTGATTAAAGATTGCCAAAATTCAGTTTTCTCTCTATATTGAACAAGAGCATAAACATTAAAAATTTGAACTTATTTTTCAAAGTCACTATCGACCGAGCTAACCAAGATCTAATGTTAAGTAACTTGAGAATGAACTACCTCAAACTTTGGCTTGTCATATAAAGAGAATATGCCCCCTGAAGCCCCTCTAGCAATTACAGCTATCCCTTAGGCTTGCTTTCCATTGCTTACTACCTATTTCTAGTATCTTAGTATCTTTGTGCTTGGTCTTCTAGATGAGGATAAAAGTTGTTTCTCAAAGTTTTTTTTTTCCTTGAAAAAAAAGCGTAATTTTATTTCATCTTTCGAGTACAAAATTACATTTGATAAGCTTCACTCTTGTAAAGTAAAATTGTTGTTAGGCAATACCACAAACAGACCAGAATCTGTTTCCATGAGAAAGATCGGAATCAAAAAACCAGTACATATGTTCAAACCAGCCATGAATGGCAAAGCCCTAAATCGGATCAACCAAAGTTTGGCACAAATACAATAAAAACAAGGTCGTAATGAGCTGAAAACAAAAAGAAGAGAAGCCAGAAAGTAATTGACGCCAAAAGAAGAAAAACGATAAAACTGATAACGCCTGGTGTGAATAGGGCCACCGGTTCAAGAAAGTGGATAGCCACCGCCAACAGAGGATAGTTGGGCCCGTAGATTACAGTCGCCCCACTACCACTGCAGCCAAAATACTGCGCACTGCGAACAAACACCATCAATGCCGCGCCCTGGAACAGCCATCCTCGCCATCGCGATGTCGATGCCATGCCAGGCCACACCACCAAACACCTCTATCGTCATGGAAACACACGGAAACCGCCGCTGCCGCCACTGGATCTTCGTGCTCGCGGATCCAATGGGTCACCGCGCAAAGGTGCCGCTCTCACGCCAAGCTCCTGACTAAACCGTCATACTCCGATCGTCAGAGACAATTAGCAATGCAGGGGAGAGCTTTTATTTTATATTAGCTACATATTCCATTGTTGTTCTAGCAGACTATTTTCATTATTTCATCAATGGAGGTTTCAAATGGTTTCCCAAGAGATATGGCAACACCTACTTTTTACACAGATGATTTTGAATCTAATTCCAAATGAGTCCTCAATAAATCCCTCAAGCACTAGGTGTTTCCCTTTGGATGTTGTTGCCTCTTTCTTGTATTTAAGGGTTTTCATCCCAGGCTTCTACATGAGTCTTTCTTCTTCAAGATCTTCATAATCTTCCCCATTTTGCTTGAGCCATTTTTTGAGCAAGCACCCCACTCGACTACTTGATGGGCTCTTTGTGGTTAAATCTTTATCTTCTAGAAGGTCAATGATTATTTTAGGACTTGTATGAACCTTTGGAGATCTTTGAGAATTCATTTAAGGATTAGGATATATTGAGGACAAAAATTTTTAAGGACTAAGAACAAGTTCAATTCCCTTATTAGAGGGGGAAGGGGGAGCAAGTGCAAACTGAAGCTCGATTGATGACAAGGTAATAGGCTTTAGGTCATGATAAGACAAAATAGTAAATTTGTTCAAAGTTAAAGGTATAGTTCATTGGAGGATGAAGGGATGACTTGCTTGCTCCCTGAATTTATTTTCCCTATTACAATTATTCCTCTTTTTCATAAGGGGGCTAGGTAGGGGTTGTCAACTTGCAATCTTTAGCACAATTGTTGTATCCATGACATGCTTTGCATTTAAATGGAATTTCATAATCCAAATTTTGTAAATGCATCCAGTAGTCCAGTAACCTCAAGGATTCCTTTTTTCTAGATCCACTTCCACACAAATTCTACAACATGTAAACATTCCTCACTTGGGCTCAAGTTTATCAGTGTATTTCCCTGAGGCGTGCAAAGCAGGATGAGGCAAACGAAACCCAACTAGAACCACAAAAGGTATGTTCATTTCAAGGTCGTTGTAAAGTGTCCACTAGTTTAGATACAATCCTATTGGTGCCATAAAAGAGGGGGCACATTTCAAAAAATAAGATCTCTATGTTATTTTTCCAAATAAAAAGCATAACATCCATGCCGACAGAAGTAAAAGGAGAGATTACCTTGAATCATTTCTTTCTAATTTTTTAAATCCATAAATCCATTGTTATGCGAGAGGGCCATAATCATGTGAACTAAGCTATGAGACCTTGATCAACTAGAGCCAAAGATTTGAGAGAAGAAGTCCAAGGTGGATGCTTAACTGTTGGGATAGAATCCAAATTCTTCACAAATTTAGATGGAATGTGCTTAGTTTGTTGTTTTCCAAGCAAAGAGACTAGCCCTTGGAATGCCACAACCTCATAGGAAAAGGGGGGATTTCTACCTCTCAAATCCATGTCGCAAATCCATGTCTAGGAGGAACAAACCGAGAAAGGAGGCCAATCAAACAAGAGAGGGTTGGGGTTTTAGACGAGCACATAAAGCACTATCTTTGGAACATATATTTTAGAAAAAGGTACCCCAATCCAAAAGTAGAAAAAGAGTATGGATTTTTTTTAGGTCCAAAATACCGCCCAAAACTCTAAAATGCATAATAATATAATAAATTTGTAACAATGTGTAATAATTTATAATAAATTTACGAAAATGTACAATAATATATATTTGTATTTATTTCACACAAAATTATCCACTCACATCAAGCACTCACTCATTATCTATTTATTAAGGTCAATGTTTCGCCATGAACAAATATAGTATCCTTTAAATAGAATATATATATTTTTGCCAAGCTAATGTATTTTCTAGCTATGGCCCTATTATATTCTTGGTTGAGTTCTATAATCATATCCAAGTAATGAAGCAACCGCATAAGGAGATAGATACCAAAAAGTTAAGCATTCACTCATTATCTATTTATTAAGGTCAATGTTTGGCCATGAACAAATGTAGTGTCCTTTAACTGGAATATATATATTTTTGCCAAGCTAAGGTATTTTCTAGCTATGGCCCTATCGATATTCTTGGTTGAGTTATATAATCATATCCAAGTAATGAGGTAACCGCATAAGGAGAAAGATACCAAAATTCAAAGAAGAAGGTACTTGGAGAAATAAAAGTTTTCACATTTTTGCCCAAGGTTTCTAAATGTATTAAGAAGGGGGCTTTACTTCCACTTTTTAATTCAAATGCTTTTCCAGAGATCTGAATAAGCTCGAAAAAACCCTTGAAGCATGTTTACCAGAAGGAAGGAGAGGATTGTCACCCCAGATTAATGATTTCATTACATGGCCATCATAGCGAAGGTAGTGGACCGTAAACTCAATTAAGAGATTTAATTGCAAAAGCATATCAGGCTATAGTGTTGAAGGAGTCGTTGCATCATAGGAGAAGCAACGATATTATTACTACCAAACTTGCTTCTCCCCAAGCAAAGTTGTTGAAAAGTCATAGAGGAGCCAAGCAAAATAGAAAGGGTGATAGGATAAAAGTTACAACTTGTTCTCCCCAATTAAAGTTGTTGAAAAGTCATAGAGGAGCCAAGCAAAATAGAAGGGTGATAGGAAGGAAGTTAAAGAATCAGAGGATGAAGAATTTGCTTTTGCTCAAGACAGATGCCCCATGGCCTCATAGGAAGGGACCAAAGAAACAAGGCTAAGTTCAAGTTGCCAAGCCCCCAAATGATGGAAGAGAATAGGGCTCATTGAGTTAGAGGTTAGACCCCAGTAGGGACACATAGTTCGAAGGGACGAAAAAGCCTCTAACTCAAAAGTAGACCCCACTAGGGACACATAGTTTGAAGGGACGAAAGAGCTAAGGTGAGTAGTACAAGTAGATGGGGAAGGATTATCTAGAACCATAGTTACTCTGGGCCATAGAGGAATACTTTTATTCTTGCAGCTAAATTAAAGAAGGAAGCCCACAAAGCAATGGCATAGCATAGGGTGAAAATGCTAGAGGGATCAGTAGATGGAGCATGCAAAGGAAGATCTATTGAAGGAGTATATCGGAAGATCTATTGAAGGAATTAGAAGTGTTTAACTCCTAAAGTTCAGCAATTGGATGAGGTTACTATAGAGGAAAATCTGTACAAGTTGAGGTTGACGGAGATCAAGGACAAAGCTTAGGAAGCAAAGAGAAACAATTAGGAAACCTTGGAATCCCTCAAGGAAAGGGAGCACATAATCAATAAGAAGCTGAACATTCTTTTTAGTGAACGCTATGCAAAGCAGGTATACATTGAAAAAGAGGTACCTATGGCACATTGTAACCAGCTGAACAATACCAGATAAGAATTTCAAGCCAACTCTCTTGCTCAATTTTATGTTTTTGTCCTTCTCCTTGGAATCTCGGTCGGTTTGGTTTACAATCTTTGTAGATTTGTTTTCAGCCAATATAACAAACAGGTCTAGCATGGCCAGCAGCAATTAGGGGATTTCTGCTCCTATTTTTGGTTTAATTTGCTGTTAAGGCGTTTGGCCTGTTCGCTGAAAGTTATAATGACCAGAAAGATAAACCAAACTTGTCTACCACCATCATTGTAGAAAGACTATGCTTTGTAAGAGGTTTTTGTGTATTAAAATTTCGTGAATAAAGATCAGTGTATTTATAGAACAAATGAAAAAGATAATGACATCATACTTCATGTTACATCAATAATCCCTTAATAAAGGCAATCCACAGCCCATCCTAACTATGTCTAACATGAATCAAAACATTTTAAAATTGCTCAGCTGATTTTTGAAATTCAGTAAAATATCGAAAATCTACAGTAATGTGGGAGCATACACGTCTACACAGAAGCATACAAGGAAACTTGGCCACAAAGCGCCTGCACAGCATAAAACCTTACAAGTATGCAAGGCACTAAGATCAACCAAAGGATACACAAACAGTTTTGTAAATATTGTATCACCTGAACTACTTGATTTGGGTTTGAGACCTGCAAATGAAGACATAAAATTTGTCTATGAGCTCACATAATATAGAATGTAGATTAAAAAAATGCCTTCAAGGATAACAAGAAGCTACCAATAAGTACTAGTATACATCACATCAGGAACGTTGTATTCTAAACAAAATGCACATATAACTAGACAAGGGTAATGAACCATCAATCAAACGAATGAAGCAGACATTGTAGATTACAGTTGGACTACTTATTTAACACTGAATAAAATCCCTAAATATTTTGAGAACAAAAAAATGACGAAAACACTGCATTGATATGAGTGGATAACTAGGTTTGTTTTTCACAAAGATGAGAGGTCTTTGCTGATGAGACAATTATACAATCAGAGGCAGCTCAAACCATAGTAGCATAATTCGGCCGAATTATTACTTTGAGTACGGAAATTTGGTATAAATTCGAATTCGTCGAATTTTCGGTGTAGGTGTAATACGGATACGGATTATTAGTGGAGAATTAAATTTTGAAAACCAATTTAAAGAAAAAAAAATAAAAACATTAATTATTTAAACACTATAAATAAAAAATACCATTCAATTTCATGCTTACTTATTAAAATAACTATAAATAATTAGTTTCCGTCTCTCACACTTCCATATCAGAGGTTGTTGAGATTTTATATATATATATATATATATTTTTAAATATATGTTAAATTTTATTCTATAAATGTCTATGTATATTTATGATATATTTGTGAATATTTGATTAAAAATACTATATATAAGCAAGCTACTTCTATAAATAATTAGTTTCCGTCTCTCACACTTCCATATCAGAGGTTGTTGAGATTTTATATATATATATATATATGTTAAATTTTATTATATAAATGTCTATGTATATTTATGATATATTTGTGAATATTTGATTAAAAATATTATATATAAACAAGCTACTTCCGTATTTTATTCGTACTAGATATTTTCATTGCATATTTTTTCCATATCGAATCGTATTCGTATCCATATTCGTACTCGAATTATGCTACTATGGCTCAAACCATGTTAACTAAAAGGACAAGTTATAAATGCAAGAGTTCACAACAGAACACCGAATACAACAAAAAATTAATAAAAAATCGATATATGTTGTGTTTTTCTCGTGTCAATTATGTGTTTAAACTTTAAAGGTACTGGAGGACAGGAAGAAGGGTGAGCTGTATACCTTGAATTGAAAAGAGAGACGCCATATTATCGAATCCCTCCTATTTTTAAATCTGTTTCTTAAAAATGGTAACTAGTAGCTGTAAGACTTTGAAATTAGAAGAAACCTTTTTGGACTGGACTCGTCTTGTGCCAAGGATGAGATAGAACTGTTAGAAACTGGAGCATTCATGTACATACCTCAATCTAAAACTCCACCTGCCCAAGCAAAGAACTTTAAAAGGAACAATAGGAGCATTTATGTACATACCTTCAATCTAAAACTCCACCTGCCCAAGCAAAGAACTTTAAAAGTAACAATAGCGTACAGTAAAAGTCATATTGAAGCTGCAGACAAACATTGGCAAACAGTGCAAATTTTGTTGACTCGGACATTCACCGAGAATCTCCTTGTTAATCATCAACTTTCCAACTACGGTAAATATCCATCCTCTGCTGACCGTTTTGATTTATCCATGGATCGTATGCCTCAATAGCTGATCGATTCACCTCCTTGCTAGGCGTTTGGTCTTTGCCCTAGGTTGTACACATCTCTTGATGGTCAATTCTACTTACCTGTGGATCATTCTCTCTCCTCGTTGTTGTTGGGAGGACCATATGCATCTCAACTGGGCAGTTTTGCTTGATATACGGACCATATTCATCGTTGGACTGAACCGTACACATCACATTAACCTCAAAACATTTGATTTTGTTACACATTATTAACCTAGGAATGTTGGCTTCATTTGTTATATTTAATACAACTAGTAAAGAGTGAGTTGTACTACTATTTAGTAAAGAGTGAGTTGTACTACTCTTTCTTTTGTTGGAGTTGCAACCATATCCATGTTGTGCTTATTTAATTTTCCCCATACACATGTCAGTGGAATGTTTAGCCTGGCAATTTTGGGAAAAGGAGTGTCAGAAATGTACATACAACCATGAATTTTGAACATCGATAATACTATGTATAGCTTGCATCTTAATCATTTTACATAATGTAATACCATGGGTTATGAATTCAAATAAGTGTGGCTTCACTGCGATTCAGAGAAAGGGAATTGAAGCGATGGTAATATTGTGGTAGTGAATGAACATTTCATTGAGTAAAATAAGGACAATGGATGATCACTTGAGTGCGAGCTCGAGTCTTAACCTTACATATCACTGCTATATCGAGTCCAAGCCATTCAGAGCTTACTACTGCTATTTGCCTCGCAATACTAACAACATTTGTAGGAATTGAAGGAGCCAAGACGATCATTCCGTAAGGATCCATATTGGTGAAATGGCTAGTTTACGTATCAGCAGTAACTCCGAAATTTGTTTTCCAAGAACCCTGAACTGCTCAAACACCATAGTGTCCTTGATCTATGGTTTCTTTCCCTACTACCAAAATTCCCCACGTAATTCAATTTTAAGCATGGGATCCTCAACCTATTTAAATTACTCCACAATTTTTTCCTCTCAAACCCCCGACAAACAAGGCTGCTTCACCACTAAATGTGATAACACTCGATCATCAACACCTAACCATCAAAAAAGTGAAACTCCAGATTTAAGCTTATTTACTCTAAAATTAAACATCCATGCATTACCAATAACTTGCCTCGAGATATCCTTATTATTCATGAAACTCCTCAGGAAGCCCAGCTTAGACTTATGTTTCTTTCGTATCTATAAAAGAAAATACTGGGGATGTAAAGGATCACCCCTTTTAATTTAGCAGGGATGCTCAAACCACAGCCATTTGGCAATTCCAAAACTTCTTCCATATTCTCCCTAGATTTTGTATGAAGCAACTCATCACAATATCTAAAAGCTTTTGTGATATCTTCCTTTGAGACACCAAATTTGTTGATGGGAAAATCTGTCTAAAGTTTCTCATGTACGTCCTTTGTACCTTGTTATGCAATCGATTTGTAAGTCATTACTCTATACTCTACATGCTTACAACCGAAGATGTGTGTAGGGAGAAAGATACCAAAAAGTCAGATTTATCTTTGGACTTAGAGAAGAAGGTAAAAAACATAGAATATAGAATATTCTTTTTTTGACATTCAAATGTATTTTCTAAATATTGCCCGATCATTATTCTTGATTGAGCTCTATAAGCATATCCAAATAGAAGACGTGCTTACAAACGAGACAACTGCAAAGGGAGAAAGATACCCAAAAGTCATATCTCTCTCTTTGAGATTAGAGCAGAAGGTAACTGCAGGGAGAAGTCAATAAAAATATTAACATCTTTGCCTAAAGTTTCTAATAATGTTTTTGTGAAGGAAGGGAACTTTACTTTCATTCTTAAATTTAAATACTTTTCTAGAGATCTCGATAAGTTTGAAAAGACCTTTGCAGTACATTTTCCAGAAGAAAGGAAAGGATTGTCACCCTATATCAATGATTTCATGATGGCCATCATGGTGAATGTCTGAATCAAGAGGTTAAATGGCAGAAGCATTCCAAGTTAAGGTAATAAATGAATGATTCTAAGTTACCAGGATACGGATAAAGATTCGGATCCGGATTCACCAATTTTTTTAAACCCAGGATCCAGAGCAAAAAAATATAAAAATATTTTTATAATAAATAAATAAAATGAGTTGAAAAAACAAAACTATTCAGGAAACACAAGAGTAGAACTACACGTTATTGCCAAAAAAGAGAGTTCATGTACCATAACTGATAATTTGATGAGTTGTAACCATGATTGATACTGATAATTTTAAAAACCATTTCCTGTTTTCAGCATGAACTTGAAGCAGGTCATAACAGTGTTTTTGTAAGCCACATCCACATGTCTCTATCAACGCGGAATAAAGTGGGAATAAAGTGGCTTTCTTGAACACTATAGCAAGACCACATAACAGTGTAGGTGAAGTGAGCAACAAGATAACGCATAAAGATAGATCAGCCCTTGACCATAAAGATATATCAAATAAAAACGTTGAGGGCAGACCTTGATATTGATATATCAGAGTTCAAGAGCAGATCCTAACATAAGGATAGATCAGACCTTGAACAGGAATGGGGTTTACCCTTTTAGCCATTAGGTGTTTGGTGTTTTTTAATTTTTTCATCAAAAAACAGTTTTTTGGGGGGATCAATTTGTCATAGAGGCACTGGAAGTTGCAGGATCCGTTTGAAAATTTTAGGAATTGTTTGATTTTTCACAGGATCCATTTCATGGGACCAGGATACGTTTCCTTCTGCAGGGGAACCATTTCCATGACGGATCCGATCCAGATACGTATCGGATCCGCGGATCCGTGGATCCTACACACTGGGGTGGTGGATCTGGTACCATAGGAATGATTCCATCATAGGAGAAGAAGCGATGTTATTACTACCAACCTTGCTTCTACACAAGCAAAGTTGTTGAAAAGTCAGAGGGTGGAGAGTGTCACCTTTGCTCAAGGGATGCCCCAAGGCCTCGTAGGAGGAGCACAGGGTAACAAGGGCAAGGTCAGTTTTCCCCGAGGCCTCATAAGAGTTGCCCAGGGTAACAAGGGCAAGGTCAATTTGTCAGGCCCACCGGGGACACATGATTCAAAAGAACAGATGAGCTAAGGTGAGTCATAGGAGGAGATGAGGGAGAGATTATCCAGAACCCCAGTTACTCTAGTATTCTTGCAGCTAAATTGAATAAGGAAATCCACAAAGCACTAGTATAGCATGGGGCGGGAATGCCAGAGAGGGATCACTGGATGGAACGTGCTTAGGAAGGATGGAACATGCTTAGGAAGATATGTTGGAGGAATTAGAAGTGGTAGTTAGCTCATGGAGTTGGGCAACTGGATGAGGTTGCTACAGAGGAGAAACTGTAGAAGTTGAGGTTGATGAAAGCCAACGATGACCTAGCTTAGGAAGCAAAGAGAAACAATTAAGCAACCTTGGAACCCCTCATGGCAAGGGAGCATGTTATCACTGAGAGTTTGAACATTCTTCTTAGTGAATACCATGCAAGGCCAATATATATCAAATAAGAGGTACCTATGGCACAAGGTAACAAGCCAAACAATACCAGAAAGAATTTCAAACCAACTCTCTTGCCCAATTTTATATTTTTGCTTTTGTCCTTGGAATCTCAGTCAGTTCGGTTTACAATCTTTGCAGTTCTATTTTCAGCCAAGATAAAAAATAGATCTAGCACAGCTAGTAGCAATTAGGGGATTTCTGTTCCTAGTTTTGGTTTAGTATGCTGTAAGGGCGTTTGGCCTGTTTGTTAATGGGCAGAAAGACGAGCCAAACTTCAGTCTACTATCAACACAGAAAGACTATGCTTTAGAAGGAGTTTCTGAGTATCATGCAATTTTCCTACTGTAATATGAAAATCTCTTTCATTTTCAAACAAGAAAAATTTTGTGAATAAAGGTCAGTGCATTTATCGAGCAAATGGAGTGACAATATATCATACGTCATGTTACATCAGTAAACCCTTAAAGAGGCAATCAACAGCCCATTCTATGTATGTTTGACAACATGAACCCCCCCCAAAAAAAAAATCCTCAACTGATTTTTGAAACTCATTGAAAATAGAAAACCTCTACGATATTCTAAAATTCTAAAACAGTAATAAGGAAGCATCCATGCCTACACATGCATACATTCATTCATCCAAGAAAAGTTGGGCACAAAGGGCCTGCACAACATAAACCCTTACCAGTACGCAAGGCACTAACATCAGCCTAAGGATGATACACAAACAGTTTTGAAATTATTATGTCATTTGAACTACGTGGCTTGGGTTTAAGACCTGCAAATGAAGAAATTAAAATTTTGTCTATGCGCTCATATAATAAACAATCTAGATTTTAAAAATGTGTACCAAGGATTACAAGAAACTACCAATAAGTACTATAGTATAGTTCAGGAACCCGGTTTTCTAGACAAAATGCATATATAGATAGACCAGGGTAATGGACCCATAACATCAAACAAATCAAGCAAACATTGTAGATTACAGTTGGACTATTTATTTAAAAACATGATTAAGTACTAGTATAGATCAGGAAACCGGTTTTCTAGACAAAATGCATATATAGATAGACCAGGGTAATGGACCCATAAAATCAAACAAACAAAGCAGACATTGTAGATTACAGTTGGACTACTTATTTAAAAACCCGATTCAAATCCCTAACTAGTTTAAGAACAAAAAATTGGAATCTTCTGCATCGATATGAGTGGATAACTACGTTAATTTTTTACAATACCAGGTCTTTGCTGATTACACAATTATACAATCAGAGGCAGCTCAAGCCATGTCAACTAAAAGAGCAAGTTATAAATGCAAGAGTTCAGAACAGAAAACAGAAGGCAACAGAAAACAGCGGGTCCTGTATTAATAACAAATCAAGGTCTGCAATGCTTTCTCGTGTACAAGTCTGATTACACATTTAGAGGCGATAGAGGACAGGAAGGAGGGTGAGTTGTACATTGAATTGAAAAGAATGAAGCAATATTATTAAATCCCGCCTATTTTTAAACCCGCTTCTTAAAAAAAAAGATTGCATAGAACCGTTGTAAACTCCTTTAACAAGGGTTTTATAGCAAAAGAAAAGAACTTTAAAAAGACAATAGTGTACAGGAAAAGTCATATTGAAGTTGAGGACGAACATTGACAAACAGTGCGAAATTTGTTACTCAAAACACACTCACTGAGGGTCTCCTTGTTAATAATCAACTTTCCCACGCTGGTAAATATCCAGCAGAATTGAGGAGTCGGCGTTGTTATCAACATATATCTCCAAGAAGCGTTTTTCTGTCAAGGAAAAAATACGAGGATAACTCATCTCTGTTTTCAAGGCTTGCATGGACTTCAATGCCTCTATTACTCTATGCCGAGGAATCAACCTCTTCTCCAAACTGTATCCAAACAGAACTGGATTATGAACAAGTTTATCCAATGAAATCCCCACAGGTTTGACCAGAAAATCCACATGATGCTTCACACTTTCTTCGGCCAACCCAAGAATCAACGGCCACCGTCTTAATATTCCCGAAACTTGTTCTTCTGAGAAGCCTAAACTGCTCAAAGACTGCAATCTTCGTTCTATTTTTTCTTTCCCTGCTCCCAAAATAGCACACAAAGCAGCGATAAACATTTTTGATCCCTTTTGGTACCCGAAATTCTCGACCTGTTTAAAAGACTCCAAAACCTTTTCCTCTGAAACCAGGAGGAAACGAGGCTCCCTCACCACTAACTCTGATAATTGGCCCTTAGCAACCAATCTTTGTAAAATTGAGATGGCAGATTTAAGCTTATCCTCTCCGGAACTAAATATCCGTGCATTTCTAATAACAAGTTTGGTGACATCCTCTTCCGTCATGAAATTCTTGAACAGGTTCAGCTTAGACTGTATGTTTCTTTCGGAGCTAAGAAACAAAAAGAGAGGGTTGCAAATAACCACCCTTTGAATTTGGGCAGGTGTGGTCAAACCACGGCCTTTTAACAACTCCAAAACTTCTTTCATATTCTGGATCGATTTTGCACGGAGCAATCCCTTGTTATGCCTAAAGGCTTTTGCAATTACTTGAAGTGTTAAGCCACATTCATTGATAAGAAATTCTGTGGCAACCCCGCTGCCTGGTGGAGTTGTGAATGGTGCTGATATTTGGGTGCAAAAACTGGGGACTGTTAGATGGGATTTGACGGTAAATACAAATGCAAGAGGAGGCATTGCCGTTGATAATGGGAATTTGATAGTTATCACTCGTTTGCATACCATCGTCGTCGTCGTCATCTGTGCAGACGGACGGAGGCGATAAGAATTAAGAAGCAATTACCTGGTAATCGTTAGCCGCAGCCACAGGGCAAGAAGGTAGTATGAACTTCTAGGGTTTGGTGTTGTAATCGATAGCCGCGGGGCAAGAAAGTCGGAGAAGGATGCAAAGGGAGTAGGGTTTTATTAGTGTTTAGGAACTTCTAGGGTTTGATATGGTCACGTGGATAGACGTCACCCTCGCCGTGTTTTCAAATGTGAATAACTGTTGTTAACTAAGCCCTTGGCACAAAATATTGATGTTATTTTATCATTTTATTTTTAGTACCCGTGTTAATCAGATACTATATGTTCCAGTTTTTTATTAATTCATGTAATTATAGCAAATATATATGTTCCAGTTTTTAATAAATTTATGTAATTATAGTAAATATATTTTAAAATAGTAATATTGAAGAAATTATTTTATTTAATTATAATTACTAGTATAACCCTAAATCGGGGAAATGAAATGCTGAATAGAACTTTGATATGTTGCAAAATGAGAGAAAGTTGTGTATATGTATTTAAAGCAAGTCTAACAAATGTATTTGTGGAAGTAGGCAATGGAGTGTTATCTTGTAGGAAAGGGAGTGTTATCCTTCGATTGTAGGAAAATAGTGACTTGATTACTAAGGCCAATACATTATCTTGCCTTGGAAAAACATGGACCTCCTACATACTTATAGGAATTCAGGGAGCTAAAGCACTCAAGATGGAATGTCCCATGGGAATAATTAAAGTAACATCACCTGTTGACGTTGATTACAAAAACACATAATTTCTCCCATCAACAAAGTGAAGCAACTTGGTATATATGGAGATCCAATATCACACGACCAATACCATTGAATATTTATTGGAATGATAGTCTCATGTAAGGGCTTGGAGAATTCAAACCTTTGTTTTGGTTTTAAAATGAATTTTAGAGTTGCTTCCTTCGTTTTGGG
This sequence comes from Larix kaempferi, assembly GCA_027924585.1. Taxonomy (NCBI): domain Eukaryota; kingdom Viridiplantae; phylum Streptophyta; class Pinopsida; order Pinales; family Pinaceae; genus Larix; species Larix kaempferi. The sequence goes on from BSBM01001153.1 coordinate 6,675,385, forward strand.
CTTAAATATGAATATTTAAAGTTGCTCCCTTTGTTTTAATTTAAAGATGAATTTTAAAGTTTCTTTATTCAAGATAATGGTAGGTCTGTGTTGCACTTTGTATGCTCTTCTTGAATAAACCGGTAATAACGAAAGTTCGGGGAATTAAGACGGTTACTCAGGCAGATCCTATTTCCCAAACTTTGATGGAGAATTCAGAAATGGCATGGTACCAAAGATGGAGTGATTATGTATTTGGGAGCTATTTGGTTGTCTGGTTATTTTAAATTGAGAAAAGCGTGTGACAGCTCCGAGGAATATTCACGTTCTAAGATAACGCAGAAGCTAGTTGAGACGCCATCAAAGGCTTGAGAATTGATGATTACAAGATTATTTTAATTAATGGCTTCAAAAGTGCAGTGCAATCTGCTACTACTCCTTTGAATCCAATGTTTACAAAAGATGATTCAATAGCATGGTTGATGATATCATATATACTTGTTGGACAGATATATCATGTACCGATAGTAGAAAATCTAGATATTTGACAGTCCTGTAGCAAGCAGCATTGGCAATCAAGTTTCCATTGTAATGCAATATATATAAATATTTATTGCATGGTTGGCAAATAACATTGGGATTGCAGTTTGAAATTTCGATACCAAACATTATTAATGAATTTTTTAGAGCTAATTGAAAGCGTTGTCTGTCTTCTAGTGACAAATATATGAGTAATGTTGTAATGGAAAAGTAGGGCATAAACATTAAATTTTCAAGTGTAATACAACGACAACGCTATACCTCTAGTTCAACGTGGCTAACTCAAGGCTTGTGAAATGGATGACAGGCGAGTGCCACCACGAATCAAAGTGAGGCAACGGTGGTCTTGTGACATCCGACAACTTGGGGTTTGGACAGGTTGCAAGGAAATTGGTCTTCATGAGTTGTCTAGTGAAGACTACGATCCTCTTTCAGATGACCCATGGCGGCATGCATGTAACACACACCTGCGCGTGTTGATCACAAACTTTCTAGGGTTGATCACCCAGTAGCTCCACTCTATGAACCCCCTTAAGATGTGTGAGAGTTTTCTTTTCGATCAAGCCATTTCTTTCTAAACCATTGATTCTCCTGTAGTATAATCCAGAGAAATCTATGAGTCAGTAATGGTGTCTAGACTACATAGATGTGTTATGTGGTATAGGAATCACATAGTTGTTATAGTGAGGTTGTTTATGTTTGCCAATCAATGATCATGTTGCATGCTTGATCGTTTTTTGCATTCTGCTTCCTACTACGAGCTTTTCTTAGCATTGGTTTAGGCTACACTGTACGTTTTCTTTACATTTCCTCTTATTCAATGCATAATATTGTCTGGTTGAAGAAGAAGCAATAGTTGTTGGAAACCTTGCAATGGGATTCATGGTCATCTACATTCGCACATTCGCATGGTTCAACATTTGATCGAGAAATGCCTTCTATTTCACACGGATCGTCGTGATTATGTCCACGCTCTCCCCAAACACACCAACATTCATCCTCGCATCACTCTCACTTCACTTATTAATGTGGTTGTTGCTAGTAAATATATTTATTAGTCATTCTGTGTTCATTCATTCATTCTTTACTTGCTTCTCATGGTATCACTTAATTTTGAAAACCTCTAGAACTTCAAGGACGAGTCTCATAGATAGGATTTTGTAAAGCCAACCACCAACCAACCACTCTTAAATGCATGGCCATAGATGATATATGCCAATCTACATATATAAGACATATTAATTAATTAATATGGCTTGCTAGTTATAATTTTTTTTGAGCATATAAGTACACAAAAATTACTCAATACTATTCAACTATCTTTATAATAGTCATTTTGGTAAGTAACAAAAATTTACAATTTATGAAAAACTAATCTTAAGAAATTGGAAATAACAAAAAAACAAATTTTTCTTTGAAATAAGATATTGGAACTTCCCATCCATAACCACATATATGTCACTATGATTTACATCCCATGCACCATCTCATAAATAACATCACAATCATTATCTTTAAGATGTACTTTTAATTCTTGAAACCCACAACTGAGTGTTTTCAAGTCACATGACCTATAAAGGATTTTGACAATTAGGAATATGACCGACAAATTCCAGGGCTGTCCCTATCGAAACATTGAAACTTAAAAGCACCAATCTCCCAATCAACATTAATTACATGGTAATAACTTGGCTTAGTCGAAGCAAGCACCCGCGATGGCTTGGCGAATCATGTCCTCCAACTTGTCTGCACATGGATGGATTTTCCATTAAGCTTTCCGGTAAATCGTCCCTACATTTCGTGGATAGTAAGGATGGTAAACCGTCGGCCAACAATAACGGTTTGGCCTAACCCTTTAGGACTCAAGGCTCGAACTCTTGACCTCCCCCGTACCGAGAGAGTGTTCGCACGTCTTACCAATTGAGCTAACCCTTGGGACTTCCATTAAGCTTTCCTGTCATACCAAGTAATCATAAAATTAGTTTTCATGCTTATTGTTCAATATTTAAACAATTTCACAGCTAGTTGTTTCGTTTCATTTCATCCATGTATCATAAATAGTTTTTGTGTCAAAACTCAACTCATGAATTCTACTTACGTTGAGAGTGAGTGTGGAAACAATGGATTCGTTAAAGCAGCAGATGTTTGAATTCATGATATGCAGTGGAAGAGTTTCCAGAGCTCGCGTGAGGTGCACTAATCCGCCTGCCTCTTTCTTGCTCTCTATTTGCACGTGATATATCCCCCTTCCCCCACATCGCATATGTCTACATGTTCACTCCGCACCAACCATTAATCAACCAAGCTTCTTTCAAATATCAATAAAGTTTTATCTATTAAAAAAATAAACGTTGGAATCGAAATTCGACCAGCCAAATCCATTTCAAGACATGCAAAAAAATCGAGTTCAATACCTCTGATGCCACATACGGATTTGAGACATAAGAAAACCATCAATTATATGCAATGTCAACAAATTGATACAACACTCCAACAATTCAATGCAAAATCAATGAAAAACGAGGCAAGAGAAATATCGAAAATGTTGGCAATTTATCCTCCAAATACGTAAATCGCCAACGAACATTTTGAAGTTAACCCTACTTTTCAGATTTATTGATCTGCCAAGTGGCAATTGCCGTGTTTTTTTAGACAGATATCAAAAACCACCAAACACTAAAATGCTGAGTGTGAACACAAAGTTCATTCGCATTTTGATCAGTTTGTGATATGACCCGCTCGTCAAATCAATTTAGATTAATAATTTGAGGCCATACAATATAATAAACAATTTACATCAAGACTTTTCAAACTTACAAATATTGAGATGGGGTATAGAAATGAGATGGATGACAGCGGGATATCCATTTGATAAGTATGAATCGTGTGTTTGAAGATTTGACAGATAATATCGGCCAGCTTTACCACATCGTCCACATTTTAAATTATTACATGTTCTAATATTCTATTCTAAAGCCTGGACTAGTTGTAGAAATTTTCACAAATTCGACCAGCCAAATCCATTTCATGACATACAAAAAAATCAAGGTCAAAACCTCTGATGCCACAGAGGAATTTGAGACATAAGAGAAACCGGCTTCAAAACCATCTATAATTATATGCAATTTCATCGAATTGATACAACATTCCAACAATGCAATGAAAAAATGAGGGAAGAGAAATCTCATAATCGTCGGCAACTTATCCTCCAAAATAGGTAAATCGCCAACGAAATTTTAGTAGTTGACCCTAATTTCCCGGTTGATTGAAGTGGCAAATTTAGAATTTAGAAAATACACGTTTTTGGCATTAATGAACTTTTTAGAACTCATGAGCCATTGAATCACTGCATAATGAGAAACATCAGAAAGAGCGATGGTTATATATTTCTCCTTAAAAATGTAATGAAGAGCATCTCAAAGAACCCACTTGCAATGCACAGAGTTGATACATGCTTATCCGCCCATGTTTCGAATTGCCTGTTCATAGTTAAGACACAGCCAATGCCTACGTTTTCAAAAGGATTTTGTCCCGGATAGGCGAATCACATGTATTTTCTGATAGCTCGAGGGGCTTCATCAGAGACAATAAAGTAAGTCAATAATAGCTCAATGGTTGTTCTCCTTAAGCGGTGCGAAATTGAGCCACAATGCTATGTGGAAACTCCCAGTTCATTCCGCTACCAAATATGGTCTCCACTAAACCTCCTTCCACAGCCTCCGAAACCATCCTCTGTTTATTGACAAACTCACTGTTCCATTTTGTAATGCACACACTTTATTAAGTTTTTCTGGTAATATTGGACAGGTTGAAACTATGCGGGAGAAACTCTCTAGAGTAATGCGATTTCATTATTGGGCTTCAGCAGAGACAATAAAATAACAACAATTTGGAAGTCAATTTGCAAAATCACCACCAATTGCTTTGCGTGCAAGGGAAGGAGAGTTCGCGGCCAACGGCAGAGTATTTCTTTAAGCGGAGAAGAGCAGAAAACCAGTGCCAAGCCTTTGCTTCGTAGATTGGCCATGGCATCTGATTGTGACGGGCTTCAAGATTTTAAAGGACTCGGACATGCTCCCAAGCAGAAGAGACCGACATTGCAACTGGAACTGCTGACAATATTTGATAATTTATGGGTTTCAAAGAGTATGTCACTCGCGAATTACGAGACAGGTGGCGGCTCCCCATTGGCCATCGACAGATGACGATGGCCTGAGGGGAGCCGGCCCCTTAAAGAATGCCTTCGGCGTAATTAAATAAAATATTTTAATACATGTTAACTTGTTATTGAATGAAAGTTTTTTATTAGATTAATATTATTATTGGGAAGAATTAAAATAAATAAAAATAAAATAAAAAATCAGCATACTTTACACACTCAACAAATATTTAAATATTTTTTTGGTAGTGGAAACTTTACAGCGTTATGTACTTACAAGGTTGCACGTTTTGGCTTCAAGTATGTATGTGTGCTGCTGCTTGCCATCTATGTCGAGGTAGGTAATTACATGCCATCCCTTCTGTGCTTGTTTAGTTGTTTGCCATCTGTATCTAAGTACATGGTTGCATACCAATTTTTAGTTGAAAGTAAATGATATGCTTTTACGTGTTCTACATCCATCACTAAAATCCCAACTCCAACCTCCATCAAAATAACACGATCTAGACTAGGCAACGGAGTTTAAGAGTATGCATTTATTGATTCGGAAAAAATGCGAATAATAACTAGTATCAACGATCTAGGGCCACTTACACAAGCAATTGAACTAGGTATGTAATCTCAACATTCAAGTTGATCCTTGCTTTCAAAATCTCTGAATTTTTCTGATGATTGTAGTGGTTTTTGGACCATGAATATCCCTGTAAATCCCCTTTCTATTTTGTCAAAAATCGCCACGGTAAACCATTTCCTAATTCTTGATCTCCATTTGGGTGGTTTTGAAGCCATTGTAGTTTTAGAAACCTGGCCCACAGGAGGAAAAATTGGGCATTATAATTAGTACTGTTTTTGTTTATGGAATTGGATGCAGGCGTTGGACAAAATTAGGTTCAAAGGGATGACGGAGAAGAGGCTAACAAGTAGTGCCTCTTCATCATTGACAGCGGAATAGGCATGACCAAAGTCGGTGAGTAGACTAATAATCTGATATGATTCTTATTTGTATGTTTATGTTTAGTTTAATCAATCTTGGGAAGAGATTATACCGGGTATTCTGTTTTCGCTCAAGTTCTGATGAGTTGGAATTATGCAATCAATTGTTTCAGGCTTTACGGAACTTTTGACTTTCTTCCTTTGTTCAAATTATGGATAATTATGCCGATGGCATTTTTTTTAGGGGGCAGTGCCTCTAAGCTTCGTTGTCTGTCACGATCCTAGAGCCTATGAGGAGCCACCCCTATCTTTAATAATCCATTTAATAATTCACTTGCATTAGCAAGTTCAAAACCTGTTCCCAACTATAATTTGAGCTTTACTTACCTACTTACTTCAATGCCCTCTTTCCCAAACAGATACTCCTCTTCTCCGATCGATCCTCCTCCACCGCCTCAATGTAAATCCTAATTTCATGCGTGCAAGTTTAGGTTTCTCTGGAATCACTGTTAATGTCAGCAAGGAGCTCAGCAATGGTTGTGACCCAGTTTCCTATTAACTGACATCTAGAAGCTTGCTGGGAACAAAAACAGTCTTGAAGCAATGCCCAAAAGGAAGGAAGGATGATATTAGCACTTTTACACAACACCTTTCTATGATTTATTCATAAAGGGGGAGTGGATGGCCAAGCGCATTTATCAGGTCTGTAATGGCAATAATGTAATGTTATGCAAACCATTATTATGTCCCCGACATATATTTTTCGAGTCGGGGCATTAATATTATTCAAATTTTTGCATCGAACCAAGGTTTTCATATAGTTTGCAATGTTTCTGATTATTATGGTTTTTTTAAATGATTTTCTTGTGTTGCTATTGGTTGCTTATTTTGTGACATCAACTTCGGTTTCTGCATCCTGGGCCTCGAATGACTTCAAGCGGTTCAGTGGAGGTTACGGGGTTGTGTGCCCCAGACCCAGCGGTGGTCAGCCGTTGTAAATGAGGTTGGTGGTGTTTTTATTACAGTTGCATGGTGTGGGTGGTGGATGGTTTTATGCCGCGGTCTGGCAGTATAGCATTTGTCATTCGGCTTATCGTTGGTTTAATGCGGGGGTCCGATAGTATACCGCATGTCATCTCGATTAGTGGTTGTTGTGACGGGCAAGTTTGCTTCTGGTATGGCGGGTCGGTCCGGCTTCTGCTTTTGACAACCCCATTTTTCGAAGTCCTTGGTTTTGACAGTCGAGGAAGCCCTGGTATGGTGGATCGGTGCATGGAGAGTGGGCTTCTCCTTTTGACAGCGCCCTTGGTCGAAACCCTTTCCTTGTGCAATTGAAAGGCGACCGACCAGGATATGGAGTTTACTATGTTTTCCTCTCTACATGCCTGACTATTGCACAAATGGTTGGCCGGTTCATTTATTTCTGGGTTATGGGGCCATGTACTGATTCAGGTATGGGCGTTCATATTTTGTGGTCCTTTACAAAGGTCTTTTCTCCATCCATGCTCTTTGCCCCTGCCTGTATTTTGGACTCGCGCTTGCAAAACTGTTCGTGAGGTCATTTTCTCTTGGTGTTGGTTCTTCTTGAGATCGTCGCCTCCTATTTTGTGTGTTGTCATCAGTGGTTTGCTGCATTTTTTCATTTCCTCGAACGTGGCCTGAGGAAGCGAGGCTCAGCCTCTGTTCCTGGGTATTTGTCTATTGGTCGATGCTTCTATATGGATGATATTGTTCATGAGTGCTCGTCTGTACACAGACACAGATATTCATGAGGAAACCCATAAAGGGAAAAAACCTCTTCTTCTTAGAATGATAAGCATTCTTTAACTCTTGTACATAAATTATCTTTGAGCACCAACTCAAGATGAGGCTACAACCTCTGTTTAACAAGCTGCAACTTGTTGAGAGCACCAACTCTCATGTTTTTCTAACACCCACTAGAAGGAAGCACCCACTCCCAATATTCAAGCATCAACTTGATTTACAAAGGAAAACAATCCTCCCTAGCACCTCCCTTCCACCCTATGTAAGAAGTTTTTAGTCAATTATATTTCATTGGTTCAAATATATTAGTACATAACCTTTTCATTTTGTTATGTGTTGCTACAGCTTGGATTTCTGGGCATTCTATTCTTCATTAAATCGAGCCACACATTTTTCTTCTGAACTGCTTTCTTTGAATCATCGCTTCATTTTCTTCAGCCAGTAACCACTCCTCTTCATCATCTCTATTCTCTCTACAATTTTGTTATGCTTGATTGGTTTTTATAGATGCTGAAATTATATGCCTTGGTCTCTTTAACTTCCAGATGTTCCAATTCTAAAAACTGAAGCTGTCTCTTCAACTCCTGATTTGAAAATTGAACTGTCTCTTTGACTTCCAGAACTTACACGCTGTAACTGACTAATTAATAAATAAATAAATGTTTGTGAATCCTAGCCTGTTTGAGTCCCAGCTCGCAGTTTGTCTGAGTCACAGCTCGCAGCTTGCAGCTGTCTGAGTCGTAGTTTGTCTAACAACATTCTTTTCTTGTATTTCAATCTCAGTTCGTAGCTCGCATCTCACAACTTTGCATCTCGCAGCTTCACATCTCGCAACTCGCAGCTTCGCATCTCGTAGCTTTGCATCTCGCAGCTCGCAGCTTCGCATCTCACAGCTCGCATCTCGCGGCTTCACATCTCACAGCTTCACATCTCGCAGCTTCGCATCTCGCAGCTCGCATATCGCAGCGTCGCAACTCGCAGCCTATCTGAGTTGCAGTTGTCTGCTTTCCAACCATCAATGACAACTGAATCATAGTGCCAACAATCTCCCCCTTTGGCATTGATGGAAACCTAAAATTTATGATGATGCAAGTGTAATCACCGACTGTTTGTCATATGCAAATACCTGAACTTCTCCCCCTTTGACATCAATGTCAAAGAAAACATGACAATACATCTCTCCCTATCAAGATGAACTCAGAAACCAGCAAAGAAAACATTCTGGAACCATCTCAGAATTACATCAGATATGCAATAAGCACAAACTCCCCATGCCAAAGTGAACAAGTTAGTTAGAATAAGATGTGACACCCAACTTTTGGCGTAGATATTCAAACTGGATTTTGGATAAGGGTTTAGTAAATATATCAGCAATCTGTTCTTTAGAAGGAATGAAATGTAATTGGACAACTCTGTTTGTAACCTACTCCCTTAAAAAATGATACTTGATTGGAATGTGTTTGGTCTTGGAATGAAGAACATGATTCTTGGAGACACTAATGGCACTTGTATTATCACAATGAAGAGAAATAGATTCAACATATGTTACTTTTAGATTTGCAAGAGTTTGAATCATCCATAGAACTTGTGTACAACATGCGGTCGCATCAATGTATTCAGCTTCTGTGGTAGACAAAGCTATAGAGCCTTGCTTCTTACTTAGCCATGCTTCTAGTGAATCACCTAAGAAGAATGCACCTCCACTTGTGTTCTTTCTTTCATCCAAATAGTTCGCCCATTCAGCATCTGAATATGCTGTTAAGTGAAAGTTTTGATTTCTAGGATACCAGAGACCGTAAGTCACTGTGCCTTTCAAATATTTGAATATCCTCTTAACATCTACTAAATGGCTTTGCTTAGGAGCAGACTGAAATCTACCTACCATATCAACAGCTTGCATTATATCAGGACAAGATGATGTGATGTACAACAGGCTACCTACCATTGACTGATATGTTCTTTGATCAACATCTGGTGATACATCATCCTTGCTGAGCTTGCATCCAACAACCATGGGTGTGCTAACAGGTGAAGAATCTTCCATATGAAATCTCTTCAACATCTCCTTCAAGTACTTCTCTTGGGAGAGAAATAAACCTTCAGAACTCTGATTGATTTGAAGACCAAGAAAGAATGACAACTCTCCTATCATTGACATCTCAAACTCAGATTGCATGGTATTAGAAAACCACTGAACAAAAGAATCATTAGTACATCCAAAAATAATGTCATCCACATAGACCAAAACAACTAATAAATCAGTACCTTCAACCTTGATGTATAAATTACTGTCAACAGTACCTTTCTTGAAACCTTTGTCCAGTAGATACTTATCCAATCTATAATACCAGGCTCTTGGTGCTTGTTTCAATCCATATAGTGCCTTCTTCAGTTTGCAAACATAGTCAGGATTGTTTGTCAGTTGAAATCCTTCAGGTTGCTCCATATAGACTTCTTCTTCCAGATTTCCATCAAGAAATGTTGATTTAACATCCATCTGATACACTTTGAAGTTTTTGTGGCTAGCATATGCAAGAAACATTCTAATGGCTTCTAATCGTGCCACTGGTGCAAAGGTTTCATCAAAATCCTGACCCTCAATTTGTGCATACCCTTTACAGACCAATCTGGCTTTATTCCTTACAACCTGTCCTTGTTCATTCATCTTGTTTTTAAACACCCATTTAGATCCTATTACATTCTTATCTATAGGTCTAGGAACAAGTTCCCAAGTATTATTCTTCTCAATTTGATCAAGCTCTTCATTCATGGCTTTAATCCAATCTTCATCTTTACTAGCTTCATCAAAGTTCTTGGGTTCAACCATAGATAGAAAAGCAATCTGTGATTGCTCTGAACCTTCAATCAATTTTCTTCTTGTCTGAACTCCTTTATTCTTGTCACCAATTATCTGACTTTCATGATGATTCTTTTTAACAATTCTGGAAGGTGATTTTGTTTCTGTTTGTTGATTTGAAACTTCCTGAATATTTGCATCTCCATCATCTGACTCAAAGTCTTCTCTTTCTGATTCTTGAACCTCTTCATCTTCAATTTCAATTGTATTCTCTACATCTGGTTCAATACTGCTTATCTGATCATTTTTAACTGAGATTTCTTCATCAATTTTAATGTCAATACAATCAACTAATTTATGCAATCTTTTATTATAGCATATATATCCTTTGTTGTTTGTTGCATATCCCAAAAAGATACCTTAATCAGCTCGATCATCATATTTGCCAAGACGTTCATCATTATTTTTAATATAGTATTTACTTCCAAATATTTTGAAATGCTTAATAGTAGCGGGTCTCACAAACCAAAGTTCATAAGGAGTCTTATCACTGTTTGGTCTTAGATGCGCTTTGTTAAGAATATGGACAGTTGTATGAATTGCTTCTACCCAATAAATCTGAGAAATGTTTTTTTCATTCATCATTGATCTTGCCATTTGCTGAACTGATCTATTATGTCTTTCCACTACTCCATTTTGCTGTGGAGTCCCTGGAATAGTATATTCCCTTTTGATCCCAATTTTATCACAGAATTCTTTAAAATCTCCTGAACTAAATTCTCCTCCTCTATTAGACCTTACTGCCTTCAACCTTTTTCCTGTTTGATTCTCAGTCAGAGCCTTAAACACTTTGAATATTTCAAATGCTTCATATTTTTCCCTCAGAAAAGCAACCCACGTGAGTCTAGAATAATCATCAATAACCAACATGAAATAGTTTTCTTTTCCTGTACCTTCCTTCGTGGATGGTCCACATAAATCCATATGTACTAACTGAAGGGGCTTATTTGTTGATGTAAAACCTTTTGATTTAAACTGAGTGCGGGTAGCTTTCCCATTTGACATGACTTACACATCGAATCATATGGCTTTGATATCTTTGGAAGATCCTTTACTGCCCTATTGTTACTAAGTTTGATTATATGATCAAAATTCAAATGTCCAAGTCTCTTATGCCACAACCAACTCGCATCATACTTGCTTAGATGGCATTCTTCCTTTTCTTCATTCAAAACATAAACATTATTTTCTATCCTTATGCCTTTTGCAATCAATTATCCCGAGGGTACAGATTTTATCTTGCAACCTTTCGAATTAAAAACTATTTCACACCCTCTGTCGCAGACCTGATTGACACTAAGGAGGTTATGTTTTAAACCATGTACAAACAACACGTCTTGAGCTTTTCCTCTGCCATTATTCAAGCTTAACATCCCTTTTCCTTCGATTTTTCCTGGAGCATCATTTCCAAAGGTCACATTTCCTGATTTACTTTCATTTAGAGACAGAAATTTATTTTTATCACCCGTCATGTGTTTAGAACAACCACTGTCAATATACCAGAGATCCTTTTGCCTTTGAGTAGAAAGTACTAATCCACATTTGTCACTTTCTTTCTTTTTCCAAACTTTAGCCTTTTCAAATGTATAATTTATTCTCGGATTTGTTTTGTAATTCCTTAAATGACAGTCTGAAGCTTTGTGTCCAAAATTATGACAAACAAAACATTTTGGCTCATTATTTAATAGATCAAAAGAGTTGATATGTTGATAATCGGTTCTTCTTTTAGTTGTGGACTGAACTGCGTGATAACCTTGTTTCCTCACTGACTGTCCAGCTCTGTTTTGTAGCAGCTGACTCTTTGACTTCTGTAGTTGCATACTTCTAAATTTAATTCCACAATTTGCAATTTTATGACCAAAGTTAGAACAATAATAGCAATAACCATAGAAAAAATTTTGGTACCTGGATATTGGTCTTCTTTCTGAGTTTGATTTCTTTGTCTCTTGTTGGCTATGTTCCTGATCAGATCTCAACTTATATTTATTAATTTTGGTTAGCAAGGTATGATCATCATCTGACTGTTTGCTACTTGGCCCACTTTCATAACCTAGGCCAGTCTTTATCAATGGAGATATTTGTTTACCCAGGATGCTATTCAGTTCTTCTTAGGCTTTGATACTTGACAAATTTTGGTGGTACAAAGCTTGAAATTTCTCCAAATCTTTTCTAGCTTTTACTACTTCTTCTTCCAGAGCTTCGCATCTCAAATTTTCTTTGCTAATTGTTGTTTTAGAGTGTCTTCTATTTTCTTTGCTTCTTCTAATTCTAATTTTAACAACACAAAATCTTCACTTGTTCCTTTACCATTCTTTTCAAGTTGCAGCAACAAATGTTTTTGTTTTATCTTCTTAAGTCTGAGTCTGTCATTCTCTTCTAAAGCGCTGATTAATTCACCTTCCATGTCAATCATAGCTTCTTCATCATTAAGATCTTCTATGGCCATAAGCATAAAATCATTCATTCTATCTTCACAAGATGAATTGCTATCTATATCCTCTGAGGAGTCATCATCATTTGCACACAAACTTTTATTTTTACTGTATTTCTTAAATTTGTATTTCTCTTCATCATCAGAATTCTGATCTTTTTTCTTATGAGGACATTTAGAGGCAAAATGACCTATCTTACCATAGTTAAAACATTTAAAAGGCAGATTGTCTCTATATTTACCTAATCCTTTCTTCAATCTTCTTACAAATTCTACCTCAATCTCATCTGCTCCAGAATCAATATTCTTATCTGCTTTAAATGATGCTTCTCTAGTGATGGGTTTGTTTGTACTAATCCTCATTTCATAAGCAGTTAGAGTTCCTAGGAGTTGATCAATGCCCAAAGTTTCAAGATCATTTAACTCTTCTATTGCTGAAACTTTGGGGTTAAATTTATCAGGTAGAGATCTTAAAATTTTATGAATTAAGGATTCTTCTTCAATTGTTTCACTGAGGCCCTTCATAGCATTCACAAGCTCTTCAACCCTTAGGAAATATTTACTAACATTCTCATCCTCATTCATCTTTAGTTGTTCAAGTTTCTGTTGGTTGTGGAGCCAGATCTTCTAGTCTCATAGATGATATTGTATTAGCCGTGTTTGTACCCCAGTTCTATATGATGTGTAGGTGGACTGTACACTCACCCCAGCAGGGGGGTGTGGGGGGTTCGGGGGCAGCGCCCTCGAGAAATGGGGGTTCGGGGGCAACGCCCCCGAAGAAAATTTTTGGGGCTGTTTTCGCCAGCTGTTTTGCGGGCCCATGGTTTTGTGTATCCCGTGGTATTTTCCCATTGTATTTTCCTTATAAAATAAAGACATTGTAATACGGCTAGGGTTGTTGATGTATTAGGTTTTATGCATTGTAAAGATCTTTGAGATCAGGAGAGAGACTGTGAAATAGAGAAGAGGAAGTGCAGCGGTTGTGCTGCAGGTTGTATCCCTTCGACTTGCTGGACGGTAATAATAATAAGGACTGGCAAATTCAGTGTGGACGTAGCCCAAGTTGGGTGAACCACGATATATCTGTGTCTCTCTTGTAATGTGTATGTGTGATTATATTTGCATTTCTGTTTATTGTTATTGCTCTGCGAACCTGTTTTTCTAACAGTTTCAACCTGTATGTCTGCAGTTTGGCATCTTTTACTTTCTCATTCCCTTCATAACTGCTTCTAAGTTTGTCCCACATTCCTTTGGCAAATTCAAGATGCATAACTTTTACAAATTTAGCTTCTGGAAGACCACTGCGAATATCATTCATTGCTTTTGCATTAAAGGTAAATTCCAGTTTGTCATCTTTGGTGGCTAGTACAATGGGCTTTACATATCCAGTTTCAACTACATCCCGTACATAAGCACTTAAGGACATAAGATAGGTTCTCATTCTAACCTTCCAGAAAGCAAAAATTTTCCCATCAAACAGAGGAGCCTTATTGATTGAATTTCCATCATGACTAGTCATGTTTTAAGCTCACAAATCTACCTTTAAATAAAAGGAACCCGCTCCGATACCAATTGAACTTGTTACAACTGAGAGGGGGGGTGAATCAGTTGTAATTATAACAATAATCAATTTATCTTTCCTTTTAAAAATTTAGTAGCATTCACAAAATGATTGTCAAGATAATGAATAATATAAGCAAAGAACTAGTAATCACCATTCACACATATGATGTACACATACACAGATATTCATGAGGAAACCCATAAAGGGAAAAAACCTCTTCTTCTTAGAATGATAAGCAGTCTTTAACTCTTGTACATCAATTATCTTTGAGCACCAACTCAAGATGAGGCTACAACCTCTGTTTAACAAGCTGCAACTTGTTGAGAGCACCAACTCTCATGTTTTTCTAGCACCCACTAGAAGGAAGCACCCACTCCCAATATTCAGGCATCAACCTGATTTATAGAGGAAATCAATCCTCCCTCACACCTCCCTTCCACCCTATGTAAGAATTTTTCAGTCAATTATATTTCACTAGTTCAGATATATCAGTACATACCCTTTTCATTTTGTTATGTGCTGCTACAACTTGGATTTCTGGGCATTCTATTCTTCATTAAATCGAGCCACACATTTTTCTTCTGAACTGCTTTCTTTGAATCATCACTTCATTTTCTTCAGCCAGCAACCAATCCTCTTCATCCTCTCTATTCTCTCTACAATTTTGTTCTGCTTGATTGGTTTTTATTGATGCTGAAATTATATGCCTCGGTCTCTTTAACTTCTAGATGTTCCAATTCTAAAAACTAAAGCTGTCTCTTTAACTCCTAATTCGAAAACTGAATTGTCTCTTTGACTTCCAGAACTTACACATTGTAACTGACTAATTAATAAATAAATAAATGTTTGTGAATCCCATCCTATCTGAGTCACAGCTCGCAGTTTGTCTGAGTCGCAACTCGCAGTTTGTCTAACAACATTCTTTTCTTGTATTTCAATCTCAGTTCGCATTTCACAACTCGCAGCTCGCATCTCGCATCTCGCATCTCGCAGCTCAGAACTCGCAGATCGCATCTCGCAGCTCAGAACTCGCAGATCGCATCTCGCAACTTCGCATCTCACAGCTCACATCTCGCATCTCGCATCTCGCAGCTCGCATCTTGCAGCGTCGCAGCTCGCATCTTGCAGCGTCACAACTGTCTGCTTTCCAACCATCAATGACAACTGAATCATAGTGCCAACATTATGTTCAAGGAATGGCACTTTTTCCTTGAACTGCCCTTCGCTATTGTAGTTTTCTTGAATAGTTGAATCTTACTCAGGATTAGTAGTGTATTTTCTTTTTTGTATTCTTCAAATATAATTTCCTTTTTACAAAATGAACCAAAACTACTCCAATTTTAGCAAACCAGGTATGAAAATTTGGGACATGTATGTTCAGCGATTGCTTGAGATTACTTGAGTTAGTCTACTCCATTTTGTACCAAACCAAGTACGAAAATCTTGGGACATGTATGTTCAACGATTACCTGAGTTAATTTGTGAATGGAGTGATAACAATTAGTTTAAATTTATTAAACAATAATCACAGGGTTAAGAAAATTGAAATGCATAAAGGAATCGAGATGTTGGTATACAGACCCCTTCCTTACATTTAATAGGCTTGCTTGGGCACTTTGAACATCGCTATGAATGCTACGCCCCTACCTATTCGATTAAACTTATGTGCATCATATATATCAACCTTGCATGCATATTAAAAACCCTTTAGACAATGGCTCACAAACTTGAACTTTTAGCATTCATATAAGCAGTCGTCCAACAATTTGCATGTGGTTTTTTTGGGGGTCCAATACCCAAAATTGACCAGGAGATGGTTAGTTTCCGCCATTGTGTAGATAAGACTTACACTATGATACATGACTGAACCAGAATGGGAAGATCCAGTAAGTCCCTTATTTAAATAGAAAGGGGAACGAGCCTTGAGACAAACTCGACATGTTTAGCTTATCACATAGCCACCTCAAGATTTTGTTTTGAGCGTGGATTGGTCCTCTGTTTTTTTTCTATTTACAACAAGATTATACACGAAGCTCTTATGGCATCTTTTTGAGTGGATTTATTTATCGTTTGTCAAGTTTCCTTTACGTTTTTTTGTGCAATAACTGAATGTGCTAAATGCCATCAATTTTCACCCTCATGCTTTTATCTTTTTTCCTTTGTCTGCCCTCTTTGGATTCAGTAAAAAAGCCATTTCTTTAGTATTTGCAGTGACCTGATAACACATCTACGACGTTGCACATATTTATACATCCGAACTATGACAAAGTTCTATTACCAGTCCTAGTTTCCAGTAAGGGGAATTTATGGTATTGTTGCTTGAATATTTTCCAAATGACTTCTATTAATAGAGTTTAGGATGTGCAGAATTATTATGACAAAAATATTTTCTCGTAGAATCACTTCTACATTTTTTTTTCCATTCCACGGGAGGTTTTAAACAATATACGTTGACAAAGATTTCAATTTCTTTGAACATGTCTTTGAACATATGGTCTCTTGAATAAGACAATTGAAGAGACTTCTTGCTTTGCTTTCGTAAAACATGTTTAAAAAAATATTGCAAAATGCAAACTCAATTTATAATTTTCTCCAAGCATATACATTTGTTTTGGTCTGTTGGCCTTTGAAATGCATCATTTTAGAGGTTTTTTTTTAAGTTTGCATGTTGTGATCAAATTTTAAAAAACATATTATTACGAAAAAAAGGTGCCCTCCAGTTTGTTGCAAACCTCTAACTGCACGAATGCATTAGTATAGGCCAGATCATGATAAAGTTAACTTTAAAAAAAACAAAGATGCAAACTAGTCTCTCTTTTTCTTTAGTCATTGTTACCACCCATTGGTTTTTCAACAGTTTCGACTGCCTATGTTTTTTAACCCGTTTATAAGTACTTATTTTTTTCTCAAGTTTTCAATTGTTGTAAGTTGTTAACATCCTTCCATATAGTGTTCATTTCCAAAATACGAATACCAAATTTTTTTAACCTTGCAAACTCATATATTTATTTCAGTGGAGGGTGTCAAATATATTTGTGCTTGGGATGGTCCTATGCATGAGCACATCGCTTAGTTAAAATCATGTGTACTTGATGATGGTAGTGGATATGGTTGAAAAACATGCATTGGTACATTCTATAAACATTCATGCAATGCATGTCATGTTTTTTCAATGTAGTGCATTTTAATGTGCATAATAGTTTGTTGGTTCATGTATTAGTACACTATCAATGGTAGTATTAGATGGTTTTAGTGGATCGACTTGGCATATTACATGCACATTGTACCCATTGAGCATTACCATGGTCTTACATTGTATTTTTCCATTGTTGCTACTGATTTGTGATACATGTTTGTTGCATGCACAGAATACTACTCACGCTCGTATATATCCTTCATATTTCAAATCATAGCCCATTTTTCCATTTTCTTTTGATCGACAACACTAGTGGTCTGCTAATCAATGCATGATTGAATTTACTCTCCTTCCTAGAATTATGCTTCAACCGATATCTATAGATTTGGGGAAATGTGATCCATGCCACATGTCACTAGTTCATGTTTGATTAATTGGTCGTGAACTTCATTGCTTAATGTTCTGTGCATGGATAAAAATAAATCATTTATGTGATAACTAATGGCTGCAATGCTTAAACATATATACAATTGCATTCAGTTCCAAGCCGTATGTAGAGTATTTCTTACATGATAAACATTTACTTTCTTCTTGAAGAAAATTGTTGCTCTTCCCTTTTGCTCAACATTATGCTAATAAATATCACAATTGCTTTTCAATCAATCTAAAAATGTTATTAAAATAACATTAGGGAACAACAACACGTGCTTAGGTAATCTTCTACTTCTTTAATATTTCAAAGCTTTAATTCATTGCCATGTTCCCTTGGAAACCTTAGCTAAATCCATTGATGAACTTGTAAAAATTAGTGATGCCATGTACTCTTCTCATGTCTTATATGCCACTATGATGTGTGGGTCTTTCAAAAAATTCCTCCACCTTCTTCAGATCCATAGGAAATTTGTCCTTAGAAATCACGTGGAAATCACATGCCCGTGGTGCAGCTACTCCTCCTTGAAGAATTTGAAATTTCTTAAGTTAATGTGCAACATATAATTTTTGAATACTTCAAACATTGATTCAATATGTTGCAAATGCTTTTTCCTGCACTTTGTCTATAATTCCAATGGTGATCCAAATAAAAAACCACGAACTTAGCAATGTAGATTAGAATACCTCTTTGATTTCTCACAAGAGCATGCTTAATGCATTAATCATTCTTACAAAAAACATAACAAACCACTTGTACAACCTTTCTCTTCCGATTTCCCTTTTATAGATTGAATCCACTCATTACTCGCTTTCATATGAATATAGGGATAACCAATCATTAAATAAATCTTGGTGAGATGTTTGGCACCACTTCATTCATCCTTGACAATGGAATTTTTTTGCCATGTTGCTAATTTCCCACCCTTTAATGTGCGAAATAAAATGACAATGCTAGTACCTTCCCTTTTCCAGTCAATAATTAGCTCATGAACAATCCTAATCACCAATAAAGTCTTGAAGAATGAACATCTCAAAAGCGGAATTTGAACCTAAGTGGGGAGGAAAAAAAATTTATACTTTCTTGCTTGGGTTGGAGCTAGCCAGAAAAACAAATTGCATCCATGATTGTTATTGTTACTTCTTATAATTCACAAGAGCAAACTTCTCAAAGAACTTGACCACCATTTTCCTGCAACTTAGCACCTTCTATTTACTTCTCTATGTTTGTTTTCAATGCATCCCAGCATGTTTCCATGCATGCCTTCAACTTAGTATTAAATATTCCTTTTAGAATTCTCCATGCTCTCAAAATTGACATGCCCATCCATTTTTTAGTGAGCCAATCTATCAAATTCTCTAAATTTAATATTTTAGAGTAGTAGGAAAATCAATTACATTCTTGTCTTATGCTACAACAACTAAGCTTTTCTCATGACACATCCATTTTGTTTTCGCTTCTATTTGTCTACTTATTTTGGTTATGACTTTCCATCTTTTTTCATGTGTTGCTTGCTCCCCTATCTCTTTTATCTTTTTCTGTGGCACCTGCAATTCTTTGTTAATTTCCGTTATCTTGCCCCTTCTTGTTTTTTCTCTTTTGCCTCTTCTTGTTATTTCTTTTCATAAAGTCATATTATTTGGACCTTCCCCTTACTCATAATGCAAATTTATGGTCACTAGCATCCAATTTATTATTCATTAGTTGACTAGTTAGCTGCCATTGAACTCTTTAAATGTTTGAATGCCACTTCAACTTCCATTTTTTATTCATCAACTGCCTTTGGACACTTCATATTTGTGCCTAATGATTCACTTTCTTTCTAGAACCTTTCATATTCACTACAATGCACACTTTTTCTATTTTTCTCCTGAACTAAACCAATATTGACTTGGCTTTTTCATTACCTTATACCACAAACAACTTACGATTGCTATAAACAATTTCAATCAACTGATTTTGTTCCCATTTCAATTGATATAATGAGTTAAATTCTTTGTACAGATCAGACAATCTGAATATGATCTTGCAACATGTCCACTAAGTCCTTTTCCTTGCAAAATTCATTTTCCCTGTATTTTGTAACAACATTTAAAAACAAATATAATTTCTTTTTTATCTGCAGGATTTCAAACAATAGTTTGAAAAATATGATTTGCACATTCAATTTCAGTTCCTGGTTTTCATGTTATCTTTTTTACTGCCATAAAAATTCTATTTAGTCATAATTGATGTCACATTTTCCCTGCCTTCTGTCTTTCAAATTGCAACAGATATATGGGACACTCAAAATAAAAAATGCTTTTGCACTCCCTTTTCAATGCACATGCGTAGAATGTAAGCTTCCAATGATTCAAAGTACCACATTCTGTTCCTTTTGTAATCATGAAATGCCTACGACATATGAACATATTTTACACTACAAACTAGAAACAGATGAGGGGATCATCGAATGCACACTTCAAGGGACCCTGAAAGAATATTGCCCACCTGTTGCAGCTGTATCATATCGACAATATTGCAAAACAACGTAGTCAACTATTTACAATCTCCGCGGCCGATTCAGCCAACAGGGACTTTTCACTTTGGCGATGAACAACAGAATAATCAATTGTAAAAAATTATGAACATAAGGTCTGGAAAAATATCTCTTCCCTTGCAAAGTTTTCACAACATTTCAACTATTTTCACTTTGCATTTCATACTTCTCTTTGTACATTTACTCTTTGCTAGTCCATGATTTTGATATTTTATCAAATTCGGTTAGTTGATATATTCAATACCAATGATCGATCATTGCCTGTAAACAACTCACAGTATAATGTGCAAAGTTTTCCCTTATCTGGAAATGACATTTTCATTAACCCCCTCTTTGGTAAAGACAACTGCTATGCCAACTAACCTAATACTACGCATGCTCCATAGAAAAACCATCTATAATTGATTCCTGCTCCTGCACCTAACCATATTTTTATATTGTCATGTTATAGCAAAACTAAGCCAATCTTTGTTATAACTAATTGATAGACTGTTAAAGATTCCTTGCTTCCATTTATTAAAGTTGAGTTGATAGCAAATGTTGGTTTAGTTTTATGTTATTTGGGTGATCAACAATAGAATTATGCAATTGAAGTTCTAAGAGTGGCATGGTAAAAAATTAAAGCAACCAAGACTTGCATCACATTCTGAATTATCTACAGTACCACTTTTCCATCTTTAGCTTGATCATTGGCATTTGCTATCACATAGGCTGTTGCATGAGAGTCCATTCCCATCGACAGTCAATTGTTAAGTATTAAGTTATGAGCAGGCATCCTTGAGAAAGACTTTATACTCCCTATAGATATATTTCTACAACAGAATTATTTCCATTTGACAATTCTGCCAATCTTATAAAATTTGATAAAACATTGTTTTATCTTACAAAATCAATTTCTCGTAACTTCTTCTTGACCTGGAAAATTTCCATGTCTTTGATTTCTAAGTATTTTTCTATTTCATAAGTCCACTTCTTTCCACCACAACACTCTTCATATGACAACATTTTTCCATGTTTCCTCATTCTGAGTGGCATATCGAAATATTGTTTGCAAAATTGAACTATAAACTTCAATCTCAATATACACATTCAACAATATAACTCATAATTCCATTATCTAAGTACAATTTCTTCCACAAAAAATGCTAAACTACATTAACATGCTGAGCGCCGACAATGGTATTGATCATGTATATTGCAAAAATCCATGCTTAGGCATTAGACAAAATTCCAACAGAGATTAACTAAAATTGGAAAAAAATATAGGAAAATCTTCCATCTTGCAACAAAACTCTACAATTCTCATAACTATGAACCATCGATCTAGCAAAATTGATCCAAATACATCAGAATCAACACTCTGGACATTTTGCATTGCCTTGTCCTAGTTGTTAGATTTTGAGCATTAATTCAACATACTCTAGGATCTTTACTAAGAGAATAACATGTACATCATATCAAGAATAACAATGCATATCAATCACACCAAGCAATCACATGAGACAATAGACACACAGAGTTTCACTGGGGAAAACCATAAAGGTGAAAAACCCCACAACTTCCTCAGAGATAGAAAGAGCAATGATACAACCCAAGTACAAGAGATAGTCTTCTCCCAGCAGCTACTCCTCCTTCCTCATTAGTGCGCCACTTTTCGAGAGGTGTAGAAGTGAATAATGAAGTGATCAAATAGAGTGCCTCCCGCACTCTATTTATACATGACCTGACTTGCCTAATAACCTAGCAGGGACGACTTGTCTAACTCAGCTTAATAACCCATGGTTATATCAATCAGGGCCGACCCCACACTTGGTGGTCTAATAACCCATCATAGCAAGTTACGACACTTGCGACACTTGTCAATACAAATGACGACACTTCTATATAGAGGAATAATACCATCTCTATAGGAGTACAATATACATAGGTGAAATACATTCCGAAGTTACATAGACATCGACACTCCCTCTTAACTAGGAAGGTATTTATCGACACAGATCTGCTAGCACAAGTCTTCTTCTCTGGATCATCGTCACTGTATCATCGTCATCGTCACTACTGCTGCTATCTCAATCAATCTCCAATCTACTCGTCATAGGAAGTTCTACAGAGCCAACCCTTTTTCATGCTGGATGTAGGCCTAGCCTCCATGTAGGTCTTCCTCATCTTTGCGAACAAGCCCTCAAGTAAGTACACCTCAGGACTGATTACACTGCCTCTGCAAAACCTGCAAGATCTCCCAAGACTGATTACACTGCCTCTGCAAAACCTACAAGAGCATCTCAGGACCATTTACATGCCTCTGCAAAACCTGTGTACCATACTGTCACCTCATCGTCTACGGAGCACAATCCAGATGCACATCACACAACACTTATATACATTGGCATGGGAGGACCTACCTACCACCATCCAGGAATGGCTCAGCACTTACATCACGACCATGAGAGGACTTACCTACCACCATGTCTCCATGGGAGGACCTACCTACCATCATGTCGGAAAGACACGACACTTACATCACGACCATGAGAGGACTTACCTACCACCATGTCTCCATGGGAGGAACTACCTACCATCATGTCGGAAAGGCACGACAATTACATCAACGACCATGAGAGGACTCTCCTATCACCATGTCACCATGGAAGGAACTACCTACCATCATGTTGGAAAATACTAACAACCCTTACATATCACCATGGGAGGACCATACCTACCACCATGTGAGGATGGCCCAACCCTTACATCTGCACCATGGGAGGACCATACCTACCACCATGTGAGAATGGCCCCAGCCCTTACATCTCACCATATGAGGACCATACTTACCACTATGTGAGAATGGCTCATCTACATCTATGTCTCCGGACTCATCACTTCCCTTTGGAGGGAATCTCGATCTAAAGTACACCAAGTCTTTCTCTGAAGTATTCAAACTTCACTCTGGATAGCGGCTTAGTCAACACATCGGCTATTTGCTTGTTCGTCGCAACATACAGGAGCTTCACTGCTCCTCTCTGCACCATATCCCTGATATAGTGATATTTGATCTCAATATGCTTCGACCCGTCATGGAACACTGGGTTCTCAGACAAGTTCACACAACTCTGGTTGTCACAGAAGATACAGGTAGCATCCAACGGGAGATAAAATAACTCAGACAGTAGCTTCCTAAGCCATACTGCTTCACAACTAGCTGAACAAGCTGCAACATACTCTGCTTCGGCTTTACTCAGTGCCACACAGGACTGCTTCCTACTAAACCAAGAGATCACACCCGATCCCATACTGAAGCAACACCCATAAGTGCTCTTCCTATCTGTAGCACTGCCTGCCCAATCTGAATCATCATAACCCTCCAGGTTAAACTTTTGATTCACATCATACTTGAGCCCATAGTCAACCGTACCCTTCAAGTACCTCAGAATATGCTTTACAGCAACTAGGTGAACACCTCTGGGATCCGTCAGGAACTGGCTCAATGTGTTCATCGCAAAGAAAATATCTAGTCTCGTTTTCATCAGGTACATCAAGGACCCAATCATCTAACGATACAGTGTAGCATCAACCGGCTCAGATGAAGCATCACCCAGAAGCTTCAGGTTCGATGCCATAGGTGTGGCCATGGCCTTGCAGTTCATCATCCCGAACCTCTTCAGGATCTCTACTGCATACTTCCCTTGTCCAAGGAAGATTCCATCTGCATTCTGCCACACCTCGATACCAAGAAAGTAGTGCATCATACCCAAGTCTTTCATCTCGAACTCGGCAGCCAGCTTCCTCTTCGTATCGGCAATCAATCCATCCTCACCTGTCAAAAACAGGTCATCCACATACAAGAGTAGTATTACTGGATTGCCTTCCTCAACCTTGTAATAAAGGTTGAAATCCGCTTTACTCTTAGTAAAGCCCAAACTGGATAGGAAGCCATCTATCCTGCCATACCAGGTCCTAGGTGCCTATTTCAAACCATACAGGGCTTTCTTCAGTTTGCACACATGAGTCCCTCTGTCATGTGTCTCAAACCCGAGTGGCTGCTCCACATACACTTCCTCCTCAACTACACCATTCAAGAAGGCTGTCTTGACATCCATCTGGTGTACCTTCCATTTCATTATTGTAGCCAGAGCAAGTACTGATCTAATGGAAGTGTATCTGGCCACAGGAGCAAAAGTCTCTTCATAATCAATCCCTTCTTTCTGGGAGAAGCCACGAGCTACAAACCTTGCTTTATATTTCTCTATGCTACTGTCTGCAGCATGCTTGATCTTATAGATCCATTTGGAAGTCACCACAAACTTCCCATCTGGTCTTGGGACCACATCCCAAACATCATTCTTCATGATCGACTGGTATTCCTCGACCATGGCATCCTTCCATTCTTTCTTTTCTGCTACTTCTTCATAACTGGAAGGTTCTTTGTTCATTATGTCACAGAGTAAGGCAACATAGCTGGTATGTGATCTTGTCCTTTTCCTTTCTCTGTGTTCCTCTTCTAGAATGCCAAACCTTTCTGCATCTTGGATGAGCTCTCTAGCCCATGCTGGTTTCCTCTTGTGAGAGTTCTTCTCACGGGGTGGATCTACAGGTTTTTGTGGATCTTCTATTTCATGATCTTCTTCAGGAACTGCTTCATTCATGGTGGTGTCTTGAATTCTGGATATTCTGGGTTCTTCATTATCTTCAACTGGTGTTTTCCTTGATTTGATGTATGATGAGCTTTCATCAAATGTTACATCCCTACTGATATCAATCTTTTTGAATCTTGGGAAGTAGATTCTGTAAGCCTTCGAGCTTTCACTGTAACCCACGAATATGCCCTTCTTTCCTGAAGGATCTAACTTTGTCCTCTTTTCTTTTGGGATGTGAGTGTATACTGGACAACCAAATATTCTAAGATGGCTAACTTCTAGTTTCTTACCAGTGAACACTTCTTCTGGTGTTTTGTTGTCAAGTATCTTATGGGGTGTTCTGTTTTGCACATATACAGCTGTCCTAGTTGCTTCAGCCCATAAGTGCATAGGTAGATCTTGGTCATGAAGCATTGCCCTAGCTACTTCCATGATTGTTCTATTCTTCCTTTCGGCAACCCCATTCTGTTGTGGATTGTAAGGAGTAGTCGACTCCCTCTTAATCCCTGAATCACTGCATAGCTTCTTGAAGTCTCCTGAAGTAAATTCTTCGCCATTGTCGAATCTGAAGATCTTGATCTTCATATCAGTTTGGTTTTCTATCAAGGCTTTGAATTCCTTGAATTCATCAAACACTTCATATTTGTTCTTCAATAAGTAAACCCAAGTCTTTTTAGAGAAATCATCAATGAAGGAAACATAGTATACATACCCACTCAGAGAACTGGATGACATCAGACCACATACATCCGAGTGGATGATTTCCAAGATTCCTTTTGCCTTGCTTTCACTGCTTGGAAATGTCTTCTTTGTGTTCTTCCCCTTTTCACAACCTTTGCAAATGATTTCATGTTTTGTCTGGATTTCAGGAAGACCTTCTACAGCTTTGCTTGCAATTGGAAGTGCCCTATAGTGCATGTGTGCAAGCCTTCTATGCCAAAGTTCACTTGGCTCTACTGAATCATGGACCAAGGCTTGTTCTGGTTGGCCCTTCAATTTGTTTAATCCTCCCTCTTGCTCTCCAATCACCATTGCATCATCTATAGTCTTACCCTTTGGCCACATTAGGACTTGGCCATCTACAAATGCAACCCTCATGCCTTTTGCATCTAATGCAGATATGGAGAGTAAATTCTTCTTGAGACCTAGAACATATATGACATCTTTCATCTTCATAGACTTTCCAGAGGCTAGCTTGTAAGAGGCTTCACCAGTTCCTTTTATGGGATACTGGTAGTCATCCCCAAGTTTCACCTTGTGGGGTGATTCATGTTTAGATAGATTCATAAAGGATTCCTTGAATCCTGTCATGTGTTTGGAAGCCCCACTATCTATAAGCCAATCATTACTTCCATGAGTAATGGTACCAGTGAGGGTAGAAATTAAAGCATACTCTTCATCACTTGAAGAATCTTCACTTTCTTCCCTAGCCCTCTTCCTGGGAGGTTCATCATCCTCTGCAGCATGAGCATGATGTTTTATTTTGATGTTCTTCTTTTTCTTGTGGGAGCCATCTTTGTTGTTTCTGGGACAATCCATGGCATAGTGCTCCTTTTCATCACATGTGAAGCATCGATCATTGGATGTGTTCCTTCGAGATCTGAAGCCACCCCTCTGGTTCTGATGGTTGTGCTTTTCTTTCTTACTGTGGCGGTGTCCCTTCTTATCATCATACTTCTTGGAATGTGCTATGAGAGATTGGTCTTGATTCCCCATCTTCTCTTCTCGAGCTACAATTCGAGCTTCTTCTTGTGAGCATTCTTCCCACAACCTATTGAAGGTGATAAGTTTCCTCGTAGCACAAATTCCTTGGATGAAGGAATCCCATGACCTAGGAAGGCCATTAAGAGTGGTCATTACCACTTCTCCATTCTCTATATCTTCTCCCACAACTTCAAGTTGTTCTTTTATCTGGGAGACCCTTGAGAAATAAGACTGCATAGTTTCCGCATTCCTGATCTTGATATTCTTCAATTGATTCCTCAAGGTCATCTTCCGATTTATGTTCTTCCCTTCAAATAGCTTGGTCAGAGAATCAAACATCTCCTTTGGTGTCTTTAGAGATGACACATGTGGTATGAGATGGTCTTTGATAGAATCAACAATGATCCTCTTTTCCTTGACCAAGTTCTTCAGGCCTTAGCCTCTTCTTCCTCTGGGATAAGGACCTCTTCACTTATGTAAGTGTCCAACTCATTTTCTTCCAAGTTTAACCCAATCCTATACTTCCATGCTCGGAAGTTATCAGCCCCTTCAAGCTTGTCCTCAAGCTTGGTGTGGTGAGACATCTTTAAAGAGTACTTCAAATGGAAATAGAAAATATTTAGGTCTTACCACTTGATTTGCTGAAAAACTGGATCTGGTCCCAGATTAGGGTTTGTCAGAGAAACCCTAAAAATTCAAATGTGAATTTCAAATTTATGAAAGGATAGAAAGATGCGCCTTGATGAGATGATTAGCCTGGTATATTCATAATTTGAAAACTGCAAAGTTTCACCCTTCATAAATGCCTTTTAGTCTTCCCGGATTCACTAGGGAGGACCCTGAATTAGGGTTTGAGTTTCCCGGAGCTTCACCCAACCAAAAAGTTCGATCCAAAGCTCTAAACCTCGATTTTTCCAAGGAGCTTCCAGCTATGTCTTCAGATTTCAGAAATTCCTATTTTTGTGGAAACCCTAATTTTTAGGGCAAAAAATGAAAGTGCCCAGAATTGAATTATGATTGGACAGAAAGATGCACCTTGCTGAGTAGAGTCAATCTACCTTACTGCCTTTCCAAAATCTGTGGAGAGAAACCAAATAAACAAGAAACCCTAGTTTCCGCAACTGCATAGTGTCTTCTTCTCAGGTTAGCTCTGATACCATGTTAGATTTTGAGCATTAATTCAACATACTCTAGGATCTTTACTGAGAGAATAACATGTACAACATATCAAGAATAACAATGCATATCAATCACACCAAGCAATCACATGATACAATAGACACACAAAGTTTCACTGGGGAAAACCATAAAAGTGGAAAACTCCACAACTTCCTCAGAGATAGAAAGAGCAATGATACAACCCAAGTACAAGAGATAGTCTCCTCCTAGCAGCTACTCCTCCTTCCTCACTAGTGCGCCACTTTCCGAGAGGTGTAGAAGTGAATAATGAAGTGATCAAATAAAGTGCCTCCCGCACTCTATTTATACATGACCTGAATTGCCTAATAACCTAGCAGGGCCGACTTGTCTAACTCAGCCTAATAACCCATGGTTACATCAATCAGGGCCGACCCCACACTTGGTGGTCTAATAACCCATCACAGCAAGTTACGACACTTGCGACACTTGTCAATACAAATGACGACACTTCTGTATAGAGGAATAATACCATCTCTATAGGAGTACAATATACATAGGTGAAATACATTCCGAAGTTACATATACATCAACACTAGTTAAATTTCCTTTTACTTTGCTTTCTTTCAAACCATGGAATTTGGCCAAAAAATTACAATTTTGGAAACATGCAAATATGTCACACACCACAACTTTAGATTCTTCCACTTGGCGATTTGCCTTTCATTAGTTGATCTAAAAGTGTAAAATGATTCACAATAATAGTTATTGTCAATAATTAGTCCCTTTACAAATCCATGAAACAGGTTTCCAACCTTGCTTTTATCAATGAAAAAAATGTGGTAAATGCATACAACTCATGTCTTGCCACTTTTATGTTTTTCAATTTTCAACTTTGAGGTCAGCATTTGATTAATCCTGTACAATTAAACTAGATAAGAATACATGATTAAGTTTATTTCTTTAATTGTCTATGCTTCATAGAAAACATTTTCAACATACAACTTTTTTGTTTCCATGCACAGCTCAATTGTCAAAATGGATAAATTTCAAATGAACTTAAGTAGGGTTGCAAAATATTAATAAAAATCATTTCATCTTGATCTCGAAACACAACGCATGGTAAAGTGAACTGCATATTAGTTGATATAATTGATCATTAGATTAGCCATGATTGCATACTTGTTTAAATGAGCATACCAATGTTTGATGCATAATGTCTTTTTCAAGCAAAAGAGATAAGCTTCCTTGCAAATTCAGTTTAGGATCAATTGCAAAAACCATGTAAAGAAAGTTGCTCATTATCTTTTTGCAATATAGGAATGAAACCTTGCCAATTCTGTCGTAGCACCGATTATGCCACTGCGAAATGCAATTTTGGACATGGCTGGCATTTTTGGGTGTTCAAATACAAAGCAACTATCCTTCTTGCTTTTTGTAAAGAAGCTTCTGCAGTTTGACACTTTCTTTGCATATAACAACCTGCCTTAAGATTGTTGAAGTCATTGCAGCCACAGTCTCTTGCTCATTTAGTTTATTTAGCTTTGTCAGCAAAGAAAACTGAATCGAATTATTGTTAATGTTATGTCATCTTTGAATAGCTCTTTCTTACATGTACTCAATCTCTGGGACGGTAACAACCCAACTTTTGCCATTGCTCTTTTTGTACATCATCTTAAAACTATGCCACATCATTGTGTTAACATGAACAGACTTTCAAATTTCAAGAATATATGCTCTTTCAATTAGCAAACTCTTCTTTTATTACATGATAAGTTTATTTTTCTTTAGAATGTAGAATTTACATGTTAAATTTCTCTTCCATCAAACTACAACCACTGTATATATGCAAATGCCTGTAAATTTATGTTGTCAATGGCTGCAATGTACTTGTTTTCTCACATGTTAATTGATAATGTCCATAGCCAAACTGCTTACTACAAAATATAGATATGAATATTGTTTGTTTAAATATTCTTTTCTTGCTCTGCAGACTATACATGGATATAGATTTTTTCATTTTGGAAATTGGAAACCTACTTTCTTTTCTCTTTGAATTTCCATAATACACAAATTGAACAAACTACAAAATCCATGCTCTTGCTATTTTTCAAACATGCAACTCCTGTTTTACAATTGCAAACCATCAGCCCATGCAGGTGCAATGTCAGGGACATTGCCACCTCATGGCTCTTGTCTAGATTTTATTTTTGAAAACTTGTATTCCAAGCACTTTTCTCACATATTGTTATTTTTAATTGCAAATTTCCGTATTGTCTGGTTAAAGTAATGAAATCTTGATGGAAAAGCTCTGGTATTTGAAATTAAACTGATGTATTTTTCAGAATTCTATTTATCAAGTTGAATTAATGTTATGTTGTCTGCAAACTCTTGTAGTAATAAGTTAAATTCTTCTGGATTAAGTTTCTCTAAACTACAACGCTAAACATGTATAAAAGCAAATATTTGAGTAGGCTCTACTAAAAATGATTGTTTATGAATCCGTTTACAAATTAACGATATTTAGTATCATTTCTGGTGTTATAGATGTAAGGTATTCTAGCGATTTCTACTTTGTTTCTGAGGGGACTTTGTATAGATATTTACTAGATCAAGGCCAATGTAGGACATTATTTCTGGTTATCCAATAGATAAAAGTTTTGAATGGATGCTAACAGTACAAACAATTATAACTTAGCTTAAAAAAATAAAAATAAACCATGTCTGGAGATTTGCAATTCCACAAGAATTGTAGTTCCCCCATGCTGCATCGCTCCTTTTGAATCAATTAAGGATGTTGTTAGCTTGTTTTCCGAGATGGTCATTGGAGATAAAATTACTAAGAAAATTACTGAAATTCCAGAAGAACATGTGATAGTGGAAAGTTTTTCATTCATGTTTTGTTTTTTTATTATGCTTAGCATTACATGACACAAATGTAACTGTACAAATACCTTGTTTTTTCAATGTCCTAGAAGAGAAAATAAAGTTTTTAGTTACATTGAATTTCTCTTTTCAATGGATTTGGTTTCTCTGAAACTTTTCTTTAGGATTTCTAAAGTCTAATATCAAATGAAACACAACTGCATTCTGCAAAAGGACTTAGTTAAGTTAAGAGAACAACCGAACAACATTGAGACAACAAAGTCTCAAGCTCAGGTTGAGCTGACAGAGGCTACGAAAGTTGTTGGCGATTCCTTTTATTTGACACAAGGCCAATTTTACTTGCAAGTCAGGTGTTGATTGATGTAGTTGGAAGCCCATATTACGTTGCTCCCAAAGTGTTATGCAACTGCTATGGTCTAGAGGCAAATGTGTGGAAATCCAAGGTCATCCTATACATCTTACTTAGCGGAGTTCCACCATTTTGGGAAGGTAATGAACACATCTTTAGGGGTAAAAGCTAGATATGCCACTCCAAAAACAATTCAATTGTAATTCTTATATGATGTGTCAACTAATATTGGTTGTTTACTTTTATTTGTCAGAAACACTTCAAGGAATTTTTGATGTTGTTCTGCGAGGCTATATTGATTTTGATAGAGAACCCTGGCCCTCAATTTCTGAGAGTGCTAAGGATCTTATAAGAAATATGCTTACTTCAAATCCATCCCAGTGCCTGACCTCACATGGTGTTCTATGAATGAAAGAACTCTGGAAATGTCCCTTGTAATTGAGTTTTTTGGTAAAAATTTAATGCTTTAAGATGCATTGCATTGGCAGGAAAATCAGAAACCTTGAACACTTATTTAGCAAACAAGTTACGAACCTATTTTGCAGAATGTGTCATAATAGTAAAAGGTTTTGGCAGCTCTCATACTTTAATGTCACAAGTACTTATATCTCAATCTTGTGACGCATGTTAGGTCATCCATGGATTTGTAAAGATGGTGTTGCTCCATATCAATCTTTGGATCCAGCTGTATTATCCCAATTAAAGCAATTTTCTACAATGAATCAATTGAAGAAGATGGCACTTATGGTGAACCGCTTGTTTTACATTCTTGCATGCAGTACTCATTATAGATAAATGTGTTGATATATAAGTGTTTGCAGGCATTCATATTCTTTATACAGACGTTTTTGCTATTTTCTCACCGGACAACTTACTCAATATTAAACTGCAATAATATTTATATTGATAGGATGGTAGAAGTTCAGGTTTCACATTCCCATGTTAATGATATGAGCATCAATTGCAACGTGCTTCTGTCTAGCTTCATAGAAATCTATGTTGTGAACACTTCATGAATCTCTAGAACACGTTATTTTGGTCTGAGCTCAACAACCCAAACATTCATTTTGATGGCCAAATATTTCAAAGAATGTTGATATTATATGTTGATATAACACTCAAGCATAAGATATGCAAAGGTAGTAGCCGAAAGCCAAAGGTCCTAAAAATAGGAAATTAAATTTGCACGTGTTGAGTTGTTATAACTCTAGATTGAGCTGCAATCAAAACTTATTATGTATTTTATTTATACAGGAACATTTACTCCCAACACAAGAAGTCTTTGCACCACTTTAACTTGGCTTAAAGGGATTGGCATTTTTATTAAAGACCAACAAAGTAAAGCCCGCCTTTCAAAATCAACTTGTTGAAGGGTTGTACTCTTTCCAAAATCATCATCAAAGTAATGCATGCTCCACACCAACTCGATAAAGCTTGTGTTCTTTATGGATTTATGAGTCAAATATTTGGTTAAGCCGATATGATTTGCAAATATTTATGCAAAGTTTTAGATTAAGATGTTGTGATTTGGGGTATATTAATTATGCTATATTTGATATAAGTAATTTTTCAACGTAAATGTTATATTTCAGAAAACCAAATTTATTTAAGAGGTCTACTCAATTTTAATAATATAAAATAATAATTATTTTTTATAAAATTTTGGTGTGAATTTTTTTCATATTATTATTATTTAAATAAATGATAAATAATATTAAAATTTTAAATTTTATTTAAATGTTAAAAACAATTATTAACATTAATATCAAGTTAATTGCTTATTTCTGGTTATACTTTGATTTTATACTTAAAATAATAGTTGTTAGCATTCTCTCAATAAATTAGTCATTTAACAAAGCGTGAACCACCTTTAAGAAAATTAATTACTTATTTAATAAATTTTATAGAAATTTAATTACTTATTTAATAAATTTTATAGATTAAAAAACATATTATTCAACATTTTCTCCTTATACCACTTTCCGTTTTACAATATACAATGTACAAACACTAAAGCTGAATTGCTTGGACTTTGGAGTCTATTAAAGGTGGCTCATATTTGTGGTTTAAATTCTCTTCAAATATTTGGAGACTCACAAGTTGTCATTAACTGGGCAAACAAAAAAGCTAATTTGAAGAATGTTGCCCTACATTACTGGTGTCTCAGAACTTCAACATTATTGGACACATTTCAGAATCTCTCCATTGTTCACACCTACAGAGAAAACAATGCTGTAGCGGATGCGCTATCCAAGTTAGCTATTGATGGAGATCCAGTCACTCTCCTTTGGGAAGAATGGGTGGACGAGAATCTTGTTAACAATGGCCTTTGTAGCTCTTTCTTTTCTGAAAGTTTGTGACTTTCTCCTTTACATGTAAATGTAGTAGGATACTTTTGATAAGTTTTGATGTAATGAACCTATATATCGGTATGTGGGTTTTGTATCGGACTACACGTTCTGTTTGTGTTGTCGGAAGTGGTGGAAGTGACATGGATGTTTATACCCATGCATGTTTGTACTTTTTGATTTCAAAGAAATAACAAGAGTACGTTTTTTTTTTCTCAAAAAAAAAAAACAATTTTCCTTTTATAAACAGTATAATACATACAACTTTATAGAGTTCTCACTTAGATTATTGTGCATGCTTTCCATGGTATATAAATAAACTCTTCTTTTATACAACTATCATATGCTTAGCATGAAAATATTTCCCTTTTATTTAGTTGGTTTTAATGTCATATTATTATGTAATTTATTTTCAAAGTCATATCGACATACTTATTATTTATAAGATTTTATTATTTATAAGTATTTATTATTTAGAATAACACAAATAATATGAATGATTGTAAATGTATTATGAGATTTAGATCAATGGATTAATAGCATCTTCAAAGTCATATGAACATGCTTATCATTTATAAATTTCATTTTTATTAAATAGTAATAACATTATAAATATGATATTTTAAGTTGTTGCCTCATACTCATGTATTACATGGTAGTTACAAAGTCAAAATTTAGCTCTAAATATTAAATATTTTTATTGTTTATTTTATTTTGCTGGATCTAAATTATTTTTAAAAAGATAGAATTGGTTATTAATTTTTTTATTAGATTCTTGTTATAATATTATATTTATTTAAAAAATGTTATTTCATCGTTTTTGTTTACTTGGAAGAAATGAATTTTCTTCAAGATGTGTTGGGTATTGACTATCCATAAATCCCAAGGATTGACATTAACAAGGTCGACCATTGACATTCGTAATATTTAACATCAAGGCTTGACCTTCACGATAATGTCACGCACTACAACATTAAAAGGAATGTGAATTGCACCATCGTTATCCTTCGACCACTATGCAAAGATGAAAGACACTTCATATGTCACACTTCGAAAAAAGAAGAGGCACGCTCTCATTCTATGCCCCTTTCACACTTAAAATTGCAACCCTCAAGCACTGCACTCCTCCTACGTAATTATAGTCAAACTTGATAACTACCTATCCCTTTATTGTTTTACCCACGTATGTATACTTTCTCATATGACAAATTATTGCACATTTCATTTTACTTACTATTGATTGCATTGTTTCTATTTATTACTTATTAGTACTTGCACTATAGTTTCGACGACTATGCCCATCATAGATTCAATAAAATTGCTTTCAACACAAACTTATATTATCTACATACACACAATGTTCTCTCATTTTTGCAACATATCAAAGTTCTCTTCAGCGTTCCATTTCCCCCACTTGGGGGTATGCTAGTATTTGAAGGACATAACATTGATGTTTTCACTTCAGTAACATAAGAATTTTGTAAATCCTTTACTAATGAATATTGCACACACACACACACACATATATACGATATTGAACTGTTGTGGAGCTCTGGAACTAGGGTTTTGATAGGTGACTTCCGAAGTTGTGTTAGGCGGCCATGGATCCTTCCATGGCCGCTCTCCTCCTTTCTCCCATGAGTCCGCTTCTTGTCATGGCCGACTGTAGGGTTTTTTTTCGCTTTGGATTGATTGGCGGCGCATTGGCGTGGCAACCCATTGGGTAGCAAGCTTCTTCGGCTCCCCAGTGGCGGTGGCGGTGGCATCTGTTCAGAGGGTTGCAGCTCCGGGGAGGGACGTCTTCGGCAGGGTGACGGCGGCGGCTGCGAGGGCTGATGAGCATCAGGCTCTAGGATCCTCTTTCGTTGATGGCGGATCTGTTGAGGGCGCGTGATGGGGTTCATTGCCCCTGGTTTGTTGAAGGATGGCGGAGGCAACCTCATTCTGGTGGCTATTTCCTTGTCGGAGAGCTGCTATGCGTTGTCGTGGAGTCAACCATACGGTGGGTTGGGGGTTATCCTATGCAGATCCTAGTGGCATTGCTTCTTATACGAGGTTTTTGGAAACATTTTTTGTTTATTCGCCTTTCATCTACGGATTTTTTTTGTTGGTTTTTCTTGCAACACATTCGGAGCTAGGTTTTTATTCTTTGTATTGAGCCATTCATGGCTTCCCGGTTTAGGGTTTTATTTTGATGGATTTTTCTGAGGTGCCTTGGTACCTGAATTTGTATGAAGCTGTAAAGTTGATACTAGAAAGGACCGGCTAAAGCCATTCTGCGCTATCTAAATGTAATTTTGTACTCGCAAGATGAAATAAAATCACGCTTTTTTTTCAAGGAAAATATTTAAATATATGTATATGTATATGTATATATATGTATGTGTATGTGTATGTGTATGTGTATGTGTATGTGTATGTGTATGTGTATGTGCATGTGCATGTGTATGTATATGTATACATATTCATTCTCATGTCACTAAAGTCATAGCTTTGATTCACTTTTCATCATGTATTTTTTCATTATAGACTTTTTAGTGTTCTTTTGCTTCACGGCAAAAAGTGTTTATTGTAGTAGGCATTTTTCTAAAGACTATTTTAACACAAGGAAACTTTGTAGGTAATTGACTTCTTTATCTTTTTCAATGATGGTGCTAATCTTCTTCAATAGATTCCTATCTACAACATTAATTTGGAAACAAAATAAAAACAAAAACAAAAAACACCCATTCTTCTAACTGAGATGAATGAGAGTAATAATTGCTGTGAGTGCAATTATTTCTTTTGATGTATGTTTCATAAAATAGAATACATGAATGGAACTTTGGCTAGTAGAAAACTACAGATCTAAACCTAAACCTAAACCTAAAACTAAACTTAGTTAATGGTTTTGAGAGACAAATCAACCTCAACACATAAAAACCAAAATTCTCCCTAAGTTGGACATAAAGTGGCTTTAAGTGATTAAAGCCATGAATCAAAAGCAGCATGTCAAAATACATTATTATCTCTTTATGCATATTCATTTTAATACATTGATATATTGTTATGCATATTCATTTTAATTTTAGCATTTGAATAACCAAAGTTGTAACTCATTTTGATAATGGCTTTTACATTAGCTTGCCTCATGTATTCTGAGCCTCCTCACTTCATGCTTTACAACATGTCTAATTTTGTTGACCATCCTCTTTGTAATTATCCTTGAATATAGGTAACTCGGTCTTTCTTTCCCTCTTTGGTTGCACATATTTTCCTTCGATGTCTTCTTTGTTATGTGTTCTTCGAAATATTGACTTTTTTCCAAGTGCAATGCCTTAAAACTAGTGATAGAAATTTTAAAAACAAAGAATTTTACATAATGTACCAGTTTTGATAGAAATTTTAAAAACAAATAATTTTACAACATAGACTTGAATGCTTTCCCATCTCATGGCACCTCCAATATAGTGAGATTTCTTTCTTTTAATCTCCAAAAACATGCATAATCACACAAATCTCTTTGAATTTTACTGCCATGATGCTTTAAACTTGATACAAATCTCACTCGTTGAAAATGGAAAGAAGATAAGATATTTTAACAAGAAGATAGCAACATAGGATATTTGATAAAATGGAAAATGCAAGGAATAGTTTCTCTAAAGTTAATTGATGGAAAATTCAATGTTGAGACAATGAAACAACAAGGGAAATGTCACCAAACAAGTTAGGAAATTTTAAGTGGAAATAAGAATGCTGTTAAAAATCCATCAAAAGGTTTTGTGTTGTGATCCCAAAAAGAAATGAAAATGACAATGCAAAATGAAGCCATCAAGAAATTTCATTTTTTTCCTCTTGCCAAAATTTGCAATATGCACACAAAAGAACTCCATCAACATCCTATGTAAAAGCTTTATGATATGCATATTGCACACAAAAATTTGCCAACATCCTCACTAAAGTATTGCACATAGAAATTTGCATACATAAAGTTATAGTTCCTAAAGTATTCTACGAACAAATCTACAAACAAAAGCTTACGATTCATAAAGTTTTGCACACAAAAATCTGCATACAAAATATTGGAATACTAAAATGTTGAAGAAAAACATATTTTAAGAACAAACAAGGGGTCTTCCATAATTTTCACATGACTTGGATCTCTTCTAGGCTAAGGACTTCATTTAGTGCTGCAAACGGTGAAGTCAAGTGAAACCATTTGCTTTGTCATTCAATTCAAGGAGTAATGAACATTTAACACAAAGAAAGTTTTGAATATTTTCCTTCTTGTATGAATAAACGTTTTTATATGTATAACATAAAAATAATTATATTCATATAAAATGCTTTATATCCCTACCAATATATATTAGATTTTAATATTTAAAATTATAGTTATCAAAATTGTGAAAGTGTAAACTTTCAAAAAAGATAAATTGGAAATAAAATAAAGTATTATTTTGTATTGGATTTTGTATTTAATAGTATCCACATTATTATACGTATAAAAATTTAGATCATCCATAGTACATTCTACCATAATACATTTTACTATCACCCTTTGTATGATTGTGACATATATTTAAAATGGAAATGACGAGTATACTTGTTATGTGCCAATCACATAGTAATGTGCTAATTATGTGTCAATGATTTATTTGTTAAAGAATTTATGCTTAAAAAAATGAAGTGGTATTTAGTAATTTATTAAATGAATTGGTATTCAATAATTTGTTTTTTCTACAAAAAAGGTAGGGACTAAGTTGCATGCATATCTTGTTATATTTCTATTTTGGTAAGGTGTATAAAATATCATGAGAATATCACGAGTGTTCGAGGATATGTGTGAGGTTGAGAAGCTTCTTGGTTACATAGACTTGACTTGCAATGCATGTGAGATTGTGTAGGTGGTTGATCAGCTATCTATAATGTTGGTTAGGCAGAAAGTGTGTTTTATCTAAGTTAACAGGATTTTATAAGATATTTAGCTTATAGTTATATGGGTGACCTTTCCTCGTGATATGATGTTATTGATGCATCATATTGTTAGTGTGGCTAATATTCTCGAGTGGAGGGGTCCTCCATCTCCTCCTCCTATTCCTCCACATGACAAGAAACCACCCTCTCCTTTACATGTTGAGCAACCACACTCTCTTTCTCACTGAGTCGATTGACCACCCTCCCCTCCACATATCGAGTGACCACCCTCTATCCCACATGTCAATCAACCGCACTCTTTTTTCCACCAAGTTGATTGACCGCCCTCTCCTCCTCATTGAACCAACCAACCACCCTCACCTACACAGATAGATTATGGTGGTGAGATATACAAGCTTATTCATTATACATTTTTATATGGTGAAGGTATTGATATATCTAGCTTTAGTGGCAAAGATATTGATGCCCTCAACTCTATTGGCAAAGGTGTTGATCCATCTGGCTCTGGTGGTGGACCAACTCGCTAATGTATATTGGACATATATTATGATTTTGTTATTATCATTCATATAAATTATGTATTGGCATATCATGTTGATATAGTTCATGTGTATTTATATGTCTTTTTATGTTGTTTGATTTATAAAATGTATTATGTATCATTGTTCTAAATTAAAAATGCAATATAATGTTTAACTCTAGTTTAAATATTTTAATATGGTATTTCTACAATAATCATTTAATGTCATTATATAATGTTTAACCAATTTAATTGTTTAAAAATATATTAGTTAAAATTATAGTAACTTTCGAAAAGCTCTTTTTTCTCCGCGGGTGAGAAAGCTCTCCCGGCTGGTGCGCGAGACTGAGTGAGAGATCTGCATTCTTATTCGCTACCATGGCCCCAGGAGAGGGCCCCTAGGTCCTCCCTCTTGATCCACCCTCAGAGATCATGGCCTTCAAGAGGCTGATTGTGGCCAGCAGCAAATGCCCAGCGTCTGAATCTTAGCAGAAATTTGTCAAGAAATTGGACAATATACCTACGGTTGCCCTCCCTGAAGAGGAATATTGTCGGTTTGCGTTGAATCTA
Source organism: Larix kaempferi (assembly GCA_027924585.1). Lineage (NCBI taxonomy): Eukaryota > Viridiplantae > Streptophyta > Pinopsida > Pinales > Pinaceae > Larix > Larix kaempferi. Next base: position 6,714,782 of record BSBM01001153.1, read on the forward strand.
GATGAAAGGGGGATCATTGGACAGTTTACAGGCCTATGGTCCTCCCCCAATGCTGTGGAAGCATGGGTGCAGAGGAACTGGCGTCCTCTAGTCACGGAAGGCATCAGAAGTCATCTTGTCGGTAAAGGATTCTTTGTGTTCGTTTTTTATATAGTTGAAGATAGAAATCTTATTTTCAGGAATGGCTTGTGTTTTATGGGTCCTCAGGGTCTGTATTTAAATAAATGGACTCTAGATTTTGACCCGACTCAAGATGTGCCATCGACAGTTCCAATATAGGTGCGCCTCCCACACTTGCCTTTGCATTGTTGGAACCTGAAGTCACTAGAAGCCATCGACAACACCCTCGGAAAATATATTGACCGAGAAGAGAGAAAAGATCAGTATTCCTGTGCAAGAATATGCGTCGAGGTAGATTTGGAAGTAGGGCTACCAGAAGCCATAAAAATAACGATGGCAGATTGGTCTCACATCCAAGAACTGGACTATGAACAACTGCCATTCAAATGCAGGCATTGCCATGGTTACAAACACTTTGCAAGGCATTGCAAAAATAAGCCTAAGGAAGATGTTGAGAATTTGAAAGGAGAAAAATGGACTCAGGTTCAGAAAGCAGCTTTGTCAAAACAAAACAATAGATCTAAAGGAAAAGGGGCACTAATGGAAATTAGAGCTTCCACATCAGGGCAGGTTCAAGGAGAAGGGAGTTCAGCCCATCCAATAGCTGATGCATCCAAAAATCATTTTGAATCCCTCAGCACACCTGCTCTAGAAACATCAGTTGAGGAGGTCGAGTAGCAGAAACAAACTCCCGCAGCTGTGAAAGATAAGGTAGATATAGCCCAACCTGATTCTCCTTTAGGAACCTCCTCCTCCCCTTCCTATGCTGAAATGAAAAGAAAGAATCCTCCAGAAGACTCTGTTTCCTCGAAGGATGAGACCTTCGAGAGGCCCTCAAAGAGAGCAGGGAAGAAATCACATAAGGAAGCTAGAGAAGAAGAAGCGGAAAGGCAAAAAACACAAGGAAGCCAATCCACTATTGAAATGTCCATTGGGAGAAATACCAGAAATAGGCCTTCTAAGGGAGGTTCTACCCACTCCACCCCCAGTAAATAATGCGTGTAGTCTCTTGGAATTGTAGAGGCTTGGGGAATCCATTGAAAGCCGACACAGTTAAAGACCTCATGAAAATTGAATCTCTCGAGATCCTCATGCTCCAAGAGACAAAATTGCAGGGGACACCCTTCTTGAAATCAACAATTAAAATGGAAGAAAAATGTAGGGAAGGCCATTAGTGCAAGAGGATCCTCAGGTGGTGTTTCAACTCTATGGTCGGAGGACATGTTTCATTTAGAAAGCTCCTTTGAGACTCAGCATTGGATTTTCACCAAGCTTCGGCACTCCCCAAGTAAATTTACCTTCTCTCTTTTCAATCTCTGTGTTCCAGTCCTCTTTTATGAGAAGAAAGATTGTTGGCAATCTCTTTCAGAATTTTTAGATTTATATACCCCTACGAACATCATTTTAGCCAGAGAACTTAACATAGTTCTTGATCAGAACGAAAAGAGAGGAGGTAACAGCGGCAGGGACCAAATGCTTCCCTTTGTGGAGGAGCTAGTTTAGCAATGGGATCTCCTTGATTTCAAACCTTCAAAAGGACTTTATACATGGACTAATAATAGAGTAGGTGCTTATCACATTTCAGCACACCTAGACAGGTTTCTTGTCCAGAGTTCTCTCTTGATGGAAAAGAGATTAATCTCCTCCAAAATCCTCCCAAAGCTTATTTCTGATCATAAGCCTATCCTCTTAATTTTGGAAGAGGAAGAAAACTTGGGTCTAATACCATTTCGTTATAGCCCTCTCTGGATAGAAAAAGATTGGTTCATGGAAATTGTGCAAACGGCCTAGTCCACTCCAGCCACAAGGTCACCTAGCTATGTGTGGGAGGAGAAACTTAAGACAACAAAGTATGCTCTGAAATATTGAATTAAAAATCCCCATAATACCCCCTCTAGTCATAGAAGAGATACTATTCAGCTGTTAGCAGATTTGCAAATGGAAATGGAAAGTAAAGATATTACCATATCAGAAATAGAAAAGGAACATGCTGCCCAATTCAAATCCTTTTGTTCCTTCCTCCAAGAAGAAGAGTATTGGAGGCTTAAGTCCCGTAGTTTGTGGCTTAAAGCTGGCGACCGTAACCCCTCATTCTTCCATCGGCAATACAAAGCACGCTTTTCTCGAAATCATATTTCAAAAATTATATCTTCAGATGGGATGGTTTACAAAGGTCATGATCAACTTAAAGTAGCAGCATAAATCCATTTTCAGAACCTTTATAAAGAAGACGGTGATGGTTGTGAGGAGGCCACTTCTGACTTCCTCTCACACATCCCTTCTCTTGTCAGCAGGGAAGACAACTCAACTCTCATGAATCCATTTTCTGAAGAAGAAATATGCAAAGTTATTTTGTCTATGGATCCTGACAAAGCTCCAGGACCGGACGGTTTCTCAATTCACTTTTATAGATCATGTTGGGAAATAATCAAGACTGATTTGCGGAGAATGATTAAATCTTTCCATCAAAAAGCTAAAGTGGGAGGTAGTACTAACTCCACTTTCTTAGCTTTAATGCCCAAAGAAGTGAGTCCGGGATCCTTCGACAGATTCAGGCCAATTTCTTTGTGTGATGCCTCATATAAAATTCTTGCGAAGCTAATGGAAAACAGAATTAAACCGCTGCTAGAGAAACTCATCTCTCCGATGCAAAGTGGATTTGTCAAAGGAAGACATATCCTGGATAATGTTATTAAGGTCCAAGAAGCCATGCATTCCAGTTATCAGCGGAAGGAGCAAGGGATGCTCATAAAGCTCGACGTAAAAAATGCTTTCGACCGGGTAAAAATCTCATTCCTTTACAGAGTCCTTCTTTCCTTTGGTTTTAGCACTGATTTTGTCAATTTGATTAAAGCTTGTACCGAAAAGCATTGGATAGCCCCGCTAGTAAATGGAAGACCAACTAATTATTTTCAAGCTACGAGGGCAATAAGGCAAGGCTGCCCTCTCTCCCCGTTCCTATACATTTTGATGGCAGATTCATTAAGTAGAAATCTGATTGCAACAAAGAGAGCACAAATAGATCCAGGTATTAGGGTGATGAAGGGCCTCGATCCAATAAATCATTCCTTATTTGTTGATGACTCTCTACTGCTGGGTGGAGCCTCCATAAAGATTGCAAAGGTATTCAACGAAATCCTTCACAGTTTCTGCAATATCTCTGGCGCCCTCATCAATAAAACGAAAAGCACAGTGTATGGGTGGAACGTAGTCCATCAACTTATTCTGAGAATTGCTCATTTTTTGGCATTCTCGGGCTATGCTCCTTGGGAAAAAAATAATTATCTTGGGTTACTCTTAACCCCGAGATCCAACAAATCCTCGTTGTGGACTGAAGTTTTAAGTAAATTCAAGAGAAAAATTGCACCATGGGGAGGTCATTGGCTCACTAATGCTGGGAAACTTATTTTTATTAAAACAATGCTTTCATCCTTACCAATATATCAAGCATCCTTCATTCTTGCACCAAAGGCATTCACGGAACAGGTCTCAAAATTTATTCGAGATTTTCTATGGCAAGGAGGAAAAGGAAATCAAAAGAAATTTCAGCTAGTAAATTGGGACACTGTCAAACGCCCAATTTCTGAAGGAGGTTTACAGGTCTGAGATGTCGGTCTAGCCAACATTGCTTTGGGTAGCAACATTCTATGGAATCTTTATTCAAATGGCAGACATGCTGCAAGTCAAATTTTAAGGAAAAAATACCTCAAAGGAGCTCCTTTTAGAAATCTCTAGGTAAAAAACACCCCAAAAGGAACGTTGATCTAGAATCTCTGTCATTGTGGTTTAGATTTATTCTAAAAACATTTGTACCGAATCCCTGGAAATGGGAACAACACCCTGTTGTGGCATGATCGTATTATGGGACACTCTCCCCTCGCAAATTCTGAAGAATTAAATGGCATTCAGGTTTGGATTTCACAACAAGCAATCCACAAGCTGGAAGATATCTCCGTTTGGGATGACTCAGGGAACTGGCAGTCGTGGGCCTTTCCTAGAATTCCAGAGCACCTGCACTCACAACAAAACCTCCTTATAATAGCTCTGACGGATTCGGCTCCTGTTCATTTGCAAGCATCGGACAAATGGGGATGGGGAAAGACTGGGATCTATATCGCAGCGCAGGGCTACTCTTCCCTACAATCTCAACATGTTTCAATCCATTCGGCATCCTTTTGGAAGCAGGTATGGGATCCTCTTAGTCTTCCCAAAGTTAATTTTTTTCTTTTGGGTTTTAATGCATAAGAAAGTTTTGACCGGAGAAAACTTGTTAAAAAAAGGCATTATCGGTCCACATAGATGCGCATTGTGCAGTAATGCTCTCGAAACAATGGAACACTTGTTTGTGGACTGTCCATTCACTCAAGAAGTATGGAAACTCTTTCTCCAGGGCCTCAATGCTACAGTTCCAACTCATATCACAGTGGTTGCTTTATTCTCCTCCTGGAAGGTGCGCTATCCCCTTGTGATCCCAACCAAGTATGTTTGGAATCGAATTTGGCAGGCCATACCCAAATATGTGTGCTAGAAATTATGGTTGGCCATAAATGATAAGATCTTTAATAGCTCTCCATGCTCCCCTTCGATGGTGGCTTCAAAAGCTAAAGCTTTCCTTCTTGAAAAAGTGGCCCGGCTAATCTATAAGAAATAAAGCTCTCTACATCCTATAGAAAAGAAATGGTTGGGAACTTTTATTTTCAGGGATAGAAATAAAATCATTGTTTGACCCTCCATCACTCCAGGATGGCGATTACGAGACCCAGATACAATTTCTCAAGCTTAGTGGAGGAAGCAGGGCAAAGTATCTATTTTCTTTGACGGAGCTTCCAAAGGAAACCCAGGGATTGCTAGAGCAGGTGGAGTAATATACTCCTCGGATGGTTCTAGAAAGGATAGTTTCAGTTGGGATCTTGGTCAGAGAACTAATAATAGGAAGAAATCCTTGGGCTGCTAAAATCCTACCAGATAGCCCGTGAAAATGGCATTCGGGAAATACAAGTTTTTGGAGATTCTGAAATTTTGATAAAGATTTTAAATACAGAGGATCATTTCAACAATCCATCCCTTAATAAGACTCTGCAAAGGTTGCGATATATGTTGCAAGACTTCGCCTCCTCTCATTTTTTCCACATTCTTCGTGGATCAAACATGGAGGTAGACTTCAAAGCAAACTTGGGTTGTCTCCTGCCGCAAGGAGCTTTCAACAAAAATGATGAAGCACCTTCAAAGGCCCCTATACCCTGAAATCTAGCCTTGTTTGGAAATGAAATATGTAGTATGTTTAAGCTTGATTTTGAAACTCTATAATCATGGTTACTTTGGCTTCGACCCAACTGGTTTCTAAACAAATAAAATAACCGTTTCAATTAAAAAAAGTATCTTTCAATTGCAATACATTAAAACTATGTATTTGAGATTGATAATGAACTTGACTTTCCTCTATGTTTATAAAAGATAAATTTACATGGCTTTGAACTTAACTTTATATATGTAATTTCAATAAAATGATAATGCTCTTAGTTATAAAATTAAATGTTGTTGAATTAACATCGTCATTTAGTGTTATTTAGAGTTTACATAATGCGGAGAGATTTAGGAAGGAGCAATGGTGATCTGGTTAGGGTTTGTTTTTTATGGTCTGAAAACCCTAGTTTCCGATTGATGGAGTGAGAGGAAGACTTAGAGTCCATCCAATCTATACAATTGGACTAGTACCAACCAAGAGAAAAAAGTGGGAAAAATTCTTCTGCGTTACTCTCTCCATTCGATTGGTTTCGAAGGGTTTTCAACTATACTTTTCTAAATCTTAATTGTTTTCTGGTTTTTGCTCATCTTCTCCAGTTTATGTTATCTTTGGGGTCTTTCTTGTCCCTTGTGGATGGTTGGATTTTGCAGTAGTCTGCTAATTTATCCCTATACTTTTTTTGGTGGGATTTTCCATTATTTTGGGAAAGCTTTGTGTTTTTTATGCTAACCTAGCTCTAAGCCCCTTTTCACTTTTGAGCTGGATTCACGTTTTGTCGGGTCATCCAGGTGGCTTCTCGTACTTGACACCTGCAGGCTTCACGTGCTTGTCACCTTATTTTTCCCTTTGACCGATGGCTCTGGTATCCAGTCATGGAGCTCTTTCAACACAAAACCATGCCCGTCCTTTCCTTTCTCCCCTAGATTTGGGTCAGGGTTCGAATGAAACCTCCATTTCTCCCATTTTTGGCTGTGGATTGAGGAAATATTCCAAAAAAATTTTGAGTGACAAAGCTAGATACATAAGATATACCAAATGTGTAAAAGCACGTGAAGGGCTTGATCGTTTTGTGCTCGGTGCTAATGTGAACCTCGACCGGGTTGAAATGTTGTCTAAGAGGGCTCTGGTCGACAGATTGGAATTTTCTAAAGGAAACAAAGTGAAGATATACGACTGGGTTAACACATTATGGGATCCTCTGTGTGGTATTGTTCCCAGAATCAACCTTTTACTCCATGGATGGATCATTTTTATTTTTCTGGATGAAAGGTTTGTAGAAAGTATCCTGAACAGAGTTTGGATTTTCAAGGAGGGGTCCATGTTTCTGAAGCGGTGGTACCTTGGGTTCAACCCGAAAAAGGAACGACAGACAATTCGACATATTTGGATGTTGTTTCCTGGCCTCCCTTTGGAGCTTTGGACCCATAATGTCCTGGAAGGTCTGGCAAACACTATTGGTAAATTTCTTTGGATTGCCAAATCCTCGCTTCATGGGGTGGAGAAAAAAGTATCCAAGGTGATGGTGGAATTGGATTTAGCCTTTGGGTTGCCTACTGAAGTGGAAATTCTCTTGGGTACCAGGCTTTTATTCCAACACCTCGATTTCTTCAAAATATTGTTTCGATGTTATCTTTGCCATCAGGTTGGACACTCCAGAGTTCATTGTCCAACATTAAGGTTGGATTCTTCCTTCGCAACTCCACAAACCCTAATGCTATTATTACATCGGGTAATATTTCTCCATTCTCTTCAGATTCTCCCACTCCTTATATCGATGTTAGCAAAAAAGAGTTGGATTTCTATCTTTCGGTAGAACAAGATTTAGATAGAAGGATTTCGCTTGGTGAAGTTAATTTATCTTCTGTTAATAGACTGGTTGTTGTGGTTGAACCTTTATGCTTTGGCTCAAACCCTGTTACTCCTCTTGTTTTAGAAAGTTCCATAATTGGGTTACCTGAGAATTTTTCTACTTCACAGACTCTTATTTCTGATGTCGAGACTGGTCTGGGTGGGGAGCTGAAGTAGTTAGGTCGTTCCTCTATTTTGGATGGCTTGGGTGATGTTTTTTTGAAACTTCTTCTGCTTCTAAGTAGCCCGAGGGTAATATTGGCTTGCTTGGGGAGGGTGACTTACCTACCGAAAACCCTCCTCCTTCATCTTCCCCTTCACTTGTACTTGTTTCCCTTTCTGGTTTTCCCTCTCCACAGGATACTATCCTGGATACCAATATCCTAAAAGAAAGTGGGTATTTGGCTCTAGAAGCTCAAAATTTCTCCTCTCCCTTACAAATTTATTCAAAAAATCCATCTTCCAATCCTCTAGTAAACTCTATTTGCTTCCAAAATGTGACTATCAAAAAAAAAACCTTGGATTTGGTGAGCAAGGGGGAATCTTATCCTGTGTATGTCCCTATCTCTGCTAGGCTAGAGGGTGTTGTTGCAGGGTCTACTGATCCTTTGGCAGGTCCTAATTCTAGGGTTCTTATAGCAAAACTCCTCATCGCTTCGTTGACTTAATGTTTGTATTGTCTCTAAACATTCGTGGGTTGGGTAAAGTTGTGCGAGTTAGGGATTTATCTAAACTCCTAAATGATATTAACCCTGAAATTATGCTTCTTCAGAAATCCATGTGTGTTGATCTGGTTGCAATTGAAACAATTGCAAAAATCCTTCCTAATTGGGAAATCTCTGGCATTAGTGCCAAAGGTTTGTCGGGTGGCTTGGTCTCTTGTTAGAACCCTAAAGCTATTTCCTTCCGAACTTTTTAGACTCATTGGGGATCCTAATGACTAGTTGAATTCTTGATATGGATCTTGATATATCTATCTTAAAAATCGATGGGCCGTATAAGGAAAGTGAGGTTTTCTGGAATACCTTGTCACATTTGGGCCTGTTGAACTTGAGGAATATACTACTTGCTAGTGACCTACATTTTACTATATCTCATGCAAAAATTTGGGGCTCATCATCTAAATTGGATGGTCTAGCTGGTTTCTTTTCGAACTTTTTGGACAATTTTGAGCTAGTTGATATCGCTCCCACCATTCTGGAACCAACTTGGACAAATGGGCTTAGTGGGGTAGACAGAATTCATAAAAGACTAGACATATTTATTATAAAGGCTTATTTTTTACAAACATTCCATAGATTTAGATCATGGGTTGTTGATACAAAGATCTCGGACCACTAACCAATTCTATTTCAATTTGATGGAAATGCGGCCAAATCTAAATTATCCTTTTAAATTGAACTCTTCTTGGATTTCAAATCATGAATTATGTGTCTTTGTCAGAAGTTCTTGGTTAAGTTGGACCGACTCTGAGGGTTTTAATCCGATGGATACCTTGGTTGCTAAGCTGAAAAAGCTCAAATGCTTGTTTTCTCAGTGGATTAAGGAGAAGAAAGCAAAATATGAGGCTGATTTTTTGAGGTTAAATGAGCTAATTAAAAAGATCAGAATAAAAAATGCTGATTGGTCCCTCTTAGAAGATGATATAAGGGAGATAAAAGGTTATGAAGATAGAAAAGGATCATTTGTTAAAACAAAAAGAATTGGAATGGATATTGAAAAGTGGAGCGCTTTGGATCAATCTTGGGGATAATAATACTTGTTTTTTTCATTCCTTTGCTTCTCACAGAAGAAACATAAATTCGATTTGGGAGCTTGGGAATGAGGATGGTGTTACAGTGAAAGGACAATGTGATCTTCACAAGTTGGCAAATCAGTATTTCTTTAATGTCTATAAATATCCAGGTCAAAGTTCTTTGTTGGACGAACTTGCTACTATAAAACACTTTCCGAAAAATTTCAATGAAGAGGAAGGTATTAAGATTGGCTCTTTGGTCACTCTGGAGGAGGTTGAGCAAACTTTAAAATCCTTTTCTAGAGAGAAAAGTCTTGGCCCTGACGGCTGGACTGTGGAACTGTTTACTCATTTCTTTGATATTATGGGTATGGATATGTTAAACATGGTGGAGTACTCTAGAACTAAAGGATATTTATCAGGGGCTCTAAATTCTACATTCCTTACTCTGATCCCGAAAAGTAATAAGCCAAGTGATTTATTTGAGTTTAGGCCAATTGCTCTGTGTAATTTGGTTATAAACTGATCTCGAATATTATTTCAAATCGGATCAAACCTTCCTTATCCAAATTCATGTCTCCTATGCAATTTGGGTTTCTCAATGATAGACATATTATGGACTGAAGAATCCATTCATTCCATCAAGCAGAAAAAACAAAGTACTGTGCTCCTAAAGATGGACTTGGAGAAGGCTTTTGACAGGGCTGATTGGAACTAATTAAGACTAATTCTTATCCATATTGTCCTTCCTCTTCTTGTTATAAACTGGATTCTTGCTTGCGTCTCTTTGACACACTTTATTGTCCTGGTCAATGGGGCTCCTTCTAGGTTTTTCAGAAGCTCCAGGGGTATTAGGAAGGGTTGTCCTTTATCACCCTTACTCTTTCTGTTAACTATTGAAGGCTTGAGCAGATTGATTATACAAGCAAAATTTGAAGGTAAAGTAAAAGGTGTCAAAATTTCTTCTGAAATCTATATTACTCATTTGTAATTTGTTGACAATGTTTAATCTTTGGTTCAAACTTGAAGGAGGAATGGAAAAGGTTTCTGGAAATTATCACTACTTTTTGCAATGCTTCAAGTATGAAAGTGAGTGTAGGAAATCTTGTTTTTTTTAACACAATATGGAGGAGGGCGGAATGAATAACATTACATCTTTCTTACCGTATAAAGTCTGCTCCTTGGTGGATGGGATCCACTATTTATACTACTTTTTAAAGCCTAACAACTACAAAACTCATAATTGGTGGTGGATGGTGGAAAGATTGGAAAGGAAAGTCCTTCATTGGACACACATAATGCTTTCGATAGGTAGTAGACTTACATTGGTCAAGGCAGTTCTCTGTGGCATTCTTGTGTATTGGTTTTCTATGCTTTAAGTTCCCATCTCTATCATAAACTCCATGAGAAAAATTATTTTTAATTTTCTCTGGACAGGCGGGAAGGATAAAGGAAATCTGATTATGGAAAGCTGGGAAAAATTATCTTTACCAAAGGAATGGGGTGGTTGGGGGATAAAAAATATTCTTTGGTTCAATTCTGCTCTTAGACTCAAGAGTTTCTGGAGGAGTATCTTTGGGGAAAATATTTGGACAACGGTTATAAGGGGTAAATATATAAAACAGGATCTCATCTTATGGATTAAGGACCCAAAGAAATATTATATTAATGTATCACCGATGTGGAAAGGCTTCCTTAAATTATATCAGAGTTTTGGGAAAGATTTATCATGGAAAGTTGCCAATGGGAAAGAGGTGATGGTGGGCATTGATCCTATCCTCGGATTCAAAGGAGATTTTCAGCTCTCTATTGACATTGTTGAATACCTGTCTGATATTGGATATAATACTCTAAGCAAAATCAGAAAACCTAAAGCCATTCATTCTTATACCTATTACTGGTACAATGCTAAGGATTTAGGTTTATGTGGAGACCTAGCATTGGAATGGGAGAACTATATCGCCAACTCAAATTAATATGGCTGCAGATTGAGTGAGGAAGAGGATTCTATTATTTGGTTATCAAATCATGCTTCAGGGGCTATTACAACAAATTCTTCCTACCTTGCTATTGTTCGAGAAAATTGCACGATTGCGTAAAAATGGTGGTTTGCAGGGTTATGGAAATGGAATAACACGATGAAAGTTAAATTTTTTATGTGGTTCACTTTACAGAACTGCTTAAAAGCCCAGGACAATTTGATCAGAAGGGGATAGCATGGTCCCAGGGTTTGTCACTTGTGCAAAATGGATTCAGAGACCATAGACCACATCCTAGTAACTTGCAGCTACTCTTCTGTTATTTGGAACAAAATTCTCTTGGTATTAGACTGTGATCAGAAATGGGACAATATTAATTTTTATCGGAATTATTATCAATGGCATAAAAAATGCAAGAGACAAATTCATATTCCAACTATCATCTCCTGGAAAATCTGGTATGTTAGAAATGTGTGTATTTTTTAAAATAAATTACTTGATCATGACATTATATGTCATAGTATCATAAAGTTGATTAAAGAGCTTAGTAGAGAAAATATTTTTGAAAAACTCCAAGAATCCCGAAGATTATTCATCATTTTTGTGGAGCCATAGGATTCTGCGACAGAGCGGCCAAAGATGGCTTTTGAGCAGTTGGTGTAGTTCTATATTTAAATTTATCTAACAGGTTTACTTTTAAACTTCATTGTGGAGGAGGAACCAATATGAAAGATGAAGTACTTGCTCTTTGGTTGTTATGTAATATGCCAGCTTGTTTTGGCATTGGAAACCTTCTTTGCTTTGGAGACTCAAGGGATACCATCAAATGGGCTCAGGGATTATACAACTAAATGTTATTTCTCTCACACACTGGTGTGATAGATTAAGGAATCTCATCAAGAACTTTCATCGGATTGAGTTCAAACATATATACATAGAACAAAATTCAGCTATTGACAAACTCTCCAAATTGGCATTAGTTGGAAAATTCATCCCCTGGGAAGAACATCAAGATACTCTTCTCCTTGATGCTGGAACATATTCGATATTTGAAGATATGCTTTAATTTCTTGATGCCAGACCTGTTTTGTTGGCATTTTTTGACTATTTTCGAAGCTATCTTAGTTTATAGATATCATGTGTTTTGTATATCTTAGTCATGTACGACATGAACTGAATATATTTTGGTGTTGTTCATATAGTTTTCTTGACTGTCTTGAAGTCTCGACATGTACTTATTGATTCTCCTTGGAATAACAAAAGTACGATTTTTTCCTCTTAAAAAAACTTAAATGTTGTAACTTTAAACTTGATGTTGATGCTGATGTATATCATGTGATATCTTTCAAATATTTTAAATGTCTTTCCATGTCACGTTCATGTTGTTGATTTATAAAATGTATTGTGTCAATAAGCCATATTAGAGATGTAATTTAATGTTTAACTTTAGTTAAAATCATTTAATGTCATATTTTTGCAGTAATCATTCAATGTCATTGTTTAATGTCAAAGTTATATTATAATTTATTTTATGTCAATAAAAATAATTGACAAGCTCCCATATGAAAACATGATATAAAGATGCAAAAGTAACTTTGATTTTACAAGTCTCATCATAACTAGTTAAAATTTGATATGATATCATCACTTTTAGAAGTCAATTGTTACATGACTCAAATGATATGCAATTTGGTTTAAAAATAACTATTGCAAATGTTGTACATACTATGTTAATTTAACAAACTTTTAGATTCAAACATATATTTGATTAGCCTGTGGAAATGTATATTTGGTAAAAATATTTGGAGTAAAGTGGTTAATCTCAAGTACATTAAATCTTTTTCTATCTCCGACTGGTTTAGAAAGCAACCCAAAGTTTCTGCCAACTCCTCATTGATGTGGAAAAATTTGCTCAAGTATCTTCCAATTATTAAAGAATGGATCAACTGGAAGGTTGGTAGAGGAATTCAAATCGTGATTGGTATTAATCCTATGGTCGGTTTCAATGGGAATTACAAGCTATCAAATTCATTGCTCTCCTCTTTACATTTAGCCAACATAGAGTTGTTATGTCAGATTAAAGGAAATAATGCTTCTGGCAGTTCTTCAAATTATTGGCGTTCGGCATTAGAGCTGGGACTTTCATCTCAAGTTGCTGGATAATGGAATGAATATGTTAGAGATTTAAATGAAGTTGGTATCATATTATATGATCAGTCAGATGAAATTGTGTGGGACTAGAAAACTGTTAATGGGCTGCTCACTGCTAAATGGGTTTATGATGCATTAATTGATAGGTTGAATTATAGAGTTCCAAAATGGTGGGCAAAGAAGTTGTGGAAATGGCGACTTCCACATAGAGTTAGATGTTTTATGTGGCTTTGTTTGGAGAATAAAATTCTCACGTGGGATAATCTGTTGGAAAGGGGATTTTCAGGGCCTGGGATATGTCTGCTATGTTGTTTTGAGGAAGAATCTGTAGCACATTTTTTTCTAGGTGTTATTTATTTAGATGAGTGTGTGTCGGTATCTGTGAGTTGTTGCATATTCGGGAAGCTATTCAAACAATGTGGTTTTAGAATGATTTTCAGGATGGTCCCTTTCGATGGGTGCTAGAATGTTCAGATTTTAAAGAACTTCCCATGTTTACTATATGGGAAGTGTGGAAGGCTCAGAATAAGCTTATTTTCGAAGGAAGTAAACCTTTAGTCTGCATTGTGAGAACTAAATCTATTAGTTCTTTCTTTGAGTATTTTAGAAAGAATGATATTTCAAGATCTCACTTGCTTGTCGAGCCAGTGGAGGAAGAAGGTATGGTTTCTAGTTATTTTGATGGGGACTCAAAAAATGGTATATGTGGAGTTGGAATGGTCTTGCGGATTAAGCAGGATCATTGTTTACATCTTTGGTTGGGTGCAGGTCATGGATCAAATACTAGCGCTGAACTTATTGCACTTTGGGGACTCTTATGGGTCTCACGCAAAAAAGGTTTATTTAATATCAAAATTTGGGGTGACTCTCGTATTGTGATAGACTGGGCAACTGGCTCTTCTTCTCTGCAGGTCATTAATGTAGATAATTGGATGAAGAAAATTGAGGGACTGAAAGAGAATTGTTCTCATATTTCTTTCATTCATATTTACAAGGAATTAAATTGGATTGGCAAATTCTTTGTCAAAGAAAGCTATTGGGGAAATGGATGGGTCCTATATTTTTTAGGAGTTTGTTGAGGATCAGTTGGTGGATTCAGGGAAATTTTCCATCTTTTAGTTATATTGTTTATTAGCTAGTTCTTATAATGTCTATGTATCTTTGTAAGTGATATCAACTTTCTCGTTTTCGTCCATAGTCTTTTCTCTTTTAGTAGTTGGATAGACAATGAAGGATGTTTTCTTTTGAAGATAAATCAGATAATAGAAGGTGTTTAGATAGATGGTGATGTGAGATCTATAGTATATCTTTGTGTGTAGTCGGTAGGATGGTGTGGACAAATCATGTTGTAACTTTGATTCTACCTTTTGAACATCAAGTTACTATTTTTTTCGTATGAAAAAAAATATAGAATACATACTATTACCTATTAAAAAATTAAAAACTCATTTTCCATAAATTAAAATAGTAATAATACTCCACAACAAGTACTATCATCTTTAAAGTAAAGAATACATATGATTCACCTAAAATTATTCCACTCGTAAAAACATAATATGTGTACGTTCATATACAAAGTATAGAAGCATTACATTAGTTAGGGATTTGATTTTGTATTTAAGATTAGAATTTTGTTATGATAGTGGTTTGGATTTACAAACATATAGTTACAAGCTTTCATACGAAAACATGATATATTCAATAAGATATTTTGTATAATATTGAAAACAAACTTAAGTTTAGGATTTTTCAAGCACATAATAGTGATTAGGATCAACATACAATTTAGGCCAATAACCTTTATGTCAAAGTTATATTAAAAATTATTTTATCTCAATTAAAATAATTCACAAGATCCCCTATGAAAATACAATATGAGGATGCAAATGTAACTCCCACTCCACCGTCCAATGAGACACATCTATCATCGACATCTTTAGTGAAAAAAATGATGTCCATATGCCCACATAGATGGGAACAAATGCACTTGTAAAAATGTGGACACATGATGGTGCGATATGTCTAATAACTTGGGCATTAGTAAAAATATATAGATGTTACAATTCAAATGTGCATTATAAAGGTAAAAATGTTCAAAGAGAGATGATTACAGAGTTTCTACACTCAATCCCTATGTTTAGCGCATCCTCTTCACTATGCAGGTAATGATTAGATGCACTATATTTCGCTCTGATCTGGTCAACCACCAAACCATTGCGGCAAATCCTTGGCATATTTTCTTTTAAATGACCGAGATAAGGCATGTTTCTACTATTTAACCACATAAATTCTTCATTGTCCTGTCCCATTTCCTTCTTTTCCCTTCATACAATGTGAACCACGATTGCATTGAATCTATGTTATAAAGAATGAATTTATTTATGTCATCAATTTTTGAATTTATTGACGCATTTATGAAATAGAAAAGAAGAGTATGAGATGGAATAAAATATTTTCAAGTTCAATGAAATAGTTTCTCTGTAGAAATTTGACAAAAGATAGGTGACCTACTCTTTATCATGCACATTTGTCCTCATCCCAAACCATTGTGCATGGTGTGTCATTGATTTGCTTGATGTATTCACTGAAATAATAGAATGACTCATACACTATGTACCCCTTAGGTTTTGTCATTTTTCAAACACACCCCTTAAATGTTTTCATGTATATCTCTATGAAGAACATAGAATGGCAGGAGAACACTCGAGCTAATTCAACCTCATCAAGGGAATTAAAATATGAACTTGCATTCCATGAAACTCATGGATAGTTCATTCTCAAACACACAAACAATCTCACCTCTCTTGACGCCACCGTGGAATGCTAGCCATATGAATCTCCTTTGATGTGATATGGCATGTCGCATGTCTTTTGGGAAGTCGTGGTTCACACAACCACGCACAAGCAAAGGATATTGGCACTACAAAATAAACTTGTATAAAATAATTGTGATACCATGAGTGCATAATATATTGTAACCTATACTACAAAAAACAAATCATGTATTCGAAATGCATACTCTTAGAAGGTTCATATGGTCATGTGATATCAACCTCGAAAAATGTTCTTTTATAATGAAACAATGTCGTCGAGTAGACCTGTATAAAGAAGGCAACTTCATGCCTAATATAACTTCCTTAACTAGAGAAAGATCCGCTTTCCTCAAAATCAATGGGACATCACCTCCTTTCAAAGACCAAGAGGGACTAGCCTCTCCTATACTTTCTTTTCTTGGCCATTGTTTATTTTTAGTATTTGAAGAAATAAGAACTCTTTTAACACCCAATGTGTCATTTTTTTGTGATGATATGTGTCTCCATCAAGAATATGAAACATATAAATATATGTGTTTCTGCCTAGATCCGCATGTGAATGTGAGAAAAATCTCAACTCACTCAGAGTAGCCTTGGGGTAAAGTCAACGAGTCGGGTGCAATTGTCACCACAATACTCAACTCCTAAAAAAAATACAAGGGAGGTAGACCATAAGAAATCTAAGAATGGTTGCTTTGGAAAAAACAACTTAGGAGTTAATAAAAGAAACTAGGAAATTAATCTAGCAGTATATCTGATAAGTAAATAAAAAAGCAACCACTAAATCAAGTAAATCAAAGCTTCAACATGTATATAATAGAGATTAGTGATTTAATCATTGGGCTAAAAGGATACGATTGCAGAACTTGAAATACTTGCAATCTAAACTATGATAATAATTTACTAGCAGAAAGGGAAAGTTACATAATTAGTAGAAAGCAGAAGCAAAGTAAAATTATGAACTCGTTGGAGTGAGGATTGACTTGCTTGTTAATGGAGGATTATCGAATCATGAACCTGCTTGATGCAGGGATCGATTGTTTGTTACTTTGGATTATTAAGGGGAAATGAAAGCTTCCGATATACAAAAGGTACATGGAAACAAGTCTGAATGTCAAGTGTGTTACTACTTGGAAAGGGGACTAGATCGGAGTCGTAGGGGATGTCCAACAAAGTAGACCAAACGATGATGTAGCTTGACGAGTCCCATAACGGACACTACCTAGTATGGTCCCTCAACTATAGAATTTGTCCACAAAGTGACAATTCTATGGATCTTTATAGACACCAGAATACATCTCTATGGAAGATTAATTTTAAGTTTAGTTAATGTGAAGTGCTTTAGAATGTTACTTAGATGGAATTGATCAAAGAATTACAACATACGTGAATAAATGAGCATAATATACTAGCATGTAGTAATATCTATGTAGAAATGGAAAACAAAGAAGACTAAAACATCTAAGGTTGATTTGAGTGCACCAAATTAATTATTACTTAATCTAAATTTGGAATTAGTATATGGGTTGGGTTAGATACAAAAATTGATAGATGCAAAACATGTGACTCAAGGGATAGGGGGGTGTGACACCACCACCCTACCAGACTAGTTAAAAAATCGAATCAAAGCTTCTAAGAATAGCTTACTATTGGGTCTTTTGGTCAACATACAAGTTTACAAGTTTATGGAAGAAGTGAAGTGGAAAATGCAGACAATATTGTCTTTTTACCGACTTGAGCCAACCGAACCAAGGGGGAAATCAACGTTGTTTGTTTGGATTGCATTTTCGCTGTCCAAAATCTGAAAATTAAATTAATGAGTAGCGAGAAAAATTTAGTGGCGAGTGCACTCCTTCAATGCCTCGAAAAGTGTGCTCTTACCTAAAAAAACCACTCAAAGGCATGTATGCAAGGGGGTTAAAATTTAAATCTAAATGGACGTAAGTGTCTATATCATACAAATTATGATTGTCCAAAGAGTGGAAAGTAAGATAAAAGTGGTAAAACATGCACCAAAATACACTTAAAACCACCCCCAAGGTACTATTCTGAACAGGTAATTAATCAATGATGATTATGTCACCTAGAAATGACTAGTACTACATAGATTTAATTGAATAATATACTTTTAAAGCTTTATTAGATATAGAATGCATGAATAAAATAGATCTAGAACATATGTATCTTTGATAAAAGAAGATCTAGCTAAACATGCATTTAAAACTTTTTTTATTTTGAGTGAAATAAAAGGAAGGTTATAAAAGAGTTCGTAGAAGAGTTTGTTCAGGCGTCGTTCAATGGATTAGTTCTAGAATTGTGTAGAGGGATTAGCTCACAAGAAAAGGGCCAACAAGAGAAGGGGGTTGCACAAGTCTAACCTCGGTTTGCTTGATGGAGAAGACCTGCAAATGCAAATTAATAACTAGAAAATGATGAAAGATCCTTCCAACTGCTTCGCTTGGTGTAACTTGCAAAAGAGGATTAGTGCAATCATATATACATATGAAATATACTTATAATAACAATATCTCTCACAACCTACAATATAATCCAATGATAATTCTAGATATATCCTATTGGGTAGCAATACACCTTCCAAGGCCTAATAGAGAAGCACAAATGGAAACTAGCTATTAATCAACAATACAAGTTACCTAAATTAAATAGGATGTGAAACATCAACATCCACACATTGGGCACAACACCTTTTTTACCTCCAAAGTATTGTGTTATTAATCGTTATTCACAAATGAAATATTACACAATACCACAACTCTTTCTCCAACTAATAACCTACAAAATGAGAGAGGAGCCTCTCCTAAATAGGAAAAAATATCTTCTCCCTGCATGGAAGGAGAAGGAGCCATCTTAAATGGAGATGCCAATGCTACATGTGAACAAAAACCTAACTCCATGCAAGAGAGGGTTCCACGTGTGATCTAAAACCCTAACCATGCAAGAGAAGGTGCCACATGTGAGATAAAACCCTGACCATGCATGAGGTAATGCGACATCACTTGGAGGAGAGGCCATGCAGGAGTTAAGGCACCACCACTTCATGCAGATTGAAATCAACTAAAAGGGAGGGACACCACCTTGAGAGAGAGAAATCAGTTCCATGCAAGGAGCATGCAAACACAGGCATGAGCTAAGTGAGGGCACCACATGCTCCCTTGGACGAGGGAAAACCCATGCATGCACCTTATTTGATGTGGGGAAGGGGGTTCTTGGAATATTCCACTTTTAATAATTGACCCCCTTTAACCCCTTTTTACATAGATTTTTGTCATTTTTTACTCCCAAAGGGACCTAAAATGTCATGCATGTAGCTAGGGACATGCCAACTGACTCATATTTTGACATCGAATCCTAAGGACTTAGACACCAACTTGAGGCACTTATATTATAACATAGTTTGGCTTTGGAGGTGTGAGTGAAAAAACCAGGATAAACTCTAATCACTAGGATCTAAGTTCATATCGGTAAAACAACCACTCCAAAGTAGCCATAATACAAATGACTCACTCGAGCTAGCCCTTTTACACATGTAATGGATGCCAAAATTTTACAAACAACTTCCTTTGACCATGACAAAGGAAGTGCAAAGTACAACTGGGTATAAGACTTCCTGATGGGGGACTAGAAGGTCTTTGTCTGGCTGATGTCTTATGTATGTTCATCATCCTATGCAAACTGAGTGGTAACAATATGCACATACAAAAACACCTTAATGAACATACAAAAATGTTGTATGGACACTTTGATGCAAGACAAAAGAGGATCTCATATTTGGAAGCTGCTTAAAACTGTAGCTCATCTAATACAACCCAACTAACTTGGATATTGGACAATGGCAAGGAAATTAAAATCAGATAGGATAACGTAATGGTAAAACCTCCTATAGAGAGCAATATAAATCTTCAACTACTTAAAGAATGAATGCATAGACATGGAATGGTTACTTAAATGATATCTCTATTTGGTCAAACAATGGAGAGATGGATAGGATGGTCTAAACTTATGCCCCCCATCAATCTCCCCCTATACTTCCCAATCTCATTGCTTCTCTTTCTAGTTGTGCTCCAATCAATTCCTCAACACCAAACTCCAAATCATGGGGATGGCATGGACATATAGTAAAAAAATCTATCTAAAGGAGCTTTTGGGTTATCCTCTCTCTCAGTGTGTCGGCATATGGAAATGTGTTTGGAATGGAGACTGCCTTCTAATGGGTTATGATAAATGGGAAACTCTTGATTGTCAAAAATCTTCTTAAAAAGGGAATCTAAAGACCCTTCCAATGTGCCTTGTGTCAAGAAGAAGAAAAACATCAGAGGCATCTCTTCTTTGATTGCACCTACACCAAATCTATTTGGCAATTGCCTTTTGCAAAACTATGTGACAAGATGACCATGCCTCTCAATTGGAAATAAATGTTTAGCCTTTTGCATTTGTGATACAAATGGTCCTTCACCAACAAGCCAAACCTCTAGAGGGCTTGGCAAGTCTTGATAAAATATATATGCTAGAAAGTAACAAAGCGATTTTTCAACAACAACTAGAGAATTCAACGATAACAATAGCAAAGGCCAAGAGTCTTATGGTTATAAGTATCAAGGAAAGGAGTATGAAAATACACAACATCCAAAAGCTTGACTAACAAGAGAAACAATGGTGGGAAGATCTTCAATAGGAAGACTTTTTGCCCTTTAAATCAATCTACTTTAATTCAAGTACATCTCAATCATGGAAAACTCGATTACAAGAAGAATTCGAGGAGTGGCAAAATAATCAATAAAAGCACATACTTTTTTTGATGAAGTCGAGAAAGGAAACCCAAAGGTGGCAGGTGTGGGGAGTCATTCTTGATCTCGAAGGAACTTAGGAAATGACCTATGAGTGGGGCCTTGGAACAACTACCACCCATATGACACAAGCATTGGAACTTCTTCAGGGCTTAATTCTCACTTATTTAATTAAGGTAACCTTCCTTACTACCATTGGAGAATCAACATTGATTATTAATCTTGCTCACTCTTCAAAATCCCCAATAAATTGCATTCATGCTCATATCTTGGCTAGAATTAGGCAAGAGAAAGACAACTTCAAGACATACAATTCCTTCATGTATTAAGAAACAACTGTGAAGAAGACAAACATGCTAACAAGTCCACAAGATTGAAATCGTGAGAAATTAAAAAAATGGTTTGGTATTAATTTCTTACATACCTTAAGATGGTTATGTTTGCCAAAATTGTTGTCATGAGGTGTCAATCAATTAAATGCAAAAATGAACCACATATAAAAGAACATCAAATGGGCTCACATGAACCAATTTATTCCCGCATTCACTTTGAATTGGCATATTCAAGATATGATGGGTGAGAATTGGGAATAACATGGGATATTTGCCATGAAAAATGGGAGAGGAGGCTTGCAACAACCTATTGAATCAACAAATCTGCATGGTCTCGGGTGGTTTCTCCGTGGTAATCCCATGTCTAGTTGGAAATTTGTTGGTGAATAACTCCTTTAATAATTGGCATTTGAATTATATGGTCATTTGGGCATAGTTTGGCAGTAGACTTGAGGCTCAAACCAATAATTATGTTGATTTATGTAGCCATAGTTGGGTGGAGGGAATAGTAGAGGTTTTAGAGGTACACTGGTGCAACCATGTATGCCCTATCACTATGATATGTGACTATAAACTTTGTTAAGGAAATCTTTCTCTCTTAGGTTTTCATCATCTAGTTAGAACAAGCCTTGGGACAAAGGTTAGAGATTGGCACTACTTAGTGACTCTCCCTCTAGATGAGGTTGTGGTTTATTGGAAATTATTGTTGTAGTGAATTTGAGACCACTCCCTGAACTCCTATTCTTTAAGGACTCCATCTTGAAAATCAATTATGGGAATAAGATGGTGTTTTATTTTAGTCCTAATTAAGTTATTTAGTTGGTAATTATTTTTGCTTAGCAATTGTTCTTGTTTGGAAAATGATGGACTCTCCAGGGTATAATGCCAATCTAAATAGGGATATCCAAGAAATTTGTAGGGATCTCCATCGAAATGAAGATCTAATCAACAAGAATAGGACATCCATTTTCCTAATCACTACCAAGAGTCATGGTAAGGAACATATATATACTACCCAAAATTATGTAATGGTGATATTGGCACAACAAAGAATGCAAATTCAAATTTTGGAAGCAAAGACAAAAATGCTTAGAAATATGGTTTGTAATTTGAGTGAACGATGCCATTCCACGACATCCAACCCAATAATTTCAATGGCATCAAACCAAAGGAATATCCAAGGGGAATTAATTGTCATATAAAAGCCAGATGCGATAGAGTTGGACCAAATGGAAACACAAGCCCCCCACACAAAGCTTACAACAAGCATACTTTTCTTTAAATTTCTATGTTTTGTAAATCAAGTCTTATACTAGGAGTTTTTGGTATGACTTATATCCATAGACATTTTAAAAAATCCTTTGCGGAAGATGATAAACAAATGGTAGATATAGTTTTAGAACTTGGTTTTGAGAAATTTTGTCAAACACGATGCTTCTTATTTTGTATTTTCATGTTGACCAACTAAATTATAGCATTTTGTTAATACAAAACATAGCAACTATTATTGTTTTTTTAAGGAATCAACCATCTTCTACTGTTAGGCCAATAGTGTAAGAATTTTATTTTTTTTAACTGAAACGGTTAAAATATATTGAAAAAATAGAAAAAATGTTTGAGTCATGGCTAATGCCAAATCCAACTGAGTACATTATTCAAGAAATCTGGGTGATTTTTGTTCTGAGATCTGAAAACGTCTCAATTCAATATTCATCATATGATCTACTTTTTTCATATGATTGTATTGTAATAGAAATTTAATGAAGATCTATGAAGTAACTACTCTGTAACCAATTATTTTTGTATGTTGAATTCAATTGTGCAATTTTCTTTGCAAAATTCTTTTCAAACATAGGTTTCGTTTGGTGATTTGACTTGCTAAGTATCGATTCTATTGCTTGGTGTTCAACATTCTTCACATCTATCCCACTAATATCCTGTAAAATGAAAATTGATTTTGTGGCCAATTATCATTATGCTCTAAGTTCTTCTTTGCATAATTTCTTTATCCGTTGGAATTGAATGGAGGTTGCCTTGTTGAGTACCAATATCGGTGTCAAGTGATCGACAATCATTACATCCTTTCCACATATGAGCTATGAGATGAGAGTATCTCGATTCTTTACTTAGAGGCCATGTAACTGATTCACTCTATACATTGAAAATGTAT
The DNA here is from genome assembly GCA_027924585.1 of Larix kaempferi. Lineage (NCBI taxonomy): Eukaryota > Viridiplantae > Streptophyta > Pinopsida > Pinales > Pinaceae > Larix > Larix kaempferi. The sequence continues at coordinate 6,737,980 of BSBM01001153.1, forward strand.
GTTAATTCTCTTTGTGTGATTCTCATCAATCGTTGAATGCGTTTGATGGGTGGTCTTGTTGGTTACCAGTTCTCATGTTGTATGTCGATTTTCTTGGTGAATTCCAATCGTTCTGGGTTCCATTAGTCTTGCAGGGTCTACAAAATGTGATATGATCTCAGGGGATGTGATGGTAATTTGTTTCCCCACTTGAGAATTCAATTTTCCCGGATGCAAAACTGGTTGCTGCTTTTGCTTCCACATCTGCTTCATGATTCAGACTTCTTACGATGTGAAATGATTTGAAGTGCTTAAAATATTTTGCAATTTGCTGAATCTGGCACATTATCCTATCAATTTCTAGGTTTTTGTAATCTGTACATGAATTGAAAGCCTTGATTATGACAAGGGAGTCTCCAAATAACTGTAAATTTTCAATTTTTAGCGATTTGGCAGCATTTTAGAAGGGCTAATGCCTCTACTAAATTGTTTGAACATATTCCCAATTCCCATCTGTATCTAATTATTAGTGCTCCTCCGTCAAATAATAAGACCCCCCCTCCTCCTGCCAAACCGAGATTTCTTTTGGATGCACCGTCGAAGTGCAGACTGTCCATGGGTTGGTTGTTTCTCCAAGCTTGAAAATCAGAATTGGAAAGTCTGATTTGCCAGAGTGGAAGCTTTCGACAATTTCAGCCTATTTCTTTTCTGGTATTTGAGTGAAAAGTACCGATCCACTTTAATTTAGTTGTGGTGAGGTTTGTATCGGTTCTGAGACTGGATTGATTCAAGCATTCAATAAGCAAGCCTTTTGCTTTTCCAACGACTTGTAAGGAAGTGGGACGTGAGTCTTGAAAAATTGCTTTGTTTCTGACGATCCAAATTTTCCAACAAGTGAATTTAGGAATGGTAATCCAAATTTGTAGCCAGAGTTTCTTTTTCAATAGGGGGAATGATAGGTGGATTTCCAATCTTTGAGAAGGCAGGTGATGGTGCCGAACGTTGGCATTGTTATGTCGAGTTCATGAAGCATGTGATCCCAAACTTGTTTTGAAAACGGGCAATTCAGAAATAAGTGATCTAGTGATTCAGAGTTTTTATGGCATAAAGGGCACCAATGTGGCCCGGTAAAACCTCTTTTGAATGAGATTGTCTCCAATGAATACCTTCGATGAGCGAGAGTCCACATGAAGAAGTTTACCTTGGGAAGTCCAAATGGATTCCATACCATTTCCCATGTGCCTTTTCTTTATACTTCGTGATTTTGAAGAGCACTGAAACCAAAAGCAATGGTGTACTTTCCTTTTGGGCCCCAACCATGTTCATCTTTTATCCTGGAGATGAGTTGGAGCGCAACCAATCAAGCTTTCGAATAGGAGAATTCTGGATGGTTCTAAATTGGCTAGGATTGATAATTTTTTCCAACTATGCCAAATGCCGGAGGATTCCCAGGTGCTGAGATCACTTAATGTTCTAATTTCTTGCTGAGCAAGACAATGATCTATGTCATGAACATCTTGATTATTCTGGATTTGTTCATTTCCCATTATTTTATCTGAAAAAATGTTTATATCTTTCCCATTTTTGGGGACCCAATAGAGATCTTGAGAGAAGAAATTCCAAGCGACTCTGCATAGGGACCAAATTGAGAAGCCCTTGGAAACCGGATTGCTATCAAGGCATCTGAGATTATTACCTATTAAATATTTCTTCTTTAATAGTTGACTGGCCCAGTGGTGTCTGTTATGTAGAATTTTCCAAAGGATTTTTCCTCCCATTTTCGTATTTTCCTGGAGGGGATCTCAAATCTTTAGCCCACCTGAATGTTTTGGTTGTTTGATGGTGTTCCAATTAACCAAGTGTATTTTGTGCTCGTTGATTTTCCCTCCCGTCTAGAGGAAATCTCTCAGAAGTTTGCTTATGTGCTCTGTCACTCCTTTGGGTGCTAGCAGAAGAGAGGATTGGTAGATTGGAAGCATTGTGAGAACTGATTTTAGTAGGATCAGTTTTCCAGCTTTCTTGAGCCATTGTCCTCCCAATGTCCTTATTTTGGATTTGATTTTGCAAATTATATCTTCCCAATTCCCTGAATTTGAATGTCCTTGTGTTATTGGGAGGCCTAAATATTTAAATTTTTCCCATTGCTTGTGGAGTTTGATCCCAAGGATTCGGGCAATATTGATTGCGGCGGTTTTGTTTAAATTCCACCCATAGGCCGCGCTCTTGTGGAAGTTAATATTACCTCCAGAGGATTTGCAATAGAAAGCCATGTTTTGCTTAAAATATCAAGCTATTATGGAGGAGATCCCTCCTAGCAAGAGGGAATCGTCGACAAAGAGGGTGTGATTAAGGGGCATGGAATTAGAGGCTAAGTTGAGGCCTGACAGGAGTCCAATTCTAAGGTTGGAGTTTAGCTTTCAACTGAGGGAATCAACCAAAATAATGTATAAGAAGGAAGACAAGGGACATCCTTGTCAAATTCCACGGGTGGCTTGGAAAAATGGTGGGGGAGTCATTTACTAAAGGAGCAATCCAGGGACTTTTTATGTAGGCTGAGATCCATTTTATGAAGGAATCTCCAAAACCAAAGTTTTTCATGATTTTAAGAAAGAAGGAATGCTTGACACGATAGAAAGCGTTGGCCATTTCGAGTTTGATCAACATACCTTTTTCCTTGCGAGTTTTGTTGGAGTGGATGGCCTCCTGAACTAGGATGACATTGTCGAGAATTTGTCTTCCTTGTAGGAAGCCTCCTTGATTGTCCGAGATGATTTTAGCAAGAAGAGGATTCATCCTATTTTCCAGCATTTTGGATATGATCTTGTAGGATGAATTGCATGATGCAATTGGACGAAATCTATCAAAGGTGTTGGGTTTGGTCTCTTTTGGGATGAGAGGGAGGAAGGTGGAGTTAGTGCAGCCGCTGATCTTTGATTTTGAGTGAAAGTCTCTAACCATTCTCATGTAATCCTTTCTGATGTGTTGCCAAGATGCTTTGTAAAAGAGAATAGAGTAACCATCAGGCCCCGGGGCTTTGTAAGGGTCGAAAGACCATATTGCGTTGATGACTTCCTTCTTTGTAAATGGCTTGAGAAGGTTGGCGTTATCTTCAGTCATGATATTCTTCGGTATGTGATCAAGGAGGATTTTCTCTCCTTCCTCTCCATCGCTATTTTCTTCCATAAAGAGATTTGAAAAGTGATTATAAGCTGCGATCTTGATGTCTTCGTATCTTTTGAAAGTCGATCCATTGTCAATTTTTATTTATGAGATGTGATTAATGGATTTCCTTGCTTTGGTCTGCTTGTGAAAATATGCAATGTTCCTATCGCCTACCTTGAGCCAAGTTCTACGAGATTTTAATCTCCACAATTATTCTTCTCTTCGGAATGCTTTGTAGGCTTTAACTTGATGACTGGCTTCTTTCTTTAACCTAGTGTTGTTAATTGGATTTTCATCCATCAAATTTTGAATTGATTCTAATTCATTGGCAACCTTCTTTCTGAAATTTGGGGATGCACAATTGGTTTTGGCCCATTTTTTTAAAGATTTTTTGGTGATAATGAGTTTCTGCTCGCATACGTATCTTGGGGAGCTGGCTATAGGAGTTCTCCAGATATTGTCCAATATGTCCCAGAAACTGTTGTATTCTAGCCATTGAGGGCTGAATCTAAAAGCAATCAGACCGAGGTATTCGTCTTCTTGAATTTGGAGAAGGATCAGTTTATGATCCGAAGATAAGTTTGCCATAATTTTTGATATTACAGTCTGTCCTTCGGTCAAGAGACTACTCTGAACGAGGAATCTATCGAGCCGGGCCATGATATTTCCTTTACATAGTCGCTTGTTGGACTAGGTAAATTTTCCTTTCATAGGTTTGATGTCAAGTAGATCCCATGTCTGGATGAGGGTTTCAATTTGAGGTCTGAATATGTCATTTCCGATAAGGTCTCCCTTTTTTTCAGTATTGGAGAGAGTTATGTTCATATCGCCAGCTAGAATGATATTTTGTGGATTGTAAGCATCCAAAAAATCTTCCAAAAGCTTCCAACAATATTTTTTTTCAGAGTGTAGGTTAGGAACATACAAGTTAAAGAGATCAATTTGAATGTTTCTTTGGGTATGAGTGAGGTTGTCATGTCCCAAATTTTGAATTGGGTCACAATGGCCTAATCACATTAACCATATTCATGAGAGTTTGTAAAATTGATGTTAAGGGTCAAATAATTGCCAAGGAGGAAAATTACTAGTTTCCTAGGTTTGGGGTGGAAGCTTTGGGATTTGGAATAAGGGGGATAATAAATGATATTTAGAGATTAGAAGGGTTCAAGTATTTAATAAATAGAGTGAATAAAGAAATTCAAGAGAAATCCTAGGTGACAAATGGTTTTGGAGACATATGGAGGATGTGGAACCCACACTAGCTTGATTTTTCATAGTACATGGTATCTCTCTTTTGCAAATTCGAATTAATGGGAATGTGAACACTCTTGGGTGAGTTGGTAAGTCATAAAACATGTCATTGAGCATCTTAGGTTGAATTGGGAAGGATTGGTAACCTCCATGGAAGATAAAGAGTTAAAGTGGAAGTTTGTGGACACTTGGGCTAGATTCCCTAGCCCCTATGACACCAATGATGGAGCATCTATGACAACTATGACAAATTGCAGACCTGACCTCTGACATTTGCCCACTATGACATGTCAGCCGCAAAAATAGGCTCAAGGAAGGTGAATTTGGGAGTTGGAGAAGCCAAAGAGACTCAAAATCGAATTTGGGAGAAGATGGAAGGTTGGAACTAGGAGACAAGTGGCAAATGTGGAATATTTCCTAAATGGAAATCTATTGAATCTATTGAGAGGATTTCGACCCTTAGAGGGATAATGTTGGTTATAAAATGTAGAAATGAAGTATGAGAATGGCTTTTGATTATTTGTAGAATTTGGAATTGCATTTGTGTAGAGGGAGAGCTAGTGGATGAGTAGTTTCTTTCCTTAGCCAATTTCAAGGGTGAAAGATTCCCATCCAAGTTGGTAATTGGAAAGGCCATTCAGACCTTTCATTTGGAGATTTAATGGAGTCTTTATTTGCATGTGTAAGCTACAGGGAAGCTCATGGTTTCTTCTATTGCATCTCACTCCTTCAACCATTTCCGTTTTTGATAGCATATTCTTGATCCTTGAGGGAGGGCGTTTTTGGTGAGCTATTGTACTCTTTGGGGGAGCTTCTAATGCCCCATTTATTTTTTAATATGAATTAAATATTCTGTTCTTCATCTCCAAAAAGTTTCAGGTCGAAATTCCAAGTAGAAATGTATAAATCTCAATTTTAATGAAAGAACAGTGCCATTTCCCCACTACCTTGTTGTGAATCAATGTAATGCTGATGATTTCGAATGAATGGATGATTATATGATATATTTGTGATAAATATACTGCCATGGATGTCTTCTACAAGTTTCATGTACTGTACTTGAGCATTTGAAGCATTTTTACTCAGTTTAGTTGTATTGGGAGGTGAAATAGTGCCATTTCCCCAAGGGTCGAATTTGGGATTTTTGCAGTTGAATGGGAGAGGGTGAGAACAGTTGTAATAAACAATTAATGGTGCATATGAGACCTTAATAACATACTTAACACATTATATACCTCTATTCATAAATTTGAGTGGGTTTGGAGGCATTTGGGAAGCCATTTTGAATACTTACCTCAGGGGGATTTGAACCCCAAATTATTAGTAAAATTGCATACTTGGTCCAGAATCTTATGAGAGTTTGCAGAGGTATTTTGGTGGCCATATGTCATCAATAAATATCATATTCAAGTACTAATATCATTCATACACATTCCTTGAATATTTGAAGGGATTTGGAGTCAATTTGAGACCTAGAGACCAATACTAGTCAAAGGGAAATCACTAGTAAAGTTACCTACATTGATCAGAATTGAAAGAGGATTTGTAGAAGTATTTTAAAGGTCCAAAGGCATCCCTGAAACACATATTTATGTTCTAATATCATTCATATACCTTCTTAGAAGATTTGGGATCATTTGGGGCAAATTTGGGACCTAGAGATCAAAACTAGTCAAAGGTCAAACTAGGGAAAAAAGTGAAAAATTGTCATTTTAATAAAATTCCTAACAAGGGACATTACAGTGGTACCAGAGCATGATCTTGGCACCTGATGTGGTCTAATATTCATGAGTAAAAGAATCCAGGTACCACCATTAGATATTGAAACCAAAAGTGCTTTTGTTGAAGAGGAAAAAAAAAAAAAGTAGGAGAAGAAGAGCAAATTTTTTGAGGAAACTATGACTAGGGATGAAAAGGGAGCCTCATATGATGGTGATGAGCATATAAAAATTATGAAAACAATATTTGAATATATGACCAAGCAACTTAAGGAAGGATTCGAATTGTTTTCTATTGAACTTGTGGAAAAAATTATTGATTTTAAGAAAACCAAGGGGCAAAATGCATCAACTTGCTTGAAGGAGCAAAAGGAAGAGATATCACAAGATCATGAAGAAGATTCTATTGAAAATATGGAATATCATTTTGAGACACCTTCTATCTTAGACATGAACCAAAGAGCATCTACTGATGGATGCTTAAACTATGAAGGAGTACCTACTGATGGGTGCTCACACCTCTATGTTGGTGACATAGAGATCACTTTTGAAAGTGTTGCTGCAAGCCCAAGTTCCATTAAGCATGATAATGAAGACCTTGCAGCAGTTGAAGAAGAACCAAGATCAACTTCTCCATCACCACTTGAGCTTCATGAAGTTGGTCTAAGAAAAAATGAAGAAGATGAGGAGGTTCATTTGCAAGAGCCTCATTTTCTTGAAGGGTCCTTAAAGATGAATGAAAAGAAGATCCAAGAGTCCCTCAGCATTCTCCATGACACTCAAGCATTGGTGTCAAATTCTTGTTGGAGAGCTACTTCATTGGAGGAAACATCCTTCCTTGAAGACATGGAGAAGATTCAAAGAGCAATGTGCCACATCAAAGGTAATTTCATGTCTTTGCTTTTTGATAGAAACCATTTGTTTGAGATTAATGAATTGTTACATGATGCATACTTGAAGAATAATGAGGATAATCATAAGCTCACAATTCAAAATGAGCAACTTCTTAAAAGTTGCAAGATACTTGTTTTTCCTCCTATGTTTCAGATTGTCAAATGGTAGATTGTTTGGAGGATTCTCATGACATGGTGGATCATGAGAAAGGTGGAAATTTGAATGTTCTCGATGTGTTTGAAAATGAACTTGAAGAGATCCAAACACTTGATGTGGTGGAAGAGGAACTTGAATTGCCTCTTGATGAAGGTTATGCAATTTTTAAAGAAGAGCATGATTCCTTTACATTGGAACCAAACTATGACAAAGAGTTCATACTTTTGAAGGAGCTGCATGATACTACCCCTATGGATCCTTCCCATGATGAAACATCTGCACTTTTTTATCATTTGGGTGAGTTAGTTCATTCTCCTACATCCTACAATTCCATGTTTTGCAACATTAGTCTCAATGAAGTATGGGTGAAAGGGTTCTTTTTGATGGTGCCACATGAGGAGTATGGAACTCCTATATTTAACTTTTATGATGACATGGTTGGAGCACATTCTTATTCACATTTGCAGCAGCATCATTTGTCACTTTATGATGATTCACATTTACATGGATGCACCTATGATATGGATTTGAGTAACTTGAAGACTCATGGTTTTTCTTGCTCAACACTGGGTTCATTTGATGTTAGAGGAACTTAATCCAACACTTGGGTGAATAGATTTATGATGGGAGAAAATTTTTGTTGGCAGCCACATACTTTGTTACATCTTTATTATTATCACATTCATGGATGTATGGGTGAGACTTCTTTGAGTCATTTGAAGTCTCCTTATTTTTTCTGCTCATTATTTGGTTCCGATTTTAGTGGAGTTTCTTCATTCACTTCTTGGATGAAAGAATACATGGTTGAATATTTTGATGCATATCACATCATTTTGGAGCAGCATTATAGGACATGGGATCCTCACCTATGTCATTGGAGCAGATTTGATTGGTCACTTGAAGCTTGTATGCACTTGGAAAATGGTGGTCTACTTGCTTGGAGGTATAAGCACTTTCATGATTCTTTGATGAAGCACCTTCTTGATGTACATTTCATTATGTAGTCATGTACTTTGATGATATATATTTTGTACTCATGATGCTTGGAAGAATGAATACAAGAAAATGGGATCCATAAATCATCTTATCTGATGGTATGGGTTGGAGAGCACTCTTCATTTTTGGGGTGCAATATAAGCAATGGGACCCTGGAATAATTTTTATCTCATTGGTTTCAAATTTTTTGGGGAAACAAGCAGTATGGGAGATGAATTTCCCACTTAATAAAGTGATTTTTATCAGAGTAGTACAGCAGCAAGCATGGTGGTTCCTCTCTAAAATCTTCATGGAAACTCAAAGACTCAAGGTTGGGCAATTCAATGGCAACTTCAAAGAATTATACAAAAAACAGGTTCTTCAACACCCATGTTTGAAATTGCTTGAGGACAAGCAATATTGGGAAGGGAGGATTTGTCATGTCCCAAATTTGGAATTGGGTCACAATGGCCTAATCACATTAGCCATATTCATTAGAGTTTGTAAAATTGATGTTAAGGGTCAAATAATTGCCAAGGAGGAAAATTACTAGTTTCCTAGGTTTGGGGTGGAAGCTTTGGGATTTGGAATAAGGGGAATAATAAATGATGTTTAGACATTAGAAGGGTTCAAGTATTTAATAAATAGAGTGAATAAAGAAATTTAAGAGAAATCCTAGGTGACAAATGGTTTTGGAGACATATGGAGGATGTGGGACCCACACTAGCTTGATTTTTCATAATACACGGTATCTCTCTTTTGCAAATTCGAATTAATGGGAATGTGAACACTCTTGGGTGATTTGGTAAGTTATAACACATGTCATTGAGCATCTTAGGTCGAATTGGGAAGGATTGGTAACCTCCATCGAAGATAAAGAGTCAAAGTGGAAGTTTGTGGACACTTGGGCTAGATTCCCTAGCCCCTATAACACCAATGATGGAGCATCTATGACAACTATGACAAATTGCAGACCTGACCTATGACATCTGACCACTATGACATGTCAGCCCCAAAAATAGGCTCAAGGAAGGCGAATTTGGGAGTTGGAGAAGCCAAAGAGACTCAAAATCAAATTTGGGAGAAGATGGAAGGTTGGAACTAGGAGACAAGTGGCAAAGGTGGAATATTTCCTAAATGGAAATCTATTGAATCTATTGAGAGGATTTTGACCCTTAAAAGGCTCATGTTGGTTATAAAATGTATAAATGAAGTATGAGAATGGATTTTGATCATTTGTAGAATTTGCAATTGCATTTGTGAAGACTGAAGAGGGAGAGCTAGTGGATGACTAGTTGCTTGTCTTAGCCAATTTCGAGGGTGAAAGATTCCCATCCAAGTTGGTAATTGGAAAGGCCATTCAGACCTTTCATTTGGAGCTTTAATGGAGTCTTTATTTGCAGGTGTAAGCTATAGGGAAGCTCATGGTTTCTTCTATTGCAACTCACTCCTTCAACCATTTCCAGTTTTGATGGCATATTCTTGATCCTTGAGGGGGGTCGTTTTTGGTGAGCTATTGTACTCTTTGGGGGAGATTATAATGCCCCATTTCTTTTGTAATATGAAGTAAATACTCTTTTCTTCATCTCCAGAAAGTTTCATGTCGAAATTCCAAGTAGAAATGTATAAATCTCAATTTTAATGAAAGAACAGTGCCATTTCCCCACTACCTTGTTGTGAATCAATGTAATGCTGATGATTTCGAATGAATGGATGATTATATGATATATTTGTGATCAATATACTGCCATGGATGTCTTATACAAGTTTCATGTACTGTACTTGAGCATTTGAAGCATTTTTACTCAGTTTAGTTGTATTGGGAGGTGAAATAGTGCCATTTCGCCAAGGGTCGAATTGGGGATTTTTGCAATTGAATGGGAGAGGATGAGAATAGTTGTAATAAACCATTAATGGTGAATATGAGACTTTAATAACATACTTAACACCTGACATACCTCTGTTCATAAATTTGAGTGGGTTTGGAGGCATTTGGGAAGCCATTTTCAGTACTTACCCCATGGGGATTTGAACCCCAAATTATTAGTAAAATTGCATAATTGGTCCAGAATATTAAGAGAGTTTCTAGAGGTCTTTTGGTGGCCATATGTCATCAATAAAAATCATATTCAAGTTCTAATATCATTCATACACCTTCCTTGAATATTTGAAGGCATTTGGAGTCAATTTGAGACCTAGAGGCCAATACTAGTCAAAGGGAAATTACTAGTAAAGTTACCTACATCGATCAGAATTGAAAGAGGATTTGTAGAAGTATTTTAAAGGTCCAAAGGCATCCCTGAAACACATATTTATGTTCTAATATCATTCATATACCTTCTCAGAATATTTGGGATCATTTGGGGCAAATTTGGGACCTAGAGATCAAAACTAGTCAAAGGTCAAACTAGGGAAAAAAGTGAAAAATTGCCATTTTAATAAAATTCCTAACAAGGGACATTACAGAGTTCCGTGAAGATCCAGTGTTGAGTGGAAAAGGAGTTGTGTAACTGGAATTTGTCTAAATACCAGAGGGTTTCTACGCCATGGTGTGATGACTGACTCAAACCATGCAAATGCATATGAATAAAATAAGCCTTTCCTTTCAATGAATGCTAGCTAAGGTAAGGAGAGAGTTCTTTCAGACTATAACTACTCTTTCAAATTAAATGAATCCAACAAGTGTTCAAGTTCATTCATGGGACCTCAAGGAGAGCTTCAGATTATATACTCAAGTCATGCAAATGAATTCATCACATAAAACAATGTGATAATAAATATAAGGAATTGTACATATCCATGTTCATAATTCTCTAGGAACTTATAACATTCTTCAATAATTGCACAGGCGAAGGTCACAGTTGGATCCAACTACATATTTTCCCCAGTTATGTGTGGACTTTAAGTAGCATTTGTCGGTATGCTGTGCATGCAGACAACAGTTTAAATGATGAAATGACATACACACTACTTATACCAAGACCGAAAGTTTAATTAGAATTTCTATCTATGGTGGACACGTGTGCTAGTTTTAATTTCTAAATTAGCTTTCTAAGACAAATTTACAAGGAGATGACAAGAAGGAAAGCATGTTTATGAACAATATCACACAAATATATATGAAGGTATAGGAGTAGCTTGAGAAAATCCAACAAATAACACAAGGCCATACATGACCAACATCAGGAATAATATAAGTTCCATGTTGGAGATAAGGTATAGCTTCACCTATGCAAGGAAGATTGCAAGGACCAACAAAGAGGCCCAAGCCTCTTAGATATGGACCATTTGACATTGTTGAACATATAAATGAGAATACTTTTGTGTTGAGGCTTCCTTCGTATATGCAGATGAGTTTTGTGGTGAACGTGGAGTAATTGAAGTTGTTCGAGCCATCCATGTCAGATGGAGATGATGATCAACAGATTCTTCCAATTTTTTAAGACCTTGCCCCTCACACACTTGTGAAGTTGAAATAAGACATAGTGTTGCAACATAAAGAATAGGTAACCTGTAGAGAATGAAAAGAACTGTGGAAAATTGGCCTCAAGGGATAGACTCTAAGAAAAGTGAAATTATATGAGAAGAACCATACTAAAAGCAAGTTCCCTCATCTATCCTTGGAAACTTTTGGGAACCAAAAACCTCCCAATGGGGAAGTTTGATTTGAAATTGGATCCCAATAACAATGGCTTCAGGAGCAGACTCAACAAAGATTGGAAAGGCTATGTTGAGTTAAGAACAAGGAAAAAGATATAGTGGTGGCATGAAGGACCCCATGTCATTGCTAATGGTGTCTAGCCTTGCATAAAGAAAACACTCCAATGTTAGAATGAGATATTTATCTCATTCACTCGTCAAATATAAGTGACATGTAGGAAAACATTTATGTCATGTATTAAATAATATAAAAGGAAAAATTGCTCCTTAAATGTATGAAAAGGAGAAAAGACAAAGAGGAATGTCATTGCTAATGGTGTCTAGCCTTGCATAAAGAAAACACTCCAATGTTAAAATGAGATATTTATCTCATTCACTTGTTGAATAGAAGTCACATGTAGGAAAACATTTCTCTCATGTATTAAATAATATAAAAGGAAAAATTCCTCCTTATATGTATGAAAGGGAGAAAAGACAAAGAGGAAGCTAAAGGGTTGGGGACACTTGGCCTTCTAGCTATCCCTGGGCTAGATCTCTTCCTATTTACTTCATTCCAAAGATGAGAGAGGGGTTCTTTGGCATAGAATAGGAGTGCTACTATCCAAGTTCCCATATGAGTATTGGCTAACAAGGCCATGATAGCTACCCATGTACAAGTGAGAAATCAACAAATATTTATTAATCCCATGAGAAAAACAACAATCTCAAAGAAGTAAATTAAGATGATTAGGGTGACATGCAACCTCTTATTACAAAGAGAGAAGAATGCTCTTCACCATAGTTCAAACAAGACAAAACATGGAGACTCCAATAAGAATTTATGACAAAACCTATGCCAATAACTTCTAAAATACAATCAATTGAAATAAAAATGCCAAAATCCTAAAATACAAATTTCTTTTACATGCAAAATGCAAAGTTTCTTTACTGTGAAAAATGACAAATGTAGAAATCTTGTAAACACAAGCTAATCATTTTGAACTTGTGTCTCCTCCTTCACACACAAACCCCACATGCCAACTCTACAACATAAAACATGTGAACACAATGTGCATGACCAGTATGTGAAGCTTAGAATCTGCACAGAGTATCATATATGAGTTTGACATAACAAAGAAAATAACAATAAAAGTGTACATTGTTATTTGTTGTATTATAAGAAGAAGTTAAATTTATTTATAACAAAATTAGAAAGTCTTAACACAAAATAATTTGATGCTATATTAGGCTAAACATAAACATTTGATGGTATATTAGGCTAAACATAAACATACCAGCATGTGGATAAGTCAACGTACATAAACTTAAATAGCTAGCTGTATGTAGTAAATTTCCCATAAGTCAAAAATACTGTGGCATTGAAGCTATGGGTGTTGTTATCACCAAAATCTTATCTGTCAAATGTAAAGTCTTAGCACTTATTATGGAGGTAAACTCAAGGTAACTTAAAAGCAGGGTTTCTGTCACTGATGCTTTACCATCTCTGCACAGGCTAACAATGATAATCTCTGCACATTTTCAATCTACATAGAACAACCGGGGACCACCTAATGAAACATTTTTGTTGATCCTATTTGTCTCAAACACTTAGGGAAAAGACACAATCCACATGAATAATGGAGAAACATTAATTCATCAATAGAGCCATAGTTTCAACATTAATACTACAATTTCATTAATTAAATAGGTTCGAACTAGGAAAAATGAATTGTCAGTCCTACTTACAAATTTGTAGCATCTACATTTTCAACCATCTTTCTGGCTGATGAGAAGCATAATAGCTTCCATGGGAAATGACAAAGAGGTGAGGGTGCCTAATCTTGTGAGCTCTTTGGACCTTTCTCAAAGGGTAAGTTCTGCATTCAATGGAGGAGATCATAATAGAAGGGTATAGCCACATAAGTGCCATCACGGGGGTTCTGATTCACACACAAGAAAAACAAAATTACAATACCAAATTAGAGATTTAAACTCTGGATTGGACCCCATAAAAATTAGGGCATCGTACTCACTGATTTGGGAGGCTCCATTGCTTCTTCTCAGAGTTGCTCCACTCTGGCTCAGTCTCAAATGCACGACCACAATCCCAATTTCCACGAGCAGGCTCAATATCCTCTGCTAACAGCTCAGTACCGGACTCAAATGCAGGGAACCACAATCAAATTTGCATGTGAAGGGTGAATATCCTCTTCTCACAGCTCAACAAAGGTCACAGAAAGGTCACTGCGGGAGGTAAAAATACAACAAATAATACAAACAATAACACAAATAATTAAAAATTTAACCACAAGATCAGGATCGAAATATAATCAATCTAGGTTATTTTTGTTTAGAGGTTAAAAGAAGACCTTATATCAAGCTATTTTACTTGTATAGAGATGTATTTTCTTAGACATACCAGGACTTGAAGGTGTATGACACAATAATGATTCAATAGGTGATACCATTGAAGAAAACAACTAATCCCTTTCAATAAAAGATGTGAAAGGTTCATCCATCATTAGAACTGTTGATGCAAAAGGATCAGTTGAAGAAGTTGCTAGATGCAAACATTATGTTTCCAATGCACCATTAGCCATGAATTGAAAACCTTGTACATGTTAAGGAACAAGAGTGGTGAAAATAGGCCTTGTGTCAATTTTAGAAACCTTAAGTAAGCATAAGAGAAATATAATTATCGAGTTCCACCTATGGATTCAATTTTGAAACTTGTAATGAGATCTGTAATGCTCACTCTAGGATGTATTTTTGGGATCTAATCAAGTTCTTGTCTCAAATGAAGATAGATCGAAAATTGCTGTCAACAACAAATGGAGCAATTCATGTGTAATGGATATATCTTTCATAGGCCTTATAAATCAAAATATACTTGTCTAAATGGACAATATTGAAATTAAAGCTATTTTTAATAGATGTAGAAAATATGGGATCACACTACATCCCAATAAAACCATTTTCATTATTGCATAAGGAAAATTACTTGGGCATATCATATCAAAATACATGATATTGGTATATTAAAAAAGAATAAAACCTATAACATTCTATCCCATTGCCACACAACAAGGCATTGATGTAATCATTCTTTGGGATGATTAATTTCATAAGGTGTTTTGGCTTTGACTTCATTGAAATCCTCAAACCCTTATAAAAGATGATTAAGAAGGATGCATGATTTTATAAACTAAGGTTGAGAAATCAAGACAACTATTGCTACTACTCCATCCTTAAACAAATTAATCCAAACTTTGATTATTATTTTTACCTCTATGATAAAAGGAGTGAATGCCCAATATCATTTATGAGCATGAGAATACAAGATGTTAAATTAAACTATATTTAATGATTAAAAAACAAATCTAAGTAAGTTATGCATTTGCAATATCTAATCACTCCCTTTTGTCACACTCACTGTAGGTGGAAGGAGTGATTTTCCAATGTCATTTATTAGCAGAAAGATTACACGATGTTGAATTAAACTAAGCTAGTGATTAAAAACACATGAATAAGTTATGCCACTCTCATTTGTCACACTCACTCATAAAGAACTATCTAGTGATTAAAAACACATGAATAAGTTATGCCACTCTCTTTTGTCACACTCACTCATAAAGATTAATTATGAAAGGAGTGACTTTCCAATATCATTTATCATTCATGAGCACATAATTACAAGGTGTTCAATCAAATTACCAAGTGGGCATAAGTTGCACGATGACGATGATGATGATGAAGAATGTCTATCTAAGATGATGAAGAATGTGTTTTTTGTCATTATTATGATGATGACGATGATGATGATGACAATGATGTTGGTCATGATGAATGTGATGATGATGATGATGATGATGACGATGATGAAGATGATGGTGATGATGATGATGACGACGATGATGTTGGTTGTGATGACAACGACAATGATGATGAAGACGAAGATGATTACGATGATCATGATGATGACGATGATGATGATCAAGATGGGGACGATGATGACAGTGAGTACAGGGTTGGTGGTGATGACAATGACAATGATGAAGATGATGATGATGATGACGATCATGAAGATGATGATGATGACGATGATGAAGAAGATGATGATGAAGACGATGATGAAGAATGTCTATCTAAGATGATGAAGAATGTGTTTTTTTTCATTATGATGATGATGACGACGATGATGATGATGACGATGATGTTGGTCATGATGAATGTGATGATGATGATGATGATGATGATGACGATGATGAAGATGATGGTGATGATGATGATGATGACGATGATGTTGGTTGTGATGACAATGACAATGATGATGAAGACTAAGATGATTACAATGATCATGATGATGACGATGATGATGATCAAGATGGGGACGATGATGACGGTGAGTACAGGGTTGGTGGTGATGACAACGACAATGATGAAGATGATGATGATGATGACGATCATGAAGATGATGACGATGACGATGATGAAGAAGATGATGATGAAGACGATGATGAAGAATGTCTATCTAAGATGATGAAGACGATGATGAAGAATGTCTATCTAAGATGATGAAGAATGTGTTTTTTGTCATTATGATGATGATGACGATGATGTTGGTGGTGATGAAAACAACAATGATGATGAAGACGATGATGAAGATGATGGTGATGATGATGATGATGACGATGATGTTGGTTGTGATGACAACGACAATGATGATGAAGACGAAGATGATTACGATCATGATCATGATGATGACGATGATGATGATCAAGATGGGGATGATGATGATGATGAGTACATGGTTGGTGGTGATGACAACGACAATGATGAAGATGATGATGATGATGACGATCATGAAGATGATGACGATCATGAAGATGATGATGATGACGATGATGAAGAAGATGATGATGAAGACGATGATGAAGAATGTCTATCTAAGATGATGAAGAATGTGTTTTTTTTCATTATAATGATGATGACGACGACGATGATGATGATGACAATGATGTTGGTCATGATGAATGTGATGATGATGATGATGATGATGATGATGATGATGACGATGATGAAGATGATGGTGATGATGATGATGATGACGATGATGTTGGTGGTGATGACAACGAGAATGATGATGAAGACGAATATGATTACGATGATCATGATGATGACGATGATGATGATCAATATGGGGACGATGATGATAATGATGATGTTGGTGGTGATGACAATGACAATGATGAAGATGATGATGATCAAAATCATGAAGATGATGATGATGACGATCATGAAGATGATGATGATGACGATGATGAAGAAGATGATGATGATGATGATGATGATGATGATGATGATGATCCTAGTGATCATGATGAAGATGGTGATAATTATGAAGATGATATTGATGATCAAGCAGTATGCCATTTGGGGGTAGCATGATAATTGTAATGCATTTCCTTAATTATAAGCTTCTCTCTGTTTCGAGAATCGTTAAATATTCTCTACTAAACAGGGCCAACCACGTGAAGGTGGAAGCTCTTATGGCCCCTCCCCTCCCCCTCCCATCACTCTCAATTCCCCAATATAGCCCGAAAAAATATCTATGTACAAAAAAATTAAATGTCTTTTCTCATTCATACTAAGTAACAAGAAAGGTTTCTAATTTTAACATACAGGAAAATGGAAATTAGCTAAGAAACAGTTAATAATTTATTGTTAGTAATGCATACCTAATCATAGACTTCAATGGTCTTCATCATCTTCTTCATCTGAGTATTGATCGTCTGTACTATCATCCGATGATCTAGATTCAACATTGTAAGGATTGGCCATATCATCATCGTCGTTGATGTCAGTTACGTCGATCATCATGTCATTGTCGATATCATCTTCATGGACATTGTCTGAATATACGTCATGATCCGATTCAAGAAGTTCTTCGACATCTTCTTCTGGAACAGGAATATCATCTAAGTACTCATGTTGATCATGATCATCTTCAACAACATCTTCTTCTTCAAGAATGTCTTCATTACGGCCTTCATCTACGTTATACTTTACCGGCCTTCCCCTTGGATCGTGTCTCACAGCAAATGACCAACCCGCTCTACCTGGAACCTCAGAGTAAAATACCGGTTCACATTGGGTTGGAAGAACATAGGGCTCCGTTCCTGGCTCAAACAACCTTGTATTTACCATGGTAAAACCATTATCATGTTCAATAATTGTTCTATCGGGATCACGTTGATTCAATCGACACTTGTACCATTTGACAATGAACAGAAATACCTTGAAGGAGTTAAAGTCACATTGAAGAATGTCTTCCAGATACCGATAGAATCGATTTTCAGATAGTTCTGGATGTTTGTCACTTCTAGAAGAAACATTGGTCACCTCAAAGACTGTAGATATCCCACAATCAGATGTTTTCTTTGTTTCATCCAACTTTTTGATGCGATATCTACATCCATTGCACCACATAGCCTTATGGTGTTTTACCTAGTACAACAAGCCATACAGGAAAAGATTACATAATGACACCATATTTATGATAAAATAGTGAATGTTTATTATAATGCCATAAAAGGAAAATTACAAGCGTGACGTACAACGACAATATTTATAATAAAAAAAAATAGTTTCGTTGATTAATATGCTTACCTGCTTAGCTTTTAAACCTCTTGCTAAATCGATTTCCCTTTGTGTTAGATTGGTGTCTCCATTGCGATGTGCAGCTTTAACCAATGAAGTCACACCTTCCCATGATATTCCATGACCAGATTCTTCACATTTTTCGATCCATACCTTCATTCAGTCAAGATTGTTTGCGATGTATAAATGAATCGCATCCCACTCTTGACCAACTGTTTGATGACAATAAAATTAAAATTCAATGAAAATGTATATTAGTCACTTAAAAAAGTATATAATTACAGTATAAAATGATGCAAAATACTAAATAAAAAAATAGAATATATATGTATGATATATAAACATAAAAATCACCAGTGAAATGTGTTATATTACCTTTCACCTTCCTCGATCTACCTTTCCCCTTCAGGTACTCCCCTTCGAAATACTTTTTGGAGTCTGGATCACAAATGCGATGTAAATTGAGCTTTGATGCCAATATAGGAAGATATTCACTAATGTACATCATGTTTTGGTATACCATATATCCTTCCATCATAGAACCCTCAGCATATGCTCGTTGTCTAACCAAACCCTTCATAAATTTCAAGTGCCTCTCAACCATCCACATGGACCTTGAGTGCGTAGGTCCACACAGTTCAATCTCCTCAACTTGGTGTATGAGGTAGTGTTCCTGTGCATTGAAAAATGCTGAAGGTAGATGCTTCTGCATTTCACACATGAGACGAGGAATTTCTCTCCTCCAATACTTTATGTCTTCTTTATGGAATTCTTTAGATGACAACCGTCTACAAGTGACATGACAACCCAATTAAGAGATTAAAGAAAAAAAGTCATTATATTACGTAACATGAAGTAGATAATGAAAATCAAATTAATAATAAGTTCTATGTTGAATTAAACAAACAGTAAGCACATGGAAAAATCACCACTTACCTCATGTATTTCCCGAGACTATATATTATTTGCTTGACATTGTTGTCGAAGTTGTCCGGGATAGAGAGAGGTAGAACATACTGTAACAATAATATACAAATAGTTTCAGTATATCAAATAAGAGTACTAGAAAAAGAAGAAGAAAAAAATTATTAAATGCATACCATATTAATTATTACCTTCATGAAGACATGCCAATCGTGCGTTTTCACCCCTGCGAAATCATCTTTCTTTGTTATGATATTCTTCATGTTCGCACAAAATCCGGTGGGAAATTTAATTTTTCGAATGAATTCTTTTACAACATTACTTTGCTGGTCCGTTAACATCCATGGAAGTGAGTTTATATTAATTTGCTCTCCGTTGCTATGAAATTGAATGACGTCTTTCATTGCATGGTTGTTATCTTGAATGTCTTTGCAAATTTTGACAATTTTATCTTTGTCATTCCTTCCATCCAATATTCGCCATAATGTTTTAGTCACATTCTTTCCGATATGCATTGTATCAAATAGATGAGCTCTTTGTAGGTGCTCATAGTAGGGCAACCTACTAAATTGTCTAGGATAACTTTTCATTCCTCGTGGAATCCCATTAATGCTTTCATGATGATCACATGAACAACAATGATGAAATTAAATATTAAATCAATGTCAATTACAGTAAACAACAGACAATATAATAAAATACAATATCATCATATATATACAATGATTGATTATATGTACCTTGACAATTTCTATTATATTGCAATTTCCATAGCTGAGCTGTCATTCTCTTTGGTTTTAATGTAGTCTCTTGCTTGCCATTGAAAAGATGTTTTTCGGTAGTTCGATACCTGTGATTCTTGGAGAGGAAGTGCCTATACTCATCAAACACCTCCTTTCCTAAGCTTTTTGAACGACGAGATTTGATCTTAGGACCACAAAATGGACATGCAAATTTCCCCTTTGTCTGAAGACCAAAATAAAAAGATGGAATATCAATATTGTCTATTATAATTATATAAAAATGACTGGATATTTATTTACAAAAACATGCATGCGTATTATATTAACTAGTAGTTTGTAAAATTAAATGCAACTAAAGTGGAACTTATAATTACATACCACAGAAATGGGTTAACCCTGGGGCATCATGTATTGTCCATACAAGCATTGCATGGAATTGGAATTGTCTTTGTCGTATTGGTCTAGATAAGTCATACATAGTGATGCCATTCCATAACTTCAGTAGCTCGTCAATAAGAGGTTTGATATATACATCCATATCTTTGACTTGGTACTTACCTGATTTATTTGAACATATAAAATAAATATTCTGATTATGAGACGTACCATTTAGATATATAAACCATATTTCGCAATAGAAAAACTTTAAATATATATATAACATTATGAGACAAAAAACGACAAATGCGAATATACCACTGCAATAAAAAAACTGCAGTGTTCGTACCTGGAATAATCATCGACAACATTATGTGCTCCCTCTTTATTGTCAACCATGGAGAAATGTTGTTGTTGATAACAAAAATAGGCCACACTGAGTAAACAGATCTCATCTCTACAAAAGGATTGACACCATCTGCTACCAAAGAAATCCTAAGATTACGAGGTTCGTCTTTAAAGTGAGGCCATTTTTCCTCCATATCTCTAAATGCAGACCCATCTGCAAGCATCCGAATAATGTCGTCTTGACTTCTGTTCCGTGCATGGTAATCCGTAAACTACGCTATGTTTTTGCACTTGAACAGTCGTTGCAAACTGGGAATAATGGGAATATGACGTAGACCCTTGCGAGGCACCTTTTTAGTTACTTGATCTGTGCGATATCTACTGATATGACATTCAGGACATTCTGTTGCAAAATCATGCTGGTTGTAATAAAGAACATGATCATCGGAGCATGCATGAATTGCTTCATACTTCATTCCAATTTCTTTAATGATGGCAGATAAATCTCGATATGTGCGAGGTAAAATATTTGATGGTGGTAACAAATATTCACCTATCATGCTACAACAAATTAAAATAAAAATCTAGTTAATATAATATAGAAATAATATTAATGAAACAAATTTCATCCGTAGTAATTTGACTTATATATGAATTAACAATAAAATACATGACAATCATATATATATATTGTGATGGAATATATTACATACCTTAACATCTGTGTGACTGATATGTTTGAAAGACCATTCATAACCTTCAAGTTCATTACCAACAATATATCAGAGAGAAGATTTGTCTTGGAGCCGTCATAAAGGGGTTCGTATGCCTTGTCAAGAAGAGTTGTATCATGAATATCATCAAAATGTTCATCATTTTCATGATCATCATCATCATCCATTCCAACATTAAATGAATCATGGATCAAAGTATTTGTAACATCATCTTCAAGTATGTTATCAGTATCATCATCTTCTTCAATGTGATCATTAACTTGTTCTCCATTAATATTCATAGCTCCATGTTCCTCTGGTACTTGTTCTGGAAGCACTTGCTGATCCAGACGATATGCCATAGGATGTCTTTCTTTTATAAATACATGAAACACTCAATAGATAAAAGTTAATATGAGAAATTCAAATGCAAAATGTAAACATTTCAAACGCAAAATTTAAAAATTTAATGGATTTTGTACTGTTGGGATGAAAAGAACAATGACCAATTGTACTGTTTGTCAAAAATAAGAAATATTATAAAAATACATAAATTTACAAAAGCAATCAAAATAAAAAAAATTATAATGCAAAACTTACAAATGGATGGTATTCATGTCCCCCCTCGGCATGCCCATGCTCCCTACAATGTTTTGGGGTTATTGTGATCAAAATTATTCTCCTCTTAAAGCCCTTGCATTGATTACATGGACAATAGCATTTACCATCACCCCTTCTTTCAACTCCTTCCCACAATCTAGCAAGCAATTGTCGATTTTGTTCGTCTGGATCAGGAATATTCGTAGTTGACATTTTCTCGTAAAGAGCTTAAATGAAGATTATCGATCTTAGAAAATGAAGCTCCACAGTACTTTGCTCACTTAAATAACAAAAACAACGAAAAACAGTCCGCCGAACAAAAAAACACATCCGCATCCGCAAACCGTCGCTGGTATAGCAAACATGTCGGAATGGTTAGCTATTTATAAATTTTAAAAGTCAAAAAGTCAAACCTACGTTGGATATCCGACGACAATAATCTAGTTACCGTTGGGAAAAATCCGTCGTATATCCGACTTCCTTGGGTTCGAAAATGACGTCGGTTATCTGACATCCAAAGCGTCGGATACCTGAACAGGCGTCAGATATTCGCAGAGCTGTAGGATATCCTACGAGCTTCGTCGGATATTCAAAATTACGTCGGATATCCGACGGATGCCTTTCAAAATTTATAAAAAAAAAAACAAAAAAAGTAAATTTGAAAGAAAAATCCGACGACACAGTCCATTTCGTCGGAGGTTGTCGGATTTGCTTGTTGGATTTTGGGTTCAAATCTACTAGTGCTAGTTGTAGATTCAAATGTAGAAACCTCCCATGTTTCCAACCTTGGTGCCAAAGATAATTAGATTTGGGGGTTGTAGCATTTGAAAGGGTCAAAATGTCATATTATCTTAGCATGAATATTATCTCCTCGAAGAGTTTGTGTTTTCTTTTACATTCTATCTAGGCATATAGATTGAGTCTAACCTTCCTCCAATTCCCTACTTTCCAATAAAGATAAATTCCCATAGGAAATATAGAATTAGTGCTTTCTATATAATGGATGAGTTTCTCTTGGTTTTAAGTGGAAGTCTAATTCATTTTTCCAAAGAGGGCGGGGAAATGTCTTTGGATTGCATACTTGTTTCTAGAGGCCTTCATAGGTAAATTTTTCTACTAAAGACCTACCAAAATAATGAGTATGTTTTAGTCCCTAACTTCATAGTTGTTATAGGTCTAGCAAGCCTTCATCATTTGATAAGTCTGATGCCATCATTTTTTTTGTTTCCCTTTCGTAAATAATTAAAACATTGTTTTATTATCTTCTTTAGCATTTGTACAAGGACATATGGCAACTAATTAACATTACCAATACATTACTAGGCAATATTATAGCGCATGAGTTTATATTTGGGGATTCAAGAGTTTAAAAAATTGAAATGCCTAGTATATAAGGATCGAGGGGTATTTTTAATATATTAAAAACAATTATAAACTAGAGGGAGTTTATAATTATGTATTCGGGGGATTGAATAGGGTATTGGGGGGTTTGAATTCATACTTTATGTTTGAAGTTGGTATAAATATGAATTGTGTGTGAAGTCAGATTAGTGTTTGAATAAATATGTTATGTGTGAAGATGTCGTGAATCCAATTGTGTTTGGATTTAGAGTGGTGTTTGAATAAGTATTATGTGTAAGTGAATGTGGTGTGAAGTTGATTGGAACTACTATCAATGAAGTCAACTAGAGGGTAGTTCCCCATATTAAAATATTTTATCTCACTAAGATTTCATTTTCATCTTATAAGGTTTCTAGAGGTTATAAGATTTGTGCCATGTCTCCATACTAAGGGTAAAGATAAACATGGGTATAAAAAATTTAATGGAAAAAATGATACATATAATATCTATTTAAAATAAGGCTTTTTTATTTATTTGGAAAGGTGTCTTGGGAGGGGGGTTCAACATAAGTATTTTTGGAGGCATTCTTTAATATCTAGTGAAATTAGGGGTATTATTTAATATCCTATGATCATACATGCTATGACATAGGTTCATAGAGTGACCCCTCAAGACAATGTCATCCTAGAAGGAAGAATTTTGCGTAGTACATGTTGAATTCATGGGCGTTAAGGCAATGCTAAGGATTTCGTAGACTCATTGAGATGGAGTGGTTGAATCCATGTGTCAAATTTTGTATCGCAGTTCTCTTTTGGATACCAAAATGGATGAAGTGGAGGAATATGTCAGAGTGCAAGGTGGTCATATAGACAAGTTGTTGAAAGATGTGGACAAATTGCTCAATTTGGATTTGAAAAACCACTGTTAAGAATGCTCCACTCCAACACGAAGGGTTCTAGAGGAAAGTTCAATTCGTAAACCCACAAAAGAACTCATTGACATGGACCCCTCAAGAAAACATGGTTGATTTTTTCTTTTGACTACTTTACATTGGTTCTATCCTTTTTTGTTTAAATGTTATATATTACTTTTTTGTTATCTTATTAATATAATATATTCATTTATATAGTGTTAGAATTTTTGCTATGGAATGGGCTTTTTAGATAACAAACATTTTCATCTTATTACAATGACTCAGTGGCATTGTCAATTTTACCTTTTTTTTTAACTTTTTAATAGAAACTTTGTAGTTATTCTTATTATAAAAAAGATTAACACAAAAATATATAATATATATAATTAAATAGATTAATTATTAAATTTATTAAACAATATATGTTGCATGATTTTGAAATTTCTAATAAATAAAGTTAGTATAGTATGGTTATTCTCTAGCTAATGTAGTTGTATTAAAACTATGTATATATGTTATAAATTATTTAAATAAATTGATATATTAACATTTAATCATTAAACTTATTTTTTAAATTATTTTATAATAATTATTATAAAATATTATTTAATAATAATTTATTAAAACAACATGAATACTAGATATTAAAAATTAGTATAATAATAATAATATAAATGGTAAAATATTATTTAGTAATGGTTTGATAGACATTACATTATATGATGATTTGAAAATTAACATAATATTTATTTGTTGTTAGAATACATGTATTGCAAAGTGGGTTAGTCTCTAGTTAGTTATTTATCCATAGTACATATCATGTGGTACACATGATATGTATTGTACAGTGTATATATATGATATGTTATATATATTATAGATTTGAAAAATATGTGAAAATAATAATTTAGAAAATATATTTATGATGATGATAGAAAAAGTTTAAATGTTAAGATTTTAATTTTTTAATTATTTTTAAGTTTGATAATAAATATAAAAGAATTTATAAAATTGTAAATATAGTTATTGAAATTGTATAATTTTAGAGAGGATTTTTTAGGATACTAAATTTATTTATTCATTCAAAATAAATTATATAATATCTAAAAATCTAAAAAATATATATAATATCTAAAAATCTAAAAAAATCCAAATTATATAACATTAAAACTATTTATACAATATAACATTTATAATTATAAATATATATAATTAAGTTAAATATATAGATCTTGAATGGATTTCCGGATAATCCATGGTCAACATCTTAGTTGTCGTTATTTCAAATCATAAGCTCGATTCATCTTCAGGATATCATGTGGTGATACAATAATAATCATATGGTGATAATAACATTTTATTAATAGTTCACCATAATAGTGATAATATCATTAAATATTAATAAATTTTGTTGAAATAATTATTAATAATTTCATAATATTATTAATAATTTTAGATTATTTATCCATGAATTTTTTTTTTTTCCAAAGAAAAAGTCGTAATTTTATTTCAAATGAATTGAACAAAATTACATTCTGCACATGTAGTGGAATCATAGAGATCCCTACATTATCACATATTTGCTGTTCTTGTTTCTGACTGGTCTAGAAACCCTTACATACCCAAAATAACGCTGACCATACAGCACACATATTGCCGGTTACATATACCAAAATAGTCTCAAAAAGTAATAAATCCTATCAAACGATACTATGTCATAGCTGCCCGAAGGCACCAAACAGAAAAGATGTAAACTGCCAAATACTCCATGTAAGATCCACCAAATGCCTCATATAGGCCTATGATAATCTCAATATGCAAAAACAAAAACCATAAAGTAAATCGAACCAGAACTGTAGTGTAATCTGAGCAACAGATACCAATCAATCTCCCGCCCTGTCCTCCAATGCCTCACTGAAAGGCCGATGGTAATAACTGTAGGATGTAGCAGTAGTATGTAATGTGATTCGCCATGTGCCGTAATTTAGACGTTGCTGCGACGCTTCTTTGGAAAGAAAGTCGGCCATGCCATTTCTCTCCCTGTAAACATGTGTAAATGTTAAAAGATTAAAATTCTGCTTTAACCGTAAAACATCTTCCAGTATAGGTGAGAGAACCATCACATTGCAGTGTGTACGCTCATTGGCCCAATCTATAACAATCAGTGAATCACCAAAAATCTGAAGTGAAAGACAACCCTGTTCTAGCGCAACTAACAGCAACAGTCTAAGAGACATGATTTCTGCATAGTTGTTTGTACCGCTCCCCAATCCAGCTGCTATGTGAAAATAATGTGAATCAGATTTATGTAGCACGATCCCCCCACCGCACACCAATTGATCCATTGATGCCCCATCGAAAAAAGCCCACGGTATTGTTTTATCGATCGTTTCAGCAATCACAGGACGTGTTCTAATCGGTATGGGAGCAGTCTTGTAATGAGCAATGATAGCCACAGCTTGTGCCACTACTTGCTCAATCGGGACACTACATTCCTGGAAGATCAGCCTGTTACGAGTGATCCACAGCCCCCAGGCAAAAATGCATGGGGCCGCACAGAGGCTTGAAGACTGTTGTTGCGACCACCAATGATGGAATGCCTCAGTAACATTCTCACCCCTCCAACGCGTATTGAGATCCAAATAATGGCAGATACATGTCCAAACCTCTTGGGAGAAACGACAGTGTACAAAAATGTGTGAAATAGTCTCGTCCGCCTCCCTACAGAGGGGACAAAAACCTGGGCCCTGTAGGAATCGTCGCTTCAGAACATCCCAGGTGGGTGCCTTTTGTTCCAATATCGCCCAGAAGAGAAGTTTGGCTTTACCTGGGCATTTAAGCTTCCACAGAGATTTCCACCACCACACCAAAGCCCTGTTTTGCACCTCCACATTTAACTGTGTATATCCAAGTTTTGGTGTGTAAGTCCCAGAGGGATGGTGATCCCAGATAAGTTCATCAGGCCTGTCTGTCAGACGGATATTAGAGAATCTTAATATCCGAATATAGTCCTCCCATTCCCCGATCATGTCCTCGGGAACTACTAGACGCTGGGCAGAGTACCACCCCTGGTGCATTAGAGTGGATAATCCCGGTTGTGCGATATCAGCTACGAAGTGATATCCCCTAGCTGCCAGAAAGGTCCTTAAGGCCACAGGCAGTACATGTCCCCCCCTACATCCTACCCATGGATCCAGTCCAATACGAAGTGAATGCCCATTTCCTATTCGCCACACTAGACCCGATCCCACAAGCTGAAAATGCTGAACCACCGCTTTCCAAACCACAGAGCAATTTGCTCTCGCCTTGTTGCTCTGCCTAATCCATTCAAGTAGGGTTAAGGGAGCAATGTATTTGTGGTATACCACCCTGGTCCAGAGGCTCCGTGTATGGATAATTCGCCATACCACCTTTGCCCCCAACGCTTTGGCAAAGAGAAAGATATTCTTTAAGCCCCAGCCTCCCAGTGCTTTGGGGATTGCTATCAAGTCCCATCTAACCCACACCAAGGCTCGATTCACACCCTTACCCTTCCAAAGGAAGGCAAAAACCAACCGGCGTATCTGCTCCAAGATACCTCTGGGAATCCAAGCAAGTGACATCCAGTAAACTGGTATTGCTTCCAATACAGATTTAACTAGCACCAGTCTCCCAGCCCGCGAGAGCCATTTTTGACTCCAACCATGCAGTCTCCGCTCCAATTTGGCAATTAACCAGTACCAATCTGCCTTAAGATATGCATTAGGTTTTAAGTGAAATCCAAGGTATTTCAAGCCATCATCAATATCCATAATCCTATAGGGGAGTCTGTTGGCCAATCTGTTCTTCTCCTGCTCATTTAAGTGCGAGCATGAGATAGTAGATTTATCAATATTCACTAGCATGCCCGTGGCTACTTGCAGTAAATTGAGTCCTTCGACCACCTTGTCAATATCCTGTCTCGAGCCATCACAAAATAGAAGAATATCGTCAACAAATAGGAGATGTGTGATATACAGTACCTGTGTAATGGAGATGCCACGAAAGGATCCTTCAACTCGTGCTTTCAGGATAAAACGACTGAGGCCCTCAGCAACTAGGAGAAAAAGCAGCGGTGAAAGTGGGCAATCTTGTCGTAGCCCCCGGCCAGCATGGAAGAAAGGGCTAGCCGAACCATTTATCAGAACAACAAAACTTACTGTGGAGATGCAGGCCATAATCCATCGAACAAATTCATAGCAGAAGCCCAGATGTGTGAGAAGCATCCGAATATAGAGCCAGCTAACCCTGTCGAATGCTTTAGAGAGGTCAATCTTAATCACTGCTCCCTTCTGCTTCTGAACCTTCAGTGTGTGTAAACCTTCTTGTGCAACTCCAATGGCCTCGTGAATTTGACGACCTTCCAAGAATCCAAATTGTTCGCATGAAATATGCTGTGACAGGATATATTTTAATCTCCTCGCCATAATCTTGGCTATGATCTTATATATGCAATTGCAGAGTGAGATAGGTCTGAAATCCTCAAAATGATCAGGCTTGTCGATTTTAGGGATGAGAGCAATAAATGTCGAGTTGAAGGGACCATGTACAAAGCCAGCCTTTCTTGATTCTTCCACCACAGCCAATAATTCCTCCCCAAAACAGTCAAAGAATCCCAATAAAAATTCAATAGGCCAGCCATCAGGCCCTGGGCTTTTATCCTTCTGGCAGGATTGCATAACCTGCAAGAGTTCACTCGGAAGCACCTCCTCCATCAAAAGTTTGTTCTCTTCTTCCCCCACAAAACGTGGAAAAAGCTGTGCCATCCTGATAACCTCAGCAATGGAGGCCCCAGTTGGAGCGGTGAATAAGTCTTCGTAATGTCGAACACCCATCTCAGCCAAACCATCAAAGCTGGAGACCCGTTCCCCTTCAGTTGAGGATAATTCCCAGATTGAGTTAGTGAATTTTCTCCCCTTAGCATATGCTTGAAAGAATTTTGTGTTCTCATCCCCACATTGTAACCAAATCGCCCTACTTTTCATTCTCCACAGCTCTTCACGCTCACTCAGTAACACATTCCTGCTACTTTCCCAGCCCAATAGCTCACCTTTCTGCTATTCATCCAGATAACCCATACCCTGACAATGTAGAAGTCGATCAATATTCAACTCTGCATCCCTCAGGATCTGATCATCTTTAACCCTTTTAGCAGTGGCCCAGTGAATAGTGGCCTCTTTAATATGCTTGAGATTGTGTTGAAAGTGTGCGCCCGCATGTTCCTGTGACTCCATAGGTCGATGAACCCACTGTTGCTGAACTAATTTAAGATAATCCTCCTCCTTCAACCAGCTAGGATTGAACTTGAAAGGACTAGGGGGTTTGTTTCTACTGCCTCTTAATTCCAGTAAGATGGGACAGTGGTCAGAGACCCCCCCTGACCCAACCCATTGCTTAACAACATCAACCCCCAGTGCCAACACATCCGCCACCAGAAACCTGTCCAGTCTTTTGGCCACCCTTTGTTCCCCTGTTCTCTTATTCCTCCACGTTGGGGTTAACCTGGTTGGCTGTATGTCAAGAAGATCCTTCCCAGCGAAGGCTTGAATGAAAAAGTTAGCTAATGGATCCGGAGCAGCTCAAGGCCCCCAAACTTCAGATGTCCCCAGAGAAAGGTTGAAGTCTCCACCCAAGATCACATCCCTTCCATCAAAGAGATCCATGCTAAGCAAGGAGTCCTAGAAGCCAGCCCTATTCAAATAGGGTCCATAGATATTGAGAATCGTTAACATCCTACCAATCTCTGCATCCCATACTTCCAACCCAATATCAGAAGAGATACCCCAAGAGCTATCATATCTGCAGTTCTTCACCTTCCACCCCGTAGCCAGCCCTCCAGATCGACCACGTGCATCCACCCCCACGAACTTCCAGCCAGGTAGCAATGTTTCCAAAACTCTAACCACCTCCACACTGCTGCCCAATGTTTCTTGTAGTAGTAAAATATCAGGTTGATTTAAATCCACCAACCTCCGGAGTGACGATTTTTTAATGTGGCTCGCCAACCCACGACAGTTGAATGACAGTAATTTCATATGAAACCCCCTTCCAGGGTTTTCGCTGCTCTAAGTGCCCATTCAATAGAGGATTGTGTGCCCATAACCAAATCAACTTTTGCCCGATCTTGTGCTTTTGACAGATGAGATTTCCGTCCCCGGCCTTTCCCCAAAGTGCTAACAGCCAATTCAGGAAGACCCCTGCCCCCCGAATCATCAGCAGAGATCACCCTATTTCTAAGTGCATATCGGATACTACGTCCCACAGAATTGGGAGAGGGTAGAGTGGATACAAGAGGTGGCGTGTAAGCACAATCTGTGACAGGTATTAAACAAGGAGCTACTGTGCTGAGTGATATAGGTCTGTCAGGAGGATGAGACTTTAAGCATACCCCCCCCAATTCAGGCGAGACAGAAAATAAAGAGACATCAGTAGAGAAAGCCCCCCCAATTAAGCATACCCGCCTGTCATGAGAGGGCCAGACAAAGCCCCCGACCCAAAATTCACAGGATTGATCGCAGCAAGATCAAAAATCCCAATGCCACAGTCCCCATCCGAGGTGTAGTCCACCTCCTGCTCGTCGCCGCTCCCCATACTGACCCAGCGATTCCCCCACGGCAGGCAAGACCGAGCCCCAACCGTGCAGTCAGCCAAGTAATCGAAAGCAAACCCGGGTATGATCCGAGCCCCTATCCACCTATGAAAGTGCAGCAATCCTCCGCGAACGACGAAACCCCACACTTCCGCGGGACCTTTCGCTCGGCCGCAAATTTTCAGGCATCACCTGCCCTCCTCTCCATATATCACTCCGTTACAGAGTTACCAAGAACCCGAAGAACGATTTATCCATGAATATTATTATTAAGCTTTTAATTTTTAATTGATAATCATTATAAATAATCCTTTAGAATTAATCATTATTATGCAACATATTTGGCCAAATGTTTTCAATAATAATATTAAGGATAATCGTAAATTATTTATTATTAATCTATCGTAAGGATACTAAAGAATTAACCATTAAAATAATCATACTTGGCCAAATAATCATACGGTGATGAAATACTAATTATATGGTTATCATAAGGTGATAATAACATTCAAGGATAATTTTTTTAATAATAATTTGGAAGTCAAAATTCATTCATAAATGTTTAATAAAATGATATTATTAATTTTCATAACTCTCATAGTGATAATATCATTAAATTACTTACATTCAAGGAATACATTTTTGTTGACATAATTATTAATAATTTCATAATCAAATTTACTAAAGATAATAATCATTATAATTGGAAATCGAGGCACATTCATTATCAATGAAGCAAGACGAAGGCTAGGTTAGTGAAATTGACGAGAAAAAAGGTGCTTGCAGAACATACCTGGTTCTAACCATTACCTTCCTTATTGATTAGGGGCAGCCATCTCTCACTTATTTCAAACCCCCCCGTCTCTATTCAGGTTTTTTGGGTGCTTTATGATTTCCAAGGCCTCTCTCACCCAGGAAAACATGGTGCTTTGTTTTGTGAAAATGCTCCGCGAGCTCGGAGGTAGTCGTCGTTTATTTCCTTATGTCAGCCCCATGTTCCTTCAACCTTATTTGAAAGGACCGGCCCGTCTCCCCTATATAGCTCATTCCAAAAGTACAATATACCTTGTAGACCCCCTTATATTGACGCCAGTCAATCTTATCTTTCATCGACCTCATTTTCTGTCTAATGGTTTCCATTAGCCTGAAGGATGTCCAAACTTCTTTCCTCCCTAGTACCCTTTCAATTTGTCCGTTACTCCCTAGATGTATGAGAGGAAAGCCTTCAGTGTCTTTCTCTCCTTCGTATGTTAAGTCCAGTTTTCTGTTTTTTTCTAAGCCTTAATATATATGTCCTTATTCTTGTATCCCAGGCCTTTAAAGACAGAGGTCAAATGGATTATCCAAAACCTAAAATCCTTAAATATATAAATATTGAAATCATTTATTTTTTATAATCATTATTAAAAATATTTTAATTAATAAATATTGATTTATTTTTAATTTAAATTATTATAAATTAATAAATGAAAACCATAAAAAATAAAACTATATACACATATACTAGAGAACGTTATATTTTCATATTTTTAATTTTTAATGTAAATTTATTAATATCATAAATATTTTTATATCATATTTATATAAAATATGTTAAAAAAAATTAATTTTTTATTTTTTTAAACAAAATATAGAACACAAAATTAACTTAATTTGTAGAAAAACTCTAAATATAGAACACATATCATTTTTAATTTAAAAAAAGAATTAAAACAAAATTGACTGAATTTGTAAATAGACAAGCCACCTAGGCATCTACTTATTACGATCATGCATCTTATGTATAAATATCATGATCTTATGTTCTCTAATCGACTTAATTTAAATATCTTATGACTTAATAATCTTATGTTCTCTCATACTATGACTTAATTTATAATATTTATTGTAATCTATGCTCTCCCAAAACTATTTACGGTCTTGATATTTACTTATTACAATCCTTCAGGTAATTGGATTTCCATGGTTTCCAGAATAGGAATGCTCTGCAACAAGCAGCCACAAATAGGGATTTACCTCCCAATACCTACGAAGCAAAGAAATAACTAGTCATCCTGCTGTCCCCAAAATTAAAATTATTACAACAGAAGCAAAAGTAATCGTTTTATTGCAGCAAGAGTCATGCATGCACACATATGATCATGCACAATAAACACAGAGAAACTATACACAAAAACATGGGATGGATAGACTTGTTGGGTTGGGAAATCTGGTTGGATGGTTAGCATCCATCATCATAGTTGGTGGAAGCAATTAAGGCATTTAGCCAATTAAATATACATTGCAAATAATATGTAGAACTTCAGGTTAAATAACTGTAAATTATTATAAAAAAAAAATTATGGGAAAAACATTTGACATATATGTAAACTTTCCTGGTTAGGAAGTCCCTCTAAAAAGAAGAAGATGAAGAAGCGATCTCAAGATTTTATTGCATGATTTGAAGATACTTATTATCTCCACAAATCTCTCTGCTGAAAACACATCTACACCGCAGCCGAAATTCCAACAAAATGACAGTCCAGCCAAATTACTTCTGCATTCCATTTTGAGTTTGACAATTGTATGAGAAAGTTCGTAAAGCAGCATTCCATTGACTCTTACATCATTTGGACAGAACCTTAATAAAAAATCACAATGCTAATGTTCCAACCATAGCAATATCAAAAATTTCAATGCCACCGACTTGATTAATGACCTCCCCGATTAATAAATGTCAAGGACATAATAAAATATATTTTACTATTCTATGATTGATTATGTGTGAAATGACCATGGTGTAACTATTTTCATCTTATTCTGGGTGGATTTTAATAATTCAAAAAAATGGTTACATCGACATTAATTTAACTTAACATCATTCATTTGTGTTCTGACAGTAGAACGAGCTTTTAAGCTTTTAGTTGGTGGGTGCAGCCTTTCAGCAATCTTAGAGATAAAGTAACTGCCAAAATAATAAATGAATGCTACTTGAAATAAATTATTGTGGTTTCGTGCGCTACTGCTTTACTTTGGTTTTGAAAAATTGCAAACAAGCAAATCAGATGAATAACCTAAAAATAGAACTTACCCCACACAAATCTTTGCCTAAAAGGTCTTATCAAGTATTTAAACTTGATAACTGGATTGCCTTTGAAATTCCAATATTGTTAATGACTTTTTTTAAATAATAAGTACTTGTCAGTCAAATAATTAATATCATTTGTATAGCTTAATTTTTTTATATTTATACAAAAATAATATTGTATACTGAAACAAAAATAATATATTATTTAACTTTTATATAATATATAAATTTAGGTATTTGAAACGGTTTTACAAAGAAAACTATGGATACTTTTTTTTTCAGAGAAAAAAAAACGTACTCTTGTTATTTCTTTGAAATAAAAAAGTATAATCATGCATGGACAATACATCCATGACCCTACTACCACTTCTGCAACAAAAACAAAATGTGTAATCCGATACAAAAACCCATATACAAAAATATGTGTTCATTACATCAAAAACTTTTCAAAAGATACCCTACTGTATCTTCAAATCAAGGAGATAGTCATTATTGACAAGTTGTTCCTCCACCCATTCTTCCCAAAGAAGAGTACGTGGATCACCATCAATAGCTAACTTGATACGATGGATACTTTGTATAATATGAAAATGACTTTTTTTTAAATAAATATTATTTTATTTACTAATATATTTGTTAAAGTTACTCTTTTTGCGTGGCTCTGCAGTCATCTGGGGTTTTGAGTTCGCGTGGTTGAGCATGGGCTCGTCGGGGGGGGAGATCCCCCCACATCTGGCTCATGAGGCGGAGGCGTTCAAGCGTTTGGTGGAAGCCCAAGGTAAGAAATCCCCTTCATCCTCCATGGGCATGTTTGTCAAGAAGCTTGACCAAGTGTCAGAGGTTCCCTTACTTGGTGGAAGTGCACGCATGGTAACTCTCTCTCTCTTAGAAAAGGGTTTGATTGGACAATTTTATGGGTTATGGCCTTCTCCCAGATCGGTTGAATCTTGGGTCCAAAAAAACTGGAAACCTCCGATCCAAGGTGATTTTTTTCCTGGGAAAAGGTGTTTTTTTTTTTTTGTCAGCAAAGAAGGCAAATCGGGATCTGATCTTTCGAAGTGGGCCTTACTTCATGGGTCCGCGGGGGATTTATGTGAATCGATGGACTTTGGAATTTGATCCAACCCAAGATGTCCCTTTGGCTATTATGGTTTGGGTTAGGCTGCCACATTTGCCGATCCATGGCTAGAACACAAAGGCTCTGAAGGCCATAGGAGATACGTTGGGGAAATACATTGATCAGACTGAATCAAAGGATCATTTTTCCTGTGTCAGGATCTGTGTCGAGGTGGGTCTGGAGATTAGACTACATGTGGCAATTAAACTAAATTTGGACTCATGGGGACACATCCAGGAGCTGGATTACGAACGACTCCTATTCAAATGCTGGATCTGCCACGAATATAGGCATTTTTCTAAGGACTGCAAGAAAAAACCCTCCCCTTCGGCTAATCTAGAACCTGAATATCAATGGACCAAAGTAGATCGAGGAAACAACTCCAAACAAGGGGCCAAAAGGAAGGTAGTGGGATAGACGAGCAGAGAGAATCGGGTTGGAAGCCCACAGAAAAAGGGTGCAGATCAGGAGACAAATAGGTTTGAAAGTCAGAGAATGGAGGAAGAAGATCAATAAGGAATTCAAGTCGAAGATCAAGATAATCAAGAGATAGAATAAAACAACAACCCTAAGGAACCAGAGAATCTTGCCATTCATACTGGCTCATCTCGTGCAGAAAATGATCCCACCCCAGAATTTAGCTCACACCAGAAAGTGACCAGCAATCCAAGCCTGAATCCATCAGTTGATCGTTTGCGCATTGGGGGATCTGACTCAGATTCCTCGAATATGGAACCCGATTTTCAAAATAGGAAGGGGCAAAAAAAAGATAAGGACAAAAGGGAGGAAGAGCCTGGAAGGGAAAAGAACTTGGGCACCTATCCCACCATAGAAAAAATGTTGGCCAAGAACGCCCCAAGAGGTCGCTCCTCAAGAAGAAATCGGCAAACCAGGCCTAAATGGGGCTCCCTTCAATCCAAAGGTAAGTAATGCAGTTGATCTCCTAGAATTGTAGGGGTCTGGGTTCTAAGAAAAAGGAAGAAGCAATTAGAAATCCTCCTTCTCCATGAGACAAAAATGGAGTATTTTGTCCTCCTTCAAAAATATCATTCATTGTGGTAACAAGGTAGGGGAATCTCTATCAGCTCACGTGTAGCGTTTGGTGGTCTGGCTACTCTCTAGGACCAATCCAAGTTCACTCTAGAAAGATCCTTTCAATCTCTTCACTGGAAATTTGTTATGTTGACTCATATTCAGTCCAATCTCCAAGTATCTGTTTTAAATATTTATGCCCCTGCTAGTTATTTGGATAAGAAAGTCTGTTGGTATTCTCTTTGAGATTGGGATAGTCTGGATCAATTCCCGAACTTGATCCTTGTTGGGGATCTGAATTTAGTCCTTGATGAGAACGAAAAAAAAAATTGGCTTGGTGGTACGGGATCCGTGGAGAGAATGGGCCGAAGATCTAATCCAAAGATGGAATCTTGTTGACATTCCCCCTCAAAAAAAAAATATACTTGGAATAACAGAAGATCGGGGCCTGGCCATATTGTAGGCAGATTGGATAGGTTTCTTCTGGTTAATTCCCTTATGATCATGAACCTCTCTTTATCCTCTTCAATCCTTTCTTCCAGTGTCCTGAATCATTGCCCGATCCCTCTTGTTCTGGAGCTTTCTATTGGCATGGGTCCCATCCCTTTCATATTTTCCCCAATTTGGAAAGATCAGCCTGATTTCCTAAAAATTGTTGGTGAGGCCTGGAATGTCGACATCATAGGCTAGCCATTCTTTATTTGGGAAAATAAAATGACAAGGGTGAAAAGGCATCTGAAGAATTGGGCCAAATCCTCCTTCCTTGCTCCTATTGAGGATAAGATGTCCTACATGGAGGCCCTTTCTAGGCATCAATTGGAAATGGAAATCAAGGAGGTTGAAGATCCGAATCTCCTAAAAGAAGATGAACTTCAAAGCTCTCTACACTCAACTCAACGAAGAGAGGAGGAGTATTGGAGACTCAAATTTTTATGGTTGAAAGGGGGTGATAAAAATACTAAATTCTTCCATATGCAAGCTAAAGTTAGTGATCATCATAAAGCAGTAAGGGAAATTGAAACCACAGATGGGAGAAAAGTTAGTGAGTTTGGTGCTATTAAAGACGAAGCGTTTAAGCACTCTAGCTCGATGTACTCTATCAAGGAGGAAGATCTATCTGAAGTCCAACTTAAGGCCATCCATGATATCCCCACTATCCTCTCCCCATAGGATAATGAGAATATGAGAAAGCCCATTAGTGAAGAAGAAATTAAGAGTGTGATTTGGAGTATGTGTCCAGATAAGGATCTGGGGCCTGATGGATTTTCAGCGCACTTTTAAGGGCTGTGTTGGGAAATCATCAAAAAAATATTTTAAAAGAATGTTGTCTTATGCTCAAAGAAAGCATGCATTAGGAGTTCAATCAACTCGTCTTTTCTAGCCTTAATTCCCAAGGAAGCTAATCCCTCTTCCTTCACCAGATTTAGGCCTATCTCGCTGCATAATGTCTCCTATAAATTTTTTGACAAAATTATTTCCCTTCTTCTCAAGAAGTATTTTCCAACACTTATATCTGCAAATCAAGTGGGCTTTATTCAAAAGAGGAATATTATTGACAATATAATTCTAGTTCAGGAAGCAGTTCATTCCAGCTGAAGCAAGAAAGAGAGAGGTATGATTATAAAGATGGATATGGAGAATGCTTTTGATAAGGTTAATCACCAGTTCCTATTTCAAGTTATGGAAAAATTTGGGTTTGGTTCTAAATTAATCTCCTGGATCAAGGCATGTATCAGGCGCCCGTGGATTGCTCCCCTGGTCAATGGTA
This sequence comes from Larix kaempferi, assembly GCA_027924585.1. Classification (NCBI taxonomy): domain Eukaryota; kingdom Viridiplantae; phylum Streptophyta; class Pinopsida; order Pinales; family Pinaceae; genus Larix; species Larix kaempferi. Next base: position 6,775,966 of record BSBM01001153.1, read on the forward strand.
AAGTTTCGGAGTTATTTCAAGCATCCCGTGGCCTCAAACAAGGGTGCCCTCTTTCCCCCCTTTTATACATTATTATGGTGGATTCCTTAAACAGGTCCCTTGAACAAGTTCGTCAAAATGGAGACATTAAAGGGGTTCAAATTGCTAGAAGAGTTAAAGAAATTAATCACTCCCAGTTTGCAAATGATACCCTGCTCGTCGAGGGTGCTTCAATAACTGTTGAACAAAAATTAAAGACATTCTGGACACTTTTTGTGAGCCCTCTGGTAGTAAAGTGAATAGGTCTAAGAGTCATATCTATGGGTGGAATGTTCTTTCTCAGTTGTTGGCTAGTATTCAGTGAATCTTTGGGTTCAACAGTTCCACTTCTTGGGAGACTTTAAAGTATCTGGGGGTCCATATTGCCAAGGATAAACAATGTAAAAGAGACTGGCAGCCGATCTTGGACAAGATAAGAGAAATATCCAATAGTGGGGAATAAACTGGTTAAACCCGGCAGGCGGAGTTACCCTAATCAAAGTTGTTTTATCCTCGATGCCTCTCTTTCTTAGTTCGGTCCTCTTGGCTCCCTCAGCGGTTCTTCAACAAATCAACAAAATGGTCAGGAAGTTCTTGTGGAGGGGGGGGGATAATGAGCACAAATTTCCACTAGTTAGTTGGAATATTGTTAAAATATCAGTGGATAAAGGTGGAATGGGAGTTTGTGACACCCAGCTAGTGAACCTTGCCCTTGGGGCTAAAATACTTTTGCGAATGTTTATGGACTCAAAGAATTGGGCAGGCCAAGCTCTAAGAAGGAAGTATACCAAAGGGGAAATATTGAGGTGCTTGGACTCTCCTCTCGAGGGGAACAAAGGAACTAAAATTTGGAATCTCTGCGTAAAATCTTGGCAATTTTTCAATGATAGTCTTCACTGGGCCCAGGTAATGGAAAGCGAATTAACTTATGGAAAGATTCCATCATGATGGAAACTCCACTTGGAGAGATGTCGTCTTTTCAGGCTCTCAAAGGTTGGATGTCAAATCCGGGGATCCAAACTTTGGCTGATGTTTTCTCTTGGCACCCGCCCTTAGGCTCTTGGGTTGGTTGGATTTTTACCGCTCCCCCAGATGATCTGCTAAATGATCTACTACTTCTTAAGAGTATATTGAAGGGAAAATCTTCGGTGGACTTGGAAACAAAGGACAAAAGAGGAATTTGGAGGCAAAGGAGGTCACTACATAGTCAAGGAAGTATATGAAGTGCTGCTGAAAAGAGCATGCAACATGCCAAGGCTAATGTGGTGGAAGAATATATGGAAAAATAATGCTCCCCCTAAAATTAACTTTTTTTGTTGGATGATGGCTCATGGGAAACTCCCGACTGGAGAGAATCTAAAGAAGTGAGGATTTCATGGTTTGAAAGCAAGAGGAGGAATCAAAGTATCATTGTTTATTGCCTGCCCCTTCACAATAGAAGTCTAGAAACAAGTTTTGGGATCTATTCCCCTCACGATGGACATGTCTCAAAGATTGGTGCAATTCTTCAGGCAATGGAATTCGGTATATCCCTTCTCTCTGGATGGTAAGCCTTTGCTTCTCAATCTATGGAAAGCTCTCCCAAAATATATTTGTTGGAAAGTATGGATTTCTTGAAACAAACTGAACTTTGAGAATACTCCACCCCTGTCTACCAAGGTGCCTAGAAATGAAAAAAGGCTCTTATCTGAGTTCATAGTTGAAAACTGCTCTAAGTTAGAAATGCCCCCCTCCATAAGCAGGGAGGAAGAAGAGTGGCTTAGAATTTTACAGCTTCAGCTGGTCTCTCCCACTCCCAAGGTTAAGATTGGCAATTCCTGGGAATTGTGGCTCAAGGATGAGGAGTTTGATCTATGGAAAAAGAACTAGCAAAAATTTATGTTGCATTTTGATGGTGCTGCGAAAGGAGACCCTAGGGTGGCAGATGCGGGTGGGGTTCTTTTAGACCCCAGAGGAAGCATTGTGGAAGAATTCGCATGGAACCTAGGAATGGAAGGAAATAATAGGGCAAAGATGTTAGCCTTATGGATGGGCACCAAAGTACTAATCGAAAGAAGAATTTCAGAAGTTATTAAAGTTTGGGAGACTCTCGAACTACAATTCGAGCAAACATATTTCGAACTCTGCTTAATAATAATGCTTTAGCTTGAATTCAAACAAGAATATGGTCAAACCTGGCATCTCTAATATTGGTAGATTGCTTTCATATACTTCGAAGGAAAAACTCTATTGCGGACTCTTTGGCTAATGATGTTGCCTCCTGAAATGAAGGAGAATTCCACTCTAAATGTAAAGAGGCCCATTATGAGGAAATTCCCTAGGGATCAAACAATTTCTATTATTTGGAGAAGTATTATCTCCTGTCTCCTTCCACTTTGTTTGATAAAGGACAAGATAAAAGTTGAGCCTCATGCTAACTACGGAAAGAATAATTGTGGACGCGTGGAATCCATGCTCAAGGCCAGAGAAAGGATAGGGGCCTGCAGTGTAATTAATTCTCCCCCTCTTCGTTTCATCATTAGCATACGGATTTCAAGTGAGTGTTGGTACAAGTTCATGGATTTGGCTCTCGGAAATGTTGATGGGCGACAAAGCATTCATTTCCTTAACACCTCCCATGAATGCTATGGACCTGGATTGTGTCATCTCCTTTGGAAGCTGGTTTGCAGATCAGAGTCTTCGCATGCGACGGGATCATGGGAAATTATGTAGTTGGCAGAGGCTGGATTTTGATTTATAAAGCTAGTCCTGACAATTCCTTCGCTGCATTCTTTGGTTTCCCTTTGCGTTGGCTTAGGATCTCGCCTGGAAGAAGGTACAGTTGTTTCAAGGTCAAAGGTGTGGTTGGGAGCATGAGTCGAGACGAGGAGGAAAGGCGGACGTTCTGTTGTGCGGAATGCGGCGTCAAGAAGCTACAGCGTGGGGTTCACAGGCTAAGTTGACGTGTGGACTGGGTCGAACGAGATGGAAACATTCGAGACCATCACTGGGATGAATGGAAAGAAGAAGATGATCGTCTAAGATTGGAGGAACGCAAACGCAAGCAATTCCAACTTCAATTGGACCTCATGGCATACAAGTTGGAACGTCAACACAACAAGATGGAAGATCTACAAGCTAAAGTGGGGTCTCTGCAAAGAGAAATTGTTGACCTTCATCAGAAGCAAAAGGAAAAAGAGGAGGTTGAAGCTTCACCAGCTGCTCCCCCCTTCTCAAGCAGGAATCGCAGGTTCTATGGGTTCTTTTTTAGACAAGAATTATGCAGCGTTTTTTTGTAATTTTGCTAGGCCAATATGTAAGAAAGTATAACTATTGCTCTATAGACTTAGAAGGTTGCTCATAGGTTAGGATTTTTTAGAAAGGCATAGACATAGTTGGTTCTTTGTTGGACTCTAAGACTGAAAGGATTTACATGTCTATTTGTAACTTTGTTTGCTTTGGAGTTTTCCTCTCCCTTTTAATAAAATTACTATCTATTTTTGTCAAATATATATATATATAAGTTATTAATTTACAAATAATTATGAAAAGTTAACATGCATAAATACTAGCAAAGTTTATATAAAATCTGAAATTTAGATGATATCTAAAACTTACATAAATTTTATAAAAATTTAATTATTTAAAAAATAATTAAAAAAACACTATCATTAGCCTTTAATCCTTTGTCAATTATTATTAAAAATTAAATTAGAAGTATTAAAAATCTAAAGATAAATATTTTTATCTAAAATTAATATCATAAACTTATATAGTATAACATTTTTTCATATGATAGTTAAACCGGCGCTCAATGGAAGGCGAGAACGCCGAATAGGACGAGGTCTTGGGGTCGATCCTGGGTGGAGACGGCCACAGCCAAAACTTATATAATACAACATATGTTTATTAATTTATAAGATCTGTACATAAATATAATATTAATTTTTTAAAACTTTATTGTATTTTTCTAAACATTATATATATTAAATTGAATATTATAAAAGATAAAAATTTATTTTGAAATTTTGAAAATATAATTTATACGATGTTTGTGTATTAATGTCTATATGTTATTTTTTATTAAACTTTTTTTCTAAAAACAAATATGAGTACTTTTGTTGTTTTTTTTATATGCAGGTATTAAGCAATTATGTTATTAATTTTATTTTTTTTTATTTTTTTTAATATTTTAATAATTAATAATTAATTGGTAGTTTTTTTAGTTTTAGTTATTTTAAATTTTAAAATTAGGTTTTTTTTTAATAATGATTTGTAGTAATTGTTCTTATGTTTTAAAATTAGTTTTAGTTTTTAAATTTTTAAAATTAGTAATTAGTAGATGCATTTAAGGTTTATAAGGTTTATAGAAACCAAAGTATATTGTGTTTAAAAAATGAGAGGACATGTAATAATAAGGAGGGACATTTGTGTACTACATAGTTTATAAAAATGATAATATTCATTATCATTAATGAAACCTCTAGTACAAAGACTACATATCAAGCTAGGAAAAAAAATTTAAATCTTAAAATTTAAATTTTCACATCCAACCTAATTTGTCACTTCATAGGTTTTGGCCAATTATAAAATAGAAATAACAAATTGTAAAAATTCTACAAAATAATTTATTTTTTTAAATATTAAATTTAATATATAAATTTTACAAAACTTTCAAAAACATTATAATTTTTTTGTATTAATATAAAATTCAAATTTAGTTAAGACCACTTGATCACTATATAGGCATTAATAAAATGAAAAACATAATTCACACTAAAAGGTAAAACCCTCTTTTTGAAAAAAGTAAAACTCACTAATACACATAAAAACACACCATTTGTTTTATTCATCACTTGTAAATTGGTAATCCTATAAGAAATTGGAAGTTGTCAGCAAAGTGTCATTTGTGGAAAACATCCATTCATTGACCCGTTAGGTGCTTGGGTAGAGTTATTCCTTTTCATTAACGGTGAAAATTTTACCAATCAAAGAAATTTAATCACATTTTACCTAAGTTCATCTAGGGATTCATTGTGATATTTTTAGCATTGCATATCATTTTGATTAAAAACTTTAGTTTAGATTTTAAACTTGGTTCGAAACTAAGGGTTTCAAATCAAGATTCATTATTTGGAATAAAGCCTTGGTTAAATCGAAGAGATATCGACTGTTACCCTAATAGTAGCAAGTTATATATATATATATAAACTTGGTTCGAAACTAAGGGTTTCAAATCAAGATTCATTATTTGGAATAAAGCCTTGGTTAAATCGAAGAGATATCGACTGTTACCCTAATAGTAGCAAGTTATATATATATATATATATATATATATATATATATAATGGATTGAACTCGCATTTCTACAACCATTTCAATGATCTGTATTCATAGTATTGGCTTCGCCCTTTGAAATTGGTCTTTGTGAATCAAGTATCCCCCAGTTATTGGTTGATACAATCGCACCATGAGATTAACAAAATTCTTAAATTTCTTTATGTGATTTTGTATGCTAAATGGAAAAATAACATTTATTGAAATCTTTATAGATATTGAGTGAAATGATCGAAAATTTATCATCTTCCAATGGGAAAATGATTTTGCTTTGATTTCTAACAATGCTAATAAGTTTTGATGACGACGATATTGAACTATAGGATTAGTGGGTGGTTTACAAGTGAATTGGGTTTAAGGGTAAAATGGTACATAATGCGTCATCATCCAAGGAAGAAGAAAATAATGTTAATATGCGCTATGGAGACATTGACAATGATACTGAAGCTACACCAACATATAAGTGGGGTGAAATTTATGGAATTTTCAGGAATGAAAACTATCCTAGCATCTCTCATGATGATAAAGAAGATCGAGGGTATGTCAGAACATAAGAAATTCTAAGCTCCACAGAGTAGTAACAAGACTTGTTATTTTTCCATGTGTAGAAGCGATCTCTTTGTAAATCCCAAGAGTCAATGTAAATGATAGACTAATCACAAGGATAAATGAATCCAAGGTGATAGCTTATTTCCAACCTTCAAGTCTTGACATTTAATACAAGTTTCCAATCCCTAGGTATATTTGACCAAGGAATGGGTTGCACAAGTAAAGTAGACATCCATTCATGTCTTAAAAAATTATGGATAAAATACAAGAGATTTAAGGCTAGAGGAGAGAGTGGCTAATATCCTACCAAGTGACTAGGACCTCCATATCAGATGGCTCCAATGCTACTCGCGAGATTATACGATGAAGAAGATGCTACTATGTTTCATGAGTCATTGATGCCAATATTACATACCATCATTACTCATGGTTTTATTTTTAATTGGGAATCCATCTTGTCATCTAATTTAAGCCATGCCATTGTGATAGCACGAGACCCAATACCTATACAAACATCTGAATTTTACATATCATCCTATCTATCGAATGTAGTATGCACTTCAAATTCATTCCCATGATTGAAATTGATTGGAAACCAACTAAGCCCTACAATTCACATCTACTGTAAATTGTCGTGGGAACATAAAGATAGGAACAACTATAAAAAATTTGTGAAGAATACATCATGACTTTGTACACAATTACTTACAAACAAGCTACCAAATGCATGTTAAATGCAACATTTGAAGCTCTAATAGACATTGGCGATTGGTATCTTACTAAAGAATATTCTTATTTGAGAATCTATGGTTTATCTCAACCCCCGAATATTCTTCCCAAGTTTGTCACCAACCAAGTGATATTACTAGAAATTGTTTATCATATGCATATCAACGGAGTTGGAGCAACATTGAAAGCTAGTAAAAAATATCCATGGCCTCCATTGACTCTAGTTATTGGGAGTTATTGTATAGCATTTGCCAAATATGCATATTGAGAAGAACAAACTCTTGGTACTTTTCATTTCAATACTAAAAATTTAAAGGGAATAAACCATTGAATGTAATTGAAAGGCATTGTGACGCATGCAAGTATAGGTATCTTTATACATGTGAGTTTGGTCAAGAAGAAGAGGTTTATAGGAGAATTCATTCCATTGAATATTTATCACACATATTTGAGAAAGGAAAATAGGGTGCAGCCTCAACAAAAGCTAAAGAAAGTAAGGCAATTCAAGAAGCTTTATTGAAGGAACGAGGAAAGACTGCCATGAAAGTTGTTATGGATCAAAGCCATAAAAGATTAGTAGAGAAAAGGAAGATTGAGGAAGCTGCACAAAAACAAATATTGGAGGAATCAACAAGGCATTTAGAAATAGAGATAGCCATGGAAGGAGAAAGACTGAAGAAGAATGAGGAATTAACTAGAGATACTGACGCAAATGTCAACTGAAATTGATGCTTCTACTTCTAGAACGCCTTCATCATTTAGATCATTGGAGGACATTTCCCACTTTTAGAGCTTGGTTTTGGAAGATTCACCCCATCCAAGGAATTGGTAGCATCATCAAAATATTGTGTTTTTGACATGAAAGAAAAACAATTAGTCAAAAGAACACGTAAAAGACTCGAGCTTTATGAAAACCCTAAGCAACCTACAATGAAAATAACAACCGAAGTGCCATTGTTTACTCATGTGGATAAATACCTGAAAGCTATGGCATCAACACATGTGGCTAGTACTCTTGCCACATAAATTAATGTGATTAACATGGTTGAGGATATTGATAATTATAAGGGAGAAATCAATGCCTTAAAAGTTGAAATAATGAGGCTCCAAAATATGAAAGAAATTCTACAAGATGAAAATGAAGAACTACAAATGGAAAAAGGGAGTGTAACAAAGTTAGGAACCTGTGCATTAGCATTACAAACTAACTTAGATAACACTCAATATCTATTGTGGGATCATATACAAGTACTCTAGGGCATGGTTATTCAATTGAAGGATAACTTGGAGAAAACAAAAGATCAAGTTATTGATTCACATGCAACTCAACTTAGTCTTGACAGAATTGTTGAATGGCAACAAAAGGTAGTAGATGCACTAGTAGATTGGCCTAGACTAAGTGTCGAGGAGGTTAAAAGATATTATACAACCATCACTAATGTTGGGACAACAACTCCTAATATGGAAAAGGACATAGTGGCTACACTAAACAAATGCCAACATACATTTTAAACCACAAGTAAAGTTATAAAACATTGTACTATGCGTTCTTTCAGAGAATGGGATGATGCAAAGCCAACATAACAAAGAGATGCATAAATGAAAATCATCATCAAAGAGAAGCAACCTGTAATCTCAACAATATTAGAGGTCATTAAAGAAAGATTAATGGAGTACCTATCAAAGCCCACCAAGGATGTAACTCTAATCAACTCATAGAATGTTCCTTTCCAAAAGAGTTTAACATCCATTTCTAATGATGTAATAAATATTGAAATCACTTTTGAGACTCTTGAGCCTCAAAGATTTAATGAGGTTTCTATTTATTATGATGTTGTTAGAAAAAAATATATTAAACAGAAGTAAACAACAATAACAATAGAACATGAGATTTACATGGAAACCTTGTTATATGTAGGTAAAACCATAGGGCAATGGTAGCTTCAATCTTTTATTATTACTTGACAAAAATTAGAATTTTTTCTTCTATCTCTCTTATGTTACAATACCGGGGGGTCACTCCCCTTTTATACAATACATATGAGGGTTCTAGAAGAACCGAATACACTAGAAGGGTCTATAAATGTTTTCCTCATGGGCTATGCCCCCATGCACCCGATGCATACAAGAAATGTGTGTCCCTAGTCAAGAGCTCTACATGAAGGATATTGGAGATCTAGATATTGGATTCATCTCCTAACAGTGGTGTGGGATGCTTAAATGTCTAAGAGGGACCCACCTCCCACTTAAACATTAAGTCGTGTACTTTATTGTAAATCTTTTCATATGGCCAAGGTAAATCTAATAGTAAAAAAGAAATGGGAAAAGAACCTAAAGGTAAGTCGAATGGTCAAAAGATAACCATCGAGATAAGTTACAAAGATAGTTCTATAAATATAAGACTGGAAGCAAATATAGTTCTATAAATATAAGACTGGAAGCAAATATAGTTCTATAAATATAAGACTGGAAGCAGGAGAAACAACTTTTGGTTGTCGGAACTCTCTTAAAAAAGACTTAGCAAGACTCTAATAAGGAGAAGCCATTTTTAGCCAAAGAATTTTGGAGGTGCTTTGATTCCCTATGTGTGAATGGTTAGAATATTTATGTTATTTACTTCGTGCTTGAGGTTTATGTAAAATTGTCTTTCTTTGCTATGACTTTTTTGTTGTAGAGTTAAGTGCCTTCTTATTTCTACATCTTTGAGTTTACTAGCTTCAAAGTGGATTACAAAACTAGAACTTGAATAGAAGAAATATTATATTTCTTTGTTTTATTCATGTTATATGTATGTTTCTATTGGCTTTCTTAAAAAGCTATCTGATCGTGAATCTCACATTGGTTTACATTTTTTGTTGCTCGCATAATATTTTATGCTCCTAGCTAGGTTAAATTTGAATTTCCACATTTTGCATTTAGACTAAAGCATTATGGAATTCTGGCATTTCATATTCCTTAAAACAATAAACAAACCCAAACCAATGGCGGTTATTGGACCAAAATATGGATGGGTTCTCTATACCAAACAACTTAGGGTCTAATTGGGACTTTATGTTGGGGAGAACCCCTGTTGTTGGAGAAGACAATTGCTTTCCTCAACAATGTCAAAAGTGAATTTTAAATTTGTTTTATGCATGATAAGATTTCCATGTAGAGCTTAAACTTTTTGGCACAGTTTGGTATCTTTTCTCTTGGATTACCTTGTTGATTGGGGTTTTTAAGAGGTGAAATATTGTCCATTGTTGTTGCGCTTTATTTATATTTTATAACATTCCTAAGGCTGGAAAATTCACATGGTCAAGATTCAAGAAACCTTTAGAAAAGAAGTGAAATTTTATGAGTTGCATTAATTTTCCAAGTTTGTAAAGCTTCTACATTGTATCCAAGTTTTTGTGGTTGAGATCAATCTAGGTGTAAGAGGGGGTTGGTATTTCCATTGCAGTGTACCTATAAGAAGTGTTTATTCTTGTTTGAGGTTGTTGGGCATGATACTCTAAGTCACTAGGGAAAAGCACTTGAACCCTAGAAGGGTTTTGTCTACTTCGTATACTATTGATTTGTGTGCTTGGTGACTTGTTCCATATGTATAAGGTAACTCTCAGTCTAAGTGACAGGTTGGATGGTGCTTCTGATTTTGTTCCTTGGAAGCTTAGTTTACAAATACTTATGGAGGAAACTAATCCATGGGAGCATGTTGAGAAGAGATTCCAAAACCTACAATCCAACATAGTTGGACACTCATTGAAACTGAAGGAAGCAAAGTATAAGAGAATCATTATTTATTTAGTGATGGATCATTTCATATCTCACATTCCAGAGAAAATGGCAAGTATATGTTTGAAACTTTGGTTGATTTATTTCAAAACTCATGTGCTTCTTAACAGATCCTCTTGTGAAACTAGCTTCCAGGAATTTGTATGATCAAGAGAGATGATGTGGTGAGCTACTTGACCAAGATCACTAAGTTGAGAGATCAGTTAGCCACCACTAGAACATAGGTGGAGGATCAAGAGTTGGTGTCCATTGCTTTGAATGGACTTATTTATTCCTCAATGCCTTTTGTTCGGGGTGTTTTTGCTCGAGAAACCTTGCCAAAGTTTCCAAAGTTTTGGATTGATATTGTATAGGAAAAAATCAGGTTGTGGTCTTATTTAAGGAAACAAGAGGAAGTAAATGTAGTCAGTCTCATTAGGAAGACAAAGAAAGGTAGCAAGAAAGGATACAAGAAGGAAGGTATAGATATAGTGAAGAATTAACAGAGTAAGGTGATGTGTTTCTGACATCACAAGATGGGACATTATGCCATACAATGTCCACTAAATAAGGCAAAGGGAGCAAAACAACTTGCAATTGGGATTATAGCCGATCTAGAAAAGGATCCTTCTCAATTTGAAAATGTATTTTCCATGGGTTCCTATTTGTCCTCTAACATTGTTTCGAGTGTTGGATGGTATGTGGATAGTGGAGCTTCGAGACATATGATATATGACAAGTCATTATACAATAGGGTTCAAGAGAAAAAGGGAGGCATGAGCATGGAGCTTGGTAATGATGCTACTTATCATGTGAGAAGTTGGCTCCATTTCCTTCTAGATGCCTTCTAATGATGTTCTTAAGTTGGGTGATGTTTTATTTGTTCATGGTTTGAAGAACGATCTTGTTTCATTTTCATGTATGACAAATGTACAGTGAAGAGTTGCATTTGGGGGTTAGCAATGCACCATCAGTGATTGTACTCATGTTAATCCGAGGATTTTGGTTAGAAGTGTGAGAGAGGGTGGTATTTACAAGTTATTTGTTGATCTAGTGGTACATGTACATTCCAATGAGAGGTTGGATAAACCTTATAGGTTTGAGGAGGCTCATGAACAAATAGGAGCACCCAAATCTTCATTGAGCGCAATAATGCCTCCTAGAATATATGTGTGTCAAATTGCATTGGTTTCTTCCATATGTGAGCCTTCCAATGATATTAAGGAGGAGAAGTGAAAAACCTTAATGGAGGATGATGCTAAGGTTGATTCAATGATTAGAGTTAATGGATGTATTGCAGATTACATGGACAAGGTTGTTGGATTCTCTCAAATAGAAGGATTTGACCGCAATTTTACACTTGCTTTGGGATTCTCTTACAATGATGGAGTGGAACTAGTTCAGCTTGTTTCAGTCGCTAGAGATTTTGAGGTGTGAGAGGGATTGTCTTGTTCACAAGTTATTGGTAGCCTTGAATGGGTTGTTACCTATACCAAAATCTTCATATCTCATGATCAATGGATTGACTTGTGTAGATTTATATCTTGGTGAATTTCATAGATATGATCCAATCGTCTTGGTTTTGTAAGAAGATGTGATTATATTTGTAGGATGTCCTAGATAACTCATAATGTCATGTAGTTTTTTCCCATGACATTGACTTGAGGGATATTAGAGTTTGGTAGGTTGCTTATGATCTAGGGTTATGTTCCCTCACATTCACAGGTGGTTAACATTCTTGGGAGGTTCAAGATGTTGCGATAACATCTTATGATGGATGGGTGTCAATTCCTTTACAAGAGACAATAGTTGTTTCTAAGACTGCAACAAGTACAAATTTACAAATGGAAGGTTTCATGGAGTTTCAAAGGGAGTCAACGGGTGTTGGAAAAAACACTTTCCTCGTAAAGGAGTGGCTTTCAAGGTCACTACAAAAGTGTTTACACCATGTTTGGGGCGATTAATGAGATTTGGGGTACATGGTGTATGATTATCCCCTAGATCGCATGTGATGGATTTGCACATTGGAGATGGTTTACTTACTGGTCGCTTTACCTTGATTGGGTGTTTGAATGACACTCTCCCTTAGAGCATTGGATATCTCCATACAACTTGTTGGCATCTACATGTTGACCATGAGGAGAAGGTTGCTTGCTTAGAGAACACCCTACATTGTAGGAGCATTTCGAATTCATGAGGAGGGTGTTGAGCCTTATACAGCGTGGAGTAGCTTGGATGCTTGCATGGAGGTATGGATCTAACTTTGGGACATCTTGGTTACAGGGATGTTCATGGAGGGGGAGGGGACCTAGCGGAGCAACTGGCTTAAGAGGATCATTAGAGTCGGTGGAGGCTTGTAGGAGGAGCATTGGACACATCTTGTGAACTGCCCTTGCATCGGAGCCTTGATTGTGTATAACAGCCTTTTGGAATTTGACTTGTGCACCCTAGGGGTGTATCACTCCACGTGTGAACCCACTTGTGGCTTTGTAAGTTGCTTGTAAGAGCTTAGGCCCACATATATATAGTTGGCTTGCTTTACCTCTCATATAAATAAAGAAAGGAAAGAGTCCTTTCACCATTCTCACTCTAATCACTCGTGTTAGAGATGTGACTATGAGGAGCACACTAGTCTTCCTTGCTCTTGTGCGTCTTCATTTTTACTTTTATCTTTCTTGTTTTGGAGTCACTAGGGTTTCTTGGAGCTTCTAAGTTGGAGCATCTCGAATACTAGGGTTGAGGTTTCATCCCTTGTTGATTAGGGTTTTGAGAAGAAACCCTAGGTTGTACTTGTTAAAGAGAAGAAGAGGAGACAAGACATCTTGCCTTAAAAACATGCTTATGTGATGCTAGCTTGTAGGAGTTCATTAATGTGACCTAGGGTTTTCATTGTCTTTCCTTGCTAGGGTTTTGGAGAGCTAGAAAATTGTACTAGCCTTGGGATAAGGGTATGTTATGTACATGAACTAGTAAAGAAATAGATGGTTGAAAATCAAATATGCAATATAGACCATTTTGGACAACTAGAAACTTCATATATATATATATATATATATGGTTGAAAATCAAATATGCAATATAGACCATTTTGGACAACTAGAAACTTAATATATATAATATATATATATGTGAACCATATATGAAGTTTCTAGTTGTCCAAAATGGTCTATATTGCATATTTGATTTTCAACCATCTATTTCTTTACTAGTTTGACATAAGTTAAGGCTGAAATTGTTAAGTGATTTAACAATAATATTGAATAAGATCGGCAAATATGTTGTTGTATTTACCACTGTCAAAAGTGAAGTTCATATTTGTTTTATGCATGATAAGATTGTCATGGAGGGTTGAAACTTGGCACACTTTGGTACCTTTCTCTTGGATTTCCTTGCTAATTAGGGTTGTTAAGAGGTAAAGTATTAATCATTGTTCTTATTGTTTATTTATATTTCATAATATCCCTAAGGCCCATTTTAGAATGTAGACTACTCACCTAGGCTTGGATATCTAATTTTCATGTGATGGGTGCTAATAAGAGAATTTTTCCCTAGCTTTTAGCTCCATCTTGACCACTCTAAGTCTCGTCTCCCACACATACACATAAGAAGGAGAGACTTGGATTGGTTTTCTTCAAACCTCTCTTATTATGTCCATTTCTCGTGTTTCATACAACGTTAAAGGATTCAAACAAGAGGGGATAGGCCCAAAGCATTGGATCGGTTCAAAATTTAAAGAATATGTTTTAATGATAAAATATTCTGAACATTATTATATAAGAGGGAATTAACATATTTTCCAAGAAGAAATCACTTTGGAGAAATTGGTCCAACTAGGTAGCTATTTGACACGATCCTAACCTTTTGTTCAACTATATACTTTCCTCTCTTTGGGATAACTTCCACTAGGTTCTATTCAGAAAACAAGTCTTCCATTCTCTCTCTTAATTGATCCCAAACTATGCTTCCACCCCTTTCCGCCTCATTGGAGAGAATCATGTTAAAGTCACCTACCACAATACGATTGTTAACATAGCCAAAATCTCACATTTCGATTAAAGATTGCCAAAAGTCGCTCTTCTCTCTATATTGAACAAGAGCATAATATTAAAAATTTGAACTCATTTTCCAAAGTTGCTATCGACCGAGCTAACCAATATCTAATGTTAAGTAACTTGAGAATGAACTACCTCAAACTTTGGCTTGTCATATAAAGAGCATATGCCCCCTGAAGCCCCTCTAGAAATGGCATTTATCCCTTGGCTTGATTTCCATTGCTTACTACCTATTTCTAGCATCTTAGTATCTTTGTGCTTGATCTTCTAGAGTTGATTTCTCAAATCTTATCAAGTCTCTCAAAGCTCCTATTTTATATAAGCTACCTATTCCCCTATTGTTCTAGCATGCTATTTTCATTATTTCATCAATGAAGGTTTCGAATGGTTTCCCAAGAGATATGGAAACACCTACTTTTTACATAGATGATTTTGACTTCAATTCTAAATAAGCTCTCAATAAATCCCTAAAACACTAGGTTTTTCCCCTTGGATGGTGTTGCCTCTCTCTTTTATTTAAGGGTTTTCCTCCCAGGCTTTTTCAGGAGTCTTTCTTCTTCAAGATCTTCATCATCTTCTCCATGTTGCTTCTGAGCCTTTTTTTGAGCAAGCAACCCACTCAATTGCTTGATGGGCTCTTTGTGGTTAGATCCTTATCTTCTAGAAGGTTAATGATTATTTTAGGACTTGTATCTATTAATTTTTTAGTGCAACTAGGAGACCCATTCTCAGAGAGAATGGTACCCTAATCAATTAACTAGGGTTCCTGGTCAAGCTAACCACGCAGAGTAAAGAGTAAGACCCTAGAAGGTACCCTAGGGCCCCCAGTTGTCTCCTAGGGTTCTTGGTCGAGGGCCAAGCAGGTTGATGCCATGGCAAAGTCCCTAGCATATGGTTAGGGCCCCTATTCATCTCTATGGTATTCTAGTCAGGGACTTGACAGTTTCTTGGTCATGTGGACCAAGCAGATCCTGCAGGTTGAGACAGAGACATCCTGGTCTAGGACCAGGCAGATTCTTGGTCAAGGACCAAGTAGGTCCTGCAGATGGTTGATCAACATTCAGTCTAGGACTGAAATCTGAGCTTGAGGTTGAGGACCATTCTCTGGAGAATGGAGGACTTGGTCATGGACCAAAGGTTGATCAACATGGCTCATTCTGGGACTGAAGCTCATCCTTGGGTTGAGAGCCATTCCTTGAGAATGGAGGCACTTGGTCAGTTACCAAGATTATGATGTGTGATGTCCTCTTCTCCTAAGTCTTTGAGATGGTTGAGTTAGATGGACTTCTCAAGGGACTGGCCACCCCTTGATGAAGCCACTGACATTTGACCTTAGGAGCAGTATAGAGGACCACATGATCACATCATTCGTGTGAACCGTTCCTTATACGGTGATGATGAACTTTCAGGTTATATGGAACATTTGTACATTTGAGAGAGAGATGACTGGTTGTACCTTCCCCACCTTGGTTGAGTTATTATTGGTCTTGTGGTACCTTGTCTTTGACTTGTGGTTAATTGGTTCATTTACCCACCTTGAGTTATTTTTTATTTTATTTATTTATACCACCTTGTTGATGTTTTCGTCTTATAGGGTACTATGGTTGTTTGTCCACATTTGAAGCATACCCTTAGTTCTAAGGGTCATGGGTCATGGGTCATGTACCCACACCTATGTTATTTATTTGGGACATTATACCCTACTCTTGGTTTATGACCATGGTTTATATTTCCTTATTTTATTTTTTATTTTTATCTTTTATTTATTTTTTATCATTATTTTTTATTTTTATCTTCTTTTTTTTATCTTCTATTTATTTTTTATCTTCTATTTTTACCTTTTATTTTATTTTTTATTTTTTATTTTTAAGGTGTGTTTTCCCTAATTTAATGAAATACCAATTTATTATTTAATTGTTAACTCCCTAACTTAAAGGATTATTTTTAGAAGATCACAAGCTATGTATTGGAGTCTTTTCTCCTCTCATTAATCACTCTCACGAATTCTTCTCAGCTCTTATTTTTTGGTTACTTTTGACGTCAAGGGTTTGTCTTTTCTGCTGCCAGTTCAGATCGCATTTCTGCTTGGAGTCCATCACTTCATTGTGGCTGATTAATTTTACGTTGAGGTTTTATTGCTAATCCTAACCCAACCGTCAGCCTTCTTTTAGCACCTGTGATCCCTGTTGAGGAAGGTTGCACTTTCTGCTGTTCTATTTATCCAAACTGTGGTCTGATTTTTTCAGTATCTACCTGTTTTAACCTTATCTAAGCTCTAATCTGTTGTTTGAGTTTTTGCTTGGAGTCCGTTCTGTTGTTGCATGCTGGATTGAGGTCTGATCTTTTGTGTGGGGAGGTCATGACCCTAGATCTTCCTTCTAATGGTGGCCGTGAGGTTCTAGGGTATGCTTGAGTAGGCCGTGAGGCCTTAGGGTTTGACTTACCCTATTGCATGCTCACTTGTAGAGACCGTGAGTCTCTTTGGCCCTAGATCTGCTTGTTGATTTGTGTGGGCCTCAGCTTGTATGCACAGCTTGATATGAGTTCTCATTTTGTTAATATTGAGTCTTATTTATGCTCAGATCTATTTGTTAAGACTTACCTTGGTTTAGATTGGTTATGCTAAGTTTTGTTTGTTGACAGATCTGGTTGTTTATACTTGACTTTGATCACCTATGATCAGTTGTGGTGTGCTGAGAATCACTTCTCTTATGCTGAGACTTTGTTGAAGTTTATAAATTTTTTTATGTTGAGTTATGTACTGTGCTTGACTGTCATTGACCTTCTCAACCCCAGTCATTTCTCTCTCTCTAGTTTGTACACACCCTCTTGTAGGGTCAACTGGTTCCTAGAGTAGAGTGGCCTCTCTGAGGCACGGTCTTTTCTGAAAGTAACTCTTCTGAGTATTTTTACAGGAAGGGCTTCACACCCAGGTAAGTATCTTCAACCATATCCCTTTTACTGCTATATGATCAATTTGTTTATTACATGTTACTGGAGATTACTTTAACACAGTGATCTAACTGGTAGTGTTAAGGAGAAAATTACTTTAACACAATGACCTATCTGATAGTGTTAAAGGTGTGAAGTTGAAAGCGATGAAAATTATGTTATCTTAGAAATTCCTACTGCACTATTTCATATTCAATTTTTTGTAATTGTTTATTAAATGTATTTTTTGCATTAAAGTATATTGAATTGTTATTTTTCTGCATATAACCCTAACTTGATGAAAAATTAACATGGTATTAGAGCTTAGGTCTTGTACCTAACTCTGTTTTGCAGGCTAACAGAATCTACATAGATCCTAAGGTAAGGGTTTGTGCCCTAATCAACTTGACTACAGGTTTATAGGTGTACTTGGCAAGTTGACTGTAAGGGTTTGAGATGGCTTCTAACTCAGTAAAGGCAGAAGATAGGCTTGAAGGAGCCTCAAACTGTAATGCATGGAAGGCTAGGGTCTTGAAAATTTTGGAGGAGAGTGACTTGGATGATTTGGTCACTAGGGTTGTGGAAGAACCCACAACAACTCAAGGAAGAGCAACATTTAAGAAGAAGCAAGCTAAAGCAAAGAGGGTGATCTTTGACTCAGTCAAAGATAATTTGATGCCTGTAATAGCTCCTCTAAGGACATCTAAGGAATGCTTTGATGCCCTAGCTAATCTCTATTAGAAGAAGGCACCTACCCAGAAGAGGGTCTCGAAGAAGCAACTTCGTTCATTGAAGATGGAGGATAAAGAATCAATTGCCTCTTTCTTCTCAAAGATTGCTCAGTTTAAAGATCAACTCATGGCAATTGGAGTTGAAGTAGATGATGATGATCTTGTGCAAACAACAGTAGATGGTCTTCCTACATCTTGGGAGACATTTCTTTCAGCAGTGAATGGAAGAGAAACACAACCAAGCTTTGATAGGTTGTGGCATGATTGCCTAGAAGAAGAAGGCAGAATCCAGAGTAGATCTGGGCCCCCAGTTGAAAAGAATCATGCTCTTGTTGCCAAGACAAAGAAAGAAGTTTCCCCCAGCACCAGAACAAAGGTAAGAGACCTCAAGGTAAGCACTCTTATAAGTCAAAAGTGAGATGTTTTAAATGTAACAAGCTTGGTCATTATGCAAACGTTTGTAGAAATCCTCCTAGCATGAACTGGCATAAAGAGAAGCATCATGCTTCAACTGCTACAGAAGAAGAAGAGTTTCAACAAAAGAAATCTAAAGTTGAGACCAAAGAAAAAGATCAAAAAGAGTTCTTTTTTATTTCAGCACTCTCAGGTTCCATCTCCAACTCATCGGACTCATGGTGGATTGACAGTGGGGCCACCAAGCATATGACTGGATACAAAAAGGCTCTTGTGGGTTACAAGGCCAAGAAGTTTAATGAGAAAGTGGAGATGGGGAATAGAAGTACCTTTGAAATCAAAGGAATTGGTTCAATTGCTTTAAAGCTTGATTCAGGTACGTTAATTCATATTTAGGAAATTTTATATGTTCCTGGTTTAAAGAGGAATGTTCTTTCAGTGGCAATTTTGGAAGACAAGGGTTTCTCGATAGCTTTCTCAGAAGGAAAAATACTAGTATGGACTAAAGGTGGAAATATGAGCTCAGCTATTGAGATTGGTGTCTGTGAGGGGGACCTTTCTAACGTCTCTAGACATGTTGTTAAAGCTCTAATGATTAACCCCTGTCAAGTTTCAGAGATCAAGAGGGAGTCTTACAGTGACTCAAATATAGAAGTCCATGAGACTTCTCGTTCAGAGAAGCAGAGGGAGAAGGCCAAGAAGCCTTCAGTTGATCTCACTAAGGAACCTATTGAGGGGTTCCAAGGTTGCTCCAATTGGAGCCATGTCACTAATTCAAGATCATCCACTGATGTGGAGATAGCCAAACTTCAGGTTTGGAAAGATGTTATTTAGTTGAAAATGGATAATGATATATGGAAAGTGATTCTCGGACAACAAGGAAAGTCAAGTGTAACTTCCAAGTGGATCTATAAGATGAAGGTGTTTGCTGACATTCAAAGCTTTTTGAAGCTCTCAGAAAATCTTGTATTCTATGACAGGTTGTTCCACCATGACAAGGACATGGTGCTGTTGTCAGATGTGTTGACTAAGCTTCTGTCTTCGACAAGCTTAGTGTTGCTGAGAATGTCTCTCTTGCTGAGAGGGAGTGTTAATTGTTTAGTGCAACTGCGAGACCCATTCTCAGAGAGAATGGTACCTTTCAGGTTATATAGAACGTTTGTACATTTGAGAGAGAGATGACTGGTTGTAGCTTCCCCACCTTGGTTGAGTTATTATTGGTCTTGTAGTACCTTGTCTTTGACTTGTGGTTAATGGGGTCATTTACCCACCTTAACTTATTTTTTATTTTATTTATTTATTCCACCTTGTTGATGTTTTGGTCTTATAGGGTACTATGGTTGTTTGTCTACATTTGAAGCATACCCTTGGTTCTAAGGGTCATTTACCCACACCTATGTTATTTATTTGGAACATTATACCCTACTCTTGGTTTATGACCATTGTTTAGATTTCCTTATTTTATTTTTATTTTTTATTTTTATCTTTTATTTATTTTTTATCTTTTATTTTTACCTTTTATTTTTTTATTTTTTTTTAAGTGGCCTTTCCCTAATTTAATGAAATACTAATTTATTATTTAATTGTTAACTCCCTAATTTAAAGGATTATTTTTAGAAGATCACAAGCTATTTATTGGAGTCTTTTCTCCTCTCATTATTCACTCACGAATTCTTCTCAGCTCTGATTTTTTGGTTACTTTTGATGTCAAGGGTTTGTCTTTTATGCTGCTAGTTCATATCGCATTTCTGCTTGGAGTCCATCACTTCGTTGTGGCTGATTAAATTTTACGTTGAGGTTTTATTGCTAGTCCCAACCCAGCCATCAGCCTTCTTTTAGCACCCATGATCCCTGTTGAGGAAGGTTGCACTTTATGTTGTTCTATTTATCCAAATTGTGGTCTGATTTTTTCAATATCTGCCTGTTTTAACCTTATCTGATCTCTGATCTGTTGTTTGAGTTTTTTCCTAGAGTCCGTTCTGTTGTTGCATGCTGGATCGAGGTCTGATCTTTTGTGTGGGGAGGTCGTGACCCTAGATCTGCCTTCTAATGGTGGCCGTGAGGTTCTAGGGTATGCTTGAGTAGGTCGTGAGGCCTTAGGGTTTGACTTACCCTACTGCATGCTCACTTGTAGAGATTGTGAGTCTCTTTGGCCCTAGATCTGCTTGTTGATTTGTGTGGGTCTCAGCTTGTATGCACAGCTTGATTTGAGTTCTCATTTTGTTAATGTTGAGTCTTATTTATGCTTGGATCTATTTGTTAAGACTTACCTTGGTTTAGATTGGTTATGCTAAATTTTGTTTGTTGACAGATCTAGTTGTTTATACTTGACTTTGATCACGTGTGATCAGTTGTGGTGTACTGAGAATCACTTCTCTTATGCCGAGACTTTGTTTATGTTTATAAATTTTTTTATGCTGAGTTATGTATTGTGCTCGACTGTCATTGACCTTCTCAACCCTAGTCATTTCTCTCTCTCTGGTTTGTACACACCCTCTTGTAGGGCCAACTGGTTCCTAGAGTAGACTGGCCTCTCTGAGGCGAAATCTTTTTTGAAAGTAACTCTTCTGAGTATTTCTACAGGAAAGGCTTCACACCCAAGTAAGTATCTTCAACCATATCCCTTTTACTGCTATATGATCAATTTGTTTATTACATGTTACTGGAGATTACTTTAACACAATGATCTAACTGGTAGAAGGAGAAAATTACTTTAACAGATAGTGTTAAAGCTGTGAAGTTGAAAGAGATGAAAATTATGATATGTTAAAAATTCCTACTACACTATTTCATATTCAATTTTTTCTAATTGTTTATTAAATTTATTTTTTGCATTAAAGTATATTGAATTGTTATTCTTCTGCATATAACCCTAACTTGATGAAAAACTAACAATATCAACCATTGGAGAGCTTTGAAAATTCATTTAAGGATCAAAATATATTGACGGCAAAAAGTTCTAAGGATTAAGAACAAGCTCAATTCCCTTCTTAGAGGGTGGAGGGGGAGCAAGTGCAAACTAAAGCTCAATTGATAAGGAGGTCAGTAGCTTTAGGTCATGCTAAGACAAAATAGTAAATTTGTTCGAAGTTGAAGGTATTATCCCTTTAGATTTATCGGAGGATGAAGGGACAACTTGCTTGCTACTTGAAATTTTTTTGCCAATTACAATTACTCATCTTTTTCACAAGGGGGCTAAGTAGGGGTTGTCAACTGGCAATCTTTAGCACAATTGTTGTATCCTTGACATGCTTTGCATTTAAATGGAAGTTCTTAACCCAAAATTTGTAAACGCATTGAGTTGTCCAGTAACATAGTAATAGCCTCAAGGAGTCTTTTTTCTAGATCCACTTCCACACAAATTCTAGCACATGTAAACATTTTTCACTTGGGCTCGAGTTTATCAGTGTATTTCCCCGAAGCATGCAAAGCAAGATGAGGCAAATGAAACCGAACTAGAACCACAAAAGGCATGTCCACTTCAAGGTTGTTGTCAAGTGTCCACTAGTTTAGATACAATCCTATTGGTCCCATAATATAGGTTCCATTTCAAAAAATAAGATCTCTATGTTATTTTTTCAAACAAAAAAGCATAGCATCCATGACCACAAAAGTAATAAGAGAGATTACCTTAAATAATTTCTTTCTAGTATTTTAAATCCATAAATCCATTGTTGTGAGAGAGGGCCATAATCATGTGAACTAAGCTATGAGACCTCGATCAACTAGAGCCAAAGATTTGAGACAAAGAATCCAAGGTGGAAGCTTAACTATTGGAATAGAATCCAATTTCTTCACAAATTTAGATAAAATGTGCTTGGTTTGTTGTTTTCCAAGCGAAGAGACCAAGGTTTGGAATGCCACAACCTCGTAGGAAAGGGGGGTATTTCTACCTCTCAAATCCATGTCTAGAAGGGACAAACCGAGAGGAGGACAATCAAACAAGAGAGGGTTAGGGTTTTAGACGAGAGCACATAAAGCACTATCTTTGGGACATATGTTTTAAAAAAAGTTGCCCCAATCCAAAGGTAGAAAGAAAGCCCAAAACTCTAAAATGCATAATAATATAAGAAATTTGTAACAATGTAAAATAAGTCTAAAATATTGCCAACCCAAAACTCTAAAATTTATATCTATTTATTAAGGTCAATGTTTGGCCATGAACAAATGTAGTGTCTTTGATATAGAATATATATATTTTTGCCAAGCACATGTATTGTCTAATGTATTTTCTAAGTATGGCCCTATCAATACTCTTGATTGAATTCTATAATCATATCCAAGTATATTTTCTAAGTATGGCCCTATCAATATTCTTGATTGAATACTATAATCATATCCAAGTAATGAGGCAACCGCATAAGGAGAAAGATACCAAAAAGTTAGATTCTTCATTATTCTCTGATGTATTTTCTAACTATGGCCCTATCGATATTCTTGGTTGATCCAAAGAAGAAGGTATTTGGATGTTGGAGTGAAATAAAAGTTTCCGCATCTTTGCCCAAGGTTTCTAAATCTTTTAAGAAGGGGGCTTTACTTCCACTTTTTAATTCAAATACTTTTCCAGAGATCTCAATAAGTTTGAAAAGACCCTTGAAGCATGTTTACCGAAAGGAAGGAGAGGAATATAAGCCAGATAATGATTTCATTACATGGCCATCAAACAGAAGGTTGTAGATGTAAACTCAATTAAGAGATTTAAATGCAAAAGCATATCAGGTTAGAGCGTTGAAGGAGTCGTTGCATCATAGGAGAAGCAGCGATATTATTACTACCAAACTTGCTTCTCCCCAAGCAAAGTTGTTGAAAAGTCATAGAGGAACCAAGCAAAAATGAAGGGTGAGAGGAAGGAAGTTACAGAATCAGAGGATGGAGAATGTTGCTTTTGCTCAAGACAGATGCACCATGGCCTCATAGGAAAAGGCCAAAGAAGCAATATGAGGCCAAAGAAGCAGGGCCAAGTTCAAGTTGCCAAGCCCCCAAATGATGGAAGAGAATAGGGCTCATTGAGTCAGAGGTTAACTCAAAAGTAGACCCCACTAGGAACACATAGTTCAAAGGGACGAAAGAGCTAAGGTGAGTCGTAGAAGTAGATGGGAAAAGATTATCTAGAACCCTAATTACTCTAGGACATGGTGTTCGAAAAACAGAATCACAGAGCAATAACAATAAACAAGATGCAAATACAATCACACAAACATATTACAAGAGAGACAACAATATATCATGGTTCACCCAAAATGAGCTACATCCACACTGAAATTGCTTGTCCTTATTATTATACCATCCAGCAAAGTGAAGGGATACAACCTGCAACACATCCGCTGCACTTCCTCTTCAAACTCTCTCACAGTCTCTCTTTTCGATCTCAGAGATCTTTACAATGCATAAAACCTAATACATTAACCCTAGCCGTATTACAATCTCTTTCTTATAAAGGAGAAATACAAAGGGAAAATACCATGGGTTACCCAAAACCATAGGCCCCGTAATCTGTTGGCGAAACAGCCCAAACATTTCCTTCGAGGGCTACGCCCCCGGACCCCTGGGGAGCCTGCGGGGATCATAACCAAACCTAGGGTACAAACACAGCTGAATCATCATCTATGAGACTGGAAGATCAAGCTCCACAACCAACACATGGAGGAATACTTTTATTATTGCAGCTAAATTAAAGAAAGAAGTCCACATAGCAATGGCATAGCATAGGGTGATAATGCTAGAGGGATCAGTAGATGGAGCATGCACAGGAAGATCTATTGAATGAGCATAGGAAGAACTATTGAAGGAATTAGAAGTGTTAACTCCTAAAGCTCAGCAATTGGATGAGGTTAATATAGAGGGAAATCTGTACAAGTTGAGGTTGACGGAGACCATCAAGGACAAAGCTTAGGAAGCAAAGAGAAACAATTAGACAACCTTGGAATCCCTCAAGGAAAGGGAGCACATAATCAATAAGAAGTTGAACATTCTTCTTAGTGAACGCTATGCAAAGCCAATATACATTGAAAAAGTGGTACCTATGGCACAATGTAGCCAGCTGAACAATACCAGATAAGAATTTCAAGCCAACTCTCTGAATCAATTTTATGTTTTTGTCCTCCTTCGAATCTCGGTCAGTTCGGTTTACAATCTTTGTAGATTTGTTTTCAGCCAATATAACAAACAGGTCTAGCATGGCCAGTAGCAATTAGAAGAGTTATGCTCCTATTTTTGGTTTAGTTTGCTGTGAAGGTGTTTGGCCTGCTTACTGAAAGTTGTAATGACCAGAAAGATAAGCCAAACTTTGGTCTACTATCATTGCAGAAAGACTTTATGCTTTGTAAGAGGTTTTTGTGTATAAAATTGTTGTGAATAAAGATCAGTATATTTATAGCGCAAATGAAAATGATAATAACATCATCAAACAAAGGCAATCCACAGCCCATCCAAACTGTCTAACATGAATCAAAACATGGTTAAAATTGTTCAGCTGATTTTTTAAATTCGTTAAAAGATCGAAAATCTACAGTATATATTTAAACTGCAATGTGGGAGCATCCACGTCCACAGTGTACACGCATGCATACAAGGAAACTCGGGCACAAAGGGCCTGCACGGCATAAAACCTTACAAGTATGCAAGGCACTAAGATCAACCCAAGGATACACAAACAGTTTTGTAAATATTGTATCCCTTGAACTACTTGATTTGGGTTTGAGACCTGCAAATGAAGACTTAAAATTTGTTTATGAGCTCATATAATATAGAATCCAGATTAGAACCGGTGGGTTAGCTCAAGTGGTTGAGTGCTGTAATCGCAAATAGAAGGTTTCGGGGTCAAATCCTCGGGTGGCCCGTAATCAGGGCCGGTGGTTTACCTTGAGTACCATCCTCAAAATGAGGGGAAATAACTGAGGGTTTCCCATTATGTGTTCCATTAAAAAAATATATATATACAATCCAGATTAAAAAAATGTCTTCAAGGATAACAAGAAACTACCAATAAGAACTAGTATACATCAGGAACGTTGTATTACAAACAAAATGCACATATAAATAAAATCCGTAAATATTTTGAGAAAAAAAAATGACGAAAACACTGCATTGATACGAGTGGATAACTAGGTTTGTTTTTCACAAAGATGAGAGGTCTTTGCTGATGAGACAATTATACAATCAAAGGCAACTCAAACCATGTTAACTAATAGAGCAAGTTATAAATGCAAGAGTTCACAACAAAAATCAGATTTGTATTAACAACAAATCGATATATGTTGTCTTTATCGTGACGATTATGCATTTAAACTTTAAAGGTACTGGAGGACAGGAAGAAGGGTGAGCTGTACCTTGAATTGAAAAGAGAGACACAATAACATCAAATCCCCCCTCTTTTTAAATCTGCTTCTTAAAAATGGTAACTAGCAGCTGTAAGACTTTGAAATTAGAAGAAACCTTTTTCGACTGGACTATTCTTGTGCCAAGGATGAGATAGAACTGTTATAAACTGGAGCATTCATGTACATACCTTCAATCTAAAACTCCTTTAACAAGGTTCTATAGCCCAAGCAAAGAACTTTAAACGGAACAATAGCGTACAGTAAAAGTCATATTGAAGCTGCAGACAAACATTGGCGAACAGTGCAAATTTTGTTGACTCAAAGACATTCACTGAGAATCTCCATGTTAATCATCAACTTTCCCACTACGGTAAATATCCACCTCTGCTGACCGCTTTGATTTATCCGTGGATTGTACACCTCAATAGCTGATCGATTCACCTCCTTGCTAGGCATTTGGTCTTGCCCTAGATCGTATGCATCTCTTGATGGTGAAATTTACTTACCTGTGTGGATCATTCTCTCTCGTCACTGTTGTTGGGAGGACCATATGCATCTCAACTGGGCGGCTTTGCTTGATATATGGACCATATTCATCGCTGGACTGAACCGTACACATCATTGACCTCAGACCATTGGCTTGGTTTTGTTACACATTATTAACCTTGGAATGGCTTCATTTTGTTATATTTAATACAACAAGTAAAGAGTGAGTTGTATTACTCTTTCTTTTGTTGGAGTTGCAACCATATCCATGTTGTGCTTATTTAATCTGCTTTAAACATGTGAGTGGAATTTTTAACCTGGTAATTTTGGGAAAAGGAGTGTGAGAAATGTACATACATGAATTTTGAACATTGATAATACTGTGTATGGCTTGCATCTTAAATTCTTAATCATTTTACATATGTAATACCATGGGTTATGAATTCGGCTTCACTGTGATTAAGAGAAAGGGAATTGAAGCGATGGTAATATTGTGGTAGTGAATGAACATTTCATTGAGAGTAAAATAAGGACAATGGATGATCCCTAGTGAGAACTCGAGTCTAAACCTTGCATCACTGCTATATTAGGTCCAAGCCATTGGGAGCTTACTACTGCTATTTGCCTCGCAATACTAGCAACATTTGTAGGAATTGAAGGAGCCAAGACAGTCATTCCTTAAGGATCCATATTAGTGAAATGGACAAGCTGTGAGCCTAGTTTACGGGTCAGCAGTAACTCCGAAATTTGTTTTCGAATAACCCTGAACTGCTCAAACATCATAGTCCTGATCTATAGTTTCTTTCCCTAATACCAAAATTCCCCACATAGCAATTCAAGAAATCTTTGATTCCTTTTTAAGCATGGGATCCTCAACCTATTTAAACTACTCCACAATTTTTTCCTCTCAAACCCCCAACAAACAAGGCTGCTTCACCACTAAATGTGATAACACTCGATCATCAACACCTAACCATAGCAAAAGTGAAACTCCAGATTTAAGCTTATATACTCTAAAATTAAACATCCATGCATTACCAATAACTTGTCTCGAGATATCCTCATTATTCATGAAAGTCCTCAGGAAGCCCAGCTTAGACTTCTGTTTCTTTAGGATCTATAAAAGAAAATATTAGGGATGTAAAGGATCACCCCTTTTAATCTGGGCAGGGGTGCTCAAACCAGTCATTTAGCAATTTCAAAACTTCTTCCATATTCTCCCTAGATTTTTTATGAAGCAACTCATCGCAACATCTAAAGGCTTTTGTGATATCTTCCTTTTAGACACCAAATTTGTTGAAGAGAAAATCACTGTCTAAAGTTTCTCATGTACGTCCTTTGTACCTTGTTATGCAATCGATTTGTAAGTCATTACTCTATACTCTACATGCTTACAAACGACGATGTGCATAGGGAGAAAGATACCAAAAAAGTCGGATTTATCTTTGGACTTAGAGAAGAAGGTAAGAAAAATAGAATAGAGAATATTCTTTTTTTGACCTTCAAATGTATTTTCTAACTTTTGCCCGATCGTTATTCTTGGTTAACTTTTGCCCGATCGTTATTCTTGGTTGAGCTCTATAAGTATATCCAAGTAGAAGACATGCTTACAAACGAGGCAACTGTTAAGGGAGAAAGATACCAAAAAGTCATATCTCTCTTTGGGATTTAGAGAAGAAGGTAACTGGAGAGTGAAGTTAAATAAAAATATTAACATCTGTCTAAAGTTTCTAATAATGTTTTCAAGAAGGATGTTTCTAATAATGTTTTTGAGAAGGAAGGGAGCCTTACTTTCATTCTTATATTTAAATACTTTTCCAGAGATCTCGATAAGTTTGAAAAGACCTTTGCGGCACATTTTCTAGAAGAAAGGAGAGGATTGTCACCCTATGATTTCATGATGGCCATCATGGTGAAGGTTCTGAATGCAAACTCAATCAAGAGGTTTAATGGCAGAAGCATTCCAAGTTAGGGCAATGAAAGGAATGATTCCATCATAGGAGAAGAAGCGATGTTATTACTACCATCCTTGCTTCTACCCAAGCAAAGTTGTTGAAAAGTCAGAGTGTGGAGAATGTCACCTTTGCTCAAGGATGCCCCGAGGCCTCATAGGAGAAACCCAAGGTGGCAAGGGCAAGGTCAGGTTGCCAGGTCCCTAAATGATGGAAGAGAATAGGGCTCATGGTGTTACAGGTGAACCAAAAACTGGACCCCACCAGGGACACATGGTTCAAAAGGACGGAAGAGCTAAGGTGAGTCATAGGAGAAGATGGGGGGCTAGTATTCTTGCAGCTAAATTGAATAAGGAAATCCACAAAGCAGTAGTATAGCATGGGGTGGGAATGCTAGAGAGGGATCACTGGATGGAACATGCTTAGGAAGATATGTAGGAATTAGAAGTGGTAGTTAGCTCATGGAGTTGGGCAATTGGATGAGGTTGCTACAGAGGAGAAACTGTACAAGTTGAAGTTGATGGAGCCATCAATGACCTAGCTTAGGAAGCAAAGAGAAACAATTAAGCAACCTTGGAATCCCTCAAGGCAGTCTGAACATTCTTCTTAGTGAATACTATGCAAGGCCAATATATATCAAAGAAGAGGTACCTATGGCACAAGGTAACAACCCAAACAATACCAGAAAGAAATTCAAGCCGACTCTATAGCCCAATTTTATGTTTTTGCTTTTGTCCTTGGAATCTCAGTCAGTTCAGTTTACAATCTTTGCAGTTCTATTTTCAGCCAATATAACAAATAGGTCTAGCACAGCTAGTGGCAATTAGGGGATTTCTGTTCCTATTTTTGGTTTAGTATGCTGTAAGGGCGTTTGGCCTATTTGCTGAAAGTTATAATGGCCATAAAGAAGAGCCAAACTTCAGTCTACTATCATCACTGAAAAACCATGCTTTGGAAGGAGTTTTTGTGTATCATGCAATTTTTCTACTGTAGTATGAAAATCTCTTTCATTTTCAAACAAAAAAAATGTTGTGAATAAAGGTCAGTGTATTTATCGAGCAAATGAAAAATGATAATATCATACTTCATGTTATATCAATAAACCCTTAAAGAGGCAATCGACAGCCCATTCTAACTAAATTTGACAACATGAACCCAAAAAAAAATTGCTCAACTGATCTTTGAAATTCACTGGAAATAGAAAATCTCTACTATATACTAAAACAGTAATGTGGGAGCATCCATGCCTACACACATGCATATATCCATTCATCCAAGAAAAATTGGTTACAAATGGCCTTCACAACATAAACCCTTACAAGTACGCAAGGCACTAAGATCAGCCTAAGGATACACAAACAGTTTTGAAAATATCATGTCATTTAAACTACATCTCTTGGGTTTAAGACCTGCAAATGAAGAAATCAAAAATTTGTCTCTGCGCTCACATAATATGGAATCTAGATATAAAAAATGTGTACAAGGACAACAAGAAACTACCAATAAGTACTAGTATAAATCAGGAACCCGGTTTTCTAGACAAAATGCATATATAGATACACCAGGGTAATTGACCCATAACATCAAACACATGAAGCATACATTGTAGATTACAGTTGGACTACTTGTTTAACAACATGATTCGAATCCCTAACTAGTTTAAGAACAAAAAAATGGAATCTTCTGCATTGATATGAGTGGATAATTAGGTTTATTTCTTACAATATCAAAGGTCTTTGCTGATAACACAACTATACAATCAGAGGCAGCTCAAGCCATGTCAACTAAAAGAGCAAGTTCTAAATGCAAGAGTTCACAACAGAAAACAGAAGACAACAGAAAAGAGCTGGTCCTGTATTAATAACAAATCAAGATCTGCAATATGTCTTTCTCGTGTACAAGTCTGATTACGCATTTAAAGGCGATGGAGGACAGGGAGGAGGGTGAGTTGTACCTTGAATTGAAAAGAATGAAGCAATATTATTAAATCCCGCCTATTTTTAAACCCGCTTCTTAGAAAAAAGATGATATAGAACTGTTATAAACTCCTTTAACAAGGGTTTTATAGCAAAAGAAAAGAACTTTAAAAAGACAATAGTGTACAAGGAAAAGTCATATTGAAGTTGAGGACGAACATTGACAAACAGTGCGAAATTTGTTACTCAAAACACATTCACTGAGCGTCTCCTTGTTAATGATCAACTTTCCCACTCTGGTAAATATCCCGCATAATTGAGGAGTCAGCGTTGTTATCAACATATATCTCCAAGAAGCGTTTTTCTGGCAAGAAAAAAATACGAGGATAAATCTTCTCTGTTTTCAACGCTTGCATGGACTTCAATGCCTCTATTACTCTATGCCGAGGAATCAACCTCTTCTCCAAACTGTATCCAAACAGAGCTGGATTCTGAACAAGTTTATCCAATGAAATCCCCACAGGTTTGACCAGAAAATCCACATGATGCTTCACACTTTCTTCGGGCAACGCAAGAATCACCGGCCACCGTCTCAATAATCCCGAAACTTGTTTTTCTGAGAAGCCTAAACTGCTCAAAGACTGCAATCTTCGTTCTATTTTTTCTTTCCCTACTCCCAAAATAGCACACAAAGCAGCGATAAACATTTTTGATCCCTTCTGGTACCCGAAATTATCGACATGTTTAAAAGACTCCAAAACCTTTTCCTCTGAAACAACGAGGAAACGAGGCTCCTTCACCACTAACTCTGATAATTGGCCCTTAGCAACCAATCTTTGTAAAAGTGAGATGGCAGATTTAAGCTTATCCTCTCCGCAACTAAATATCCGTGCATTCCTAATAACAAGTTTGGTGACATCCTCTTCCGTCATGAAAGTCTTGAACAGGTTCAGCTTAGACTGTATGTTCCTTTCCGTGCTAAGAAACAAAAGGCGAGGGTTGCAAATAACCACCCTTTGAATCTGGGCAGGTGTGGTCAAACCACGGCCTTTTAACAACTCCAAAACTTCTTTCATATTCTGGATCGATTTTGCACGGAGCAATCCGTTGTTATGCCTAAAGGCTTTTGCAATTACTTGAAGTGTTAAGCCACATTCATTGATAAGAAATTCTGTGGCAACCCCGCTGACTGGTGGAGTTGTGAATGGTGCTGATATTTGGGTGCAAAAACTGGGGACTGTCAGATGGGATTTGACAGTAAATGCAGATGCTAGAGGAGGCAGTGCCGTTGATAATGGGAATTTGTTAGTTATCATTCGTTTGCATACCATCGTCGTCGTCGTCATCTGTGCAGACGGAAGGAGGCGATAAGAAGCAATTACCCGGTAATCGATAGCCGCAGCCGCAGGTCAAGAAGGTAGTAGGAACTTCTAAGGTTTGGTGTGGTAATCGATAGCCGCAGGGCCAGAAAGTCGCAGAAGGCTGCGAAGGGAGTAGGGTTTTATTAGTGTTTAGGAACTTCTAGGGTTTGGTATGGTCACGTGGATACACGTGACCCTAGCCGTGTTTTCAAATGTGAATAATTGTTGTTTTTTATTTTTTCAACCCAAAACAAAACGTACTGTTGCTATTCATAGAATCAAATAGTACAAAGATATTCAACCTTATAAAAGAAGGTTTTTTGTCATTATATTCTTGGCTACAAACCAGACTGCTCAAAATCTCCTATCAGGTCCAAATTACATTCAAAATAGTCTAGACAGTCCAATATTCCTATCACAAAATACAGTCTTCAAAATATAGTTTGTAATGGAATTCATCCATTCTTCCCATAATAGGTGGCCTTCAGTACCTTGAAGAGCTTGCTTAGATAGATTATCAGCCATTTCATTGTGCTCCCTGTAAATATGGGTGAAAGAAATGTGCTCATGCCTATCAATCTCCTCCTTTATGCGCATGCACCAGTGATTAAGGGCCAAAACATTTAGTTCAAATTCTCCAACTGCCCATTCTATAGTGACATGTGAGTCACCGAAAACCTTTAAATTTACTAAACCAAAAATGTTTGCACATTTCAGTACACACCACAAAGCTAACAACTCTGTCTTCATATTGCTTCCTATACCACAGTTAAGACGAAGGGTGAAATGGTGACTCTCATTCAAATGTATCACACCATCAGCTGCACAAATGCCATGCTGGGCAGCCCTATCAAAAAAGAGTATGGGTTGCTCAACTTTAAAAGAAAACTGTCCAATCTTTCTATCACCAACATTATCATTATCATATTTAAATTGTTGGGCTAATTTTAAAGCAATAAGCCCACATACCTTTGACTCCGGCTTTTTCCCTTGAAATGTAGCACTATTTCTAACATACCAGAGTGCCCATGAAACAAATATGGGCAGTAGTAAAGAGTCATTTGAATATCTATACCAATTAAAAAGAGACTGTCCAAAGTCACCCACGTCCCATTCATTAAAGACTTTCAACTCTGACAACAGAAATTCCAAACTCTTTTTCCAAAGGAGCAATGAACAAACAGATAACTAATATTTTCAGAATTTTCCTTGCAGAGAATGCACCAGTTTGGACCACACCATCCACGCTTTACAAGATTATCCCAAGTTTTCAATGTTCCCTGCAAGGCATGCCATAAAAAGCACTTAATTTTTAAAGGGAACTCCCACTTCCAAATCCTCTTATACCACCAATTTTGAGGAAAAATGTACTTCTCTTGCAGAATTTTATCATAAGCAGTTTTCGCTGTGACCATCCCAGATTTTCCATTCCTGCACCATACCAATTTATCATTATGAGTAGTCAATATACAACCTGCAGAATTGAGAGCATAAATATAATTGTCCCAAACAGAAGCATCATTTCCATCTAAACCCAAATCAATGGATTTTAACCAGTAAGAATCTCCATCTCTATTTTTGATACTCTTTAAAGAAGTCATCCCATATATCTTTAGGTAATCCAGCAACCTGTTAGGAAGATAACAGGTATCCTCCATGCCCAGAATTTTATCCATTCCAATCCTGATATCCTCACCATTCCCAACCTGCCACTTCAGGTCTCCTGTAATCCATCCTGAGACTTTTAGCAATCCACGCCACATAGGTGAAATACCTCCTCCAATAGGCAACGAATTTCTAATCCAGGATATCACATCCATTTTGATATACTTAACAAAAATGACCCTGGACCAAAGAGAGCTGTTAAAAAGGCTCCTCCACAAACTCTTGGTTCTAAGAGCCATGCTAAAAGTACCCGGATCTTTTATCCTCCATCCCCCAAATTTCTCAGGCCGGGATAGGGTCTCCCACCCTGTCATTACCAGATTAGCTCGATCTGAACCTCCAGTCCACAAAAAATTGAAGATTAACTTTCTAATGACATTTAAAATGAAGGCTGGAACCTCAAGCAGTGACATCCAATAGACCGGAATCCCCAGTAAGACAGCTTTAACCAGAGTAAGTTTCCCACCAATAGAAAGCATCCTGTAAGCCCAGTGTGCAATGCGGGCTTCAACTTTTCGAATAAGCCACCACCAGTCTTTAATCTGATAATTGTTAGGTCTCAAAAAAAAACCCAAATATTTGAGCCCTTCATCTAACGGATAGCAAATATATGGCATAAAACTTTTGATTTCACATCTTCTATCTAAGTCCACATTAAAATAATGGAAACTAGATTTTGAAGAGCTTACCTTCATCCCAGAGACGCTACAGAAAGAGTTAATAATATTTCTAAAAACCTTCCATTTTGCAACTGTTGCTAAACCCGCCAATGACACATCATCAACAAAGATCAGGTATGTTAATACACAACCAATTCCCATCTCAATACCTTTGATCAAACCTTTATTTTTGGCGAAGTTCAACAACCTGCTAAGTCCATCAATAACTAACAAGAACAATAATGGGGATAATGGAAAACCTTGACGGAGTCCCCTGGAACACTGAAAAAAAGTAGAGGGCGATCCATTAATCAAAACAACAATGTTGGCCGTTGAGACGTAGTTCATAATCCAATTAAGTACCAGAGGAGGAACCCCAATCTGAATTAGTATGAGTCTTTAAAAAGTCCAAATGACCCGATCATAGGCCTTTTCCAAGTCCATTTTAAGCAGCATAGTATGGTGTTTCCGAACTTTGATGGTATGAAGTAGTTCCTATGAAGCCCCAATATCATCATGGATTTAGCGATTGTGTAAGAAACCGAACTGTTCTTCAGTGATGTGCTCTGAGAGAGCAGATTTAATTCTTTGTGCAATGATTTTGGATACTAATTTGTAAGCTAAATTACAGAGCGCAATAGGTCTGTAATCCCCAAAAGTAGCAGGTTTACCTCTTTTTGGAATCAGAGTTACAAAGGTAGAATTCAGAGCACCAGAAGAAAAACAATGCAACCTATTATATTCCACCATTCTCAAAATGTCCAAGCCCATAATATCAAAGAAATGAGTGTATATTTCTATAGGCCAACCGTCCGGACCAGGACTTTTTTCACTAGCAAAAAGTTTCAAAGTTTTCTCTACCTCCTCAAGTGTAACCTCATTCCCTAGTTCTATAGCCTCTTGGTCATTAAAAAACCTAGGGAAGAGTTCTACAACTCTAATCTGTTCCAGAAGTTCACTGTTTCCCTCATCCTTATATATATTGCCAAAATGTTTAACAGCTTCATTTTTCAATGAATCACCACCAAAGAATTTGTTACCCTCCATATCTTCCAATTCCCAGATAGAATTCATGTTTCAACGCGCAGAAGCAAAGGAGTGGAAAATTTGTGTATTGTGATCACCATGTTGAATCCACAAAGCCCTGCTCTTCAATCTCCATTCCATTTACTCCTATAGAAGGACCTCCTCTTTTTTTTTCTCATACTTCTTAACCACCTCAAAGCCATCCTGATTCAACTCACCAATAAAATTTTCCAGATGATACTTCTGAATTTCTGCCTCTAGATGTGCCAATTCTTTTTTGTCATTTTCTTTCCGAGCCTTTATCCATCCAACTACTTCTCTCTTGAGCATTCTCATTTTATTACAAAACAAATCTAAGGGGTTGTCACTGTGAGCATTCACTAAATTCCAGAAGTCTTTAACCATATTGCAGAAGTCCTCCTGAAGCAGCCAGGAGTTATTAAACTTAAAAGGAGCTTTGGTTTTCAACCCATAATCATCGAATTGAAAGACAATTGGCCAATGATCGGAAAACTTGGAATCATGCACCCAAGATCTATATCTCTGAAATATCCCCAACAAAGATACTGTTGGAGCCTAGGCCGCAGCTATGGTAAAGCTGCGAATTTTGAGGAAAAAGCACAAGTATTGAAGGAAAGTGCCAATTTTGAAGAAACACCAATTTTTGGGTAGAAGGAAAAAGGTGCGCAGTACGGTGCCAGATGGATGAGCTCAACGCAGATTACGGACTGGAACTCGCGGAGCTCGCGCGCACGTCATAGAAGAATGAAGGTGGCTGAATAGAAAGCTCAGCTACCATAATAAATAAAGCGACAGAGTAGAGGGCTCAGCTACCCTCATTTAAGGCTAAGTACAGAAGTTATGGTTGCTCGGATCAAGGAGGAGCAACGGACCAAAGCATTGAAGGCGAAGGACAAGGCGCCCATACCCGCAATCTGCACCGGAAGTCACGGAACCTGCAGGAAGCGGCGACATGACTGCAAGCGGCGCCTACAGTACACCTAGCCATGTGCGTGGTTAGGGTTTTTGGGGATTACTGTTGGGAAAGGCCCACAGTTTTGTAAAGGTGCGACCGTCATGGCCACCTATATATATATGTGTTAGTCAGTTAGCCAGCTTTTTAGAGAGATGCTGAGACGCAGGTTAGCTATTTGAGATAAGCTAGCTAGTTGGTATGTTGGTTTTTGTGTATGAGGATTGTTTTCTACTGTGTTGTTAGAAGACAAGAGTTAGAGCTGGGATAGCCGTGAAGTTAATCCCCAAGTTGCAGACAGTCTGAGTCGACGTCTGAACTATTGTAATCTCTGTAGAGGAAGAGACTAGATCGAGAGAAGGGCTCCCAGCTGTGTGCGTGGAGTTTCCTGGAAAGATCTAAGGCTTCAGCTGTGTGCGCAGCATTATTGTAGAAGTTCCCTTTGAGTTAATATATGAACACTTCCCGTGGACGTGGTTTCCCAGGGAGGTGAATTCCTTACGTCTTATTGTTATGGTAATGATCGCGTGAATGCATGTCTGAGTTGTTATCTGTGTTTCTATGAATGTTGCGTTATCTTTATGAATATGTTGATTCTGTTCCTGAAGCTTCCTTGATAACTATAATCGTTAAGTGTCGAAGAGTCTGAAGAACGCTGTCGCGGCGGCGATAGAGGAAGGCATTACCGCGCTGGGCGCGTGTGCAGAAAAGATTCATAGAGCGTCGACGCAGGGGATATTAGCCTCGTGCGCCGAAAAGGAGGTGCCGCGCAGCTAGGCTCTTGAGAGAGAGTTCGGCGCAGTTACACCAAGGGGTCTGCGGAAAAATCAGGCAGTCTGCTCTGAGGAATCGTCGAGGAAGAAAGAACAGTCGTCGCGTCGCCTAGGTTAAGGAAATCTGATTCCTTAGCCCCCCCATAGCCACTTCGGGTGAGACCTCGAGCTGTTGCGCAGCTCGTTGCCAAGAGGGCCAGTGTGCCAAGGGGTTTTGTTGCTGCGCTTCATTAAAACCCGGGTCTGTCCAGAAAGCAGCCAACAAATGGTTCCGTTGCCTTGTGACTCGTTACTATGAGACTTGTTATTTTGGCGACGCTCGAGATAGAAAGAGGGAGCCAACAAATGGTTCCGTTGCCTTGCGACTTGTTACTGTGAGACTTACCAGTTCCACGACGTCTGAGATTGTTGCTGAAGCCAACAAATGGTTCTGTTGCCTTGAGACTGGCTCAGCTAACAAATGTGTTACTGGAATCCTACAGCTAAATAAATTGAAGACTGGTTTGATTTAAAGGCTAGAGAGTTCGCTGAACAAGAAAACAAAAGCTCTAGGCTCCAGACCGAAGACTGGTTGCAGAAGTATATCTATACTGACCGTCACGAAATTTTCTTTGTCACATTTGCACTTGAGTTACATGCTTGGATAGCCAAGTTAGTAGATACTAGACCCACTGTGCATGTTGATCGACCCGTCGCTTGGACGCCTGAGCTAGTCAGTATTTTGAAGCGGGTAGATAATTTTGTGTCCCGCGCAGTAGAATTTTGGTTGAATAGTCTACTGAAAGGTTTCATCACTGAGTTTGCAGTAGATACACGAAAAAGTTTCAGTGAAGCTGAGAGGAGTTTCTTCCAAGCACACAGAGGTAAGTTCTTAAATTCTCTGAACTTATGGATTAAAATGCTTCTGTATGAAAAAGCAAAACTATGCATAGCTTCCGATGAATAGTATAGACAAGTAATGTCCGCAGATTCCGATAGTGATCCTGAACTCATTGGTTGCACTCGTAGTGGAAAACGATATAAAGTAGGCCTTGAATAGCATTCTTTTGAGTCTAGCCCAGAAGATAGCCAAGTTCTTAGAGCAAGTCATATAGAAAGACAAGGGAGTGCTCATATCCCTTATCACCCCTTTACACCGCAAAAGCCAGACAGAGCTCAGTATAACCCCGTAGTAACACCTTTTAGTAGCCCACACGGTACTTCTAGTACCTCAGCACCACCTTTATTTAACCAGCCTAGAAGCACTGCTACAGCACCGCCACCTCAACCTAGCACAAGAAGGATGGGTGACGACATGAAGTTACCAACTTTTAGAGGAACAGGGATAGAAGACCCTGAGCGGCACTGGTTCCTATGTGAAGCCGTTTGGACAATTAAGCAAATTAATGATGATGCTGTTAAACTGGTTCAGTTAGCAACCACACTAAGAGAAAGAGCCTTAACTTGGTTCATGAAATACTCAGCAGCACAGAATAGGACGCTTGCTGAAGTAAGAAATGCTATGATTAGAGAATTTAAGAAACCTAAATCAGAATCACAGTGTATAACAGAGCTCAAAGACATCAAACAGTTACCTACAGAATCAGTATGGGACTTTGACCAGAAGTTCAAAGCCTTAATAGATCAAGTAAGCTTTGAGTTTGCACCACAACAGCATAAGGAATGGTTTATTGTTGCGCTGCTCCCACACATTAGACTTCCTCTTATGCAACAGAATCTCAATACGCAGGAACAAGCTCTAGAGATGGCTATGAAACTAGAAGCTTCACCAATGGCTGGAACAAGCAACGATGTTGCGCAGTTGCAGAACCAATTAGCAAACTTAACCTTGCAAGTGCACGATATTAAGAAAGGCAAGGATGTTAAGGAAGAAATTTGGTGTACAAAATGCAAAGCGCAAGGTCATTCAAAGGACCATTGTCCTGTTTTCTTAGAGTATATTGAAACTGGAGCATCTAATCCTTTACCACAGGCACAGGGGTCTTGGTGCGAAATCTGTAGAACTAGAGGTCATAGACCACAAGAATGTCACTTACTTCAAAAATATGTACAAACTCCAAAGAATCTATATTGTAATTTCTGTAAATCAGTAAGCCATGATGAGAACAATTGTAGAGCATATGATCTTATGATAGAAAGAAAGCATGATGTTTATAGAGTACAATCAGAGACACAAGGACCCACAGCAGTTCCACAGTATGACCAAACTCGCGACGGCCGAGCAGGAAATTATAGGGGTCGCGGACGCGCAACAAATTTTGGCCGTGGAAGAGGACAGATCACTTGTTATAATTGTGGAGCGCAAGGTCATTTTGCAAGGGATTGCCAAAATCCTACAACCCTCTGCAGATACTGTAAATCCTATGATCATGCTATTGAAGAATGCCCTCAGTTGATGGCTAAGATGCAAGCAAAGACGCCACAGGTCAATCAGAATATTCAGTTGATTGGAGCAGAAAAAAGAGAACTAGACCCTACAGTTAATATAGTGACCCGCAGTGGAGCAACCACTGGTGTGCCAGAGATGGGAACTGGAAAGCAAGTGACGCAATGGGTGCGCCGCGCTAATATTAAACCAACCCCACTTAATCTGCAGAAGCAAAAAGAAGCATTCAAGCAAGCTCAAGAGTATTTCTCAGATCCGAGAGCTTCAAGTTCTGTCGCAATTCCGCATAATGATATTAGATCGCAAGTGCTAAGACAAGACAACCTGGTACAAGAACAGGCCACTACATCCGGAAGGCCTGATGAAGAGGATGCACTCGGTAGTGTCCATACTTTTTTGAGAAACTGCTTAAAGTTGTTGCGCAATGAAAAAGCAACTATGGAACTTCAACGCCTATTGGATAAATGTCAACAATCTGCTTCGACGAACACACCGCAGTGTGTTGTTCACCAGATTGGGAGCCACATTAGAACTGGAAAAGAGATGAGGCTCACAGCGCAGATTGGAGCATTTGAAATGGACGAAGTCATTTTAGATCTGGGCTCAGAAGTTAATGTTCTCACCATGCAGACATGGGAACAGATGGGAAGCCCTCAGCTTACAAGATCCCCCATCCAGCTAAGACTCGCGAATCAGCAACGAGTCTCTCCATTGGGCAGATTACCCAATGTGCCTATTGATATCGAGGGAGTAAGAAGCTCTGCAGACTTTGAAGTAATCAAAATTCTGGATGATAGTAGACCTTACCCAGCACTTTTAGGCATAGACTGGGCATTTGATAATTTGGCTGTCATTAATTTGAAGAAAAGACAGATGACCTTTGAGGATGACCAGATTAGGGTCATTGCACCGCTTGATCCTATTCAAGGACCAAGGTATATAGAACCCATTCGGGCAGAAGAAGAGGCGTGCCACATGGAAAGTTTGTATCAGATGACTGCTAGTCAGAGTGATTATGTCAATCCCACAGCAGACGGCCATATCAGCTGGCGATGCGATAGCTCGTGCACATCAGACTCAGATGCGGGATTGGAAAACTGGAAGAATCGTTTACATGAGGTTTCTGCAAGACGTTGCGCCATGATGACTAAATCCATTCGATGGATTGGCACAGAGTTGACTGACACTCCAATTTTTGATGGTCTAACTGACGTACGCGAATTCATACATGCATATGAACAACAACTTCCAGAACAGCAGCGCATACAGGCACTGGATGTAGCACTGCGCGCTACACCCGCGAGATGGTGGGGTGCGCATAAGGAGAATATTCACACATGGCAAGACTGTCGCAGATTGCTACTGCGCAGATTTCAGGATACCACAACAGAAGTGTTACGCAAATATGAGGGACATAGTGACCCCAGGTCACATGTTGAAGCATGTAATCAGCAATGGTCAGGTATTCCAGAAGATGAGTGGGTTCACCTATTCATCCACACATTGGATACAGCTCCTAGGAACTGGTACACTGAAGCAGAATTGCGCAGAGGCACTATCAGTTGGCCTCTTATGATAGAAAGTTTTCAACTTACCTTCAGCTTTGAGTCAGAACATCCAAGCATCGACCACGCTTTAAAATGTATTAAAAAGAAGGTATTTGAACAATGTCCATTACCAGAATATTCCCAACCAGATTGGGTTGTCCAGATAGAACATGCCCTGGAATGCTATAATTTCACCACTGGAGAAGAGGACGATGATCCTCGCAACATCAATATTCCAGAATCAGAAGGGACGCGCAATGTTGAAGGTCCTCAGCTTGATATCCCTGCCATTACAGAACACATCAAGCTCAAAAAGATTAACATTGGTACAGAAGCCGAACCCAAGTTTGCTTCTATAGGAGATTATTGGGATGATGAAACTGTTGGGCATATTTCAGATTTATTACGTGACTACCAGGATATCTTTCCTACCAAGTTCACAGAAATGAAAGGCATCCTAGGAGACTTAGGAGTGATGCGCATACCTCTCAAAGCAGACGCCAAGCCAGTAAAACAACGCCCGTACAGATTGAATCCGTGATATAAAGAAAAAGTTAAAGAAGAAATTGATAAAATGCTCGCAGCAGGTATTATTGAGCCAGTAGAGGAAAGTGATTGGATTAGTCCTATGGTTGTACAAGAGAAGAAGACAAAAGGCGAAATAAGAATCTGTGTGGATTTGCGCAAACTCAATGATGCATCAGCGCATGATCCATTTCCCACTCCTTTTACAGACGAGGTGCTTGATAATGTTGGAGGACAAGAGGCTTACTCCTTCACTGATGGCTTTTCGGGATACCATCAGATCAGAATCCATCCAGACGACCGCCATAAGACTACTTTTGCGACTGAATGGGGCTCATTCCAGTACACGGTAATGCCCTTTGGTCTTAAAAACGCACCTGCTATCTTCTCTAGAGTCGTTGTTGCTGTTTTTAAAGAATTCATTCATAAGTTTTTAGAAGTCTACTTTGATGACTGGACTGTATTTGGTTTATTAAAGAATCACATAGGGAATCTGCGCATGATGTTAGAAAAATGTAGACAGCATCAGATTTCCCTTAACTTGAAAAAATGTATCTTCTGTGCTCCTTTTGGTATTTTGTTGGGTCATATTGTATGCAGACAAGGACTCCTGATGGATCCTGCGAAGGTTGCCATCATTGCTAATTTACCTGCGCCCAACTCAGTCAAACAATCGCGCACTACATTGGGACATACAGGATACTACAGAAAATTTAGCAAAGGATATGCAAAGATCACAGCACCTATGGAAAGATTGCTGAAAAAGGATTTGAAGTTCCAATGGACAGAAGAATGCCAACAGAGCTTGGATACACTTAAAGAAAAGATGATCACTGCGCCAATTCTAGTTTTCCCAGACTGGAGAAAAACCTTTCATGTTCATGTCGATGCTTCTTCCATAGCATTGGGGGTCGTGCTTACACAACCAGGAGAAGGAGGTATTGACCACCCGATTGCTTACTCCAGCAGAAAGCTATCCATAGCCGAGAAGAACTACACCACTACAGAAAGAGAAGTACTAGCTATGGTGTATGCCTTGCAGAAATTCAGGCACTACCTATTGGGCGCACATTTTAAAATGTACACTGACCATTCTGCTTTGAAATACTTGGTCAATAAGCTAGTGTTAGGGGGAAGAATTTGCAGATGGCTAC
Organism: Larix kaempferi; assembly: GCA_027924585.1. Taxonomy (NCBI): domain Eukaryota; kingdom Viridiplantae; phylum Streptophyta; class Pinopsida; order Pinales; family Pinaceae; genus Larix; species Larix kaempferi. Next base: position 6,818,201 of record BSBM01001153.1, read on the forward strand.
TGCTTTTCCAAGAATATGATTTCGAGGTTATTGTAAAGCCAGGCAGATTGAATGCAGGACCTGACCATTTATCCAGGATAGAGTCAGGAGAGGAACCAACAAGTCTGGAGGACAATCTACTTGACGCACAGTTGTTTTCTATTCAAGCAGCAGATGAATATTATTCCGATATTCTTGAGTTTCTCACTACCGGGCAAGCGCCGACTGAGTTTACAATCCAGCAGAAGAAGCAACTTGTTGTCAAAGCCGCAGACTTCACTTTGATAGCAGGCCAGCTCTATAAGTTGGGCCCTGACGAAGTCTTGCGCAGATGTATCTTACCGCATGAAAAACGCTCTATCATCGCAGAAGCGCACTCAGGTACCGCAGGAGGCCATTTCGCAGGAAAGCCGACTGCGCAGAAGATCTTAGCCGCAGGTCTTTGGTGGCCGACATTGCACAAGGATACTAAGGAATTCTGCAAATGTTGCGATGTGTGCCAGCGAACAGGAAAACCCTCAAGGAGAGATGAAATGCCGCTAAGACCCCAGATAACACTGCGTGCTTTTGATAAATGGGCCATTGATTTTGTAGGACCTATCAACCCACCAGGAAAAAGAACCGGCGCGAGATACATCATTACAGCTACTGAATACCTCACCAGATGGGCTGAGGCGAAGCCAGTTAAGAACTGTGACGCTGCCACTGCCGCGCAGTTCATTTTTGAGAACATTATCACTAGGTTTGGATGTCCAGTGATTCTCATGAGTGATCAGGGTACACATTTCCTCAATGAGACTATAGAGGCCCTTACTGAAGAATTCCAAATTAGTCACCATAAGAGTACACCCTACCACCCTCAAGCTAATGGTACGGTGGAGGCATTCAATAAAATTCTTGAGAATGCCCTCACGAAGATCTGTAATCAACAAAGAGATGATTGGGACCTTAGAGTCACAGCTGTATTATGGGCTTACAGAACCACATGCAAGAAACTAACAGGTCACACACCTTTCAGTTTGGTGTATGGACAAGAAGCAGTTATGCCCATGGAATACATTATTCCCAGTCTCAGAATTGCGCAAATTACAGAGATGGCAGATACTGATACCATGAGTGAAAGACTTTCACAATTGCTTGCCTTACAAGAAGACAGACTTTTAGCCGGATTCCATCAACAGGTACAGAAGGCAAGACAGAAAGCTTGGCATGACAAACACATTAAGAATAAACACTTTGAAGAAGGAGACTTGGTACTCCTCTATGATAGTAAATTCAACAAGTTTCTGGGCAAGTTTCGTGTACATTGGTTAGGCCCTTTTCGGGCGACAAAGATAACAGAAGGAGGAGCAGTTCAGCTTGCGAAGCTTAATGGAGAAGTACTACCTACAATGATCAACGAGAGTCGGCTCAAGCTTTACCGCGACGGCCACTCCGCCCTGTCGACTTAATATATTGCTAAAGAAGTGCAGATGTCCGGTGTAGTTGAAAGAGACATCGCATTGTCACAGTCTACACGGAAGTTGCGAGACACTTTCAGTTTCTGGCTTCCCGCGCAGCGCCTTGAAACATCCGCGCATGTTGAATAAAATTTGTGATTGAAAGAGCCTATATCTGCGCTCTTGCGAAGTTTTTCCCGGGCCGTTGAACCGTCGCTCTTGCGGAGTTCCCTGTGTCAATTTGCCGCTTGAGGAGTTCTCGGTGTGGACCCCTCTATATGCACAGTTACCTAAGCTGAAATGACCCACCGGAAAATTTGAATTACAACAGTTATGTAGCCGCGTCTGAGAATAAATGAAGGATAAGCCCACCATTTAAGTATAGCCGCTCTGACAGATTTGGCTTGATCTCCGTAAGATTTGCATTTAACTCATGCGCCGAAAGCTTTAGCTTCTCTCGGAAGGCTGTCAGAGCCCGTCCATCACAATAAATGCACCGTAGAGGCGAGGGGGATAACGGAGTTGTCAACTCATGCATAGGCGCCTACAGCTAGTAACCCCACTTGCCCGCATTTACTATCACCTTTGGCTATAAATACCCTACACTTGCATATTTTCGGGTTACTTTTCTCGAGTTGCATAATCTTGTTTGAGAATCTAAGTTATTGTTTTCAGAGCCGAGTCGTGTAGAGTGTTTCCTTTGTTTTCAGCGTCCATATCTTACGTTGTTCCGCCATTTGTCTGTTCAAGTTCTTGTTGCCTAGACCGGTTCACGACGGAGAACCTGTCAACTGAAGAAGTTGTTCGTCAATTCCTGCGCCGAGGCTTAGATTTCGGCATGACTACTCCGGTGACGGCCTCGACTTATGTACACCCCGGTTATAATGATCCCAGACAATCTCCGGGCATGAGAGCATCTCAGCAACAGCCAGAAGAGCCCGTTCCAGAGCCGTTGGCCACCATGGTAAATTATATTCTGCCGCGTCCAGATGATGCGCCAGAGGTACATATCCCGAAGAATGCAAAGTATCCGATTCCGTTACCTCCACTACCGGTTGGCGTGCGACAAGAAGGGTCCCTGCTTGGACACCTTCCACTGGTCAAGTTCTCTGATTTCAACCTGGGAGACTATAAGACGTATCCTCAGTTCGCGCCAGATCGATATCTGACGGTAGTTCATAATCCCACCAGAAAGGTTGATGAGTTCATCCCAAAGGGATTTGCAGCAAACTTGGAGAAGCCGGGTTTGTTGAACTTGTTGAAGCTACCGCACTTCGGGCGTAGCAACGTAGTCAATGCAGTTGTTAAGACACTGCTATCCTGTGTTCATGGAGGTTACCTTTGGCTGGGGAGGCCAATTGATTTAAATGTTGATTTGATTCATCGCATCACCGGCCTATCTAAGTTGGTAAGGATCCCAATATTCATTTTGTCGAAAAAGACAAGGATAGAAAATTGGCTGCACGACTGGTGCAGAAATACAACTTGACAAGAGGAGGTCGGGCTTATGACCTCACCATAGTAGAAGACGAAGCACTTAGATTTACAGGAAGTCTGCTTGCAGGAAGACTTCTCACAAAGTGCAGACCGAAGGAAGTTACTGGAGCTGTCGTGGAGCTTGCCATCGCAGCTGCGGAGGGAGAACAGTACAACTGGTCCCTCTTCCTCCTCAATTCTTTTCTGGAAGACTGTCGGAACGTCCAAGACACCCCCGGTCAGTTGTTCCATTTTTCTTGGCTTTTAATTTTATGCGCTCTCGTCGGGTGGAAGGAGCCCCCGAACACTCAGTTCCTTCCGTGCCGCGCAGGAGAGGCTGCCGGAATCCGCTATGTTAACCTTTGGGAGTCTTCTAATCCCGCCAAGCGCAAGATGAACTGCGCTGTATTTTGTGAATACTACCATCTCCTCAGAGATACCATTCAGGAAATGCCGAGGCTGAGCGAGGAGACAGCAAAAAGATATGACGGAAAGTTGGCCTTTACTGCCGACTTGCATCAACTTTACCTCCGCCCCTGCGGCATTAAAGAAAAATGGGCCGTAGGCCTTTACAGGATGACCACCGAGGATGTTGAAGAAACTATCAAGTCTTGGTCGGATGAATGGAGGGAGGCTGCCGAAATCGCATCCGCGATGCCACCCGCCACTGCGCAAGAGAAGGATAAGGGCAAGGAAGCCCCCGAGCAAAGAAGTGATGAAGGTTCGACAGAACCGGTGACCAAGAAACAAAAGCTGTCGCATCCCTTTGAGGCCATTCCCTCGGGGATCGACCAGTATCTGAAAGAGCAATTTCGTGAGCTGCGCACCGCGCACGCTCACATCAGAAGTGCTCTGGACCTGCAGTTTGTGGAATTAAAAGGTCTCGCAGGAAGAGTTGCGCAGACCCACGCGCCAGCATCTACTTCGCAGGCGCCACAAGTAGTTACAAATACCGAGCGAGTTGAAGTACTTGCAGAAAGGCATACTGTCGTGCACATTCCGCCTACAAGCATGACACTTCCGGATCCACTAGCTGCACTACAGGTAAGCACAGTTGGGCCCGTTGAAATAAATTTGTCTTTAATTCCTATAGAGACTCTACAGCTAGTGCACGAGAAAGTTTCTGTTGAGTTGAGAGCTAGAGAGCTCTCTACCTTCCATGCAAACCAAAGACTGCAATCGCAGGAGATAGAGCTGAAGGCAAGCCACAAGAATATCTCTGAAAAGCTCGCAATTTATGAGGCACAAGACATTGGCATAAGAAACGCAGTTGATGAAATTGCTCAGGAGTTGCCAACCTGCGAGATTCAACCAGACCTTCCTCTGGTTGAGAAAGTTCAAATTATTGGAGGAAGGGTGAAAACCCTGGAGCACGAGATAGTTGCTATGGCTGAAGACCATAGAACGCAGATCGCAGAATTAGAAGCTCGTGTTGCAGCGCATTTTACAGACGATAGCCAAGAACAATTTGAAGCGCTGCGCAGAACTTCTACACAACTGAAGAACAGAGCAGGTGAAGCCAAGAACCTGATGAACCAAGCTATGGAGGCTTGGACGGAGCTTGAGATGCTCCCTTTCAAAGTTGGTCTTTTTGAACAGGTACAAGCCGCAGAACAGTCCCTAACTGTTCTGACTGAAGAAGCTAAGGCCTTAGACGGCTTAGCAAAAATGAGGAAAATGAGTGAAGTGCGCAGAATCCAACAGCAACTGCACAAGCTCAGAAATAAAGATGCCAAACTCACCAACAACATTCAGCCATTTATGGATGAGTATGCTAACCTTGCTGCTGAGATCGAGGCAAAGATCAAAGAAATTGCAGAATCTCAATAGGTGATTGATGGCACAACTAAGGAGGAAGCCACTGCAGAAACGGTGCAGACAGCTATGGAGTGTGTCGATGAAATGGACTCCGCTATTGTGCAGTGGAAGAAAACATTCGCGGAGACCCAAGCAAAAGCAAATGCACAAATAAAGCGACCACACGCTAGTGCGAGTGGCTCGAGGGCGAGCCACAAGTAAGTGTTAGGGGCCTGTTGGAGCCTAGGCCGCAGCTATGGTAAAGCTGCGAATTTTGAGGAAAAAGCACAAGTATTGAAGGAAAGTGCTAATTTTGAAGAAACACCAATTTTTGGGTAGAAGGAAAAAGGTGCGCAGTACAGTGCCAGATGGATGAGCTCAACGCAGATTACGGACTGGAACTCGCGGAGCTCGCGCGCACGTCATAGAAGAATGAAGGTGGCTGAATAGAAAGCTCAGCTACCATAATAAATAAAGCGACGGAGTAGAGGGCTCAGCTACCCTCATTTAAGGCTAAGTACAGAAGTTATGGTTGCTCGGATCAAGGAGGAGCAACGGACCAAAGCATTGAAGGCGAAGGACAAGGCGCCCATACCCGCAATCTGCGCCGAAAGTCACGGAACCTGCAGGAAGCGGCGACATGACTGCAAGCGGCGCCTACAGTACACCTAGCCATGTGCGTGGTTAGGGTTTTTGGGGATCACTGTTGGGAAAGGCCCACAGTTTTGTAAAGGTGCGACCGTCATGGCCACCTATATATATATGTGTTAGTCAGTTAGCCAACTTTTTAGAGAGATGCTGAGACGCAGGTTAGCTGTTTGAGATAAGCTAGCTAGTTGGTATGTTGGTTTTTGTGTATGAGGATTGTTTTCTACTGTGTTTTTAGAAGACAAGAGTTAGAGCTGGGATAGCCGTGAAGTTAATCCCCAAGTTGCAGACAGTCTGAGTCGACGTCTGAACTATTGTAATCTCTGTAGAGGAAGAGACTAGATCGAGAGAAGGGCTCCCAGCTGTGTGCGTGGAGTTTCCTGGAAAGATCTAAGGCTGCAGCTGTGTGCGCAGCATTATTGTAGAAGTTCCCTTTGAGTTAATATATGAACACTTCCCGTGGACGTGGTTTCCCGGGGAGGTGAATTCCTTACGTCTTATTGTTATGGTAATGATCGCGTGAATGCATGTCTGAGTTGTTATCTGTGTTTCTATGAATGTTGCGTTATCTTTATGAATATGTTGATTCCGTTCCCGAAGCTTCCTTGATAACTATAATCGTTAAGTGTCGAAGAGTCTGAAGAACGCTGTCGCAGAGGAGATAGAGGAAGGCATTACCGCGCTGGGCGCATGTGCAGAAAAGATTCATAGAGCGTCGACGCAGGGGATAGTAGCCTCGTGCGCCGGAAAGGAGGTGCCGCGCAGCTAGGCTCTTGAGAGAGAGTTCGGCGCAGTTACGCCAAGGGGTCTGCGGAAAAATCAGGCAGTCTGCTCTGAGGAATCGTCGGGGAAGAAAGAACAGTCGTCGCGTCGCCTAGGTTAAGGAAATCTGATTCCTTAGCCCCCCCATAGCCACTTCGGGTGAGACCTCGAGCTGCTGCGCAGCTCGTTGCCGAGAGGGCCAGTGCGCCAAGGGGTTTTGTTGCTGCGCTTCATTAAAACCTGGGTCTGTCCAGAAAGCAGCCAATAGATACCTTTACCAAAAATTTGTCGAGTCTTTTATGTACTCCCTCTCCCCCACATCTACCATTTATCCAGGAGGGAAGCATCTTTACAAGTAAAATATCAACCAACTCATTATCCATCAACAACTTAGAGAAATATTCTGCCATTGGATCCAATCTAGCTTTTTGTCCCCAGATTTCCGAAGGTGACTTTGTGAAATTTAAGTCACCTGCAAAGATTAGATTCTCAGCATTTAAAATCCCAGAGCAAGCTAGGGAATCCCAAAAACTCTGTCTGTTTGAATAGGGAGCATAACAGTTAAATACAGATAACTTTAAATTTAGCCCAACACAAAAACCTTCCATTAATATCCCCCAAACCATTCTAAAAGCTTTGAATGAGAATAACTAAGGGTTCCAGGCAATAGCCAGGCCTCCAGATAACCCAGAAGAGTTTGTGGCTGTAGCCTCCCAGCTCGGCAAAATACTCCCTATTTTAGAGATAGCATCAGAACTAGAACACATTGTCTTTTGAAATAAGATAATACCCGAGCAAGTAGAATGGAAAAGGTTGGATAGGGCCCTAGCCCGTGAAACCCCACCCAACCCACGAACGTTCAGAGAGAGTATTGTTAACTAAGCCCTCGGCACAAAAAAATTGATGTTATTTTATCATTTTATTTTTATTTTTAGTACCTGTGGTGGTAAGAGACTAAGAGACTATATGTTCCATTTTTTTATTAATTCATGTAATTATAGCAAATATATTTCAAAATAGTAATGAAAGAAATTATTTTATTTAAGTATAATTATTAAATAAAATATTTTAATATGGGTTAACTTCTTATTGAATGAAAGTCTTTGATTAGATTAATATTATCATTGGGAAGAATTAAAATAAATAAAAATAAAATAAAAAATCAGCATACTTTGCACATACTTTACACACTCAACAAATATTTTTTGGGTAGTGGAAAATTTACAGCGTTATATACTGACAAGGCTGCACGTTTTGGCTTCAAGTCTGTGCGTGTGCTGCTGTTTGCCATCTATGTCGAGGTAGGTAATTACATGCCATCCCTTCTGTGCTTGTTTAGTTGTTTGCCATATGTCTCTAAGTACATGGTTGCATACCAATTTTTAGTTGAAAATAAATGATATGCTTTTACGTGTTCTACATCCATCACTAAAATCCCAACTCCAACCTCCATCAAAATAACACGATCTAGACTAGGAAACAGAGTTTAAGAGTATTCATTTATTGATTTGAAAAAAATGCGAATAATAACTAGTATCAACGATCTAGGGCCACTTACACAAGTAATTGAACCAGGTATGTAATCTCAACATTCAAGTTGATCCTTACTTTCAAAATCTCTGAATTTTTCTAATGATTGTAGTGGTTTTTGGACCATGAATATCCCTGTAAATCCCTTTCTATTTTGTCAAAAATCGCCACGGTAAACCATTTCCTAATTCTTGATCTCCATTTGGGTGGTTTTGAAGCCATTGCAGTTTTGATCTCCATTTGGGTGGTTTTAGAAACCTTGCCCGCAGGAGGAAAAATTGGGCATTATAATTAGTACTATTTTTTGTTTATGGAATTGGATGCAGGCATTGGACAAAATTAGGTTCGAAGGGCTGACGAAGAAGAGGCTAACAAGTAGTGTCTCTTCATCATTGACATCGGAATAGGCATGACCAAAGTCGGTGAGTAGACTAATAATCTGATATGATTCTTATTTGTATGTTTATGTTTATTTTAATCAATCTTGGGAAGAGATTATACTAGGTATTTTGTTTTCTCTCAAGTTTTGATGAGTTGGAATTATGCAATCGATTGTTTTAGGCTTTGCGGAACTTTTGACTTTCTTCCTTTGTTCAAATTCTGGATAATTATCCCGATGGCATTTTTTTTAGGGGGCAATGCCTCTAGGCTTCGTCGTCTGTCAAGAGCCTAGAGCCTATGAGGAGCCACCCCTATCTTTAATAATCCATTTAATAATTCACTTGCATTAGCAGGTTCAAAGCCTGTCCCCAACCGCAATTTGAGCTTTACTTACTTGTTTACTTCAATGCCCTCTTGCCCAAACAGATACTCCTCTTCTCCGATTGATCCTCCTCCACCGCCTCAATGTAAAGCCTAATTTCATGCCTGCAAGTTTAGGTTTCTTTGGAATCATTGTTAATGTCAGCAAGGAGCTCAGCAATGGCTGTCACCCAGTTTCCTATTAACTGACATCTAGAAGCTTGTTGGGAACAAAAACAGTCTCAAAGCAATGCCCAAAAGGAAGGAAGGATGATATTAGCACTTTTACACATCACCTTTCTGTGATTTATTCATAAAGGGGGAGTGGATGGCCAAGCGTGTTTATCAAGTCTATAAAGGCAATAATGTAATGTGATGCAAACCCTTATCTAGATTTTATTTTTGAAAACTTGTATTCCAAGAACTTCTCTAACATATTGTTAAATTTTTAATTGCAAATTTCCGTAATGTCTGGTTAAAGTAATGAAATCTTGATGGCAAAGCTCTGGTATTTGAAATTAAACTGATGTATTTTGCAAAATTCTATTTATTAAGTTGAATTAATGTTATGTTGTCTGCAAACTCTTGTAGTAATAAGTTAAATTCTTCTGGATTAAGTTTCTCTAAATTGCAGCGCTAAACATGTATAAAAGCAAATATTTGAGTAGGCTCTACTAAAAATGATTGGCTATGAATCCTTTTGCAAATTAACGATATTTAGTATCATTTTTGGTGTTATAGATGTAAGGTGTTCTAGCGATTTCTACTTTGTTTATGAGGGAACTTTGTATAGATATTTACTAGATCGTGGCCAATGTAGGACATTATTTCCGGTTATCCAATAGATAAAAGTTTTGAATGGATTTTAACAGTACAAACAATTATAACTTAGCTTAAAAAAAAACATGTGTGGAGATTTGCAATTCCACAAGAATTGTAGTTCCCCCATGCTGCATTGCTCCTTTTGAATCAATTAAGGATGTTGTTAGCTTGTTTTCCGAGATGGTCATTGGAGATAAAATTACTAAGAAAATTACTGAAATTCCAGAAGAATATGTGATAGTGGAAAGTTTTCCATTCATGTTTTGTTTTTTTATTATGCTTAGCTTTACATGACACAAATGTAATTGTACAAATACCTTGTTTTTTCAATGCTCGAGAAGAGAAAATAAAGCTTTTAGTTACATTGAATTTCTCTTTTCAATGGATTTGGTTTCTCTGAAACTTTTCTCTAGGATTTCTATAGTCTAATATCAAATGAAACACAACTGCATTCTGCAAAAGGACTTAGTTAAGTTAAGAGAACAATTGAAAAACATTGAGACAACAAAGTCTAAAGCTTAGGTTGAGCTGACAGAGGCTACGAAAGTTGTTGGCAATTCCTTTTATTTGACACAAGGCCAATTTTACTTGCAAGTCAAGTGTTGACTGATGTAGTTGGAAGCCCATATTACGTTGCTCCCGAAGTGTTATGCAAACGCTATGGTCCAGAGGCAGATGTGTGGAAATCTAAGGTCATCCTATACATCTTACTTAGCGGATGATCCGGATTTATGTGGGAACGAAACAAAAGATAGCATATACAGAATCATATACAGAGATATATTGCAAATAACACAGTGATACAATAAACACATATTCTATTAAATAACGGAAATAGAACAGACTGTAAAATACAGTAGCTAGAATGGTGGTAGCTATCTCTGAGAAGAGATGTGGCCACTATGCTCATTCGTGCCAAGATGAATACAAAGAGAGACCGAAAGGGCCTATTTATCATAAGCATGAGGGAAAGAATCCCAAACATCCAAAAACCTAACCCTAGAAGATGAACCGTCATAAATTTTGCGGCCCCAAGGTGGTTAGTTGAACAGTCAACTTCCCGGGGTCATAACTTTTGCATACGATCTCCGTTTGGGGCGCTCTGTAGCTCGTTGGAAAGGTCTATCCGAGATTTACAACTTTTGACTGGGCCGATTGTTTGCCCCCCCAAATTGCCAAAAAATGTCGTTTAGGGCCTCAAAACGGGCCCGGAAGTTTAGGACCCGAAAAAATGTAGAAAAATTACTAGAAAATTGGCAAAATGGGAAACTGTTTTGAGCCAGTGGAATAGGTGGGTGGCCACCGATAACCATCTGGATCAGCGGAGTTCCACCATTTGGGAAAGGTAATGAACACATCTTTAGGGGTAAAAGATAGATATGCCACTCCAAAAACAATTCAATTGTAATTCTTATATGATGTGTCAACTAATATTGGTTGTTTATTTTTATTTTTCAAAAACACTTCAGGGAATTTTTTATGTTGTTCTGCAAGGCTATATTGATTTTGATAGAGAACCCTGGCCCTCAATTTCTGAGAGTGCTAAGGATCTTATATGAAATATGCTTACTTCAAATCCATCCCAACGCCCGACCTCACATGGTGTTCTATGAATGAAAGAACTCTAGAAATGTCCCTTGTAAATGAGTTTTTTGGTAAAAATTTAATGCTTTAAGATGCATTGCATTGGCAGGAAAATCAGAAACCTTGAACACTTATTTAGCAAACAAGTTATGAACCTATTTTGCAGAATGTGTCATAATAGTAAAAGGTTTTGGCATCTCTCATACTTTAATGTCACAAGTACTTATATCTCAATCTTGTGATGCATGTTAGGTCATCCATGGATTTGTAAAGATGGTGTTGCTCCATATCAATCTTTGGATCCAGCTGTATTGTCTCGATTAAAGCAATTTTCTACAATGAATCAATTGAAGAAGATGGCACTTATGGTGAACCGCTTGTTTTACATTCTTGCATGCAGTACTCATTATAGATAAATGTGTTGATATATAAGTGTTTGCAGGCATTCATATTCTTTATACAGATGTTTTTGCTATTTTCTCACCGGATAACTTACTCAATATTAAACTGCCATAATATTTATATTGATAGGATGGTAGAAGTTCAGGTTTCACATTCCCATGTTAATGATATGAGCATCAATTGCAACGTGCTTCTGTCTGGCTTCATAGAGATCTATGTTGTGAACACTTCATGAATCTCTAGAACACGTTATTTTGGTCTGAGCTCAACAACCCCAACATTCATTTTGATGGCCAAATATTTCAAAGAATGTTGATATTATATGTTGATATAACACTCAAGCATAAGATATGCAAAGGTAGTAGCCGAAAGCCAAAAGTCCTAAAAATAGGAAATTAAATTTGCACGTGTTGAGTTGTTATAACTCTAGATTGAGCTGCAATCAAAACGTATTATGTATTTTATTTATACAGGAACATTTACTCCCAACACAACAAGTCTTTGCACCACTTTAACTTGGCTTAAAGGGATTGGCATTTTTATTAAAGACCAACAAAGTAAAGCCCGTCTTTCAAAATCAACTTGTTGAAGGGTTGTACTCTTTCCAAAATCATCATCAAAGTAATGCATGCTCCACACCAACTCGATAAAGCTTGTGTTCTTTCTGGATTTATGCTATATCCGAGTCCGGATATACTCAGAGATTATTCAAGCGAATAATCCTCCAATGATAAAAAATAGATAATATATAATTGATAATGGATATATAGATGATTAATAATTACAATGAGGCTCACTTTTATAGGCTTGAGCGTGTATAGTGAAGGGTTACACCCTTTCACTTTAATAACTAATAACTTTAACTAACATACATATAATATTCATAGCATTGCCACTCTCTTAGAAAGGCTTTGTCCTCGAAGCCTTATAATTTTGTCGCATTGTTCTTTGCGATGTCATGGCTGATGAAACATGTCGATACGAACTGTTAAGTGTAGAGCATAAATTCCAATACGTCGACGGATGAATCCATCCCAAATTGATTTGTTGTGGACTGATGGGATTCCCTACTGATGTGTCGTCAGGAAATTTGATCACATTAGTACCATTATCTTTCAACATTTCCCACTTTTTCAAATATCGATTTTTATGGTTGGGGTGTCGATAAGGAACTTTCACGATGTCATTTTCGTTTTCGGATGTCTCCTTTAGAGCATGGATCTGAGTTGGAAGTTGTGTTTTCGTCTCTTGAGGATTTAAGTTTTTGTTCTATATTTTTTCCAACTTGTTTTCTAACTGCCTATTATCATTTTGAAACTTCTTAATCAATTCGACTTGCGATTTTATGTCAGCTTCAGATGTCTTAAGTTGTTCCTTAAGATCTTCATTATGACTTCTGATACAACTATTTTCTTCCTGTTTGTCTAGAAGTTTCCCTTCAATGTCGTCCAAAGATTGTTCTATCTTCCGACTATTTTTCAACTTCTTAATTTTTGTGACTAGTATCTTGTTATGATTTCTTAGTCTAAAAATTTCTTCAGCATTGTTAGATAATGCTTTATTACTCTTCGCGATCTCTGACTTATGTGTCTTTTTAGAGTCGTCATTTTGTTGTTGAAGAACTTTTATCTGTTGTCGACACTGGCCGACCTCTGATTCTTGACTTTCTAATTTATGTCGTAACTGCATTAGTTCTTCATCTTTGTCGCTAACGATTTTGTTCAAGCGTATTATTTCTGCTTCGTAATTATTTATTTCCTTCTTTATATCTTGATTTTTGGCAAGTGCTTCCTGTGTGAAAATATGAGATGAGGCATCTAGCACATTTGGACTACCGACTTGGTCCTTTTTTTGCATTAGTCTTTGTAACACCTCCATTAATGTATTATGGTTCTGCGTCATTTTTTGGTCTAACATTTTTTGTTCCTTGCTCATAATGTCGAACTTGGTCATCCTTGTCGTTAACGTGTCTCGACTTCTTGATGAGCCTTCCTTTACTTTGACTTGATTTCTTCGATGATAAGTGTTCTTCGACTTCTTTGATGATAAGGAGTCTTGCTTGGACTTTGTCTTTAATTTCTTCTTTGACTTGGTCTTCTTTGGCTTGAATTTGCTTGTTTCTTCAAACAATTCTTATTTCAAAAGAATTGATTTTTTTTTTTTTTTGATAATAATAATTATTATTAAAATTTAATAATAATATTATATATATATATATATATATTTTTATAATAATTATTATTAATTATTAATTATTATTAATAATATTTTTTTATAAACTATATATAATTTAACATATAGTTTTTTTTTTTAAACCATCAAAATATTTAAACAATTATAATAACACTATTATATTGTTTAATATATATATATATTTTTTTTAAAGCTAGGGTTTTGATGGATGGCGGGAACGAGGGAATCCGAGGAGGGCGTGATGGAGGAATGGAGCAGCAGGTGGTTCGCAGAGGTGGTGGGGAGGCGCGTGGGGTTGATCTGAGTGTTCGCAGAGGTGGTGGGGAGGCACAGTTCGCAGAGGTGGTTGGGGAGGCACAGAGGTGGTTCGCAGGAGGATGCAGGTGGACGGAGTAGCAGTGGCAGTGGAGACGTGGAAGGAAGGTGTGGAAGGAGGCACGCGGAGGGCGTGGGAGAAAGGTATGGAAGGAGGCACGCAGAGGGAGGTCGCAACGGCAGCGACGGCGTGATTGCAGAGGTGAAGTGCAGGGGCGAGGCGTTGGAAGAGGCGAGAGACGGAAGGAGGTGGCGCGAGTGTTATGGTAGAGCGGGAAGGGATTGGAGGAGAGGGACGCTGGAAGCGGCGGGAGAAGTTGATGGAGAGGTAGCTGGTGGAGGGGGAGTTGTGGATGCGGAAGGAGAGGGAGGGTTGCGCAGTGAGTGGAGGCAGCGCGGGAGGGGTTGCTACGGTGGAGGGGGATGCGCGGCTTGCTGGGAGGAGGGAGATACAGGGATGAGCGCGCGGGCATAAACTTAGCGTGGGGGTGGAGTGGGAGCTGTGATAAGCACGTGGAGATGCAGAAAGGGCATGGAGCGGTCCCATGTAGCGATGGGCGTGGCTGGAGGAGTGGTGCAGGTTAGAACGAGGCAGCGTGGAGGGCGTGAATGGATGGAGATGGAGGTCAAAAATTCGATTCAGAGAAACTCTGACACTTATGGCTAAAAGCCTGATTTGGAGAAGCTCCAAGATGTATGGCTAAAAGCCAAAATCAGCAGGGCCGAGGAGAACGGTTGGCTCTGATACCAATGCTATATCCGAGTCCGGATATACTCAGAGATTATTCAAGCGAATAATCCTCCAATGGAAAATAACTCCATTTGATAAAATAGATAATATATAATTGATAATGGATATATAGATGATTAATAATTACAATGAGGCTCACTTTTATAGGCTTGAGCGTGTATAGTGAAGGGTTACACCCTTTCACTTTAATAACTAATAACTTTAACTAACATACATATAATATTCATAGCAATTTATGAGTCAAATATTTGGTTAAGCCGATATGATTTGCAAATATTTATGCAAAGTAAGTTTTAGATTAAGATGTGATTTGGGGTATATTAATTATGCTATATTTTATATAAGTAATTTTTCAACATAAATGTTATATTTCAGAAAACCAAATTTATTTAAGAGGTCTACTAAATTTTAATAATATAAAATAATAATTATTTTTTATAAATTTTTGATATGAATTTTTTTTCATATTATTATTATTTAAATAAATGATAAATAATACTAAATTTTAAATTTTATTTAAATGTTAAAAATAATTATTAACATTAATATCAAGTTAATTGCTTATTTCTGGTCATAATTTGATTTTATACCTAAAATAATAGTTGTTAGCATTCTCTCAATGAATTAGCCATTTAACAAAGGGTGAACCACCTTTAAGAAAGTTAATTACTTATTTAATAAATTTTATAGAAATTTAATTACTTATTTAATAAATTTTATAGATTAAAAAATATATTATTCAACATTTTCTCCTTATACCACTTTTCGTTTTACAATATACAATGTACAAACACTAAAGCTGAATTGCTTGGACTTTGGAGTCTATTAAAGGTGGCTCATATTTGTGGTTTAAATTCTCTTCAAATATTTGGAGACTCACAAGTTGTCATTAACTAGGCAAACAAAAAAGCTAATTTGAAGAATGTTGCCCTACATTACTGGTGTCTCAGAACTTCAGCATTATTGGACACATTTCAGAATCTCTCCATTGTTCACACCTACAGAGAAAACAATGCTGTAGCGGATGCGCTATCCAAGTTAGCTATTGATGGAGATCCAGTCACTCTCCTTTGGGAAGAATGGGTGGACGAGAATCTTGTTAACAATGGCCTTTGTAGCTCTTTCTTTTCTGAAAGTTTGTGACTTTCTCCTTTACATGTAAATGCAGTAGGATACTTTTGATAAGTTTTGATGTAATGAACCTATATATCGGTATGTGGGTTTTGTATCGGACTATACATTCTGTTTGTGCTGTAGGAAGTGGTAGAAGTGACATGGATGTTTATACCCATGCATGTTTGTACTTTTTGATTTCAAAGAAATAACAAGAATATGTTTTTTTTTTTCTGGAAAAAAAATAATAATAATAATAATAATAAAAAAATAAAAAAAAAAAATTAATTTTCCTTTTATAAACACTATAATACATACAACTATTATACAACTTTATAGAGTTCTCACTTAGATTATTGTGCATGCTTTCCATGGTATATAAATAAACTCTTCTTTTATACAACTATCATATGCTTAGCATGAAAATATTTCCCTTTTATTTAGTTAGTTTTAATGTCATATTATTATGAAATTTATTTTCAAAGTCATATAGACATACTTATTATTTATAAGATTTTATTATTTATAAGTATTTATTATTTAGAATAACAAAAATAATATGTATGATTGTAAATGTATTATGAGATTTAGATCAATGGATTAATAGCATCTTCAAAGTCATATGAACATGCTTATCATTTATAGATTTCATTTTTATTAAATAGTAATAACATTATAAATATGATATTTTAAGTTGTTGCCTCATACTCATGTATTACATGGGTAGTTACAAAGTCAAAATTTAGCTCTAAATATTAAATATTTTTATTGTTTATTTTATTTTGCTAGATCTAAATTATTTTTAAAAAGAAAGAATTAGTTATTAATTTTTTTATTAGATTCTTGTTATAATATTATATTTATTTAAAAAATGTGATTTCATTGTTTTTGTTTACTTGGAAGAAATGAATCTTCTTCAAGATGTGTTGGGTATTGACTATCTATAAATCCCAAGGATTGACATTAACAAGGTCAATCATTGACATTCGTAACATTTAACATCAAGGCTTGACCTTCACGATAATGTCACGCACTACAACATTAAAAGGAATGTGAATTGCACCATCGTTCTCCTTCGACCACTATGCAAAGATGAAAAACACTTCATATGTCACACTTCGAAAAAAGAAGAGGCACACTCTCATTCTATGCCCCTTTCACACTTAAAATTGCAACCCTCAAACACTGCACTCCTCCTACCTAATTATAGTCAAACTTGATAACTACCTATCCCTTTATTGTTTTACCCACGTATGTATACTTTCTCATATGACAAATTATTGCACATTTCATTTTACTTACTATTGATTGCATTGTTTCTATTTATTACTTATTAGTACTTGCACTATAGTTTCGACGACTATGCCCATCATAGATTCAATAAAATTTCTTTCAACACAAACTTATATTATCTACATACACACAATGTTCTCTCATTTTTGCAACTTATCGAAGTTCTCTTCGACGTTCCATTTCCCCCACTTGGGGGTATGCTAGTATTTGAAGGACATAACATTGATGTTCTGACTTCAATAACATAAGAATTTTGTAAATCCTTTACTAATGAATATTGCACACACACACACACACACATATATATACGATATTGAACTGTTGTGGAGCTCTGCAACTAGGGTTTTGATAGGCGACTTCCGAAGCTTTGTGGAGCTCTGCAACTAGGGTTTTGATAGGCGACTTCCGAAGCTTTGTGGAGCTCTCCTCCTTTATCCCATGAGTCCGCTTCTTGTCATGGCCGATTGTAGGGTTTTTTTCCGCTTTGGATCGATTGGCGGCGCGTTGGCGTGGCAACCCATTGGGTAGCGAGGTTCTTCGGCTCCCCAGTGGCGGCGGCGGTGGCATCTGTGTAGAGGGTTGCAACTCCGGGGTGGGACGTCTTCGGCAGGGTGACGGCGGCAGCTGCAAGGGCTGATGAGCATCGGGTTCCAGGATCCTCTTTCGCTGACGGCGGATCTGTTGAGGGCGCGCGACGGGGTTCATTGCCCCTGGTTTGTTGAAGGATGGTGGAGGCAACCTCATTCTGGTAGCTATTTCCTTGTCGGAGAGCTGCTATGGGCTGTCGTGGAGTCAATCATACGGTGGGTTGGGGGTTATCCTATGCAGATGCTAGTGGCACTGCTTCTTATTCGAGGTTTCTGGAAACGTTTTTTGTTTATTTGCCTTTCATTTATGGATTTTTTCTGTTGGTTTTTCTTGCAACACATTCGGAGCTGGGTTTTTATTCTTTGTATTGAGCCATTCATGGCTGCCCGGTTTAGGGTTTTATTTTGATGGATTTTTCTGAGGTGCCTTGGTACCTAAATTTGTATGAAGCTGTAAAGTTGATACTAGAAAGGACTGGCTGAAGCCTTTCTGCGCTATCTAAATGTAATATTGTATTCGCAAGATGAAATAAAATCACGCTTTTTTTTCAAGGAAATTTTTTTTTTTTAAATATATATATATATATATATATATATATATATATATATATATATTCATTCTTGTGTCACTAAAGTCATAGCTTCGATTCACTTTTTATCATGTATTTTTTCATTATAGACTTTTTAGTGTTCTTTTTGCTTCACGGCAAAAAGTGTTTATTGTAGTAGGCATTTTTCTAAAGACTATTTTAACACAAGGAAACTTTGTAGGTAATTGACCTCTTTATCTTTTTCAAGGATGGTGCTAATCTTCTTCAATAGATTCCTATCTACAACATTAATTTGGAAACAAAATAAAAACAAAAACAAAAAACACCCATTCTTCTAACTGAGATGAATGAGAGTAATAATTGTTGTGAGTGCAATTATTTCTTTCGATGTATGTTTCATAAAATAGAATACATTAATGGAACTTTGGCTAGTAGAAAACTACAGATCTAAACCTAAACCTAAAACTAAAACTAAACTTAGTTAATGGTTTTGAGAGACAAATCAACCTCAACACATAAAAACCAAAATTCTCCCTAAGTTGGACATAAAGTGGCTTTAAGTGATTAAAGCCATGAATCAAAAGCAGCATGTCAAAATACATTATTATCTCTTTATGCATATTCATTTTAATACATTGATATATCTTTATGCATATTCATTTTAATACATTGATATATCTTTATGCATATTCATTTTAATTTTAGCATTTAAATAACCAAAGTTGTAACTCATTTTGATAATGGCTTTTACATTAGCTTGCCTCATGTATTCTGAGCCTCCTCACTTCATGCTTTACAACATGTCTAATTTTGTTGACCATCCTCTTTGTAATTATCCTTGAATATAGGTAACTCGGTCTTTCTTTCCCTCTTTGGTTGCACATATTTGCCTTCGATGTCTTCTTTGTTATGTGTTCTTCGAAATATTTACTTTTTTTTTCCAAGTGCAATGCCTCAAAACTAGTGATAGAAATTTTAAAAACAAAGAATTTTACATCATGTACCAGTTTTGATAGAATTTTTAAAAACAAATAATTTTACAACATGGACTTGAATGCTTTCCCATCTCATGGCACCTCCAATATAGTGAGATTTCTTTCTTTTAATTTCCAAAAACATGCATAATCACACAAATCTCTTTGAATTTTACTGCCATGATGCTTTAAACTTGATACAGATCTCACTCGTTGAAAATGGAAAGAAGATAAGATATTTTAACAAGAAGATAGCAACATAGGATATTTGATAAAATGGAAAATGCAAGGAATAGTTTCTCTAAAGTTAATTGATGGAAAATTCAATGTTGAGACAATGAAACAACAAGGGAAATGCCACCAAACAAGTTAGGAAATTTTAAGTGGAAATAAGAATGGTGTTAAAAATCCATCAAAAGGTTTTATGTTGTGATCCCAAAAAGAAATGAAAATGACAATGCAAAATGAAGCCATCAAGAAATTTCATTTTTTTCCTCTTGCCAAAATTTGCAATATGCACACAAAATAACTCCATCAACATCCTATGTAAAAGCTTTATGATATACATATTGCACACAAAAATTTGCACACATCCTCACTAAAGTATTGCACATAGAAATTTGCATACATAAAGTTATAATTCCTAAAGTATTCTACGAACAAATCTACAAACAAAAGCTTACGATTCATAAAGTTTTGCACACAAAAATCTGCATACAAAATATTGGAATACTAAAATGTTGAAGAAAAACATCTTTTAAGAACAAACAAGGGGTCTTCCATAATTTTCACATGACTTGGATCTCTTCTAGGCTAAGGACTTCATTAAGTGCTGCAAACGGTGAAGTCAAGTGAAACCATTTGCTTTGTCATTCAATTCAAGGAGTAACGAACATTTAACACAAAGAAAGTTTTGAATATTTTCCTTCTTGTATGAATAAACGTTTTTATATGTATAACATAAAAATAATTATATTCATATAAAATGCTTTATATCCCTACTAATATATATTAGATGTTAATATTTAAAATTATAGTTATCAAAATTGTGAAAGTGTAAACTTTAAAAAAAGATAAATTGGAAATAAAATAAAGTATTATTTTGTATTTAATAGTATCCACATTATTATATGTATAAAAATTTAGATCATCCATAGTACATTCTACCATAATATTATGTTATCTTCCATAATACATTTTATTATCACCCTTTGTATGATTGTGACATATATTTAAAATGGAAATGACGAGTATACTTGTTATGTGCCAATCACATAGTAATGTGCTAATTATGTGTCAATGATTTCTTTGTTAAAGAATTTATGCTTAAAAAAATGAAGTGGTATTTAGTAATTTATTAAATGAATTGGTATTCAATAATTTGTTTTTTTTACACAAAAGGTAGGGACTAAGCTGCATGCATATCTTGTTATATTTCTATTTTGGTAAGGTGTATAAAATATCATGAGAATATCACGAGTGTTTGAGGATATGTGTGAGGTTGAGAAGCTTCTTGGTTACATAGACTTGACTTGCAATGCATGTCAGATTGTGTAGGTGGTTGATCAGTTATCTATAATGTTAGCTAGGCAGAAAGTGTGTTTTATCTAAGTTAACATGATTTTATAAGATATTTAGCTTACAGTTATATGGGTGACCTTTCCTCGTGATATGATGACCTTTCCTTGTGATATGATGTTATCGATGCATTATATTGTTAGTGTGGCTAATATTCTCAAGTGGAGGGGTCCTCCATCTCCTCCTCCTATTCCTCCACATGACAAGAAACCACCCTCTCCTTTACATGTTGAGCAACCACACTCTCTTGCTCACCGAGTCGATTGACCACCCTCCCCTCCACATATCGAGTGACCACCCTCTATCCCACATGTCAAGCAACTGCACTCTTTTTTCCACCAAGTTGATTGACCGCCCTCTCCTCCTCATTGAACCAACCAACCACCCTCACCTACATAGATAGATTATGGTGGTGAGATATACAAGCTTATTCGTTATACATTTTTATATGGCGAAGGTATTGATGTCTCTAGCTCTAGTGGCAAAGATATTGATGCCCTCAGCTCTATTGGCAAAGGTGTTGATCCATCTGGCTTTAGTGGTGGACCAACTCACTAATGTATATTGGACATATATTATGATTTTGTTATTATCATTCATATAAATTATGTATTGGCATATCATGTTGATATAGTTCATGTGTATTTATATGTCTTTTTATGTTGTTTGATTTATAAAATGTATTATGTATCATTGTTCTAAATTAAAAATGCAATATAATGTTTAACTCTAGTTTAAATATTTTAATATGGTATTTCTACAATAATCATTTAATGTCATTATATAATGTTTAACCAATTTAATTGTTTAACAATATATTAGTTAAAATTACAGTAACTTTCCATGGCCTCTATGGGATCCACCTCTGCTCAGGGGCCCTCCGTTGAAGACCGGTTGGCCGAACTGCAACAAGATATGGAAAAGCTCAAGGCTCAACACAAGGAGTAGGGTCACTTGCTTCGCTCCACCATTGATTCAGGAGAAAAAAGTTGGGATATCATCAATAAGGACTTGCGCAAACTCCAAGAATACTTTGAATCCTCCTCAGAGGGAATTGATGAGTTCAAAGATTACGTCTTCGCCCAATTTAAAGACGATGCAAACATCAATGGAGATTTCGGAAGCAGAATTGGTGCATTGGAACTCGCCGTCAAGAAGCTGCTCGCCAAACTGGACATCAAATGACTGCAGGGTCATCTCACAAGCTTTCTCTTCTGCAAATATGTTTACTAGTCCCTCTCTGTTCGATTTCTGTAAACTCCTTGACTACTGCTATGTTTACCACTCTCTCCTTCTGTGAAATTGTTTATCAGGCATTATAGTGATAGTGATAGCAAGCCGTTGTACTTCTCAGGATTTCTGGATTTCAGTTTATTTTGTATTTGTTATACACTCTTGGACTCTGCCATTCCTGTCAGAGCATTTTGCATTGCCAAGGGAATCTGCCAGTGTAACACAACACCCGAAAGCTGATTTTCTGGATTTATATTAATCTACATATCAGTTATGGTCTAAAAAAAAATTACAGTAACTTTCGAAAAGCTCTTTTTTCTCCGCAGGTGAGAGAGCTCTCCCGGCTGGTGCGCGAGACTGAGCAAGAGATCTGCATTCTTGTTCGCTACCATGGCCCCAGGAGGGGGCCCCTAAGTCCTCCCTCCTGATCCACCCTTAGAGATCACGGCCTTCAGGAGGCTGATTGTTGCCAGCAGCAAACGCCCGGCGTCTGAGTCTTAGTAGAAATTTGTCAAGAAATTGGACAGTATACCTACGGTTTCCCTCCCTAAAGAGGAATATTGTCGGTTTGCGTTGAATCTAGATGAAAGGGGGATCATTGGACAGTTTACAGTCCTATGGTCCTCCCCCAAAGCTGTGGAAGCATGGGTGCAGAGGAACTGGCGTCCTCTAGTCACAGAAAGCATCAGAAGTCATCTTGTTGGTAAAGGATTCTTTGTGTTTGTTTTTTATATAATTGAAGATAGAAATCTTATTTTCAGGAATGGCCCGTGTTTTATGGATCCTCAGGGTCTATATTTAAATAAATGGACTCTAGATTTTGACCCGACTCAAGATGTGCCATCCGTAGTTCCAGTTGGAAAATATATTGATCGAGCAAAGAGAAAAGATCAGTATTCCTGTGCAAGAATATGTGTCGAGGTAGATTTGGAAGTAGGGCTACCATAAGCCATAAAAATAACAGTGGCAGATTGGTCTCACATCCAAGAACTGGACTATGAACAACTGCCATTCAAATGCAGGCATTGCCATGGTTACAGACACTTTGCAAGGCATTGCAAAAAGAAGCATGAGGAAGATGTTGAGAATTTGAAAGGAGAAAAATGGACTCAGGTTCAGAAAGCAGCTCTGTCAAAACAAAACAACAGATCTAAAGGAAAAGGGGCGCTAATGGGAATTAGAGCTTCCACATCAGGGTAGGTTCAAGGAGAAGGGAGTTCAGCCCATCCAATAGCAAATGCATCCAAAAATCCTTTCGAATCCCTTAGCACACCTGCTCCAGAAACATCAATTGAGGAGGTCGAGCAGCAGAAACAAACTCCTGCAGCAGTGAAAGATAAGGCAGATATAGCCCAACCCGGTTCTCCTTTAGGAACCTTCTCCTCCCCTTCCTATGTTGAAATGACAAGAAAGAATCCTCCAAAAGACTCTGTTTCCTCGAAGGATGAGACCTTCGAGAGGCCCTCGAAGAGAGCAGGGAGGAAATCACACAAGGAAGCTAGAGAAGAAGAAGCGTAAAGGCAAAAAACACAAGGAAGCCAATCCACTATTGAAATGTCCATTGGGAGAAATACCAAAAATAGGCCTTCTAAGGGAGGTTCTACCCACTCCACCCCTAGTAAATAATGCGTGTAGTCTCTTGGAATTGTAGAGGCTTGGGGAATCCATTGAAAGCCGACACAGTCAAAGACCTCATGAAAATTGAATCTCTCGAGATCCTCATGCTCCAAGAGACAAAAATTGCAGGGGACACCCTTCTTGAAATCAACAAATTAAAATGGAAGAAAAATGTAGGGAAGGCCATTAGTGCAAGAGGCTCCTCAGGCAGTCTTTCAACTCTGTGGTCGGAGGACATGTTTCATTTAGAAAGATCCTTTGAGACTCAACATTGGATTTTCACCAAGCTTCGGTACTCCCCAATTAAATTTACCTTCTCTCTTTTCAATCTCTATGTTCCAGTCCTCTTTTATGAGAAGAAAGATTGCTGGCAATCTCTTTCAGAATTTTTAGATTTATATACCCCTACAAACATCATTTTAGCCGGAGATCTTAACATAGTTCTTGATCAGAACGAAAAGAGAGGAGGTAACAGCGGCAGGGACCAAATGCTTCCCTTTGTGGAGGAGCTAGTTCAACAATGGGATCTCCTTGATTTCAAACCTTCTAATGGACTTTATACATGGACTAATAATAGAGTAGGTGTTGATCACATTTCAACACACCTAGACAGGTTTCTTGTCCAGAGTTCTCTCTTGATGGAAAAGAGATTAAGCTCCTCCAAAATCCTCCCAAAGCTTATTTTTGATCATAAGCCTATCCTCTTAATTTTGGAAAAAGAAGAAAACTTGGGTCTAATACCATTTCGTTATAGCCCTCTCTGGATAGAAAAAGATGGGTTCATGGAAATTGTGCAAACGGCCTAGTCCACTCCAGCCACAGGGTCACCTAGCTATGTGTGGGAGGAGAAACTTAAGATAACAAAGTATGCTTTGAAATATTGAATTAAAAATCCCCATAATACCCCCTCTAGTCATAGAAGAGATACTGTTCAGCTGTTAGCAGATTTGCAAATGGAAATGGAAAGTAAAGATATTACCATATCAGAAATAGAAAAGGAACGTGCTGCCCAATTCAAATCCTTTTGTTCCTTCCACCAAGAAGAAGAGTATTGGAGGCTTAAGTCCCGTAGTTTGTGGCTTAAACATGGCGACCGTAACTCCTCATTCTTCCATCAGCAATATAGAGCATGCCTTTCTCGAAATCATATTTCAGAAATTATATCTTCAGATGGGATGGTTTACAAAGGTCATGATCAGCTTAAAGTAGCAGCATAAATCCATTTCCAGAACCTTTATAAAGAAGACGGTGATGGCTGTGAGGAGGCCACTTCTGACTTCCTCTCACACATCCCTTCTCTTGTCAGCAGGGAAGACAACTCAGCTCTCATGAAGCCATTTTCTGAAGAAGAAATATCCAAAGTTATTTGGTCTATGGAGCATGACAAAGCTCCAGGACTGAACGGTTTTTCAATTCACTTTTATAGATCATGTTGGGAAATAATCAAGACTGATTTGCTGCGAATGATTAAATCTTTCCATCAAAAAGCTAAAGTGGGAGGTAGTACTAACTCCACTTTCTTAGCTTTAATGCCCAAAGAAGTGAGTCCGGGATCCTTCGACAGATTCAGGCCAATTTCTCTGTGTAATGCCTTGTATAAAATTCTTGCCAAGCTAATGGCAAACAGAATTAAACCGTTGCTAGAGAAACTCATCTCTCCGATGCAAAGTGTATTTGTCAAAGGGAGACATATCCTGGATAATGTTATTAAGGTCCAAGAAGCCATGCATTCCAGTTATCAACGGAAGGAGCAAGGGATGCTTATAAAGCTCGACGTGACAAATGATTTCGACCCGGTAAAACTCTCATTCCTTTACAGAGTCCTTTCCTTTGGTTTTAGCACTGATTTTGTCAATTTGATTAAAGCTTGTACCGAAAAGCCTTGGATAGCCTTGCTAGTAAATGGAAGACCATCTAATTATTTTCAAGCTACGAGGGGAATAAGGCAAGGCTGCCCTCTCTCCCCCTTGCTATACATTTTGATGGCAGATTCATTAAGTAGAAATCTGATTGCAGCAAAGAGAGCACAGATAGCTCCAGGTATTAGGGTGATGAAGGGCCTCGATCCAATAAATCATGCCTTATTTGCTGATGACTCTCTACAGCTGGGTGGAGCCTCCATAAAGATTGCAAAGGCATTCAATGAAATCCTTCACAGTTTCTGCAATATCTCTGGCGTCCGCATCAATAAAACGAAAAGCGCAGTGTATGGGTGGAACATAGACCATCAACTTATTCTAAGAATTTCTCATTTTTTGGGATTCTCGGGCTACGCTTCTTGGGAAAAAAATAATTATCTCGGGTTACCCTTAACCCTGAGATCCAACAAATCCTCGTTGTGGACTGAAGTTTTAAGTAAATTCAAGAGAAAAATTGCACCATGGGGAGGTCATTGGCTCACTAATGTTGGGAAACTTATTTTTATAAAAACAATGCTTTCATCCTTACCAATCTATCAAGCATCCTTCATTATTTCACCAAAGGCGTTCACGAAACAGGTCTCAAAATTGATTTGAGATTTTCTATGGCAAGGAGGAAAAGGAAATCAAAAGAAATTTCACCTAGTAAATTGGGACACTGTCAAACGCCGAAGGAGGTTTACAGGTCCGAGATCCCGATCTAGCCAACATTGCTTTGGGTAGAAAAATTGTATGGAATCTTTATTCAAATGGCAGACATCTTGTAAGTCAAATTTTAAGGAAAAAATACCTCAAAGGAGCTCCTTTTAGAAATCCCCAGGCAAAAAACACCCCAAAAGGAACGTTGATTTGGAATCTCTGTCGTCGTGGTTTAGATTTCTTCTAAAAACATTTGTACCGAGTCCCTAGAAATGGGAACAACACCCTGTTGTGGCATGACAGTATTATGGGACACTCTCCCCTCGCAAATTCTGAAGAATTAAATGGCATTCGGGTTTGGCTTTCACAACAAGCAATCAATAAGCTGGAAGATATCTCTGTTTGGGATGACTCAGGGAACTGACAGTCGTGGGCCTTTCCTAGAATTCCAGAGCACCTGCACTCACAACATAACCTCCTTATAACAACTCTGACAGACTCGGCTCCTGTTCATTTGCAAGCATCGGACAAATGGGGATGGGGAAAGACTGGGATCTATATCGCAGCACAGGGCTACTCTTCCCTACAATCTCAACATGTTTCGATCCATTCAGCGTCCTTTTGGAAGCAGGTATGGGATCCTCTTGGTCTTACCAAAGTTAATTTTTTCTTCTGGGTTTTAATGCATAAGAAAGTTTTGATCGGAGAAAACTTGTTAAAAAAAGGCATTATCGGTCCACATAGATGCGCATTGTGCAGTAATGCTCTCGAAACAATGGAACACTTGTTTCTGGACTGTCCATTTGCTCAAGAAGTATGGAAACTCTTCCTCCAAGGCCTCAATGCTACAGTTCCAACTCATATCACAGTGGTTGCTTTATTCTCCTCCTGGAAGGTGCGCTATCCCCTTGTGATCCCAACCAAGTCTGTTTGGAATCGAATTTGGCAGGCCATACCCAAATATGTGTGCTGGAAATTATGGTTCGCCAGAAATGATAAGATCTTTAATAGCTCTCCACGCTCCCTTTCGATGGTGGCTTCCAAAGCTAAAGCTTTCCTTCTTGAAACAGTGGCCTGGCTAATCTATAAGAAACAAAGCTCTCTACTTCCTGTAGAAAAGAAATGGTTGGGAACTTTTATTTTCAGGGATAGAAATAAAATCATTGTTCGACCCTCCATCACTCCAGGATGGCGATTACGAGACCCAAATACAATTTTTCAAGCTTAGTGGAGGAAGCAGGGCAAAGTATCTATTTTCTTTGACAGAGCTTCCAAAGGAAACCTAGGGATTGCTGGAGTAGGTGGAGTAATATACTCCTTGGATGGTTCTAGAAAGGATACTTTCAGTTGGGATCTTGGTCAGAGAACTAATAATCAGGAAGAAATCCTTGGGATGCTAAAATCCTACCAGATAGCCCGTGAAAATGGCATTCGGGAAATACAAGTTTTTGGAGATTCTGAAATTTTGATAAAGATTTTAAATACGGAGGATCATTTCAACAATCCATCCCTTAATAATACTCTGCAAAGGTTGCGATATATGTTGTAAGACTTCGCCTCCTCTCATTTTTTCCACATTCTTCATGGATCAAACACGGAAGCAGACTTCAAAGCAAACTTGGGTTGTCTCCTGCCGCAAGGAGCTTTCAGCAAAAATGATGAAGCACGTTCAAAGGCCCCTATACCCTGAAATCTAGCCTTGTTTGGAAATGAAATCTGTAGTATGTTTAAGCTGGATTTTGAAACTATGTAATCATGGTTACTTTGGCTTCGGCCCAACTAGTTTCTAAACAAATAAAATAACCGTTTCAATTAAAAAAAGTATCTTTCAATTGCAATACATTAAAACTATGTATTTGAGATTGATAATGAACTTGACTTTCCTCTATGTTTATAAAAGATAAATTTACATGGCTTTGAACTTAACTTTATATATGCAATTTCAATAAAATGATAATGCTCTTAGTTATAAACTTAAATTTTGTTGAATTAACATTGTCATTTAGTGTTATTTAGAGTTTACATAATGCAGAGAGATTTAGGAAGGAGCAATGATGATCTGGTTAGGGTTTGTTTTTTATGGTCTAAAAACCCTTGTTTCCGATTAATGGAGTGAGGAGGAAGACTTAGAGTCCATCCAATCTATACCATTGGACTAGTACCGACCAAGAGAAAAAAGTGGGAAAAATTCTTCTGCGTTACTCTCTCGATTTGATTGGTTTCGAAGGGTTTTCAACTATACTTTTCTAAATCTTAACTGTTTTCTGGTTTTTGCTCATCTTCTCCAGTTTATGTTATCTTTGGGGTCTTTCTTGTCCCTTGTGGATGGTTGGATTTTGCAGTAGTCTGCTAATTTATCCCTATACTTGTTTTGGTGGGATTTTCCCTTTTTTGGGGAAAGCTTTGTGTTTTTTATGCTAACCTAGCTCTAAGCCCCCTTTCACTTTTGAGTTGGATTCACGTTTTGTCGGGTCATACAGGTGGCTTCTCGTACTTGACACCTACAGGCTTCACGTGCTTGTCACCTTCTTTTTCCCTTTGACCGATGGCTCTGGTATCCGGTCATGGAGGTCTTTCAACACAAAACCATGCCCATCCTTTCCTTTCTCCCCTAGATTTGGGTCAGGTTTCGACTGAAACCTCCATTCCTCCCATTTTTGGCTCTGGATTGAGGAAATATTCCAAAATTTTTTTGAGTGACAAAGCTAGATACAGAAGATATACCAAATGTGTTAAAGCACGTGAAGGGCTTGATCGTTTTGTACTCGGTGCTAATGTGAACCTCGACCGGGTTGAAGTGTTGTCTAAGAGGGCTCTGGTCAACATATTTGAATTTTCTAAAGGAAACAAAGTGAAGATATACGACCGGGTTAACACATTCTGGGATCCTCTGTGTGGTATTGTTCCCAGAATCAACCTTTTACTCCGTGGATGGATCACTTTTATTTTTCCGGATGAAAGGTTTGTAGAAAGTATCCTGAAGAGAGTTTGGATTTTCAAGGAGGGGTCCATGTTTCTGAAGCGGTGGTACCTTGGGTTCAACCCGAAAAAGGAACAACAGACAATTCGACATATTTGGATGTTGTTTCCTGGCCTCCCTTTGGAGCTTTGGACCCATAATGTCCTGGAAGGTCTGGCAAACACTATTGGTAAATTTGTTCGGATTTCCAAATCCTCGCTTCATGGGGTGGAGAAAAAAGTAGCCAAGGTGATGGTGGAACTGGATTTATCCCTTGGCTTGCCTACTGAAGTGGCAATTCTTTGGGGTACCAAGCTTTTATGCCAACACCTTTATTTCTTCAAAATATTGTTTCGATGTTATCTTTGCCATCAGGTTGGACACTCCAGAGTTCATTGTCCAGCATTAAGGTTGGATTCTTCCTTCTATTCAGATAGCTCGGACTCAGAACACGCCATGGATGATTTGATGATTGATGGCTCGAATTTAGGCAACTCCACAAACCCTAATGCTATTATTACATCAGGTAATATTTCTCCATTCTCTTCAGATTCTCCCACTCCTTATATCGATGTTAGCAAAAAAGAGTTGGATTTCTATCTTTCGGTAGAACAAGATTTAGATAGAAGGATTTCGCTTGGTGAAGTTAATTTATCTTCTGTTAATAGACCGGTTGTTGTGGTTGAACCTTTATGCTTTGGCTCAAACCTTGTTACTCCTCTTGTTTTAGAAAATTCCATAATTGGGTTACCTGAGAATTTTTCTGCTTCATAGACTCTTATTTCTGATGTCGAGACTGTTCTGGGTGGGGAGCTGAAGTAGTTAGGTAGTTCCTCTATTTTGGATGGCTCGGGTGATGTTTTTTTGAAATTTCTTCTGCTTCTAAGCAGCTTGAGGGTAAGATTGGCTTGCTTGGGGAGGGTGACTTACCTACCGAAAACCCTCCTCCTTCATATTCCCCTTCACTTGTGCTTGTTTCCCTTTCTGGTTTTCCCTCTCCATAGGATACTATCCTGGAGTCCAATATCCTAAAAGAAAGTGGGTATTTGGCTCTGGATGCTCAAAATTTCTCCTCTCCCTTACAAATTTATTCAAAAAATCCCTCTTCCAATCCTCTAGTAAACTCTATTCGCTTCCAAAATGTGACTATAAAAAAAAGAAAACCTTGGATTTGGTGAGTAAGGGGGAATTTTCTCCTGTGTATGTCCCTATCTCTGCTAGGCTGGAGGGTGTTGTTGCAGGATCTACTGATCCTTTGGCATGTCCTACTTCTAGGGTTCTTAGAGCAAAAATCCCCATCGCTTTGTTGACTTAATGTCTGTATTGTCTCTAAACATTCGTGGGTTGGGTAAAGTTGTGTGAGTTAGGGATTTATCTAAACCCCTAAATGATATTAACCCTGAAATTATGCTTCTTCAGAAATCCATGTGTGTTGATCTGGTTGCAATTGAAAAAATTGCAAAAATCCTTCCTAATTGGGAAATCTCTGGCATTAGTGCCAAAGGTTTGTCGGGTGGCTTGGTCTCTTGTTAGAACCCTAAAGCTATGTCCTTCCGAACTTTTTAGACTCATTGGGGGATCCTAATGATTGGTAGAATTCTTGATATGGATCTTGATATATCTATCTTAAAAATCTATGGGTCGCATAAGGAAAGTGAGGTTTTCTGGAATACCTTGTCACATTCGGGCCTGTTGAACTTGAGGAATATCCTACTTGCTGGTGACCTACATATTACTATATCTCATGCAAAAATTTGGGGCTCATCATCTAAATTGGATGGTCTAGCTAGTTTCTTTTCGAACTTTTTGGACAATTTTGAGCTAGTTGATATCGCTCCCACCATTCTGGAACCGACTTGGACAAATGGGCTTAGTGAGGTAGACAGAATTCATAAAAGACTAGACAGATTTCTTACAAGGGCTTATTTTTTACAAACATTCTAGAGATTTAGATCATGGGTTGTTGATACAAAGATCTTGGACCACTAACCAATTCTATTTCAATTTGATGGAAATGCTCCAAATCTAAATTATCGTTTTAAATTGAACTCTTCTTGGCTTTCAGATCATGAATTATGTGTCTTTCTCAGAAGTTCTTGGTTAAGTTGGACCGACTTGGAGGGTTTAAATCCGATGGATACCTTGGTTGCTAAGCTGAAAAGCTCAAAAGCTTGGTTTCTCAATGGATTAAGGAGAAGAAAGCAAAATATGAAGCTGATTTTTTGAGGTTAAATGAGCTAATTAAAAAGATCATAATAAAAAATGTTGATTGGTCCCTCTTAGGAGATGATATAAGGGAGATAAAAGGTTATGAAGATAGAAAAGGATCATTTGTTAAAACAAAAAGAAATGGAATGGATATTGAAAAGCAGAGCGCTCTGGATCAATCTTGGGGATAATAATACTCATTTTTTTCATTCCTTTGCTTCTCACAGAAGAAACATAAATTCAATTTGGGAGCTTGGGAATGAGGATGGTGTTACAGTGAAAGGACAAGGTGATCTTCAAAAGTTGGCAAATTAGTATTTCTTTAATGTCTATAAATATCCGGGTCAAAGTTCTTTGTTGGACCAACTTGCTACTATAAAACACTTTCCAAAAAATTTCAATGAAGAGGAAGGTATTAAGATTGGCTCTTCGGTCACTCTGGAGGAGGTTGGGCAAACTTTAAAATCCTTTTCTAGAGAGAAAAGTCTTGGCCCTGACGGATGGACTGTGGAACTGTTTACTCATTTCTTTGATATTATGGGTATGGATATGTTAAACATGGTGGAGTCATCTAGAACTGAAGGATATTTATTGGGGGCTCTAAATTCTACATTCCTTACTCTGATCCCGAAAAGTAATAAGCCAAGTAATTTCTCTGAGTTTAGGCCAATTGCTTTGTGTAATTTGGTTTATAAACTGATCTCGAAGATTATTTCAATCAGATCAAACCTTCCTTATCCAAATTCATGTCTCCTATGCAATTTGGGTTTCTCAATGATAGACATATTCTGGACGCAATTGGTATAACTCAAGAATCCATTCATTCCATCAAGCAAAAAAAACAAAGTACTGTGCTCCTAAAGATGGACTTGGAGAAGGTTTTTGACAAGGCTGATTGGAACTAATTTTTTTTTTAACAGAAACAGGGTATTTTAATTATATATATAAAAGGCTGTGCACAGCCATTCATTACAAAAATTGAGCCATAAGTCCGCTTCAAAGAGAAGAGAGTTGCAGGTTTTACATGGGGTTTGTCTCTGAAAATCCTTACTCCTAGTTATCCTTAAGCTTCTGTTCATCCTACTGGGGTATACCCTTACATATTGATTACAAAGCAGAATACAAAAAAACATTCAGGTATAGATGTTCTTGTTTGAAAAACTTGCAGAGTGCATTCCAAAAAAACCTGGGAAGATAGACTATCTGTAGTTCTGCTGCAGGAAGGAGGCAGCTTCCCTCATACCCTGGTTGACCGACGACGCTTCCTGCATCTGGCTGCCCTGTGTTTTGCTGATAAAAATTGAAAGGTCCTCCTTTATGCTGTCAATCTTCCCCAGAATCTCAATGGTATTCCGTTCTATGTCGTCCAGGCGGGACTCAACACAAGATAGTCGTGAATGCATGTATTTGAACTCCGTATTTTGTTCATTGCCCTGGTCTGCAATGGCACAAACTGCCGAGTAAGTTCTGCTCAGGTAGACTTTAACCTCTGACGTTAATTGACTGAGTGTGGCTATCGCGTGCCTAATCCCCTCCATTCTGCCACGACGGGAACAGCAGGCACAATGCTCCTCTTCTGGCTGCCGAGACTCAGATTCTGATGCGGAGAGACTGAGCTGCTGGAGGCCCGTCCCAAGTGAAAAACGATTATGCAGATCCATTTCGCGAAGGGTCCGTCTATGACCGCCTTGCAGCAATAAATGCTGAGGCGTGGGAGCGCTGGAATTAGGTAGAGAGCCACTTGTCATGCTACTCTCCACATGTTGGAAGGCGCGGGATATGGAACCATGAGCCTTACACGAGGTGGGAACCTCCACTTCATGCAATTCGAATTTAACTTCCACATTTGCTCGTTGAAGTCGATGGCACGATGGCTAGGGAATGAACTTATGACCCAAAACATTATTTTTAAGGAGCTGACCTTTCCTTAATGCAACTCCAATGTTGGTGAGCCTATCTGCTGTTGAGTTAAGGCTTCTTAGGACATGAAAAAAGAGAATGTCGACTGGGAGGGGGAGGTTGTCAATTCTTTTCCAAAAATTTTGTCTCTTTGCTCCTTTCTGCCTGTTATTTTTCATACTATGGATAACATGCCTGGAGTCCCCTATCACTTGTAACCTTGCGATGTTTAGAGAAGCGGCTAGTTCAAGTGAATAATACACCGCCAACCATTCAGCTTCATTGTTGGTTTGTACTCCTAACCCCCAGGAAAAGTCTGCAACTTTTATTCCACCGGGATCATATATAATCCCCCCCGCACCTGCCTCCCCAGGGTTTCCTTTGGAAGCCCCATCAAAAAAAAATGTGTATCTATTCTGATTTCTCCACCAATTATTGAAAGTCTGTGCATCTTTCCTTATCTCCCAGTCTTGCAGCAGTGAAGGCATTTTGGACTGAAGTGAACTCTTTGTTAAAAAGTTTTTACACCATTGATATTCCTGCCAACTTAAAGCTTCTTGCTGTTGGATTGTTATCCCTTTTGCTCGCAGGGATTCTGCAGTCATGGAAATGATCTTGTTGGCTATTCTGTCTTCTGACTTGGATTTCCCTTCAAAGATTCTTTGGTTCCTTTCCAACCATAGCTTCCAGCATATATTCATCGGAAGAAGCTTTAATATTCTGTATAGAGTTAGTTTTTCCTTTCGTGCACCTTGTATGCCATTATGCCACTTATCTATCATTTTCTGAATCTGCTTGGGCATTGGTATGGCGTTTGAGAGGGGGCCGATTACCGCTTTCCAAACTTGCTTGGCGTAGCTACAGTCTATAAAGATATGCTGGGCGTTTTCCTCAGAATGTTGGAAAAGATGGCACCTAGAGGGCCCTTCTATTCCTCGATGTTTTAGATTATCAGCAGTCAATTGTTTGTTGTGCGCCATAATCCAGTAGAAGTAATTTATTTTGGGGATGCTATCCGAGTTCCAGACCTTCTGCCAGATTTTTTGGTTTGAAGAATGGCTTGTGGTGAGTATATCATAGCCCGCCTTGACAGTGTACCTTCCATCTTTCCCCCAACCTCTAACATCTTTAGTCCTGACACTGATTGGAGCTTTCCCATGGAGTAGCTGCAAGAAAACTTTGTAACTTTCCAGAAGCTTCTCCGGAGGTTCTATGGTTTTCCAATCTTTCCATCTTCCAGCTGACGTCCAAATCGCCATATCTGATAGCTTCTGTATTCCTGAATCCTGTAGCCAAATCCTAATATCCTGGATTTCAATGATATCTCCTAATGGGCGTTCTCCTTTGATACTGTCTTTCCAGATGTTGATTTTTTCCCCATTGCCCAGGATCCAGTACAATTGCTCTTTTATAAGCCCAGCTGAGTCATGAATTAATCTCCACATTGCTGTTCCATTCTTCTTTTTCAGATTGTTCAAGCATCTTTGCCGAGGACCCCTTATATATTTTTTCCTTATGGCCTCCTTCCACCATTCTCTTTTGCTGGTTATCATTCTCCAAACTAGTTTTGCTCCCAGAGCATTGCTCATTGTTGCTGGATCTCGTATTCCCAGTCCCCCTCTTTTGCGCTTTTCTTTAACTGTCTTCCAGTTGACTAAATGAAACTTCTTACCCTGCGTTTTCCCTCCTTGCCATAAGAATTTTCTAATTTCAAGACTGATTTTGTTGGTGACTGAATTTGGTGCCATTAAGATAGCTCCAGGGAAGATTGGGATTGAAGTAAGCA
Organism: Larix kaempferi; assembly: GCA_027924585.1. NCBI lineage: Eukaryota > Viridiplantae > Streptophyta > Pinopsida > Pinales > Pinaceae > Larix > Larix kaempferi. Next base: position 6,852,996 of record BSBM01001153.1, read on the forward strand.
CAGCTTTAGTTAAAACAACTTTACTTGAAAGGTTTAGCCAGCGAGTTCCCCATGAACTTATTTTGTTTTTGAATTTTTCAATGATGGGAGTCCAAGAGGATAATGCTGTTTTTTTGAGGGAGATTGGGATGCCCAAATACTTGAAGTGAGTCCAGTCAAAACAGGGCTTACAATCCAGGATGATGGCAAGGTTTCTGAGTTGTGAGTTATTACAGTTCCATCAAAAAACATTGCATTTTTTATTATTTGTTTTCCCCCCCGATGCTCGCAGGAAGATGGATAAAGTGGATTTGAATCGAGTGGCAATAATAGGTGAGGCGCTGCCTAGCAGAATTGTATCATCAGCAAATTGAGCATGGTTTATTGGCTGGACATTTTTGGCAATTTCAATTCCGGGGAGAGATCCAGACTCTTGATGCCTATTTAGAGTTCTGCTAAGAGAGTCTGCCATGATGACAAAAAGGCAGGGAGAGAGGGGGCATCCTTGCCTTAGACCTCGTGACATGCGAAAGAAGGATGATGGCCTTCCATTTATGAGGGGTGCAATCCATGGTGATCCAATGCAGGCTTTTATCCAGCTTATAAAATTTTGCTCAAAACCAAAAGTCCTCATAACAGTGAAGAGGAATTCATGTTTAACCCTATCAAATGCATTTTCCATATCAAGTTTAATGGCCATACCTGAGTCCTTTCTTTGGATGCTTGAATGGATAGCCTCTTGCACAAGCAGTATATTGTCATATATTTGGCGACCCGCGATAAAGCCTCCTTGATTTGGGGAGATGATTCGAGGAAGATGCCTTTTAATTCTGTTGGCAATGATCTTTGTAAGGATTTTGTAAGAGGAGTTGCAGAGCGAGATTGGCCGATATCTTCCTAAGGTGAGAGGATTTTTGTCCTTGGGGATTAGGGCAATGAATGAGGAGTTTGTTGCTCCCCCAATTCTTTCTCTTCTCCTGGTCCAGTTTAGCATTCTGATTAGATCTTTTTTCAACCAATGCCAACATCTCCTGTAGAAGCTTATTGTAAATCCGTCTGGTCCAGGGGCTTTGTCAGGATGAAGTGACCAGATTGCCTTTCTAGTCTCGCTTTCGGTGATCTGTTCCATGAGTTTTTTGTTATCTTCCTCTGATATGAGGTTGGGAATCTCCTTGCACATATACTCCATATCTTCTTTTAACGCCACTTCATTGCTGTTGTAAAGCATTTCAAAATGGGCTTTTGCTTCCTTTAAGATAAGCTCCTGACCCTCTATTTTCATTCCATCCTCCTTTATGATGCTTTCAATGTTGTTCCTCCTATATCTCTCCTTACATTGTGCATGGAAGAATTTTGTGTTTCTGTCCCCTGCTTTCAGCCAGAGGCTCCTAGATTTTAGCCTCCATTCTTCCTCCTCTTTTCTAACTGCTCTCTGGATTTTGTCTTCTGTTTCTTTTTCCTCCCTAAGCATAGTTTCAGTGACTAGGTTTTGTTCCATTTTAAGCTGCAAATTTGCCAAGTCTTTTTGCAGGTTCTCATACTCCTCCCCAGGCTTTATGTAATTCATTTTTGCCCAGTTTTTTAAAGTGCTTTTCACCAGTTTCAATTTTGTTTCCCAAATATACCCTGGTGATCCAGGAATGAATTGCCTCCACACAGCCTTTATCTTATCCATGCATTCCTCATTTTCGAGCCAGGCAGGGTTATACCTGAAAGGGAGGGGACCAAGATTTCTGGGGGATGAGAAGAATAAAGATATAGGCCTATGATCCGATGCTGCTGATGCAAGAATGTTCGAATTAGGAAGCTTAGAGCCGCAGAGAAGGAGATTACTTATTAAGAACCTATCAAGTCTGGCAGCAATGTGATTTGGTCCTATTCTTTTATTGCTCCACGTGAAGGTACCTTGTGCGGGTTTAATGTCCACGAGATTCCAGGCTCCCATCAAGTCTTCCATCCGCTCTCCATATGGATCTCTGATTTTCGATCCCCCCTTCCTTTCATCAACTGAAATGGTGACATTAAAGTCTCCCACTAGGATGCAAGGGAGTCCTGCTAGCTTGAGATTTAATCCTGATAGCTGGTCCCAAAATTGTTCCTTCTGTCCGTAGACAGTAGGGCCGTATATATTTCCTATCCAGAACATCCTATTGCTTGTTATTTCTTCCATTTCAACAAAATTCCAATGTATGTAGGAAAAAGAGGTTTTTCTTTGATACATACCCTTTTCCCACCAGGTGATGAGCCCTCCAGAAGCCCCTGAGGAGCTCACAGCTGTTCCTTCTCCACTGGGCCAAATTTGTTTCATGAGATTGAGACTTTCCTCTTCCTGCATTTTAGTCTCCTGAATCAGAAGGATTGTGAACTTTTCCATTCTTTTTATTCTTTTTATTGCTTCTGCTTTATGCCGTCCTCCTAATCCTCTGCAATTCCAGGAGACTATTTTCATTATTTCTTTGATGGTTGAGGACCTGCTCTGTCCCTTCTTTCCTCCTGTGCTCCTTGCTGCTGTTTCCCATTTAGGATTATTTTGACATGCTGATCCAGGCTGGTTTGCTTACCCGCCGCCTTTTCTCTAGCTGCTTCTTGCTCTCTTATTACTTTATTATACCTTCTTCCTCTTTTCACCGTTGGTTCCTGCTCCTCATCTTTGCTATCTGAGGTTTCTTCATGAAAAAGCTTCGCTTTTGCCCTTGTTATTGATCCTCCTGAATGTGTGGGAGGCTCTTTTTCTACTGCTGGAGACTGAAGTGCAGCGGTGCAAGCTTCTTCATTTCCAGTTTTATCCTGTTCCTCTATTTCTTGAGCTTGTTCTTGCTGAATCTCTTTCTCCTGATCCTCGCCTTCATCTTCTATTGTCAGAACTTGAAACTTGTTTGTGTTTTCTGCCTTTTTCACTGGGGTTTTGGATACTGAATTTGTTTTGTTCCCTTTTTTCCTTGTAACCTCTTTCCAATCCCCTCCTTGAGTCTCCTCGTCTTCTGAGATTTTCCTTTTCGGACACAATCTCGCAAAATGTCCATACTCGTGGCAAGCCTTGCATTTGAATGGTATTTGCTCATAGTCGACTGTTTGTCTGTGGTTCCAGCCATCCATAGATAGATTTATTGCTTCTGGTAGCCCCTTTTCCAGATCAACTTCTACACATATCCTTGCACATGAGAACATTGGAGGTTTTGGCTCAGACTTATCAATGTATTTCCCCAATGAATTCCCTATGGCTCGAAGGTCCTCGTCGTTCCAGCAATGCAGCGGGAGGTGAGGTAGCTTAACCCATACTGGAACCGCGGAAGGGATGTCTTTCTCTGGGTCGAATGAGAGGTCCCATTTGTTTAAATACATTCCTCTTGGCCCCATAAAGTAAGGGCCATTCCTAAAGATTAAATCTCTGTCCTCCTTCTTTTCAAAATAAAAAACGAAAAACCCCTTACCACAAAAAATTTGCTGCACTTCCCCGTGGATTAAGGGCCTCCAGTTTTTATTGAGCCACGATTCTATTGAGCGAGGCGATGGCCATAGGCCTGTGAAATGTCCAACCAAACCTTTGTCTGCTAGAGCCACGGCCTTGCATTTTGAGGCATTCGAGGTCAGCTTAACTTCTGGAACCTCAGCTTTTTTCACAAACTTGGAGTCATTTGAAGCTGTCGCTTTAGGTTTAGCTGGCTGGGAAGCTACTAGCGATTTGAAACGCTCAGTTAAAAGGTGACGTGCTTCATTCGGGGCCTCCAGGCCCAGGTCCGAAGGATCCATGGCGTAAGGACCCTCCCTACAGAAACCCTCTGTCGCTCAGACTCTGAAACCCTAGCGCTCCTCCGTTCTTGTTCACGAATAAGTGGCTGCTTGGAACTAATTAAGACTAATTCTTATCCATATTGTCCTTCCTCTTCTTGTTATAAAATGGAATCTTGCTTGCGTCTCTTCGGCACACTTTGTTATCCTGGTCAATGGGGCTCCTTCTAGGTTTTTCAGAAGCTCCAGGGGTATTAGGAAGGATTGTCCTTTATCACCCTTGCTCTTTCTGTTAACTATTGAAGGCTTGAGCAGATTGATTATACAAGCAAAATCTGAAGGTAAAGCAAAAGGTGTCAAAATTTCTTCTGAAATCTATATTACTCATTTGTTATTTGTTGACGATGTTTAATCTTTGGTTCAAACTTGAAGGAGGAATGGAAAAGGTTTCTGGAAATTATCACTACTTTTTGCAATGCTTCAAGTATGAAAGTGAGCGTAAAGAAATCTTGTTTTTTTTAACACAATATGGAGGAGGGCAGAATGAATAACATTACATATTTCTTACCGTATAAAGTCTGCTCCTTGGTGGATGGAATCCACTATTTAGACTACTTTTTAAATCCTAACAACTACAAAACTCAGAATTGGTGGTGGATGGTGGAAAGATTGGAAAGGAAAGTCCTTCATTGGACACACATAATGCTTTCGATAGGTAGTAGACTTACATTGGTCAAGGCAGTCCTCTGTGGCATTCTTGTGTATTGTTTTTCTATGCTTTAAGTTCCCATCTCTATCATAAACTCCATGAGGAAAATTATTTTTAATTTTCTTTGGACAGGCGGGAAGGATAAAGGAAATCTGATTATGGAAAGCTGGGAAAAATTATCTTTACCAAAGGAGTGGGGTGGTTGGGGGATAAAAAATCTTCTTTGGTTCAATTCTGCTCTTAGACTCAAGAGTTTTTGGAGGAGTATCTTTGGGGAAAATATTTGGACAATGGTTATAAGGGGTAAATATATAAAACAGGATCTCATCTTGTGTATTTGGGACCCAAAGAAATATTATATTAATGTATCACCGATGTGGAAAGGTTTCCTTAAATTATATCAAAGTTTTGGGAAAGATTTATCATGGAAAGTTGCCAATGGGAAAGAGGTGATGGTGGGCATTGATCCTATCCTCAGATTCAAAGAAGATTTTCAGCTCTCTGTTGACATTGTTGAATACCTGGTTGATATTGGATATAATACTCTAAGCAAAATCAGAAAACCTAAAGGCATTGATTCTTATACCTATTACTGGTACAATGCTAAGGATTTAGGTTTATGTGGAGACCTAGCATTGGAATGGGAGAACTATATCGCCAGCTTAAATTAATCTGGCTGCAGATTGAGTGAGGAAGAGGATTCTATTATTTGGTTATCAAATCATGCTTCAGGGGCTATTACAACAAATATTCCTACCTTGCTATTGTTCAAGAAAATTGCACGATTGCGGAAAATTGGTGGTTTGCAAGGTTATGGAAATGGAATAATACGATGAAAGTTAAATTTTTTATGTGGTTCACTTTACAGAACTACTTAAAAACCCGAGACAATTTGATCAGAAGGGGACAGCATGGTCCCAGCGTTTGTCACTTGTGCAAAATGGATTCAGAGACCATAGACCACATCCTGGTAACTTGCAGCTACTCTTCTGTTATTTGGAACAAAATTCTCTTGGTATTAGATTGTGATCAGAAATGGGACAATATTACTTTTGATCGGAATTGATATCAATGGCATAAAAAATGCAAGAGACAAATTCATATTCCAGCTATCATCTCCTGGAAAATCTGGTATGTTAGAAATGTGTGTATTTTTGAAAATAAATTACTTGATCATGACACTATCTGTCATAGTATCATAAAGTTGATTAAAGAGCTTAGTAGAGAAAATATTTTTGAAAAACTCCAAGAATCCCGAAGATTATTCATCATTTTTGTGGAGCCATAGGATTCTGCGACGGAGCGGCCAAAGATGGCTTTTGTGCAGCTGGTGCAGTTCTATATTTAAATTTATCTAACAGGTTTACTTTTAAACTTCATTGTGGAGGAGGAACCAATATGAAAGATGAAGTACTTGCTCTTTGGTTGTTATGTAATATGCTAGCTTGTTTTGGCATTACAAACCTTCTTTGCTTTGGAGACTCAAGGGTTACCATCAAATGGGCTTAGGGATTATACAACTAAATGTTATTTCTCTCACACACTGGTGTGACAGATTAAGGAATCTCATCAAGAACTTTCATCGGATTGAGTTCAAACATATATACATAGAACAAAATTCAGCTATTGACAAACTCTCCAAATTGGCATTAGATGGAAAATAAGGGCTCATCCCCTGGGAAGAACATCAAGATACTCTTCTCCTTGATGTTGGAACATATTTGATATTTGAAGATATGCTTTAATTTCTTGATGCCAGACCTGTTTTGTTGGCCTTTTTTTACTATTTTCGAAGCTATCTTAGTTTATAGATATCATGTGTTTTGTATAACTTAGTCATGTACGACATGAACTGAATATATTTTGGTGTTGTTCATATAGTTTTCTTGACTGTCTTGAAGTCTCGACATGTACTTTTTTATTCTCCTTGGAATAACAAAAGTACAATTTTTTCCTCTGAAAAAAACTTAAATGTTGTAACTTTAAACTTGATGTTGAAGCTGATGTATATCATGTGATATCTTTCAAATATTTTAAATGTCTTTCCATGTCATGTTCATGTTGTTGATTTATAAAATGCATTGTGTCAATAAGCCATATTAGAGATGTAATTTAATGTTTAACTTTAGTTAAAATCATTTAATGTCATATTTTTGCAGTAATCATTCAATGTCATTGTTTAATGTCAAAGTTATATTATAATTTATTTTATGTCAATAAAAATAATTGACAAGCTCCCATATGAAAACATGATATAAAGATGCAAACGTAACTTTGATTTTACAAGTCTCATCATAACTAGTTAAAATTTCATATGATATCATCACTTTTAGAAGTCAGTTGTCACATTACTCAAATGATATGCAATTTGGTTTAAAAATAACTATTGCAAATGTTGTACATACTATGTTAATTTAACAAACTTTTAGATTCAAACATATATTTGATTAGCCTGTGGAAATGTATATTTGGTAAAAATATCTGTAGTAAAGTGGTTAATCTCAAGTACATTAAATCTTTTTCTATCTCCGACTGGTTTAGAAAGCAACCCAAAGTTTCTGCAAACTCCTCATTGATGTGGAAAAATTTGCTCAAGAATCTTCCAATTATTAAAGAATGGATCAACTGGAAGGTTGGTAGAGGAATTCAGATCGTGATTGGTATTAATCCTATGGTCGGTTTCAATGGGAATTAGAAGTTATCAAATTCATTGCTCTCCTCTTTACATTTAGCCAACATAGAGTTGTTATGTTAGATTAAAGGAAATAATGCTTCTGGCAGTTCTTCAAATTATTGGCATTCGACATCAGAGTTGGGACTTTCATCTCAAGTTGCTGGATAATGGAATGAATATGTTAGAAATTTAAATGAAGTTGGTATCATATTATATGATCAGTCGGATGAACTTGTGTGGGACTGGAAAAATGTTAATGGGTTGCTCACTGCTAAATGGGTTTATGATGCTTTAATTGATAGGTTGAATTATAGAGTTCCAAAATGGTGGGCAAAGAAGTTGTGGAAATGGCGACTTCCACATAAAGTTAGATGCTTTATGTGGCTTTGTTTGGAGAATAAAATTCTCACGTGGGATAATCTGTTGAAAAGGGGATTTTCAGGGCCTGGGATATGTCCGCTATGTTGTTTTGAGGAAGAATCTGTAGTACATCTTTTTTCTAGGTGTTATTTATTTAAATGAGTGTGGGTCGGTATCTGTGAGTTGTTGCATATTCAGGCAGCTATTCAGACAATGTGGTTTTAGAATTATTTTCAGGATGGTCCCTTTCGATGGGTGCTAGAATGTTCAAATTTTAAAGAACTTTCCATGTTTACTATATGGGAAGTGTGGAAGGCTCGCAATAAGCCTATTTTCGAAGGAAGTAAACCTTTAGTCTGCATTGTGAGAACTAAATCTATTAGTTCTTTCTTTGAGTATTTTAGAAAGAAGGATATTTCCATATCTCACTTGCTTGTGAATCCAGTGGAGGAAGAAGGTATGGTTTCTAGCTATTTTGATGGGGCCTCAAAAAATGGTATATGTGGAGCTGGAATGGTCTTGCAGATTAAGCAGGATCATTGTTTACAACTTTGGTTGGGTGTAGGTCATGGATCAAATACTAGCGCTAAACTTATTGCACTTTGGGGACTCTTATGGGTCTCATGCATAAAAGGTTTATTTAGTATAAAAATTTGGGGTGACTCTCGTATTGTGATAGACTAGGCAACTGGCTCTTCTTCTCTGTAGGTCATCAATGTAGATAATTGGATGAAGAAAATCGAGGGACTGAAAGAGTACTTTTCTCATATTTCTTTCATTCATATTTACAAGGAATTAAATGGATTGGCAGATTCTTTGTCAAAGAAAGCTATTGGGGAAATGGATGGGTCCCAGATTTTTGAGGAGTTTGTTGAGGATCAGTTGGTGGATTCGGGGAAATTTTCCATCTTTTAGTTATATTTTTTATTAGCAAGTTCTTATAATGTCTATGTATCTTTATAAGTGAGATCAACTTGCTCGTTTTCGTCCATAGTCTTTTCTCTTTTAGTAGTTGGATAGACAATGAAGGATGTTTTCTTTTGAAGATAAATCGGATAATAGAAGGTGTTTAGATAGATGGTGATGTGAGATCTATAGTATATCTTTGTGTGTAGTCAGTAGGATAGTGTGGACAGATCATGTTGTAACTTTGATTCTACCTTTTGAATATCAAGTTACTATTTTTTTCGTATGAAAAAAAATATAGAATACATACTATTACCTATTAAAAAATTAAAAACTCATTTTCCATAAATTAAAATAGTAATAATACTCCACAAGAAGTACTATCATCTTTAAAGTAAAGAATACATATGAATCACTTAAAATTATTCCACTCATAAAAACATAATATGTGTACGTTCATATACAAAGTATAGAAGCATTACATTAGTTAGGGATTTGATTTTGTATTTAAGATTAGAATTTTGTTATGATATTGGTTTGGATTGACAAACATATAGTTACAAGCTTTCATATGAAAACATGATATAGTCAATAAGATATTTTGTATAACATTGAAAACAAACTTAAGTTTAGGATTTTTCAAGCACATAATAGTGATTAGGATCAACATACAATTTAGGCCAATAACCTTTATGTCAAAGTTATATTAAAAATTATTTTATCTCAATTAAAATAATTCACAAGCTCCCCTATGAAAATACAATATGAGGATGCAAATGTAACTCCCACTCCACCGTCCAATGAGACACATCTATCATCGACATCTTTAGTGAAAAAAATGATGTCCATATGCCCACATAGATGGGAACAAATGCACTTGTAAACATGTGGACAAATGATGGTGCGATATGTCTAATAACTTGGGCATTAGTAAAAACATATAGATGTTATAATTCAAATGTGCATTATAAAGGTAAAAATGTTCAAAGAGAGATTATTACAGATTTTCTACACTAAATACCTATGTTTAGCGCATCCTCTTCACTATGCAGGTAATGATTAGATGCACTATATTTCTCTTTGATCTGGTCAACCACCAAACCATTGCGGCAAATCCTTGGCATATTTTCTTTTAAATGACCGGGATAAGGCATGTTTCTACTGTTTAACCCCATAAATTCTTCATTGTCCTGTCCCATTTACTTCTTTTCCCTTCATACAATGTGAACCATGATTGCATTGAATCTATGTTATAAAGAATGAATTTATTTATGTCATCAATTTTTGAATTTATTGATGCATTTATGAAATAAAAAAGAAGAGTATGAGATGGAATAAAATATTTTCAAGTTCAATGAAATAGTTTCTCTGTAGAAATTTGACAAAAGATAAGTGACCTACTCTTTATCATGCACATTTATCCTCATCCCAAACCATTGTGCATGGTGTGTCATTGATTTGCTTGATGTATTCACTGAAATAATAGAATGACTCATACACTATGTATCCCTTAGGTTTTGTCATTTTTCAAACACACCCCTTAAATGTTTTCATGTATATCTCTATGAAGGACATAGAATGGCATGAGAACACTCGAGCTAAGTCAACCTCATCAAGGGAATTAAAATATGAACTTGCATTCCATGAAACTCATGGATAGTTCATTCTCAAACACGCAAACAATCTCACCTCTCTTGACGACACCGTGGAATGCTAGCCATATGAATCTCCTTTGATGTGATATGGCATGTCGCATGTCTTTGGGGAAGTCGCGGTTCACACAACCACTCACAAGCAAAGGATATTGGCACTACAAAATAAACTCATACAAAATAATTGTGATAAAACTGTGAGTGCATAATATATTGTAACCTATACTACAAAAAACAAATCATGTATTCGAAATGCATACTCTTAGAAGGTTCATAGGGTCATGTGATATCAACCTCGAAAAATGTTCTTCTATAATGAAACAATGTCGTCGAGTAGACCTGTATAAAGAAGGCACCTTCATGCCTAATATAACTTCCTTAACTAGAGAAAGATTCGCTTTCCTCAAAATCAATGGGACATCACCTCCTTTCAAAGACCAAGAGGGACTAGCCTCTCCTATACTTTCTTTTCTTGGCCATTGTTTATTTTTAGTATTTGAAGAAATAAGAACTCTTTTAACACCCAATGTGTCATTTTTTTGTGATGATATGTGTCTCCATCAAGAATATGAAACATATAAATATATGTGTTTCTGCCTAGATCCGCATGTGAATGTGAGAAAAATCTCAACTCACTCAGAGCAGCCTTGGGGGGGATTCAACAAGTCGAGTGCAATTGTCACCACAATACTCAACTCCTTTTGTTTAGGCCAACTCCTAAAAAAAATACAAGGGAGATAGACCATAAGAAATCTAAGAATGGTCGCTTTGGAAAAAACAACTTAGGAGTTAATAAAAGAAACTAGGAAATTAATCTAGCAGTATATCTGATAAGTAAATAAAAAAGGAACCACTAAATCAAGTAAATCAAAGCTTCAACATGTATATAATAGAGATTAGTGATTTAATCATTGGGCTAAAAGGATACGATTGCAGAACTTGAAATACTTGCAATCTAAACTATGATATTAATTTACTAGCAGAAAGGGAAAGTTACATAATTAGTAGAAAGCAGAAGCAAAGTCAAATTATGAACTCATTGGAGTGAGGATTGACTTGCTTGTTAATGGAGGATTATCGAATCATGAACCTGCTTGATGAAGGGATCGATTGTTTGTTACTTTGGATTATTAAGGGGAAATGAAAGCTTCCGATATACAAAAGGTACATGGAAACAAGTCTGAATGTCAAGTGTGTTACTACTTGGAAAGGGGACTAGATCGGAGTCGTAGGGGATGTCCAACAAAGTAGACCAAATGATGATGTAGCTTGACGAGTCCCATAACGGACACTACCTAGTAAGGTCCCTTAACTATAGAAGTTGTCCACAAAGTGACAATTCTGTGGATCTTTATAGACACCACAATACATCTCTATGGAAGATTAATTTTAAGTTTAGTTAATGTGAAGTGCTTTAGAATGTTACTTAGATGGAATTGATCAAAGAATTACAACATACGTGAATAAATGAGCATAATATACTAGCATGTAGTAATATCTATGTAGAAATGGAAAACAAAGAAGACTAAAACATCTAAGTTTGATTTGAGTGCACCAAATTAATTATTACTTAATCTAAATTTGGAATTAGTATATGGGTTGGGTTAGATACAAAAATTGACAGATGCAAAACATGTGACTCAAGGGATAGGGGGGTGTGACACCACCACCCTACCGGACTAGTTAAAAAATCGAATCAAATCTTCTAAGAATTGCTTACTATTGGTTCTTTTGGTCAACAGACAAGTTTACAAGTTTATGGAAGAAGTGAAGTGGAAAATGCAAACAATATTGCCTTTTTACCGACTTGAGCCAACCGAACCAAGGGGGAAATCAATGTTGTTTGTTTGGATTGCATGTTCGCTATCCAAAATCTGAAAATTAAATTAATGAGTAGCGAGCAAAATTTAGTGGCGAGTGCACTCATTCGATGCCTTGAAAAGTGTGTTCTTACCTAAAAAAAACCACTCAAAGGCATGTATGCAAGGGGGTTAAAATGCAAATCTAAATGGATGTAAGTGTCTATATCATACAAATTATGATTGTCCAAAGAGTGGAAAGCAAGCTAAAAGTGGTAAAACATGCACCAAAATACACTTAAAACCACCCCCAAGGTACTATTCTGAATAGGTAATTAATCATTGATGATTATGTCACCTAGAAATGACTAGTACTACCTAGATTTAATTGAATAATATACTTTTAAAGCTTTATTAGATATAGAATGCATGAATAAAATAGATCTAGAACATATGTATCTTTGATAAAAGAAGATCTAGCTAAACATGCATTTAAAACTTTTTTATTTTGAGTGAAATAAAAGGAAGGTTATAAAAGAGTTTGTTTAGGCGTTGTTCAATGGATTACTTCTAGAATTGTGTAGAGGGACTAGTTCACAAGAAAAGGGCCAACAAGAGAAGGGGGTTGCACAAGTCTAATCTCGGTCTGCTTGATGGAGAGGACCTGCAAATGCAAATTAATAACTAGAAAACGATGAAAGATCCTTCCAATTGCTTCGCTTGGTGTAACCTGCAAAAGAGGATTAGTGCAATCATATATACATATGAAATATACTTATAATAACAATATCTCTCACAACCTACAATATAATCCAATGATAATTCTAGATATATCCTATTGGGTAGCAATACACCTTCCAAGGCCTAATAGAGAAGCACAAATGGAAACTAGTTATTAATCAACAATACAAGTTACCTCAATTAAATAGGATGTGAAACATCAACATCCACACATTGGGCACAACACCTTTTTTACCTCCAAAGTATTGTGTTATTAATCGTTATTCACAAATGAAAGATTACACAATACCACAACTCTTTCTCCAACTAATAACCTACAAAATGAGAGAGGAGCCTCTCCTAAATAGGAAAAAATATCTTCTCCCTGCATGGAAGGAGAAGGAGCCACCTTAAATGGAGATCCCAATGCTACATGTGAACCAAAACCTAACTCCATGCAAGAGAGGGTGCCACGTGTGAGCTAAAACCCTAACCATGCAAGAGAAGGTGCCACATGTGAGCTAAAACCTTGACCATGCATGAGGTAATGAGACATCACTTGGAGGAGAGGCCATGCAGGAGTTAAGGCACCACTACTTCATGCAAATTGAAATCAACTGAAAGGGAGGGGCACCACCTTGAGAGAGAGAAATCAGTTCCATGCAAGGAGCATGCAAACACATGCATGAGCTAAGTGAGAGCACCACATGTTCCCTTGGACGAGGGAAAACCCATGCATGCACCTTATTTGATGTGGGGAAGGGGGTTCTTGGAATATTCCACTTTTAATAATTGACCCCCTTTAACCCCTTTTTACATAGATTTTTGTCATTTTTTACTCCCAAAGGGACCTAAAAGGTCATGCATGTAGCTAGGGACATGCCGACTGACTCATATTTTGACATCGAACCCTAATGACGTAGACACCAACTTGAGGCACTTATATTATAACATAGTTTGGCTTTGGAGGCGTGAGTGAAAAAACCAGGATAAACTCTAATCACTAGGATCTAAGTTCATAATACATATAGGTAAAACAACCACTCCAAAGTAGCCATAATACAAATGACTCACTCGGGCTAGCCCTTTTACACATGTAATGGATGCCAAAATTTTACAAACAACTTCCTTTGACCATGACAAAGGAAGTGCAAAGTACAACTGGGTAGAAGACTTCCTGATGGGGGACTAGAAGGTCCTTGTCTGGCTGATGTCTTATGTATGTTCATCATCCTATGCAAACTGAGTGGTAACAATATGCACATACAAAAACACCTTAATGAACATAGAAAAATGATGTATGGACACTTTGATGCAAGACAAAAGAGGATCTCATATTTGGAAGCTCCTTAAAACTGTAGCTCATCTAATACAACCCAACTAACTTGGATATTGGACAATGGCAAGGAAATTAAAATAAGATAGGATAACGTAATGGTAAAACCTCCTATAGAGAGCAATATAAATCTTCAACTACTTAAAGAATGGATGCATAGACATGGAATGGTTACTTTAAATGATATCTCTATTTGGTCAAACAATGGAGAGATGGATAGGATGGTCTAAACTTCTGCCCCCCATCAATCTCCCCCTCTACTTCCCAATCTCATTGCTTCTCTTTCTAGTTGTGCTCCAATCAATTCCTCAACACCAAACTCCAAATCATGGGGATGGCATGGACATATAGTAAAAAAATCTATCTAAAGGAGCTTTTGGGTTATCCTCTCTCTTAGTGTGTCGGCATATGGAAATATGTTTGGAATGGAGGCTGCCTTCTAATGGGTTATGATAAATGGGAAACTCTTGATTGTCAAAAATCTTCTTAAAAAGGGAATCTAAAAACCCTTCCAATGTGCCTTGTGTCAAGAAGAAGAAAAACATCAGAGGCATCTCTTCTTTGATTGCACCTACACCAAATCTATTTGGCAATTGCCTTTTGCAAAACTATGTGACAAGATGACCATGCCTCTCAATTGGAAATAAATGTTGAGCCTTTTGAATTTGTGATACAAATGGTCCTTCACCAACAAGCCAAACCTCTAGAGGGCTTGGCAAGTCTTGATAAAATATATATGCTAGAAAGTAACAAAGCGATTTTTCAACAACAACTAGAGAATCCAATGATAACAATAGCAAAGGCCAAGAGTCTTATGGTTATAAGTATCAAGGAAAGGAGTATGAAAATACACAACATCCAAAAGCTTGACTAACAAGAGAAACAATGGTTGGAAGATCTTCAATAGGAAGACTTTATGCCCTTTAAATCAATTTACGTTAATTCAAGTACATCTCAATCATGGAAAACTCAATTACAAGAAGAAGAATTCGAGGAGTGGCAAAATAATCAATAAAAGCACATACTTTTTTTTATGAAGCCGAGAAAGGAAACCCAAAGGTGGCAGGTGTGGGCAGTCATTCTTGATCTTGAAGGAACTTAGGAAATGACCTATGAGTGGTGCCTTGGAACAACTACCACCAATATGACACAAGCATTGGAACTTCTTCAGGGCTTAATTCTCACTTATTTAATTAAGGTAACCTCCCTTATTGCCATTGGAGAATCAACATTGATTATTAATCTTGCTCACTCTTCAAAATCCCCAATAAATTACATTCATGCTCATATCTTGGCGAGAATTAGGCAAGAGAAAGACAACTTCAAGACATGCAATTCCTTCATTTATTAAGAAACAACTGTGAGGAAGACAAACATGCTAACAAGTCCACAAGATTGAAATCGTTGGAAATTAAAAAAATGGTTTGATATCAATTTCTTACATACTGTTAGATGGTTCTGTTTGCCAAAATTGTTGTCATGAGGTGTCAATCAATTAAATGCACAAATGAACCACATATAAAAGAACATCAAATGGGCTCACATGAACCAATTTATGCCTGCATTCACTTTTAATTGGCATATTCAAGATATGATGGGTGAGAATTGGGAATAACATGGGATATTTGCCATGAAAAATGGGAGAGGAGGCTTGCAACAACCTATTGAATCAATAAATCTGCATGGTCTCGGGTGGTTTCTCCGTGGCAATCCCATGTCTAGTTGGAAATTTGTTGGTGAATAACTCCTTTAATAATTTGCATTTGAATTCTATGGTCATTTGGGCATAGTTTGGCAGTAGACTCGAGGCTCAAACCAATAATTATGTTGATTTGTGTAGCCATAGTTGGGTGGAGGGAATAGTAGAGGTTTTAGAGGCACAATGGTGCAACCATGTATGCCCTATCACTATGATATGTGACTATAAACTTTGTTAAGGAAATCTTTCTCTCTTAGGTTTTCATCATCTAGTTAGAACAAGCCTTGGGATAAAGGTTCGAGATTGGCACTACTTAGTGACTCTCCCTCTAGATGAGGTTGTGGTTTATTGGAAATTATTGTTGTAGTGAATTTGAGCCCACTCCCTGAACTCCTATCCTTTAAGGACTCCATCTTGAAAATCAATTATGGGAATAAGATGGTGTTTTATTTTAGTCCTAATTAAGTTATTTAGTTGGTAATTATTTTTGCTTAGCAATTGTTCTTGTTTGGAAAATGATGGACTCTCCAGGGTATAATGCCAATCTAAATAGGGATATCCAAGACATTTGTAGGGATCTCCATCGAAATGAAGATCTAATCAACAAGAATAGGACATCCATTTTCCTAATCACTACCAAGAGTCATGGTAAGGAACATATATATACTACCCAAAATTATGTAATGGTGATATTGGCACAACAAAGAATGCAAATTCAAATTTTGGAAGCAAAGACAAAAATGCTTAGAAATATGGTTTGTAATTTGAGTGAACGATGCCATTCCACGACATCCAACCCAATAATTTCAATGGCATCAAGCCAAAGGAATCTCCGAGGGGAATTAATTGTCATATAAAAGCAGGATGCCATAGAGTTGGACCAAATGGAAACACAAGCCCCCCACACAAAGCTTACAACAAGCATACTTTTCTTTAAATTTCTATGTTATGTAAATCAAGTCTTATACTAGGAGCTTTTGGTATGACTTATATCCATAGACATTTTAAAAAATCCTTTGCGGAAGATGATAAACAAATGGTAGATATAGTTTTAGAACTTGGTTTTGAGAAATTCTGTCAAACACGATATTTCTTATTTTGTATTTTCATGTTGACCAACTAAATTATAGATTTTTGTTAATACAAAACATAGAAACTATTATTGTTTTTTTAAGGAATCAACCATCTTCTACTTTTAGGCCAATAGTGTAAGAATTTTTATTTTTTTTAACTGAAACGGTTAAAATATATTGAAAAAATAGAAAAAATGTTTGAGTCGTGGCTAATGCCAAATCCAACTGAGTACATTATTCAAGAAATCTGGGTGATTTTTGTTCTGAGATCTGAAAACGTCTCAATTCAATATTCATCATATGATCTACTTTTTTCATATGATTGTATTGTAATAGAAATTTAATAAAGATCTATGAAGTAACTACTTTGTAACCAATTATTTTTGTATGTTGAATTCAATTGTGCAATTTTCTTTGCAAAATTCTTTTCAAACATAGGTTTCGTTTGGTGATTTGACTTGCTGAGTATCAATTCTATTTCTCGGTGTTCAACATTCTTCACATATGTCCCGCTAATATCCTGTAAATTGAAAATTGATTTTGTGGCCAATTATCATTATGCTCTAATTTCTTCTTGGCATAATTTATTTATCTGTTGGAATCGAATGGAGGTTGCCTTGTTGAGTACCAATACCGGTGTCAAGTGATCGACAATCATTATATCCTTTCCACATATGAGCTATGAGATGATAGTATCTCGAGTCTTTACTTGGAGGCCATGTAACTGATTCACTATATACATTGAAAATGTATGTTAATTCTCTTTGTGTGACTCTCATCAATCGTTGAATGCGTTCAATGGGTGGTCTTGTTGGTTACTAGTTTTCATGTTGTATGTCGATTTTCTTAGTGAATTCCAATCATTTTGGGTTCCATTAGTCTTGCAGGGTCTGCGAATTGTGATATGATCTCAGGGGATGAGATGGTAATTCATTTCCCCACTTGAGAATTCAATTTTCCCGGATGCAAAACTGGTTGCTGCTTTTGCTTCCACATCTGCTTCATGATTCAGACTTCTTACGATGTGAAATGATTTGAAGTGCTTAAATTATTTTGCAATTTTCTAAATCTGGCACATTATCCTATCAATTTCCAGGTTGTTGTAATCTGTACACAAATTGAAAGCCTTGATGATGATGAGGGAGTCTCCAAATACCTGTAAATTTTCATTTTTTTATTTTTATTTTTAGTGATTTGGCAGCATTTTAGAAGCGCTAATGCCTCTGCTAAA
The DNA here is from genome assembly GCA_027924585.1 of Larix kaempferi. Classification (NCBI taxonomy): domain Eukaryota; kingdom Viridiplantae; phylum Streptophyta; class Pinopsida; order Pinales; family Pinaceae; genus Larix; species Larix kaempferi. The sequence continues at coordinate 6,870,863 of BSBM01001153.1, forward strand.
TTGTTTGAACATATTCCTAATTCCCATCTGCATCTAATTATCAGTGTTCCTCCGTCGAATAATAAGAACCCCCTCCTCCTGCCAAACCGAGATTTCTTTTGGATGCACCGTCGAAGTGCAGACTGTCCATGGGTTGGTTGTTTCTCCAAGCTTGAAAATCAAAATTGGAAAGTCTGATTTGCCAGATAGGAAGCTTCCGACAATTTCAGCCTATTTCTTTTTTGGTATTTGAGTGAAAAGTACCGATCCACTTTAATTTAGTTGTGGTGAGGTTTGTGTCGGTTCTGAGACTGGATTGATTCAAGCATTCAATAAGCAAGCATTTTGCTTTTCCAGCGACTTGTAAGGGAGTGGGACGGGAGTCTTGAAAAATTGCTTTGTTTCTGACGATCCAAATTTTCCAACAAGTGAATTTAGGAATGGTAATCCAAATTTGTAGCCAGAGTTTCTTTTTCAATAGGGGGAATGATAGGTGGATTTCCAATCTTTGACAAGGTAGGTGATGGTGCCGAACGTTGGCATTGTTATGTTGAGTTCATGAAGCATGTGATCCCAAACTTGTTTTGAAAATGGGCAATTCAGAAATAAGTGATCTAGTGATTCAGAGTTTTTATGGCATAAAGGGCACCAATGTGGCCCGGTAAAACCTCTTTTGATGAGATTGTCTCCAGTGAATACCTTTCGATGAGCGAGAGTCCACATGAAGAAGTTTACCTTGGGAAGTCCAAATGGATTCTAGACCATTTCCCATGTGCCTTTTCTTGATACTTCGTGATTTTGAAGAGAACTGAAACCCAAAGCAACGGTGTACTTTCCTTTTGGGCCCCAACCGCGTTCATATTTTATCCTGGAGATGAGTTGGAGCGCAACCAATCTAGCTTTCGAATAGGAGAATTCTGGATGGTTCTAAATTGGTTGGGATTGATAATTTTTTCCAACTATGCCAAATGCTGGAGGATTCCCAGGTGTTGAGATCACTTAATGTTCTAATTTCTTGCTGAGCAAGAAAATTATCTATGTCATGAAGATCTTGATTATTCTGGAGTTGTTCGTTTCCCATTATTTTATCTGAAAAAATGTTTATATCTTTCCCATTTTCGGGGACCCAATAGAGATCTTGAGAGAAGAAATTCCAAGCGACTCTACATAGGGACCAAATTGAGGAGCCCTTGGAAACCGGCTTGCTATCAAGGCATCTAAGATTATTACCTGTTAAAAATTTCTTTCTTTAATAGTTGACTGGCCCGGTGGTGTCTGTTATGTAGAATTTTCCAAAGGATTTTTCCTCCCATTGTCGTATTTTCCTGGAGGGGATCTTGAATCTTTAGCCCACCTGAATGTTTTGGTTGTTTGATGGTGTTCCAATTAACCAAGTGTATTTTGTGCTCATTGTTTTTCCCTCCCGTCTAGAGGAAATATCTCAGAAGTTTGCTTATGTGCTCTGTCACTCCTTTGGGTGCTAATAGAAGAGAGGATTGGTAGATTGGAAGCATTGTGAGAACTTATTTTAGTAGGATCAGTTTTCCAGCTTTCTTGAGCCATTGTCCTCCCAATATCCTTATTTTGGATTTGATTTTTCAAATTATATCTTCCCAATTCCCTGAATTTGAATGTCCTTGTGTTATTGGGAGGCCTAAATATTTAAATTTTTCCCATTGCTTATGGAGTTTGATCCCAAGGATTCGGGCAATATTAACTTCCCTCTTGTGGAAGTTAATATTACCTCCAGAGGCTTTGCAATAGAAAGCCATGTTTTGATTAAAATATCGAGCTATTATGGAGGAGACCCCACCTAGCAAGAGGGAATCGTCGACAAAGAGGGTGTGATTAAGGGGCATGGAATTAGAGGCTAAGTTGAGGCCTGACAGGAGTCCAATTCTAAGGTTGGAGTTTAGCTTTCAACTGAGGGAATCAACCAGAATAATGTATAAGAAGGAAGACAAGGGACATCCTTGTCAAATTCCACGGGTGGCTTGGAAAAAATGGTGGGGCGGTGGTTTACTAAAGGAGCAATCCAAGGACTTTTTATGTAGGTTGAGATCCATTTTATGAAGGAATCTCCAAAACCAAAGTTTTTCATGATTTTAAGAAGGAAGGCATGCTTGACACGATCGAAAGCGTTGTCCATTTTGAGTTTGATCAACATACCTTTTTCCTTGCGAGTTTTGTTGGAGTGGATGGCCTCTTGAGCTTGGATGACATTGTCGAGAATTTGTCTTCCTTGTAGGAAGCCTCCTTGATTGTCCGAGATGATTTTAGAAAGAAGAGGATTCATCCTATTTTCCAGCATTTTGGATATGATCTTGTAGGATGAATTGCAGGATGCAATTGGCCGAAATCTATCAAAGGTGTTGGGGTTGGTCTCTTTTGGGATGAGAGCGAGGAAGGTGGAGTTAGTGCAGCCACCGATCTTTGCTTTTGAGTGAAAGTCTCTAACCATTCTCATGTAGTATTTTCTGATGTGTTTCCAACATGCTTTGTAAAAGAGAATAGAGTAACCATCAGGCCCGGGCTTTGTCAGGGTCGAAAGACCATATTGCGTTGATGACTTCCTTCTCTGTAAAATGGCTTGAGAAGGCTGGCGTTGTCTTCAGTCATGATATTGTTCGGTATGTGATCAAGGAGGATTTTCTCTCCTTCCTCTCCATCACTATTTTATTCCATAAAGAGATTTGAAAAGTGATTATAAGCTGCAATATTGATGTCTTCGTATCCTTTGACAATCGATCCATTGTCAATTTTTATTTATGAGATGTGATTAATGGATTGCCTTGCTTTGGTCTGCTTGTGAAAATATGCAATGTTCCTATCACCTGCCTTGAGCCAAGTTCTACGAGATTTTAATCTCCATAATTATTCTTCTCTTCGGAATGCTTTGTAGGCTTTGATTTGATGACTGGCTTCTTTCTGTAACCTAGTGTTGTCAATTGGATTTTCATCCATCAAATTTTGAATTGATTCTAATTCGTCGGCAACCTTCTTTCTGAAATTTGGGGATGAACAATTGGTTTTGGCCCATTTTTTTAAAGCTTTTTTGGTGATAATGAGTTTCTTCTCCCATACGTATCTTGGGAAGCTAGCTATAGGAGTTCTCTAGATATTGTCCAATATGTCCCAGAAACTGTTGTATTCTAGCCATTGAGGGTTGAATTTGAAAGGAAGCAGACCGAGATATTTGTCTTCTTGAATTTGGAGAAGGATCAGTTTATGATCCGAAGCTAAGTTTGCCATAATTTTTTATATTACAGTCTATCCTTCGGTCAAGAGACTACTCTGAACAAGGAATCTGTCGAGCCAGGCCATGATATTTCCTTTACATAGTCGCTTGTTGGACTAGGTAAATTTTCCTTTCTTAGGTTTGATGTCAAGTAGATCCCATGTCTGGATGAGGGTTTCAATTTGAGGTCTGAATATGTCCTTTCCGATAAGGCCTCCCTTTTTTTTAGTATTGGAGAGAGTTATGTACATATCGCCAACTAGAATGATATTTTGTGGATTGTAAGCGTCCAAAAAATATTCCAAAAGCTTCCAACAATATTTTTTTTCAGAGTATAGGTTAGGAACATACAAGTTAAAGAGAGCAATTTGAATGTTTCTTTGGGTATGAGTGAGGTCCGTGAAGATCCAGCGTTGAGTGGTGAAGGAGTTGCGTAACTGGAATTTGTCTGAAGACTAGAGGGTTGCTAGGCCACCGTAGGCCCCTCTAGCGCTGATAACCATACCTGCGTTCTTCTTCCATTTTTCCTTTCCAATGGTCAAGGTGGCCTTTTCATTGAGCTTGGTCTCTTGGAGCATGACAATGTCTGGCATATCTATTTTTTGGAGATCTTTAACTGCTTCTATTTTACTGGGATTGCCCAGTCCTCTGCAATTCCAAGAGACCAACTTCATTATCTACTATTGTGAGTAGAGGAGGGACCTCCCCCTGCTAAGTCTCCCATTTTCTTCCCTTTTATTTTGGCTCTAGTATTCCTGTTGAACGCCATATCTAATGTTGCTTGAGATCCTTAGGTTTTCTCACGTTCAACTTCTTCTTCCCTTAGGTCTTTGCTTGTTTTTCGCCCTAATTTTTTGGATGATCTATCTATTAGATATTCCGAAGAGCCAGGGGAAGCCATAGGTTTGGTTTTTGTGATTTCTGCGTAGGAGGGGGATATCGTACCTTTATTAGAGTTAGGTCTTTTGGGTCTTGGGGTACTTTGAGGATGGATTTCTTCCGGATCTTCTTGGATTTGACGGACTTCCTGAGGATTTTGTTGCTCCGAGATTTCTCCTTCTTCTGGGGCTTCAAGGATGTCCTGGATTTCTGGAGTTTCTAAAGCCATGAATATGTTCTCATTGTTAGTAGCTGCCGATTTTTGATGCGGATGGTCTGCTTTTCTTGGATTTTGTCCTTTTGGTAAGGTTTTTTTATCCCGATTTCGAGGTGGAGTTTTTTGAATGGCTGTCCATTATTCTTCCCCCCCCCTTGCTTTCGGATCTGCAGGCTTCTTCTTACAAGATCGAGAAAAATTCCCATATTTGTGACAATACCTGCATTTAAAGGGGATTTGTTCATAATGCAATTCATGAATGTGGGACCAATCTGCCACAGTGCGTTTTATGGCTTCTAGGAGTCCGCGTTCCAGATCTAATTCAATGCAGATTCTTGTGCATGATTATTGATCTTTTCGATCTGCTTTATCTATATACTTTCCAAGGGAATTTTCGATAGCTTCTAGTGATTCTGGATTCCAACAGTGAAGGGGTAGATGCGATAGTCTCACCCAAACTAGGACTGCGGATGGTATATCTTGGGATGGGTCGAAATCTGGATTCCATTTATTCATGTAAAGCCCTTGTGGCCCCATGAAGGATGGCCCGTTCCTGAAGATTAGTTCACGGTCTTGTTTGCTTCGAAGACGAATGCAAAAAATCCATTTCCTAGGAAGTATGATTTTACTTCTTCCGATATCAGAGGTTTCCAATTTTTCTGAACCCATATCTTAGTGGTTTTCAGAGATGGACACAGACTTGTGAACTGGCCAATCAATCCTCATTCCAACAGGTTGAGAGCTGTCTTGCAAGATTTATCCACCAACAACGTGACAATGGGGATCTTAAAGATATTTTTCACGAACTTTTGCTAGGCGACGAATAAGGGTTTTTTCCTTGTGTTGCGACTAGTTTTAGGAAATCGGTGAGATCAGAGGGAGGGGGAGGGCATGGATCTCCTCCCGAGGCTATAGTGGCATGGGATGGAGAGACGAGCCCTATCCGTGATAATAGTATTTAGTGCAGGGATGTGTCTACACTAGTTTAACTATCTTCCTAAGAAATAGTGAGTTCCTATGTCAGTAACATGAAAAGATTATCACAAGTTTCCAAAGATCTATATCCATTCATCAATTAAGATAAGCAAACTTAAGATCTAAAGCCATTTAAGAATTAAATCCATGCATGATAAGCAAAATTCAAACTCATAGATGGTAGAAACTTGAATCTATTCATAGTAGAACAATGGAGAAATACATCCTTACCATGGCATTAGATGTGAACCCTTCCTCCATTGACATGAGCTTCCCTTCCTTCACCCTTGCTTTTGAATAATTTGAGCTCTTTCTCCTCCTTCAGAATCTTTCCAGCATTCCTTTGCTCTTCCTTTGTGTGTCTTTACCATGCCCCAAAGCCTTTCTTATATAGCATTGGGAAATGTGCCTTAGGTTTCTCTTTTGAGTGTGGGATAATCCATTTTAGATTATTTTATCTTGAAAACCCACTTTTCATAGTTTTTAGGTTTTTTGCACCATTTAGAATGATTTTAAGCACAATTAATGCATTTCTTAGAGAGGATTCATCTCTGCATGAACTTGTGTCATGTCTTCCTGCTGCAGGTGCATGGGAAAAATGTGCTTCTTCTGTCACCTGACTAAGGGTGTTAATTTTATTGTTAACGGATGCCCCCTAATATGTGAGGTCCGAAGCAGAGCTAAGGGCCGAAATATATTACTGAAATTTATACTCTGTATACTGATACTCTTTATACTAATACTCTTTATCGTTCAAAGCAAGGATAAGGGAAGGAAATCTCACATGCGATGGATTGAGGATCACACCTGTAAAACATAGCAATTTCTCAAATATATAATACCTGCCTGAGGCGGGCATACCCATGCTCAACAGTAAACAAGTATGGCGACGAACAATACACAGTGGATACATGTCAAAATCAATTTTTTTTCCGAAATTGTAAATGTACACTTTGATGAGTGTGAGAACAAAGTCTTTTTGGGCTTCTGACATGGCAGTCTAATCTTGCGCAGCTCAGGAAGTGCATCGATGAGTGATACAACTATTTTTCCCAAGGTCTTCAATACAAACCGACAATAGTATGAGTTTATATTATGCGATTAAGTGATCTGATGTCGAGCATAATAAAACACCATCTGATTACCAGTCATTGATGTATATCGTTAACAAATGCGAAGAGATCCACCGATAATGATGATGGACTCTAAGGTACTGAGTACAAACTAACAAGTGTGAATAGATGTTCTAAGGTCGAACACTTGTAGAATCAAACAATCAAGGGTCATTGATGTATACCCACTGTCATTTGCAAGGAAACCTACCACTAATGACTGCAAGATCCAAGGTACTCTTGGGTTTCTAGATCCATGTCCTAGATAATGATTTGATGTCGATATGAATAGATCCATTGGAAGGAGGGCATTGATGTATCCCACATCAACCGATACGAAACAAAGATCAATAGTATGATATAAGTTGGTAGAACTGCAATATTCAACATTGTATACTGACACAAGGAAGGCCGACATGATTGGTCAGGAATATTTGAGGAATGGCCGATTCAGTTTGGACTTCCCTTGAACACATAACACGACGCAGAATGGACACTCGAAAACATAGGAATTTGAGTAACCGACCTTAATGAAATCCACTAATGCCAGATGCATTAACGAAAAGCTCCATTGGTGATGGGAAGGATAACCCATCAGTGGAAATTTGATCAAAATACTGATACAGTTTCCTAAGGCAAATGCAGATGGTGTACTGACAGCGGAGACCAAATTATGTGCCGTGTTCAAGGGCGACAAGGACTGACTGTTTCCGTTTTCTCCAAGGATTATACTATGAAGTGATTCAAGTCTCTACCTTTTTGGATTTTGTGTTTTCTAATTTTTATGCTTTTTCATTTTTTGTAAAAAAGAATAAAGAATGTTATGATACATAGGAAGGAACGAGTGTTGCATGGGCGTACGCCTATTTTTCAAGGGTACGGGTAAGGCCAAGGCAAAGATCCATATTGCAAACAAGGGTTAAGCTGGTCATGCACACTCTTATAGCTGTTCCTTCCCAGGGGAGTCTATCTGAAGTAGGATTATGTGTCGACGGATGGTGAAGTAATACCATGTGACTGAAGTTATCCGATTTGGGGAAATGACCAAGTAGGAATGGTTCAATGAGGTTTACTTCAGCTTGAGTCTTGTGAAAAATGCCAAAATCATAGATCATCATGAATCATGGTTTGTCTCAACTACTTGAGTCAAATAGTTTGAACTGTCAAAGTCTTCAAGTCCTGAAATCAAAAACCATTTCACTAGCCAACAATTTAGTTAGACACTAGTTCAGATGTGCATTTAATATCTAAAAAGATAGCTAAAATTGAGGAATTATGCCTCTTTCTATCATTCAAAAAGATATGGTTTGTACATGTATGAATAAAAGATAAGTAAAAATACTCATGATTTACCATTTGTGTTTTTTGTGCAACCGATGTATGAGAGGAGGCATCCCCTTTCAGCTTGAATTCCTAGAAGATATCAACCTTTAGTCTTTGGTCTTCCAGTAGTGGGTTAGTTTCGATGTTGAACTAGAAAAGTTTGAAACAATTTCCCATGTTTTCGAGTTTTTCCAAAATTTTCATTTTTTTTGTTTGTATGAACATTTTTTGGGTCTTATCTGTAAGAAAAAGAATAAAAAAGGGAAATAGTATTTACACTATTCTTTTTGGTGTGTGCAAAATTTACACACGTTTTGGGTTATAATGTAAGCTAGATTATTTCGGTTTCACTTATGTCTTTAAATGATGTGTTCAAGTAAATTGGCCATGAAATAATGTACATGCTTGCTTTTTGGTATGATGTTAACGACTTAGATGCCAATCAAGTACATAGTTGGCCAAAGAATCAGCCAAACTATTCAGACTTCTAGGAACGTGTATATACTCAATAAACTCAAACTGACGCTCTAAAAGACTCGTAGAAACTTTCTAAACAATGTAGGATGTCGAACCTGATACTGACCATTTAACTGGGATACAACTAATTCTGAGTCCAATTTGACGATTATTTGTCGGATGCCAAGGGTGATAGCCTCGACAAGAAGCTCAATGACTGCGCTATATTGGTTGTAGATCCGAGAAAAGTGCCTCTTGAACTAAGAACTTCCTTATTAGGTGAAAAAACAACCCATGCGGCGGAAGCAATGTTTCGAGAACCATGGCTGGCGCCGTCCGCATATCCCAAGCAAGATAAGTGTGTGCCCGAAATAACTAATGTACAAAAGTTTATACAAAAAATACAACATAATACAACAAATGGTGCGAGGCATCAGTGCCTACGCGAAGTATTTCTTCAGATAGAGGCCATTTCTGATCTCCGACATGGGTTCCCCATCAAAATTGATCAATTCATAAGCTCCATTTTTTAAAACAGTTTTGACAACAAGTGGGCCAAACCATTTAGGTACAAATTTTCCTTCTCCTATTTTATCTTGGTCTTGGTCATAAACTAAAACCAAATCGCCTTCAGAAAATACTCGAGGACGAATGGACTTGTCATATTGTTTTTTGACCCTCTTCTTACGTACTTCGATGTTTAGAGAGGCTTCTCTTATAGTTTCATCCAAAGCATGGAGATGGAGAAGCCTTTCCTCTTCCGCAAAAGTGTTAGGTAGGAGTTCGACAACTATCTTTAATGATGGGATTTCTCATTCAATCGGCAACACAACTTCTTCTTCATAAACCAGTTGGAAAGGAGTGAATCCGGTTGCAGTTTTAGTAGTTGTTCGGTAGGCCCAAAGAGCAATAAACAACATCAAGTGCCAGTTGTTCTTGTTTTTATTAATCATCCTCTCTAGCATAGTTTTCAAAACCTTGTTGATGGATTCTACTTGTTCATTAGCTTGAGGATAATATGGCGAGGAAAAGTCCTGCCGCAATCCTAACCGGTTTGTAAGTTCATCCATACAGGAATTCCTAAAATGACTTCCGTTGTCAGTAGTGATCTCTTTGGGTACACCAAACCTTGCTATCACATGATTGAATAGAAAGTATGCTGCAGTTTTACCCGTGCAATTGAATGTAGGCATCGCCTCAGCCCACTTGGTGAAGTAATCCATTGCTACAATGGTGTAGTGGTGGCCATCGGTTGAAGGTGGGTTGACTGTCATATAATCAATGGCCCATTTTGAAAATGGACCCACGGTTACTACAGGGTGTAAAGGAGCAGGATGTGCGCGCATTTTTCTTGTGTAAATTTGTCAAGGGTGACACTTTTGGACAACATTTATACAATCTTTAAAAATTGTAGGCCAAAAGTATCCTGCACGCAATATTTTCTGAGCAGTTACCACCTAGAAAGATGACCACCACATGCTCCAGCATGGCAATCATTCAATACTTGTTTAGCTTCATGGTGTACTAAAAAATGTCTTAATATCATGTCGATTCCTTGACGGTACAAAGTATCCCCGATGATGAGGTATCTTCGAGCTCAATGTCGAATACGACGTCGTTCAATACTATAAAGCTGAGGATTGATCCTTTGGGTTTGAAGATATATAATGAATGCTCCATACCAAGGATCAGAAGGTGCAATGAGAAATACATGTTCATCTACACAAGTTTCAACAGATATAGTACCCTCCTTCTATATGGGTAACTCAGACATTAATTCAGCAAATGCCAACAACTTCTTGGCCTTAGTGTTTTTGAATTCGAGGTCAAATTCTTGTAAAATCACTATCCATTTTGAGTATTTGCCACCAATGACATGGTGTGACAAAATGTGTCTCATGGGGTTCATTTCAGCCACTATGGTTGTTTTCCTTGGAAGTATGTAATGTCTAAGTCGTTGGACAGCATGGACTGCTGCCAAGGCCAACCTCTCGACCTGGGAATATCTCAATTCATGACCTGCAAGGCCCTTACTAAGATAGTAAACAACATGTTCTTGAGAGGATTCATCTTCTTGTGCTAAGACCATTCCAATTGTGGTAAGAGAGGCAACCAAATATAACAGAAAGTCTCGATTATAGTTCGGTGGACTAAGCACCGGGGTAGAGACCAAAGCTTTCTTTAGTTCATCAAATGAGCGTTGAGCTTGGTCATCCCATGTAAATGTTGCATCTTGTTTTAAGAGAAGCATGAAACCTTTAGCTTTTTCAGCAAAATTCTCGACAAATCTCCTCAAGTAGTTAGCTTTCCCTTGAAGGCTTTGTAGTTGAGTGATTGTTTTTGGGGAAGGCAACTGAAGTATTGCCTGGACCTTGATGGGATCAACCATGATCCCTTTTTGGGATACTACGAACCCAAGTAACCTCCCAGAGTCCACACAAAACATGCATTTATGTGGATTTAACCTAATGTTGTACTTGCGGCAACGCTCGAAGATGGCTTGTAAATGTGTGCCATGTTCAGCTCTCTTTTTAGATTTAGCTACCAAATCATAAAGGTAAACCTCGACAATATCCTTAATATCATGAAATGAATATGACATAGCTCTTTGAAAAGTAGCTCTGGCGCTTTTAAGGCCGAATGGCATTTTCCGATATGCAAAAGTTCCACAAGGGCATATAAAAGTTGTTTTATGTTGGTCTTTTTTTTTTATCTGGATTTGGTTATAACCGGAGAAGCTATCCATGAATGAAAAGATTTCATTCTAGGCACATTCATCGATGATCTGATCAATGAAGGGTGTGGGATAGTTATCCTTAGGACAAGCTAAGTTTAGATCTCTAAAATTTGTACAAACCCGGATAGTTCCTTGTTTTTTGTTAACTGGAACAAGATTGGATACCCAATCAGTCAAAGGAACTGGATAAATGAATCCAGCGTTCAAGAGATTTTCGACTTCTGATTTAATGGCAGTTGATTTCTTAGGGTTCATTGGACTTAGTTTTTGTCACACAGGTTTAACATTGGGATAAGTTTTGATCTCATGTTCTACGATGCTGGGATCGATGCCTGGAATTTCTGCATAAGACCATGTGAACACATCACGATATTTTTTAAATAAAGCAGTGTAAAATTTTATTTCCTCAGGAGAACAATTCTCACCTATATTGATGTGCTCAACAATGCCAGGTTTGATGGATATATCAATTTCGATGGTTTTCGAAATGTTCGCCAAATTGCCTTCTGAACTCACATTGTGTATTAGGATAGGGCATTGCTATTTACTAATGTCATCATCAACGTAAAGCCTTTTCGGCCAATTCACTTCTGAACTCACATTGTGAACTTGGTCAGGGCATGGGTACTTGCTGATGTCATCATCGAAGTAAAGATTTTCAGGTTTAACTTCTAATGAATCGATCTTAGGAAGAAACGAGGATTTGTGATGCATATCATCCTAGGGTCGTTCTAAGATGTTCATAGCCTCTAAGATGGCTTCATCCAAAGATAAAGTCTGATCTAGGAGATCATGGTTACTTTGAGAGTTGAAGGCCCAAACAGGTGAAGTATAGGGATCATACTCCTCCATCTTGGGAGGGTTTTGATCCGGTTCTACTGAAGCCATTTGAATAGCTTGATAAGCGAGCTCCGCGGAAAAAAGGGAACACTACTCTCCATTTCCTCATGGTGTGCAGAAGTATGTATCTTGCCATCATTATTTTAATCTAAGGTGTTTTCTTTGGAGGTTCCAACCGATGAGGTGGAACCGACCTCCGAAAAGGAATTAGAGAAAACTCTTAATGGAAAGTATACCTCCGATGTTATGGTGAAAATTGGAGCAATGTTAGGGGTCAATATTGGTGGTGGAAGTGGAAAAGTTCCAAAAAGGGATGAGTCTTTAAACATTCCTACCCCGACATCTTGAATAATCGTCGTTTCATCCCCTACATAAGGTACATTCAAATGGATACCAGTTTCAGGTGAGCAGTAATCTAGTTGATCGATTGTAACAATCTTCCCTTGGTGGGGGAACCGAATGACTCGGAATACGGAAGACACTATTGCTATCATCTTGTGTATCCAACTGCATCCCAATAGAAAATTGTAGTCTATGGGTGCATCCACCACCTCAACATCTACTTGGATTGTTTTTTCCCCCAGTTCGACTGGGAAAGCCAAGATAAGTCCATGAGGTGGGAACGAATGTCCATCAAATGCCTTTAGTATTGTGTGGGATGGTACTAAGGTGGGTGATCCCAAAGCTTTCCAACAAGCTAGGGACATGACATAAGTGGAGGCTCCTTCATCCACAATGGTTCGAAAAATATTCTTCCCATGTGAAGTTACTTTAATTTGGAAAGCAATTTGTGAGGGAAGCCTACATGTGGGCTGTTCTAAGTCAAATGTGATTAAATTGGTATCTGATGGATCAATAGCACCAATGGAAGACAATAGTGCTTTCTGCTGAGTGGGACAACTTTGCAACACCTCCAAGGCAGACATTGCACAAGGGGCTTGAGCTAAATCTTCAACCACATTATAGTTTTGAGCAGCTCACGAATTGGGATTGTGTGTTGTTTTGAGGAGGACCCCTTTTGGAGGTCGAGGCACCATGTCTATAGTTGGTTTTTAAATATTTAGAAAACCACTAGGCTGAGATCCAGTTGCTTCAACATCTTTTGAAGGTATGTTGTAAGAATGGACCCTAGTTTGGATATGAATGTTATGTTCACCAATTGTGAAGATATTCACGTTGGGTGGTTTGCCCCCCTGTGGGGGGTTTGCCTGGTTCCCTCCTGGTGGAGGTATTGGCGCCACAGCAACCATTTGTTGTTGCTGGGGGAAGGGTTGAGTTAGGACAACAGGTTGTGGTTGTTTCCCTCCTCCTTGTGCTAACATGCGATGAATATCATCCATATGAGGACAAAGATGAGTAGGATGATCCTCTTTGCAAATTTTGCAAAGATAATTGTTTTTCCTATTTTCTTGATTGCCTCCTATTGGGTTATTCACCTTAGGTGCCTCTCTTGTCCCAGGGTTTTCATTAGGTTTCTTCTTTTGCTTCTTCTTTTTTCCTTTTGGTTCCACAGTTTGAACTGTAAGGACTTCGAAATTTTGTGCAGGAGTTGCAGCTTGCTAATTTTCCTGGCCAGCTGTGGGTTGCGGGTTTTGAACTGACATTTGTCCCAATTGCTGGGTAATCTGTTCAAGTTGGTTCATGGATCCAATTACACCATCGTTATGAGGTCCTTTTGGCGTCCTAGCTAGATCAGACGCAGGTATTACAACATGGGGTATTAAGTCATAAAGTGTGCCCGATTGAGAATATACTAAATCCATATGGTGAGCACTCTGAATGAGTTGTTCTTCAGTCATGGCTCCTGACATGGCTACATCTTTGGCAAGAGTAGGTAACAGTGATTTAATGAACCAATCTGCTAAGAATTGATCAGGGATTTCAACTTTGATAAGCCTTCGACGTCTCCTCCACTCGTGGATATGATCTGAGATGTGAGTAGCGGTGGATTGCCTAAGTGAAGTTAAAAGTTCGGTTCCCGTCTCATAGCGGATAGGTAATTGAAAATGTGTCAAAAATGCCATAGCTAAAGATGAAAATTCTGTGAATGTATTGCGGGGAAACTCAATGTAACATTTCGCAGCATTTCCGGTTAGGGTCCGCTGAAACAACCTCAACCTAGTACTATCATCAACTAGGGAATTGGATGAACACCACAAATGGAATGTCATCACATAATTTGATGGATCTTCCCTTGGTTTTCTGTCAAACTTGGGTATGTCTGAGGGTAGTTTGGTTGGTATGGTTGAACACCCATTCAAATGTAGAATAGGGTCATTGGTCAGCCGAGATAAATCCGGTAGATTCAATGTAGCTAGAAATGGTGACTTGGATGATGACGGAGCAAATGCTTGATATCCAGGTGAAGCTTGATGGCTCCACTGTTGTGGTCCTTGGGATTGAAAAGCATTCCAAGCAGGGCTACCTCCTTGTAGAGATTGCATCCAAAAGGGTGGGTTATTTCCTGAATATTGTCCATTCCATTGAGGGATAGGATGCATGTATGGATTTCCTCCTTGCGGGGTTATGTTCCAATGAGGGTGGATACTTGGTGGAACATTGCCACCTCACTATGGCATAGGATTAATGAGTGGATTTCTCCCTTGCAGGGGTATGTTCCATTGAGATTGGTTACTTGTTGGAACATTACCACTCCATTGCTGGTTGGGATTCATGGGTGGATTTCCCCCTTGCGAGGGTATGTTCCATTGAGATTGGTTACTTGGTGGAACATTACCACTCCTTTGAGTGTTTCTTTGGTTTGGATAAGCGTTCCAAGGTTGATTTCCCTCTTGTGGGGGTGGTGCCCAAGAAGATTGGGTACTTCCTGGAACTTGCCCACTCCATGGTGGAATGAAGTTGGTGGATGGGTTGCCTCCGGGTGTGCTACGTGTTGGGGGATGGGATTGCCCCCAGGATTTGTGCTAGGAAAGTTTGGATAAAGGTTTCCCGAGGCACTTACACTAAATTGTGGAGTATTACCCCAATTAGCATTAGTGCTCCATGGTCCATTAAGTCCACAAGGGATGTTGAGATTCCAAAGTGAAGGATTCCCCCCAGGGTTAGGATTTGGAAAAATGTTTGGTATGCCAATAGGATTTTGGTTGAATCCTGAATTGTTTTGACCTTGAGTAGCCAAACCATATGGGAAACCCAAGTTTGGTAAGGTAGACCCTCCAGTAGGGATTCCTGCAGGAAAAGTGGATGTACTTCCGGGATTGGGACCCAAAACTGTACCAACTGTCACTGAAGTGCTAGTTGAACTTATGGTAGAAGCAAGTAAACTAAATCGTGGAGTTGTGGTAGAGGTCAAGTTGGAAATATTACTACCTCCAGCAACCGTTTGAGGTTGTGATGATGTGGTCCCTTGTGCTCCTGATGAAGCCATAGGGATGTTGGGAGTATTGCTACCTCCAACACTTGTTTGAGATGGTGCTGATGTGGTCCCTCGTGCTCCTGATGAAGCCATGGGATTGCATGTTGAATTTAGCATGTGTACCAAGTGTGCCACAAGAGGATTGATGGTGTTCAAAGGTTCACTGATGTGGAGTACCACTGGGTCTGAAAGACTTGTCAGAGGTGGATTGACAGGATTTGCAGTGTTGTCTTCTAATGTTTCAATTGAAATTGGAGCAAGAGGATCAACAATTTCTATGTTTTCCTGGGTAGGTGATGTTGTAGTATTTGTTTGATGTGTCTTTGCTCTACTATTGATTATTGAAGTTAGAAGCGTGTTGGTTTCAAAGTCAAAGTGCCTTATATTTTGTAGTCGTCTCCGCAATGTAGCGGGGCCTTCAATTTCTGGTGACTTGCCTCTATGCCGCCGTGACTGGCGAGTCGGAAGATTAGCCACTTTGAAAAATATTGATAAAAGGATGTGTTTAAAAAGTTTTTGAAAATAGAATGAAACAATCCTATGGCTTTCTAGACTCAACAAAATAAAAAGTGTCCACACAGTAAAAATTCCCTAGAGATTTCAAGCAAGCAAACTTACTTTTCCAAAGAACTGAAGCTCAATGAAAAGATGGATTGTAGGGCCTTCCGAAACTAGTAGCTGCTGAGGGATTTCATGTCCTCATACAATTGTTAGGAGCGAAGGTGTGAGAAACACTTACAATAAACTTTAATCTCCAGGGGTACAAGTGTTGGTTCCTAACCACTCACCCTCCCAAGGAGTAAAAGTTCCAAAGTCTGTCTCGAGTATTGCAAGTGTGTCCCACTCACAACAGCCTATGTGATATCGTAAGAATAGCCACTAAAGTTACCACTTCACAATCGACGGTCGGGAGAACAGTTGTAAGTCGAGGACAACTCTTATTACCAGAAACTCTAGAAACAGTGATGTCACCTTGAGGACTTGTCACTGAACATAGAATCCCTTCGATAAGCTCATGTCCCACTAAATAAGCGAGAAGGGGGAACCACCCTTACTTATCCAGATTGACCTCGTGCTTAACGCATGTTTTAGAAGCGCTTTCCCGACAAGCGTTTTTTGCGACCAATGGATTTACTCTTTTTAATCAATGCTAGTTTCAAATGTTTGCAGCCCAGGAGTGTTAACTCTCCAAACCTAATCCAGGGGACTAACCTAATCTTGTTGGTGATATGAAAATCAAAAGTTTGTCAATTTTAGATTAAGCGCCAATTTTAACAGTAGTTTGCTTAGTTTCAGGAGTGGAAATGAAACTGATGGTGTTTCGACTCGAAAACAAAATGAACCACAAAATGAAAAATGCTCACTGCTCTACCTTTCAATTCGATGACTATTCTAAATTAAGGAAGAGTGAGAGGTTCATGAGTTTCTTTTAGTCATGCAAAATTTCTAGTAGATTCCTTATGTTCATGCACAGTTTTTTCTGGAATATGGATAATAATCAATGTAACCCAAATAGATATCTCAAGTAAACATGAATCTAATTCTATTACACGGGGGATCCCTGTTTCTCATTCACAAGATCGTCCGAAAGCCCAAGTGAAGAGGATACACAGAGCCCTTTGGAATGCTTTTGAATTAAATCCTGAACTGTTACATGTGAGATCCACTTTCTCATTCACAAGATCGCCATAGGGCCCAAGTGAAGAGGATACAGTGGCTCAGAAAAACTGGATGCAAAAAATTAAATCTACTCTATTGCAAGTGAGATCCACTTTCTCATTCACAAGATCGCCATAAGGCCCAAGTGAAGAGGATACGGTGGCTCGATATAAGATGCTTTGAAAGTCAACCCCTAAACTATTACATGTGAGATACACTTTCTCATTCACAAGATCATCATAATATGCGAGTGAAGAGGATATGGTGCCTCATACACAATAAATGTCAAGAAAACTGAACTCTAAAGATGCAATCCTCTCTAATTATGTAGGAAAACTATGAAAGCATTCAAACTCTTAAATCAAAATGCAACTAATTAAAGTTTGTTTCTATTTTGTGGAAAGAAATTGCTCTCAGATTATCTTAACATGTAATGTTTAAAATGTTTTTATCAATGCAACTGTGTGTGAATGGCACTTTCAGTCATACAACTCCAAGCATAACGCAATATTAATCCAAACTTCCCAAGCCTTGTAAAAATTTTGCAATTTTTTTTCTTTTTAATCCGAAATTAAAGATTTGAAAAAAGTTTCAATATTTTTGCAAAAATTTTCCTTGTCAACCTAAAATTAAAGATTGTAACAAGCTTCCAAAAAAAAAAATTTGCACAAGTTTTCCCTTTTAATCCTAAAATTAAAGATTTAAAAAAATTTGTAACTTTTTTTTTTTTTTTTTAACCTAAAATGAAAGATTTCAAAAACTTCAAAAAAAAAATTTTGCCATTTGTCTTTTTTAATCTCAAATTAATGACTGAAAAATTCAAACATTTTTGCAATTTTTCTTTTTAAATCCAGAATTAAAGGTGTGAAACATTTCAAATCTTTTGCAACAAGAAACATCCAAAGTGAAAGATTAGAATCCACACATAAAAATTTTGCACAAATCTTTAAACTGAGTTTTTTGAAATAATTACGAATGCAAAATACTTTAAACTAAATTTTTGGGCGTTCAAGTTTTGAAACATTCAAGTTTTAATGTGGTTTCAACATTACCAAAACGCATTCACTATCCACCGAAATTATTTCATCATACAGCATTAAACTCTGACATAAAGATGCATTCGCTACAAGCACTCGACGAATGGAAAATTATGTCTATCAACCACGTTTTTGCAGACTTTGAACTAGTGTTTTAATACTACCACTCAATGAAATAGACATTCGCTTAAGGCCAAACTAGTGAACCTCTAACTCTACCAGAAATCTACCATGCAAGAGTTATAAAATTCACACGCAGAGGTTGAATTCACACGCAGACGTAGAGGATCTCCAGTCTTCAAAGTTTAAAAACCTGAGGTTACATTCAAATTAATGCTAAGATTTTAGAGCTTTAACACACAAAGGTAAATGAACTTTCAACGCTGAGATCCATAAACTTGCACATTTTCAAGAATGCACAGAGGTGGAGAAACCCTCAACGCTGGTCTATATTGCTAGAGCACTCACTAATGTTGCCTGAAAATATGAATCGCCTTCCTTTCAAAAGAGACAAGCTGCTGGTCTGCGCAGTAGTCCAAGTCACAGGTTTTGCATTTTGTTTACATGAGGCAGCAAGGATCACCCACAGTTCAGAGAGTAGTCTCTCTTGCTAGCCAATGGAATGCGTTGGTGACCTGTCGATCACATGACAATTCTGAAATTTCAAACTGAAAACATGACGGAGTCACATGCTATAGACGTTGAACGAAGGGAGCATCTGCATGCAAAGCTTTGAGGGTCGTGGCAGAGTTTTACAATCTGAAGAACCAGCAGAGCTTTAAAGAACACGCAGTGGTGGAAGTATAAGACGCCGGGGTTAAAGCTTTAAAAATTTTAATGCGCAGAGGCAGAGTTAATCTTCAATGCTGGTTTGAATCCATCAAATTTTAGAGATCTCAATAATTAATCTTTTAAATTGGGTCTTAAATAGAGTTCTCGGCGTTAGTTGATGGATTGGGCAGAGGTTTAAGCCTGAAAGTCAAGGCAGAGGTGGGGAGTCGCCACAGGCCGAGGTGGAGGATGTTCCCACAAACCACGCAGAAATTAAGGAATGGCGTAAAGTTTATTGATAGAGTTTAATAGGCATCTTCAACAGGGTTCGATGTAGATATTGAAAGTTTCAAGGCAGAGTTGTAAAACTCATTAAACGCAGAAATTTAAAACGAACTTCAACGCAGAGGCGAATTATGGCAAAGTTTTGTTTAAAGATCTTCAAAACTTGTTATAAGGTTTGGGTAAAGTTTCTCAAACGTTCAATGCAGAAATTTTAAGATCTAAAAATCTTTTACAACCTTTCAACGCAGAGTTTTACACCTTCAAACCAAAGTTTTAAAAGCTTGTAATTAAAATCGAGACTGAGTTTTACTGTTGAGATTTTATGCAGATATGAACATTTCAATGCAGAGATTCGATTGTTTGTGAAGTTTTTGAGAATCGAACCAGATTTTTAAAGAAATCATTCATATCTTTAAATATTTAAAGCAGGATTAAAAACTAGATCTCAAATACATCAAGAAACTCAAAATTTCAGACATACCCAAAATAAGAAATCAAGAAACTCAGATCTAACTAGAGATTGAGAGAACTTGATGAATTAAAGGTCTATTTAGGTTGATCTTAAGTTTCTCAAGCTGAATATTTAGTTCTTTTAATGATCTTTAAGCTATAAAGGAGCAAATCTGAAGGAAGACCACCTAAAAACTTGAAGAAAATTCAGGAAAAATCAAGAAAATTCAACAAGCTAGTATGGTCACCAATCTGATAATAGTATTTAGTCTAGGGATGTGTCTACACTAGTTTAACTATCTTCCTAAGAAATGGTGAGTTCATATGTTAGTAACATGAAAATATTATCACAAGTTTCCAAAGATCTATATCCATTCATCAATTGAGATAAGCAAACTTAAGATCTAAAGCCATTTAAGAATTAAATCCATGCATGATAAGCAAAATTCAAACTCATAGATGGTAGAAACTTTAATCTATTCATAGTAGAACAATGGAGAAATACATCCTTACCATGGCATTAGATGTGAATCCTTCCTCCATTGACATGAGCTTCCCTTCCTTCACCCTTGCTTTTGAAAAATTTGAGCTCTTTCTCCTCCTTCAGAATCTTTCTAGCATTCCTTTGCTCTTCCTTTGTGTGTCTTTACCATGCCCCAAAGCCTTTCTTATATAGCATTGGGAAATGTGCCTTAGGTTTCTCTTTTGAGTGTGGGATAATCCATTTTAGATTATTTTAACTTGAAAACCCACTTTTCATAGTTTTTAGGCTTTTTGCACCATTTAGAATGATTTTAAGCACAATTAATGCATTTTAATGCATTTCTCAGAGAGGATTCATCTCTGCATGAACTTATGTCATGTCTTCCTGCTACAGGTGCATGGTAAAAATGTGCTTCTTCCGTCACTTGACTAAGGGTGTTAATTTTATTGTTAATAATTCGCTGGTGGGGAAACTCAGGGGTCGTGGTTGCGTTCATCAGGAGGGATCGACGTCTTAACTTTAGTGGCTCTGATCTCCCTTCTCCAATCGCATTCTCGAAGGCAAAAAACAAAAGTAGGGATCAATAGTGTAAGAAATTATTATTAACCTTCAAGGTAATGCATTACTCATCCATTCCATGTATAGACAACTTTAAGCATTCTTCTCACCCTAAAAATACATCTTGTGTGGATATCCCCAGGGTGGCAATTAGTTCCTTAAAATATCATTAACTTAACAAACATTAATCGTTTTATTGTATAGCTTGTAAACATTATTATTTGTATCCACGTTGGGCATGGAACAAGTTAACACAACACAATGGAGAACAGTTTTGGCAAATCCGCAGTTCGGGCTGCGAAGTCGAATGGCACAGTTTTGCGGAGTGCATAGTTCGAATTGCGTAGTCAGAAATGCGCAGTTATGTTGGTGCGCAGTGCCAACGCAACAACTATTTTTGGTAAAGAGTATAAGGGAAGGTTGAGCCATGAAAGCAACCTATTTTGGGTAAGGAGCGACATGAAGGCAGATGAAAGCGACCTGTCAGAGAGAGTGGTGAAAAATTGTTAGAGGCTAAGCCACTAAGTCGACGGCGACAGGAAGGCCAAAGGGGCGGAAAGTGACAGATGACGATGCAGTTGTAACCGTTTTATGATGCCTGCGACTGTCAGAAGGGCGTGTGGGCTGTGAGTGGTCCAACAAGGCGGCCATAAGCGAGTGGAGCAAGCTGTCGACGACAACAGGCAGGGTGGCGGGTAACTGTACTAGTTTTGGGTAACCTTAGGGTTTTGGCCCACTTAATTGTAAAGACGTGACCTACGGGCACAATCTATAAAAGGGAACATTTTGTAAGGGAAAGGGTTAATTGTAAATTGTTAATCTTCATTGTAAAATCTTGAGTAATACTTGTTTCGTTATTACTAAATGCCATTGAAAAAGGATCTGCAAGTTGCGTGGGCAGAGACCTACAAAAGAGAGTAGAGAGTCTACAACTGAGTGCGCAGACTGGAATTGTTGTACCCTTCCCATAGATAATATAACAACAATTCCTGTGGACGTAGCTCCCATCCTGGGGGTGAACCACGTTAAATTATGGGTTATGTGATTGATTATGTGTTGCATCTGTGTATTTGCTTATTATGAATGGTTAATATCTTGTTTGTGAGTTCATGTGTTCTTGCTTTTATATGTATTCGCCATAAGGATACAGATGGGAATAATATGTTAAGTATCGACATATGTGAATGAATGTTAAATGAACAAGTATTTCTAAGTCAGCTGAATGCATAAGTTGATCGGGTAAACACTTAAGTCTGCAAAGTCGGTAGTGTGTGATTCCTCGACGCGCAGCACCGGAAGTGCGCAGTCCATTGTATTTCTTCATATTGCATAAATTCATAAGATAAGTAACCTAAGGCACTGATGAATAAGAAGTACTAAGTAAAGCTTGTCGAATTTGGTTAACTCTGGAAGAGGAAGCGCAGTCTTGAGTTGCGTTGTCCTATCGTTGAAGAGCCATTCTGAACGCGCAGTACTTGGATGCGCTATTTTATAAGTACTAACCGCGAAGAGCCATTCCGAACGCGCAGTACTTGGATGCGCTAGTGTGTGATTCCGCAACATCCCCATTATCTTTGCCTCGGGTGAGACCTCAGTCTGTTTGCAGGATGTTGCCGAAAGGGCTGGTGAGAAGGGGGTTTTGTTGGTTCCTCGAACCGCGCAAAACTTGGGTCTTTCTAGAAAACCTCAAGAACAGCTATACAGCTAACAATCCCTGCAATTTTGTGCAATTATAATACTCCAATTATCAAATAAATATTTCACTTTCCAAGGTTTAACATGTAACATTGGTTTACAAAGGATATAATCATGACTAGAAATCACATTTAGGGGTAGGCCAAGTTACAACAACTATTGATTAAAATTTTCACTTTCCAAGTTTTAACATGTACCATTGGTTTGCAAAGGGTACAATTATGATTACAAATCACATGTAAGGAAATGCCAATCTATCATGACAAGAACATGAGATTTTCAATGGATTTTCATATAACCATTGAGAACATAAAATAAATTCATGTTAGAAAAGAAATTCAATTAATAATAATATGCTTAAAAGAAATATGGTATATAAATTTGTATTATAATGTGGTGTTTAAGAAAGAAAACTTAATTATTTTTTTCAAATGGTGGTTCACCATTTGTTAGAGGGCTAGTCCACCTGGAGAAATGCCAACACTTTTTGTTCCAAGTAGAGAATCAAGGTATGACCAAAATTACAATTATTACAATATGGGCTCAATAAGAGCATCATATCACTTGCAAGAATTGAACCTAGGTGGGGAGGGCAACAATCATACCTCCTAACCAGCCAAGCTACAACCAATGGACAAAGAAAACTGAATTCTTGCAACTATTAAAGTTAATCTTACTTAATTTATGTCAGCACATATTCATCTAAACTTGGATCTGTTAAGCACCAAGAGGATCAAATTTCTTGAGGTGTATTTTTATTTTGTTTCTTAAATGTTTTACATGTCTAGAAAAAACTTACACCTCAAGAAATTTGATCCCTCTTGGTGTTTGATAGATTCGGGTTTAAGATAGATCTATGTTGGTTTTAATTTTTTTATTTTATTTTATGAGTCGACATGGATTTATTTATTTAGTTTTAATTTTTTATTTTATGAGCCGGCATGATTTTTTTAATTAATTTTTATTTTTTGTAACATTACATAACGTTATGTTATATTACGTGACAACATCTCCTCCGTATTGGATTGTAAAGCACCTCGCTACCCTCGATGAAACAAGTAATTAATATCTTTACATATATCCATGTTATCTCAAACAAATAAGTCAATACAAATTATTTACTTAATTTATTATTATATTTTAACATTAACTTTAAATAAAACTTAAAAGCCAAAAATACAAAGATGGAAAGAAATTATAAGTTCTAAAATATAAATAAAAGAATTAATTCTAAGATGTATATTTGAGAAAAATATGCAATATTTATATTTCTATTTCTTTTTAATAAAATTAGCAACTAACATAGAAAAAACATTGTTATTTTAATTAAGTCAAAGTTATAGTTCCTCCAACCCTATAAGGAAAAAAAATATACAACATAGTTTTGTGGCACATAATTGTATCTCTCTTAATCTTGGTGTTTTATAAAGATATTCATTAATATGGTTTAATATTTGTATTCAATAAATATATTAATTAAAGTGCATGAATGCATGAATATATTTAAAGTGGAAGGTAGGTTTCTCACTTCAAGATCTCGACCATGTAAGATATCAAGGGAGTTGGGAGGATGTTTGAGAAACCTGAGTTAGGGTTTTTTTCTCAATTACTGGTTCAAGGAGTTCATCCCTTGGGTTATTAAGGGCCTAGTACCAACCACGTAAAAAAGGTGGAAACATAGGTTTCTTTGTTAGAGTTTAGTTTCAAGCCATCGCTTTTGTTATTATGGTGGGGATAGTTCTTGTTTTGGCTGTATAGATAATGTCAAATAGGTCGCATTTACGTCTGAGGTGGTGCTCGTCGGTGGTGCTTGCAAGACAGAGTGGATTCCGAGGGGTTGTGGTCGAAAATTGATATCACTGGAATCAGATGTGGAATTTCATGCTCGATCTCAGTCTTCTAATGGTTTCTGGACAATTCATAGGCCCCCTTGTCAGTTGTCACATATCTTAAATTTACTATCCATCACTCCTTTATGGACTATCATAGGGTTTTGAGAGATAAGAATTACTGGTGGCATCATAACAAAGAGTCGGTTTCCTCACCAAATGGATATTTTTCTCCTATCGGTGGTAAGGGTCCCAAACCCTTCACTCGTTACCCAACTTTTGCTTTGAAACATGGCTCGACCGTTACTTTGGCTCCACCGTAGAAGGGTATTTCACTTGGTGGGAAGACAAAGTCAAATGTATGTCTAGGGAAGGACATAATGGTTCCAAATGTGGATGGTGGATCGAAGGACTCCAAAACCTGACAGTTGTGTCGAAAGGATTTTCTGGAGCTCATGCCAAAGCTCGTCGAGCTAAAAAATCCCAATACATACACATGGTCCTTGGAAAGGATATTTTCATAGACATAGTAGACAATCTATCCAATAAGGATTTTATGGGCCATCTGGAGTATATCTCCCTATCTCGAGTGGAATTACATGAATGGATTAAAGAAAAGTGGAAACCTCTAGTTGATTATTGCCCCAAGGCTAGTATCTTGGTAAATGGATGGATTTGTTTCCATCTTCTTGAAGATGAACATACAACCTTGATCTTGAGCAAACCGTGAGTTTTTGGTTGGGGGTCCTTAGTCCTTAAGTGTTTGTATCCATCGTTCAACCTAATAAAAGATCAAGTGGTTAAAAGGCATCTATGGATGCAACTTATGTCATTTCCATTACAGCTTTGGACCCGAACTATTTTTGAATCAATGGCAAATTTGGTTGGGCATTACATTTTCTTGGAATATAGAATGCTTTATGGTGTTGATAAGAGAATGGTTTCCATATTGGTGGAGGTTGAGATTTCCAATGGACTTCCAATAGATTTACAAATCTCTTGGGTAGATTTAATTTTTTGTCAGAGGATTGATTACCTTAAGGCGCGCTTTCGATGTCTTTCATGTTGGAAAAATGGACATACACAGGATAACTCTATGGGTTTGAGTTTGGATGATTCGAAGAGCCCTTTGAAGTTTCTACTGATGGGGTTCCAGAGAAGAATTCCAACGAACGAACTTCACGTTCTGAAGAAAATATGAAGACTCTAGTGATCGATTCGTCAACAAATCTCCCTACAACCCTTATGAGTAAGTTAAAATCCTTATTTCCTGTGTATTTTCAGCTCTCTTTCAAAAGAAGAGATTGATTTTATTAATGAGGTAGAAGGAGATAATTATAGGTTACGGAATATTGAGTCTGTGTTCCAATTGTATCCATTTTTTTGAAAATGATAGACTTGTAAAATTGGGGTTTGGGAAGGACAAGGGTTTGAATCTAGGGAAGGGTAAAAATGAACAACTTTCAAAATCGATTATGGTAGATTTGTCTTTAGAAAAGGGTTTTGATAGTTATGAAAAAATTGAATTTGTAGGTTGTAGTTCTAATAATTCTCTTGTAGTTCCTCAAGTGGCCAAATAGACTATAGTAAATTCTAAAATTGAACTGAATCTAATCCCTTCTCAATCTCAATTTGATAGGCCCAGTCATTCCTCATCTGCCTTCAAAGGGATTTTAGATGAAAATAATTACGATTTTGATCCTATCCTTGTTTCTTCCACAAAAAATACGATCATGAATCAAGGGATTTTAAATTCCATTGGCCCTTCCCATATGGTTGATTCGGTAAAAACACCCTTCCAAATATTCTCTGACAAACCTTCCTGATTTTAGATTGCTCCTATCTCATCATTTCGATGTGAAAATGTGGCTATTCGTCAAAAAAATAATAAGAAAGATAAATCGAAAGGGGGAAATCTTGATACGGGGGAATCTAGGAAGTTGGACCAATCCTATATCCCTTTTTCGACTCAATTAGATTTGTTCCATTCCTCCATGGTGTGGGAAGTGGCTGACAACTTTGGAGTTCTTAGAGTAGGACATCTCCTATCTAAGGTTGTCCAGTGATCATTGTCTCCTTTAATATCAAAGGACTGGGGGGGAGGTCCAAATTCAATGCCCTTAAAAGGTTGTCCAGTTTTCTTTGGACCGATGTTGCTCTCATTCAAGAAACAATGTATAAATGTGGCAAGGCTTGTGAATCCTTTTTAAAGGTTTTCCAAGGTTGGGAATGCTACATTGTAGATTCTTTAGGACACTCTGGTGTACTGCTAGCTATTTGGAACCCTTCGATGATTGTTTTTAATCCATTTATCTCTGTTGCAGGTATCATCCCGAAAGGAAAATTTAATGGCTTGGATTATGCCATCAAATTGGTTAATTTTTATGGACCTTACAATGGTAGGGAAGAGTATTGGCAGAAGATTGACAATAATGGTATATTAAAAGAGAAGTTACTGATTCTTGTAGGAGATTTAAATCTTACTATGTCTGCGGGTGAAGTTTGGGGGGATGGCCCACGTTTGGACCCATTGGCAGATTTATTTTGCCAACTGTTTCACATATCAAGTCTGATTGATGCTTCTCCATGTCTTTTGGCCCCTACATGGAGAACTAGACGAATTTGGGTTGCTGGGGTGTTAAAAAGACTAGATAGATTCCCCATCTTAGAAAAAATCTCAAACTTTGTTTGTAGATATAGATCTTGGTCTATAAAATTGGGATTTCTGATCATTCACCAATTTGTCTTCAAGTTGATTTGGACAATTGTTGTCAAAATCTCCCATTTAAATTCAATAATAGTTGTCTTGAAGATCCAACATTTTCAATTTTGGTTAAATATTATTGATCCTCTTTTTATGATGATATGAGGGGTTTGGCTATGAGTAACCTAGTTACTAAACTAAACGGTTCGAAGAAAGCAATAATTCAATGGAAAAGGAATAAAAGAAAGAACTAAACCAAGATTTGTTGTTGGTGGAAGAAAATATTGAATCAATTTTCCCTCATAATCCATTAGGGCATTTTCTCGAAGGAAACAAAAAGTCTATTGGTGGATTTAGAAGTGCAGAAAGCAAAAATATTAAGGATTCATGAGGAAACATGGATATTAAAGAGTAGATCCATTTGGATTAAATAGGGTGATAATGCTACTAAGTTTTTTCATAAGTTTGCAAATCAAAGAAAAATTAATAATGACATATGGGATTTGAAGGATAATCGAGGAAGGGTGATTAACACATAGAAAGACTTGGAAGGAGCTATTGTTTTGCATTTTGCAAGTATTTTTAGGGATCCAAAAAGATAAAACATCTCTGCTTAGCTAGAAGTGATCCAACAATATCCCAGTTTCTTTTCAGAGGATGAAGGTAATCAGATTGGTAAAGAAGTGTCTCTAGAAGAAATTGAAAACATTATCAAAAAATTTGCCAGTTCCAAAAGTCTGGGCCATGATGGATGGACTATGGAACTTTTTTCTGCATTCTTTGACATAATGGGGAATGATTTGTTGAGAGTGGTTGAAGAATCTCATATTGATGGGGTTGTTTCTATAACATTAAATGCTACCTTTGTTGCTATTATCCCAAAGAGCTCAAAGCATGATACTTTTGATGATTACAGACCTATTTCACTTTGAAACCTTGTTTATAAAATCATCTCCAAGGTGATATCCAAGCCTAAGCTTGGATATCATCTTGTTGACTGCATGTCACTTGAACAATTTTGTTTCTTAAACCAACCTAGATCCAAATCCTAGGCTCTATCAAGCACCGAGAGGGATCAAATCTCCCGAGGTGCAAACCTCTTCTCAGGTATTGCACTCAAGGAGAGGTTTGCACCTTGGGATATTTGATCCCTCTCGGCGCTTGATAGAGCCAAGGATTTGGATCTAGGCTGGTTTCAGTCATGGGCGGTGACACAAAACTGGAGTTTGATCAGCATTGTAAGGAACAAGTTAAGTTGAAAACACAGATACATTTACGAGGATTATCATAATGTAAGTAATAAGTATTAAGGATTGAGTAAATTGCTTCAACTTTCTCTCTCAATATGCTCTTTGTCGATCAACGTTTCGTTTTCTTTGTTCTTCTCGTTCTTCTGATGTCAATTCGCGTAACTTTTTTTTTCATTTTTTTTTGTTGATCTGCGTTTTGTTTTGTTCGTTCTTCTCCTTCTTCTACTGTCATTTCGTACATTTTGATTTATTTGTTGTTCTGCAAACTGATTTCTTTGTTCTTCCAACTGCTTCAACTTTCTCTCTCGATACACTCTTTGTCGATCAACATTTCGTTTTCTTTGTTCCTCTCGTTCTTCTGCTATCAATTCATCTAACTTACTTTTTCGATATTCTTTCTGTCGATCTGCGTTTCATTTTCTTCGTTCTTCTCGTTCTTTTGCTGTCATTTCGTCCAACTTCCATTTTCGAAATTCTTTTTGTTCTTATGCTTTTCATTTCAAGTCTTCTTCTCGTTCTTTTGTTGTCATTTCGTAAGATTTTCTTCCTTGATATGTTTTACGATGTTCGACGTTCTGTTTTTTTGGTTCTTAGCCAGTTTGTCTCATATCATCTTCCGCATGTAGATCTTCCATTTCTAGTTTAGACTCTATATCACTGAAATCTATGCGTCCATACACCAAAATCAATGCGTCCACAGAAATCTATGTGTCCATACACTGAAATCAATGCGTCCATACAATGAAATCTATGCGTCCATACAATGAAATCTATGCGTCCACAAAAATCTATGTGTCCATAAACTGAAATCAATGTGTGCATACACTGAAATCAATGCGTCCACAGAAATCTATGGGTCCATACACTGAAATCAATGTGTCCACAGAATAACATCTACACTTTACTCACTGAAATCAATGCGTATCCTCTCTCTCGATACTCACTTTACATGGAATTCAACATATTTACGAAATTCTATATTTAAAAAAAAAAAGTAGGTGATCTGGGAGGATTGAACCTTGGACCTCACGCCCATTATCCCAACACTCTTACCACTATACCACATCAAAATCCTCCCAGATCACCTTCTTCTTTCGTCATTTCGTCCAACTTTCTTTTTCGATATTCGTTTTGTCGATCTGCTTTTCGTTTCAAGTCTTCTTCTCGTTCCTTTGTAATAATTTTGTTAGATTTTCTTCCTTGATTTTCAACGTTCTGTATTTTTTGTTCTTCTCCTATCTGTCTCATAGCATCCTCCGCATGCACATCTTCCATTTCTTGTTCAGACTCTATGCAAGGATAAAACGAAATTCACTGAAATCAATGCAAGTATAAAACTCACTTTACATGATTATGAAATTCACTAAATTTTCAAAAGTCAATATATTTAAAAAAAAAATTCAATATATTTTCAAAAAAAAAAGGTGATCTGGGAGGACTTAACCTTCGACCTCACACCGATTATCCCAACAACCTTACCACTATACCACAGGTAGTTCTTATTATACAATGTAAAGAAGTTATATATATATACAGGAATATTATTGAATTTGGCGAAAATGGGGGAATGGTGGATCAAGAGGGTTAGACCCCATGACCTACCTAAAAACACCACACAGTTTTACCAATGGGATACACCCAATTGTTTGAAAAATTAAACGATAAACTACACTGAAATCTATGCAAGCATATAAATATAAATTTAAAAAATATAAATCACTGAAATCTATGCACGCATATAAATCTATATTTCAATTTCAATTCAAAATTAACATTATAATTTATTTTGAATTGAAGTAAAGGGTTAAAGTAGGTCCTCGGAAAGGATTAAAGTCGGTCCTCGATATCTAATTAAAAATTTAATATAGAGTTTATATTATTTAAAATATTAAATTTAATTTTAAAATATAATATTTATAAAATTAATGTTTTATTATTTTATAATAATGTTTTAATTTTAAAATATAATATTTTATATTTTAAAATATAATATTTTAAAATTAATGTTATAATATTATAAAATTAATGTTTTAATATTTTGGTGTAGGGAACCTGGCGGGAGGACGGAGGAGTTGGGAGGGAGGAGGGTGCA
This sequence comes from Larix kaempferi, assembly GCA_027924585.1. NCBI lineage: Eukaryota > Viridiplantae > Streptophyta > Pinopsida > Pinales > Pinaceae > Larix > Larix kaempferi. The sequence goes on from BSBM01001153.1 coordinate 6,900,809, forward strand.
GCGTGGAGGGAGGAGGGAGGAGCTGGGCATGGAGGAGCAGTGTGGAGGGAGGACAGAGGAGGGAGGAGCTAGGCGTGGAGGAGGGTGTAGCGTGGAGGGAGGACAAAGGAGTTGGGAGGGAGGAGGGAGGAGCTGGGCGTGGAGGAGTTGGGCTGCGGAGTGTGGAGGGAGGAGGGAGGAGTTGGTCATGGAGGAGCAGCGTGGAGGGAGGAGCTGGGCTATGGAGCATGGAGGGAGGAGGGAGGAGCAGCGTGGAGGGCTGCTGAGCATGGAGGAGGGTAGTGTGGAGGGATGCGCAGGGATGGCATGAGGGATGCAGAGTGTGGAGGGAGGAGGGAGGAGCTGGGAGCGTGTTTGAATTTAAATTTCAAATGTGTACCTTGTAGGTAGCTGCGATCAGGTTTGATTCTCTAATCCACACAGGCCGTAGTTCATAATTGTTCGAGGTTTGGTTGTTTCAATTCATGATCAATGGTTATATGTGTTATATAGTAATTGATTTTATTTCGAAAAAACACGTCCTTTTAATTTTTGTTTATTAATGGCCGACATTACAATATTTAATTTTATTATTTGGTTATTTTTTTTTACTCTATAAACACTCAACAAACACTCGACACATGTTACACGATCTCCCCCATACTGGGCTGTAGAGCGCCTCTCGGCGCAATAAGATGCAAGTCCTTGATGCAATTGGAGTTACTCAAGAATGCATCCACTCCATCAAAATGAAGAAACTGAAGGCTCTTATCCTCAAAATGGATTTGAAGAAATCATATGACATAGGATACTAGGTTTACCGCAGACTAGTTCTTCTTCAAATTGGTCTTCCCTTGTTGGTGACAGATTGGATTATGTGTGCGTTACATCTGCAAATTTCTCGGTTCTAATAAATGGTTGTCCTTCTACTTTTTTCAAAAGTTCGAGGGGTCTACGCCAAGGATGCCCTTTATCTCCATTGTTGTTTCTGTTGGTAGTGAAAGTCCTCAATAGGTTTATTGGGAAATCCAAGGAGGAAAAGAAATTGATTGTGTAAAGGTGACTTCAGTCCATGATATTACCCATTTATTATTTGTGGATGATGTCATTTTGTTTGGAAATGGTACAGTTGAAGAATGGGAAACTTTTCATAATATCATTAAACTCTTCTATGAGGCTTTGGGGATGGGGGTTAGCTTACAAAATTCTTTCTTCATTCATAATGTTATCCAAGAAAATGTTTTGGCTAGGATCCGGGTATTTTTTTCCTTTTAAAACAGAACTATTAGAAAATGATTTCAAATATTTGGGGTGCTTTTTGAAACCAAACAATTATGTCAAAGCTGACTGGTTGTGGCTCCCGAAGAAAATGAAAAAATTGATAGGTTGATGGTGTTACAAATGGATATCTATTGGTGGTAGGCTTACCCTAGTAAAGTCAGTATTTGAAAGCATTCATGTGTACTGGTTGTCACTAGCAAAGATTCATGTATCCATTCTTCACAATATGAGGAAGAAAATGATGCATTTCCCTTAGTAAGGTAATATATATATGTCCAAATTTCATCTTGTTAATTAGGAAAATATATCTTCTCCAAAATCCATGGGGATATGAGGAATATAAAACCTCTAATGGTTTAGTACCGCTTTAAGTCTTAAGAGCTTATGGAGGGGCCTTTTTGGAACAGGCTTATAAAAATATATCCTTTGTGCTAAATATCTTAAAAGCCAACCTATTGTGGAATTGATTAGGAATCAAAACAAATGTGTATCTCAAGTGTAATGTCCCCATTTTGACCCCCTTTGTATTAAATCATAAATGATGTAAATATTGTAATTTAACCATGGTGAGGATCTCAAGGCCAAGGCCCCACCATTGATTCAGCGTTTCATGTATCAACAATTAAAAATAGATGCCTATGGTTCTTGTGCGAGATGGGCACAATGTAAATAAGACATCATGTAAATACAAATTTTAATGGAAAAACCCCAACTAGCTATGCAATGCAACAAAAGAGATGGGGCATGATTCTACAAGGAATAGGGAGGGAAATTATTCAAACCCTTGAGCCAATGGTGTCAGCCCATGTGTCAATGAGAAAACCCATGAACTCTTAACTACCCATTTTGTCTCATGCACCCAATCATTTAAATCTTCCAAAGATTGGGTGGGGCAGTTAATGTCTTGGGATTGGAGAAGTATGGCAGTCAGATTTTCGTGCAGGGGCAAGCCACCAACCTGAAAATCGTATTTTTGGCTTGCTGGGCAAGAAAACCCCCACGAAATGCTGCCTAAGGCAATTCCTCATGCATTACATTCTTCCTCTCACGCAGACAGAGCTCACTGGAGTTTATCCTCACGTTTTTCACCTTAACCCTGCGTTTTTCCATGCCCAAGAACTCATTTTTGGATTGTGCAACAGCTAGGGAAGGAGGGACGCGAATTGGGACTGAGGGAGAGGTCGTTTTTTCCCCTGGGGCGTTTTTATGGAATGGGTTTTGCTCTCCCAGTCGAATTTTCCAGTTGCCATACGTTTTGAGTCTACCCACGTTTTTCTGAAGCCCAGGAAACCCCATCTCATGCATCTCACTATAAAAACATTTTATCCTGCCCCATAATTGTGTTCTGCTGTTATGTGCATCCTCGTTTTTGGTTTGAGCCTGTGAGATGAAGTTTTGGAGTGGTAGTGGACAGAAGTGGCTTGATAAACCTAGTGGGGGAGAAAACCTCTCAAGAAGATCAAGAGGGCTTTGGTTGCTCTTCTATGCATACCCTGAGAGCACTAGATAGGGAAGGTATGGCTTGAGGGACTGTACAACAGTGAAAAGAATACTTCCTTGTGCTGGGTGTGTAGGTATTGTGGGTGCCAAGCTAGATAGATCTTGCAAGGTTATCCTTGGCTCTGTGCTGGAGCTCACTAGCTTAGCAATTCTTCCCTTCCATGTCCTAGCAGCCTGATAAACCCAATTGCAGATTGGCTTGGCTCATCTTGGTGTATGCTTGGCTATGTGTGAGTCTGTTGTCCCCTAGTTCCTTGTAGAGACCATGCCCAGCTCGGGGGTGGCAGTTGTATCAAGAGGTTGATAAGCACAACTGGCCTATGGTTGGGTGGAACGTTGCAGTTGCATAGCCAGTTGCTTGGGACTACCCTATTGAGATAAGTATTCTCTTGTGTTAAATTGCAATTATCATTTGATGAATATTATGAATGTATGTGGATGTATTAAACGAATTTACTTCCATTGTGTTTTCAAATGGTTATGCATTTGCATATGTTCATCTTCTTTTAAATTGAATGTTTATTTACTGAGTATGGGGCTAGATGCCCAGTTTTAGCAATGATCCTCTCTATCATGCTGGTATGATAGGAGGGGACATTACATCAAGCATCAAACTTCTAGAAAGGATTTATGAAAGGGCCTATCCTTGGTTGGGATCTTGGCTGGCTTGGAAAGTTGGTAGTGGAAAATTGGTTCATCTAGGGACTGATCCTTTTATTGGCGGGGAGAATTTTTATTTGTTGTCACAACCACTCAGAAACCATCTTTCAAATCTTGGATATATTAGATTGGAACATGTCATAAAAAAGTGGATGATTTGCATTCATATTGGCTGACTGTAGGTGATATGGGATTAATTGGTGAACTTGTAGATGAATGGAATCAGTTTGTTGTGAGACTAGCACATCTTGGTATAAATATCATTGAGGAGGATGATAAAGTAATATGGGAATGGAATAGATCTGATGATGAAAAATGAAAAACTGGCTTATGAATTAATTTCCTTTGGTTCTTCAGAACAAGTTGGAATATGGTGGCACAAAAAAATGTGGAAATGGAACTTACCACTTAAGGTAAAATTTTTTGTTTGGATTTTCTTATAAAATAGGATTTTGTCATGGGATAACCTGTTAAAAAGAGGGTTTATAGGTCCAAATATATGTTCCTTATGCAAAAATGGACATGAATCTGTCAATCACCCTTTTGTGGAATGTTCCTATTCATGTATAGTCTAGGTAGAAGTGATTACTGAACTTCATCTTACAATGGAATGGTCTCAATTCTCTGTTGGTTCCTCCTTTGAGAACATTATGCAAAAATGGATTCACCAAAACCCTCAGCACAAGGAATTGCCATCCTTTGTGTGGTAGAGAATTTGGAGGGAAAGGAACCTAAAGATTTTTTAAAATGTTTTCCAACATACTTAGGTGTCTAGTTTCAAATTTTGGGCTATTATAAAAATTATCACAGGGTTGAAGGTATGCAGAAACAAAAAATTCTCACTAAACCAAACTTTCCTGAGAATGAAACTATTGGGTTTTTATGGTGCTACTTCTTTAGGTCAATGTCGAGGTGGTATGTTGTTAATAATCTCTGTAAAAAAATAATTCTTGTAATGGTTCGGTTGTGGAAGAGGCACCAATACTCGGGTAGAGCTTCTGGCTATGTGGGGATTACTATCTCTTAAAGTTTATGGAGACCCAAAAACACTAGTGGATTGGGCTTTTGGAAAGTCTTCTCTTCATGTAGATATCTTGAAGCAGTGGTGTGACAGAATCAAATAGTTACAATCCTCTTTTTCTCATTTACCATTTGTACACATCTATAGGAATTTTAACAAGTTGTAGATCACTTATCTAAAAAAGTTGTTGGTGCTCTAGAGGGAATCCATAAGAATCTATTAGCAGTTATTCTTCTTTGGAATTTTTGTAACAAAATGACAGTTGAACTCTTGTAATCAATATTGATCTAATGCATATTGTTTCCTTTTGTGATGTTTTTTGGAGGAATGTGACAAGAGACAAAAGACATGTATGTCCTTATGATTAGTTAGTCCTTATGTACCGAAGTATAGAAGCAGTCTAGTTAGTCCTTATGACTGTATGCATGTGCCTTGCGAATATGGGAGGTATTGGATTGAGTGTATACATGTGCTTTGTGCAAAATGGTAGTTGAACAATGCTAAAGAGCTTAGTAAGAATTTGAAGTACAAAAACAATAACTAAGTAGTAGAACATGTTTACAAATATGGCAATCATAAAGATAAAAATATCTTGAAAAGTTAAAATGCCCTTCGAGATCAGTATAAGATTAGCCAGGATTATTATAGGAAATTGTATTTAAATAAAAAATTAAAATATTTATTTTCATTAGTGTTTTTAAATAATAGAAGATTTATTTTCATTTTTAAATTTAAATGATTTTAAAAAAAATCAATAAAATTGAAAAGATCTTTGAAAGTCATTTTCCAAAATAAAGGGTGAGTCTTTACCCCACATCATTGATTTCATTTATACAACATTGTGGAAGGTGCAAAGGATAAAATTAAATCGAGAAGTTCAATGGTAGAAGATAACTAAGCTAGAGCAATAAATACTATGCTACGCCAATATATATTGGAGAATATGTACATGTAACCCAAGGAAACCAACTAAGTGGTACGCAAAAGATGTTTAAGCCAACTCTCTTGCATGATATTATGTATTTTTTAGTCCTTTAAATTTCAGCTAGTGTGATGTCAAGTCTTAGTGTTTTCAACCAATATAGGGTCAGTAGCAAATTAAAAATGTTTAAAATTTCAGACAGTGTGGTCTACAGTTTTCAATCAATACAGCTCAGACTGGCCAGCAACAAATTAAAATTGTTTTTTCTAAAGTTATAAGTTATATGTTGTGGACTATATGGGTTTTTCTCCATTTTTTTTGTTCAACCTGTGACAAGGGCGATTGGATTGTTTTGCTAAAGTTAATATGTTCAGAAAAAAGCCAAATTCCAATCGTTAGAGATGAAAGATATTATGCTCTTGACAAATCTTTTTGTAAATCGTTAACCTAATATATATATATATATTTTGTAAATTGTTAACGTAATTAATATATATATATATTTTGTTCTTGGGTTTAAATTTTACCATCCATATAACATAAAAAGAAACATGTACAAAGATGACCATAAAACTAAAAATATATATATATATATATAACACAAAAGAGAAAATGTGTACTAAGATGACAAGAAACTACCAAACAGTTCTAGTATGGATTAGTAACCATGTTTTCCATCAACCATTACATCATACAAATGACGCATACAGTTCTAACCATTACATCATACAAATGATGCATACAGTTCTAGTATGGATTAGTAACCATGTTTTCCATCAACCATTACATCATACAAATGATGCATGCATTGTAGAGAATTGTTGGATTACTCATTTAACACCATTAATAAATTCCATAAATTTTAAGAACGGAAAATTGACAATATTATTCATTGATTGGATTACTCATTTAACAGCATTAATAAATTCCATAAATTTTAAGAACGGAAAATTGACAATATTATTCATTGATAGGAGTGGGTGAATAATTGTGCTTGATTTAGGCAAAGATGATGTCCGTGATGATGAGTAAAGCATCCATTCATAGGCACCCTAAACTCTATTAAGTGAAATAACAAGTTGTCTACATAAATAAAAGAGTTCAGAACAGATAATAGAAGGTGTTGTGCTGATAAAAATCAATGTATGTTATTATCTTTCTCATGCTAATATTATTATGTATGTTATTATGTACCTTTTTGGACCGAGGCACACTCGTTCCATGTCTCCTTGTCAATGACCAACTTCCCAACTTTCCACCATGGTAAATATCCCACAGGATTTGCCATTGGAAATTATATATATATATATATATATCCAAGAAAGATGTATACATAAACAGAAGAATGTTTTGGAAACTCAATCACTTATTCCAACACTTGCATGGACTTCAATACCTCTATTACTTTATACCAAGGAACCATCATCATATTGGAAACCCCACAATTTTGACCATAAAGTCCACATTTCACTTCAATTTTTCCTTTCTTTGTTTTTCATGACAATAATTCCAAAATTTGTTTTTCCAAGAATATTGAACTGCTCAAACACTGTAGTCCCCAAAATCCCCTCATGGCAATTGTTGGCGCACTTTTACTTCGACCAGGGTTCAAACATCCACATAACACCAACAAACACAACCACAGATACCGGCCCGAAAGGGAGTTTAATCCCTTTCGACAACACCTGCGAAGCAAATGAGGTCTCACCCGAAGTACCAATGGGAATTGCAAGAACCAGTCTTCTACAACGTAGAAGGGGAACAACTCGACAGACAAATCATACATTAAGCAACCTATTACATTAACGATTTTACAACATCGACAAATTCAGATCTTCGACACATCAGTCACTTCAACATAACCCATGACATTGCCCGATTCATATAACTTATATTATATTGCATATTCATAACATTCTTTATTATAGATCATCAACAAAAGAAAGAAACACATATCACATCACACAAGAACACCATATTTTAACGTGGAAACCCATCTCGGGAAAAACCATGGAAGCACTTGCCTTTTATTATGAGTCGTAGCCAAATAATAAGCACTTCATGTTATGACTTACAGATTTCTTCTTGACTTTACAAAGGATTTGTGCACAAAGCCTACAGATCAATGACTCGACTCTTCAAAAATAGCTTCGACAGACATAACATAACGCTTCATTATAGATCCAAAATAGCTCTAACAACATACTCTCTACTCGATTGACAATAGTACCAACAACCCCAAAATTTCCCTCTTATTACATATTTATAGGGTGCACTTAGCTTGCTCCGTTCCCACTAACCCACTAACTAACTAATCGACTCATTAATGCAAGTGGACAAAATATAACTAACTGACTCAACTCCACCCTTTTGACTTGATCAACATAACCATTTTTCCTGGTTTCTTGGCCGCTTCGTTGGAGTTGACCACTTCATCGAACTACTTCCACTTCGCCTTTGTTCACACCAAAACTATCTTCGCCAAAATTGGTACCACAATAAACTAGGCCCAACAGGACCCCAACACTCACATGTAGGCGGCTCCTCCCAAGTCACTTCAGGATTGTGATAAAGGACCCTGAACCTTCGCAAAAATTCCTAGTAAGTGTTCCTGGTATCTTCGACCAACTTTTGGACTTCATCATTTTTCTGATTGAGCTATGCAACCAGCTCAACAGTAATGTGCGCAATATGCAACTCGAAAACCTGAGTGACTTCCATCTGGATGGAAATATGCTTACTCCCAATGACTTCTGAGATGGTCTTAGCCTCTTATTGAAGCGCTTGTACTATTTATGTCTGCCTCCCATGCTGCATCCTCAACTGGTTGATTTCATCCTACAATTCCTTATTCTCAACAGCTCTCCTCATCCTCTGAACTGGTGGTAGAGTCTTCAACTGATCCCGTAGATTATTCATTTTTTCTTCAGTGGCCCCAATCTTGGTGGCGATCGCTTCTAACTCAATATCCTCAAACAAGGTAGCCCAAGACTGCGATACTTCCTCGTACATTTTCATGCATTGTGCCTCCGCTGACTGAATGCTCTGAATGGCCTCTCGAAACTCTGCTTATCACTTCTCTATGACTTTGGGTGGGGTGCTAGGAATGAGTTTAACTTCCAAATCAAGCACCTTTTGTCGATACCCCAAAATGACAGCTTCCAGGCACTGTAGCTTCTCTTCCGATGTCATTTCTTCAATGATTTCCGCTTCAGGTACTGCACGACAAGTAACTTCGACGACCTCCTAAAATTTGTCCTTTTCTTTTCGTAGTAGATCCTTGTCTTGTTGAAGCTCAAGAGTCATGTCTGTAGCGCAACAGCTTGATTCTTATACCCTTTCATAAGATCCAATATGGAGCTTTCCCTCGATTTCGCCTCCTTTGTGATACTGTCTTGCAATTTATGTAACATATAAAGTGGTAAACCAGACAACTTCAGGTCTGCATACCTTTTCTTTGGAATTTGTACACTTGTTCCAGGCTCATCAAAACTCAATGCTCTACGAAAAATTTTAACCACTCCTTCCATCGAAGGCAGTAGGGTTATATGGTCTTGAACTTCTTCTTCCTACGCAGCTTCGACCCGTGATGGAGCCGAAATGCGAATCTTCTTCACTTCTTGGCACAGTGTATCCAGGACATATGTGACGCTACTAAATAGTTACACTGTTATGTTTTTTGCAAACTTTCGATTTTCTTCAACAACTTTGGTCATCCTGTCAAACAGGATGTTGATGTCATCATCTGTTAAGGCTTGGACATTGTCGTACTTATGTGCTTTCCTCTTTTTCTTTGCTCCTTGCGTCAATGTACTAGCTTTGCGCTTATCGCCCAGACCCGGATCAATGGTTGTTTGACTTGATTCTTAATTCTCTTGCTTGAACTGTGGCGGGTTTCCTTCATCACCCCCTGCGCCAATGTTCTGCGTGTTTTGGCTTGTATTCTGCTGCTGACCCGAAGTTCCCTCTCATCGTTGATTTGGTAATATGTTCTCTGGCTCAATGGGTACTTGCGATTCTGCTGGCCATTCATGGATCATTATATCAACTTCTTCTGGGGCCAATTTAAACCCGGTAGTCAACCATTGCTGGTGTGGGTCACACCTCGCTTGAACATATATGTGGTGGGCCCCCGCTTTGAACCTCACCACACCCTGTACTTCGACACGACAACCTCGTCGATACGCGATATCTGCACTACATAGTACCGTAATGCCTCCAATTGCATGTACAACGTGACATTACTTTCATGTTGTTTGCTTCGAATATCAAAGTGCCACAGATTCATGTACCTAGAACCCTTGCAGGGCCCAACTGACTGCATGCCTGGATAGTTTGTTGGCTCTGCCCATCATACAAATGAAATCAATAATAATAACCAGGAATAAGTAAAAGGAGTATCATTATCTTGTGCGTTCGCACAATCAACAAGGAATTCATTGAGTAAGAATGTTTCCCAATTCATTTGTACTCCTTGGGCGCACTGCTCTGCCGCAGCAATGACAGAGGCAGTAACTTGGTTCGGTTGAACATTCCTTAGAATCTTGGTGGCCAATAGCTTTGCAGTGAAGCGCACTGCTTGGTCAATGATTGAGGCCATGTCGAACCCCCTATTTCTCTTCGACAAATTGTACTTTTCCTTCATCCTAGTCGCTACTTCTCGGTCTCTCTCCTTACCCACAAAATACTAAGAAGGGTCCAACCCAGCCTTAGGTAATCCTGTGATTTTTGTAGTTAAGTCAGTATCTATTGACACCTTGGTTTCGAGCCATAGACATCCTCCATGTAAACACACCAACAACTATTTTATACATACATTTGCCTCTATAGTGCGAACGAAATGTGGAAGATGCAACAGCAATAAAAGGCTCTCCCTCTTCAACCCAAGAGCCAACTGCATTGGTTCTAGCTCCAACGGTGCTCCTTTCGTTGTAGAAATAGTTCTCATATAGTGTGTGTAATTGAATTCAGGGAATTTTGCGGTGTCATGGTCCGCATACGATAGCTTGTAAATATTTTTCATGATGTCATCTTGAACCATTACACCATTTGGAACCGATACTATCTCCAATTGATACCGCACATTCTTCGGTAGTTTGATAGGTTGCGCATCCACCTATTGTGGTGGAACATACTCTGGAAACACAGTCGCAAAGACAGATGCAGACGCTCCAATATAATGACTCCCATTCGTTCTTGTCTTTGGATTTGGTCGGTTTGATTTCCGTGTCTTCCTCGGCACATTCACAAGAATATATGGGGAAATAAATTCTGGATGCTCAAGGCTAATTTAGATAGAACCCCGCATAGGAACTTCTTCAACGGAGCCCTAAACCTCACTAGCGGCTGACAAATCTACCTACATTGTAATGATCTATAACTCTGAACTCTCTCTCTCGGTGTACTAAGCTCAAGCTCTGGTGTGCTCAATACACTGCAATGCTCAAGTAACAATGAATATTGACTGAGAGAGGAGCATACTTTTTAACTCCATTCCCCTCGTGCGATCCTTCTATCATTCCCAAGGCGAATTGAATGTACTCGATCTTTCAATCATGATGGTGGCAGCAACAAATTTATTCACACACTTCAGTCTTTTCAGTAATAAATGCAAAAATTCCACTAACTCTGCCACTAAACCTATCATAAAAGTAGCAATAAATTCTCATCAAGTGCAGCTTTGCCCATCTCACAACTTCGGCAACTTCGACATGTACGACTGCGACAGCCCACTAACTCCTCCCAATTATACATTACTTCAATGCAAAAAGAAGTTGGGGTTTCCAATTGACAAAAATAGAACTTCGACAGAAAGACCCCCGACATAACAACTTCGACAAAACAATGAATTGGGGTTTCCACCAAGCTCCGACACAACTATACATCGACATAGACACTTCGACAAAACTAACTATGACAAAAAATAAACTTGGGGTTTCTAGGAGACATCTACGAACAACAATTTTTTTTTCTTTTCTACTATGTACAAGCATGGAATGAAGATTCTTCACTATGACGAGCCACGACTGTCCCTGTAGGGCTTCAGCTGGCTCCCATTCACCATACCATTAAGGATTCCACCATATAATTTCTGCAATTGCACTGCACCTCCCTCTGTCACAAAGTTAATGACATATGGGCCTAGCCAATGCATTCGTAACTTTGCAGGGTGTTTGAAAATTTTACTATCATAGAGAAGAACTAAATCTCCTTGCTGAAAGTGCTTCTTAGTAATGTGGTGATCATGCCAAGCCTTTTCCGATCTTTTTGCACCTGCTAGTGAAATCCTGCAACGAATATGTCTTCTTCTAGCTAAAGTAACTGCGACAACCTATTTATGTATTTGAGAAGGAATATGTCTTTAAATATTTTTGAGAAGGAATTCTATTTGCAAATTTTAGTCTCTTTATCATTTTCAAGTGCATACCAACTTCAGTCTTTTCATGCCAATTTATGATTATATTTATAAAACAATCGACATATTTTCAAATACTTTCTATGAGGTTACATGGGAAGGTTAATATCACTATCAACTAATTAAAAAGGTGGAATGTTGCAATATATCTTTATTGCTATAAATCATCGAATAATGGAAAGTAGCAATATATCTTTATTGATTTTCCTCTTTCAAGTGGCAAAACCATAGTCTTCTAAATGGTATGATATATTGGGATGTTGTATCCTATCAACACAGCAATCATGTTGTTCTTATGGTTTTTGGAAGGACATTGATGTTGAAAATAATAAACCTGATCGATCCACTACATATGCAAACATAGGTGATTCCAAAATATACTTTTGAGATGATGCATACACCATTGTTATTATATGTAGATCCATAATTTATTTCAGAAATTTTACATTAGAAAAAACAAAATATTTATAAACAATGTGGGGGTGTTTATGTATAAAGATATTATATCAATTTATATCCATGGAAGAAACAATGTGGGGGTGTTTATGTATATAGATATTATATCAATTTATATCCATGGAAGATTCAAGTGATATTTAATATTCAACCCTTTTGATTATATATATATATATATATATATATATATATATATATATATATAGTGTTGGAAATATTGCGAAGGGAGTGAATCAGTATTGAGCATTTTTTACATTTTCAAACATTAATTATATCATGTAAACATTAACCATTAATAATGTTATTCATCATCACATAAACCATACATAATGCACACAAGATTTAATGTGGAAACCCAAATGGGAAAAAAACCACAGAATGATTTTCTTATATATTCAAGATTACATTCAATTTATTAACAAACACCAACTGGAAAGAAGCACCAACTCCCTAATTTTCTAGAACCAAATAGGAGGCTCCAACCCCTTGATTTACAGGCACCAACCTCGAGGAAACTCCAACTCCTTGATTTACCAGCACCAACTAGAAGGAGGCTCCAACCTACCTATTTACAGGCTCCAACCTGAAGGAAGCTCCAACTCCCTGATTTACCAGCACCAACATGAAGGAAGCTACAACTCCCTATCATTTCCTCATCTTGATATGAATAAGATAATCAATCTATCACTGTCACTATCTCTGTCACAACCTATACCTATATCACTATCTCTGTCAATATGTACCTGCATCACTTCCTTGGTTAACATGTACCTATATCAATGTCTCTGCCAACATGTATCACTACATCACTACCTCTGTCAACCTATCACAATCACTATCTATGTCACAATGCACCAATCATTGTCTCTACAACATATCTCTTTGTCTCTATCAACATGTACTTGTATCTCCATCTTTGTACCTATATCATATTTGTCCCTATCAGAATCATTATATCTCTATCTCAATGCCACAATCACTATCTTTGTCACAATGCCACTATTAATATCACAATGCCACAATCACTGTCATAGTGTCTTTGTCATTATCATATTGTCATTGTCATGCTATCTCTATATCTGTCACATTATATCAACCTGTACATGCCTCAAATCTATACCAGGAAATAATCATCCATCAATTTCATTTGCATCCTTAGCTTATACATCAAAACATAACCATGGCCTATGCCAAGATAACCACTATGATCTATGCCAAGAGCATCATACAATATTTCCAAATGATCATCAAGATATATTTCAAGATCATCATACAACATGCCAAGATATCATCAAGATCTATGCCAAGATAATATCAATATCTATCCCCATATAACATCAATATCTATACCAACAAATCACCAAGATCTATGTCCAAAATATGCCAAGATAACTACCAAGATTTGTGTCAAGATAACCATCATCATAGCCTCCATAACATATTCAATGACTTCACATACCATACCAAGATCAAAGTTGAGCTCTATCCATGAGAGATATGTGACATCACAAGAGAAACCAACAAGCATGAACCATACCTTTGCCAAGATAACAAGATGAAGAAACAATAGACAAACCAAAAGAAACTCTAGATCATGTCATCACATAGCCCTCGCAACTAGAATTCCAACAATCTAATATTTTGTAATTATGATACCATATGAGAAAGTTATGCCAGTTTTCATGAATCTCCTCAATCCTCAAAGATGCCCAAAAAATTCTCCTCCACAAACTTTCGCACTTTTCTCTAAGAGGTGCACAATACCAAAGAGAGACTTGATGGATAATCAAATGAAATTTTTGATCTTCTATTTATACACTTCATCATGCCTTGTAGCTTCTTCTAGGGTCTCCTTAAACTCATCCTTAATTTGTAGATCTCCATATTTTAAGGAGGTCTCAAGGGTTAGTACCCCACTTCAAGGATCCATTATGATACTTCGTGCCAAAACTTCAAGATCACTCCATATCTTCTCAAAGGGGCCTTAGAGCTTGTCCACATCATCGTACTTGATGGACATATCATTATTTCTTATGTGGATCCTTGCCACTTCATGTGGTCCAATGGAACAAAGTACTGCAATTTTCAGGTTCATGTGGACCAAACATCATTATTTTGGGGATACTTCATGCTTCACACCAACTTGCTTCAAACCAACTTTGGGGACTCTTTAGAGGCTTCTCCACCATGGGTCATGTAACCCCAAACTCCTGGGAAAGTCGACCAAACATTATTGTTTCGGGTTTTCTTCATCTTTATTTCAACATTTTCTTGTGGACCAATCCTTATTACATCGGGGGCTACTTCTCATGGTCATATGGACCAACCCTTCTAGTCCTTTGGACCGAACACCACTACTTTCAAGGTTATGTGGACCCATCATCATGATTTTGGGAGATATTTCACACTTCATCACAATATGATTTGCACCAACCTTAGGGGATCTCTTGGGACTTCTCCAGCATGGTTATGTGACCCCAACCACATGGTCATGTGGACCCAACACTACTATTTTAGGAATTTCTTCACATTTCTTACTGGCATTGCTTAGGGGCACCATTAGGGACTTCCTTACACTTCTTATCATCATGGTCATGTGACCCACCATAATGGTCATCTGACCCAACATCATTTCTTTAGGAAATTCTCTACACTTTTTGGGGACACTTTAGGGTATCCTTTACACTCCACATCATCATAATCATTAAAGGCTTCTCTAGGGGATTTGCACAACTCAAAGTGTCTTCCCATGAAGGCCATATGTAATCACTACGCCATAAAGGGACCGCTTTGGAGTTATGTACACTTGTGACAAGGCTTCTTCTTCAAGGGATTCCTTAACATCATTAGGGTCTTCTCTGGTGGCCTCAAGGTTTCATCTAACATTTCCAAACAATCTATCTCTACTACAACCACATCATCATTATCACCTTGACACCAATGGAAATGCCATATATCTGTTCACCTTTTTGACATCAATGACACCATGTTTGACATCAATGACAACTTCTTCCAACAATCTTCCCCTTTGTCATTGATGGCAACAACTTCAACTCTCTCTCTCCCTTTGACATAAATGACAAGGGATGAAGCAACTTTGTTCACTTGCTTCCCCTAGGAATATGCTTCTCTTATGTGACTTTGTTTTGCTGATATTTTCTCCCTTGTAGAAGATAAATTGACTTGACTATGAATGCCTTCTAAAACTATATTTATTTGCCGACAATGCTCCCCCTTTGATTGTGTTGTCAATGCTCCCCCTTAGGCTATGCTAACACTTCCTTGAACTAGACCATTTCTTGAAATTTTCTGAAGTAGCTCTTCCTAAATGATTTACCAAGCCATTGCTCTGTTGACTTTCATCGAACTTCCTTTCCTGTTACTTATAATCCCCCTCAACATTATCCATAATACTGGGAGATTTTATGCCAAATTATTTAGAACAATCAATACTGCTCTGCTACAGAACCAAGATCTGTAAACCTGACACTTTTATTTTTGCTTATTGATTTATCTTTATTACTTGGCTTACCAACTATAGTAGGTATTTCCTCTGAGACTTCTCTATTGACTTGTTTTTCCCTCACATCTTCAGCCTATAATACTAATTCTTTTCTCTCTTCAATTATGGGATATGTTTTGCTTTCATTCAACATGTTACCCATCTTTAATATTTATACAAGCAATCAACAATAGAAACACCATATTTATCCTGGAAAAGACCGTAGGGAAAAACCAACCATCAATAATAGATCTATTATTGGTCCTTGGCCAAACTAGGCCAAGGCCACCAAGAGCATCTCTCCTACTCACATTGGCACCTTACAATCGAGGATTCCAACCCTATAAACAAGGTTCTTTACATGCAAATACAACTAGCAAGAAACCACGGGCTACCAAACCATGTGCCTGAAACCACTTACATCCTTGCTCACTCCTGAGTCAAGGTTAACCCTAACAATCACTTTGCAACAACTTTGGTTGTGAGGCATTTGATAATGGATTTTACATTATCAAGGAGGGGAAGACTTGCTATGGAGGTACATAAATTTGGTAAAAACGTAGATTGTGTTCAAAAGTTTGTTTGAAAAGTGAAATCGATCTTTGTTTCATCATACAAGTTGATCAGTCCTTTATTGCACTGAGAGTAGCGAGGTGCTTACAACCTAGTATGGGGGAAATGTTGTGATGTGATGTGATGTAACGTTACATATTTTAAGAATAAACAAATAAAAATAAAATAAAATAAAATAAATGTCGGCTAGAAAATTTTCACATTTGTTTTAATGAAAGTAAATATATATTATGCTAATCGAATAATCTGATTATTCTTTGAATTTGTTTATCTTAAATTTTTTACACATCAAGAAAAAAATTACATCTCAGGAAATTGGATCCCTTTCGATGCTTAATAAATCTGGGTTTAAAATGGGTCTATGCTGGTCAAATATGAGACAAGTGGAGTAGAATGGTGATCAATTAACGATCCATATTGGAAATGTCAATGGTTGATAAATGGTTCAGATTGAACAGCCCATCATCTGTTTAACCCTTTTTCGGGTAAAATATGCCTACGACGTAATTGCATGAGTTCATGACCTCATGATGAGATCATAATTACTTTGTTGAATAACTTATATAAGCGATAAAATAAAAAGGTACACCATTTTCATTAAGTTTTGACCCTTACACAGATTTACATTTATTTTTTACAGAAACGGTTAAATAGCTTTGATTAAAATATAGGAGGCAAAAATTACATAGAGGAGAGGACGGATTGCTCCCATAGCAGAGTAACATCCATCACTCCCAGTTCATCTTTTACAAGTTCATAACTAATATGATACCTTCTAGTTCTATGAAAGTTGTAGCACCTAACGAACTGGCCGAGAAGTTTAACACAGAAGAAAAACATAACTACTAAGCTAGCTTATACAAAAACCGTAGAGTGGAGCTTCCTACAAGAGTACCAAACCTACAAGACCTCCCAACCTGAGAAATATAATGAAACAGAGAAGAAAAGCATATAGACTGAGGGAAACGCATGCCAAAACCAAAAAGCATAAGGGCCAACCGTCAACAGCTAATGAAGTCCTGTGTTCATGACTTCTCCAGCGGACTCTGTTGTCCCATTCTTTTCTGCGTTGAGGTCCACATAGTTCCCTGCGTGAGCCATGTACTGCTTCAGTTTATCTATCTTTCTTCCAAGAGCCACCATTTCACTACTAGTGGCACAAACTTTGCGAGATTTATGGGGGTAGCAGAGGCCCAGGGTCTCCTCCAAATGTTCAATATTTTCAGCAACCTTGTTGTTCTGAGTCTTGACCTCAGAATTCGTTACTTGTGCCAAGGAATAAAGCCTGGTCAAGACCTTCTTAAACTCCATATTTTCATTGCGTATCAGACGAACCCGAGTCTCAAGCTCCAGCATACGGTTCTGCATATCCATCTCATGATTCATATGACCATTCCTTCCATCCAAACTTTGACCATGCTCAACGTGCCTGCAGCAGGAGCCAAGCCCAGAATTGTGAGAACCTTGTTCACCCAAAGCGTCGTCAACTAGCGGGATAGCCCAACTTCCGGCACCATGCGGGTTTCCAATGGCCTTATTGCACCGTAAACACTTCATATAAACACCAAATCTTTCCTGCGGGCGTCCAACCATATGATGCTCCATATTCAATAGAATCAACGCAGAGATGAGGCCAAAACAATTCCAGACAGTGTGATAACGTAAACCGACAAGGACCAACACAGAAATGAGGGCACACCAAATCCAAGCAGAGAGGGAACGAAAACCGGTGAGGATACAAACGATCTCCATCCCATTTGTTCTTAAACCATTCCAAGGACATCGCATGCCAGCCAACTGGAAAACCGGCATGCAACCATTAATGCTGGAGTGAGAGGAAATCCAATGAGAATCAAGGTGGCCGTCGAAAATCTTGGTTGGAGTTTCAAAAACCAAAAATTTTCCAAACCTATAGTTTGTAACAAAATTAAAATGAAGTCTCCTTATTGCAGAATGAGATGTCATGACATAAAGAAGAAACTTGAGGCTAGGGGTTCCAAATATTTTCATAATTTTCATTATCGCAGACCAGAAATCCATAGGGGATCCCAACACCTTTGTTTGCCATGGCATCTGCAAGCCCATTTAGGTCTCGCAAGGCATGAAAGAAGGTAATATCATTGAATTCTTTACTGAGACTACTTAGAAGATGGTGCATCTTGTTGGAGGGATTCTTCCTGCTGATGATGATGTTCCTGGCTGCTCTAATGATGATTAGCGAGTCTCCAATGACCGTCAAGTTCTCAATGCCCAGGCCTATAGCTATCTCCAATCCTTTAATGAGACCGAGCCATTCCGCTCCGTTATTGGTCTCCTCCCAATGCCCCAAGCGAAATCTTTCTTCTCGTTTCCTCTGGAGTAAAAAATTACTCCCCCCGCACCTGCCAACCCTGGCTTACACAGATTTACATTAATAAGCGTTAAAAGCGAGAATAAATTAGTGCAAGCACGATAATGTAAGGTAGTTTTAGTATAGTGGTGGAAAGTACACTACTAATGTAAATCAATTGCTAGCCAAAGCACACAACAAATGATAGGCCCAAAATGGAAGTAAAAGAAAATTTCTTTCATCTTCTAGAGCTCATCCATATTGAGCAACAATTTTTCTATGTTATAAATGCTCAACCCTTCTAAGAGCTCATCCATATCGAGCAACAATTTTTCTATGTTATAAATGCTCAACCCTTCTAAAGGCATTCATTGCCTTCATTCTTTCTCTAAAGTTGTGGCTTTCACAACCTTCACAATGTCCATTAAGGAAACCATTGCCTTAATATTTTCGTCTTCCTCAAGACTCTCAAAATTATTTGCAAGGCCTCTTGGACAATACATATTTTGATATTCATCAACTCTTTCATGAAAAAATATTAATTACATTAAAGTGTTTAATGCCTTTATTCCTCGTCGTGCTGAAATTGTATCCATAAACGTGAGCATAAAATAACCTTCCACACAGGGGAAATACTATCACATTCACAAGCATCTCATACCATCATTCTACATAGACCTAGGCTACACATGCATATTGTTACAAAGTCCTAATTCTCCTTGATTTTTGCTCAACCATATTACTCAAGAACGTATTCAGGGATTTCTTAAGATATGATCTCGTATATATCATAAAACTCTCATGTACACAGGTTTTGATTCTTCATGCAACTTGATACAATACCCAAAGCATTATGCTAAGAATATTTATTAGAAATTATCTCGCTTACTAAGCCTTTACACAATCTTCACATATGGATATGATACACATACTCATACCTTGTTCCTATAAGAATATGAGCATGTGGCTAATATTTCGAAACCTTAGAATGTTGCTAGGACTTTTGCCTTGTTGTTTGTGGTGTGGTTGAGTCCCCATGCAAATGATATTTAATTCCTCCAAAATCAAATATGATATGTCATGCACCCATTGCCCCTAAGGGATTTTAGGACCATTAGCAATAAGAATCTTTAGCCATGCATAATCTCATTTACTAAACCTTCACACGGGGAACATAAACATATGCTTATTACTTGCACAATACCTTGTTTCTATTCTCTCTAGATGTACAAGTGGCTAAGATTTTCAATGCCTTGAACATTGCTATCATTTCTACCTTGTTGGTGTTGTGTGTCCAAGTCCCAATGCAAATGATATTTATTTACCTCTTCCAGGATAAATATGATACCCCTTGTACCCATCGCTCCTACCTCTTCCAGGATCAAATATGATACCCCTTGCACCCACAGCTGCTAGGGACTTTAAATATCATTAAAAATGATAATCATTTTATTCTATTTTTTTAATAAATAAATAGCTAAAATAGCAAAATATGCCATAATTCTAAGGAACTTAATTAAGTGGAGCAATTCCATGCTAAAGTTTTAAAGGGTGAAATTTGAATTAATGTGAAATCCAATTAAATTAAATGTTTTATACTTTGTATTAATTAGTTAATAAGATTTGTTTCTCTTATTTACATATCAAGACAAGGATTATTAAGTATACACACCATCATCTTAAGTTGCTTCAAACATGATTTTATATATTTTCTTGAAATGTCATTAATTTAACAAAAATCAGACATCTTATTGTATAATTATGCTTGTATATATTTTTTTGAAATGTCATAATTTAGCAAAAATCAAACATCTTATTGTATAATTTCTAAATATTATTAATTGTATGTATTTTCTTGAAATGTCATTAATTTAACAAAATCATGTATAATTTATAAATATCATTAATTGTATGTGGACAATTTTGTGTAATTCTAAGACTCTAATTATTAATTAAATAATTTACTTTTCAGAGTTTAACAGGTAGTATTGGTTTGCAAGGTTACAATCATGGCAAGAAATCATATGTAGAGTAATGCTAAAGTAAGAAATAGCTAGTGAAGTTAGGTGGATAAACGTGTGGTAAATAATTGGTTATAATAAAAATTTAAGGTTATTAATTAAATAATTTACTATTCAGAGTTTAACAGGTAGTATTGGTTTGCAAGGTTAATATCATGGCAAGAAATCATATGTAGAGTAATGCTAAAGTAAGAAATAGCTAATGAAGTTAGGTGGATAAACGTGTGGTAAATAATTGGTTATAATAAAAATTTAAGGTTTTTATATAATTATGGATGTAAAATAATAAAAAATTAAAAGATAATTTAAAAATGTAAAATAAATTTATATTTAAAAGGGAATTTAATTAATAATATGCATCGAAGAAATTTTTTAAATAAATATTTGTAATATAATTTTTATTTTATTTTGTAAAATATTTTTTATATTTACAAAAACAATTTTTTTAATAATGATAATTATAAATTTGTATTAATAAAATGTTATAGTTAAACTGAACAACATAAAAATAAAAAATAAGATTACTTCGACATGTTTCTTCAACGACAAATATATCAAAAAAAACTTTTCAAAAAATTCTTAATCTTCTTTCAGAGAGGAGTATCTAAAGTGATTAATTGAGTAAAAACTATATTTTAAAGCATATAAATGAGAGACTCAAGAAAAACATGTTTATTACTAGTTTCATCATAGTTAATAAAGTTGTAAAGTGATTAATTGAGTAGAAGAGAGACCAAGGAAAAACATGTTTATTACTAGGTTCATCATAGTTAATAAAGTTGTTTAGCTCCATGTTTGGAGCATTGTGTCTTCTTCTCTAAGGTTTCCTAATATAAGCCCCATGGAAGCTTAAGATGAAGCTATTTTGGAAGTTTAGGATGAAGCTATTCCTAATATAGGCCCCATGGAAGCTTAGGATGAAGCTATAAACTGAGAGTTCTTGTTTAAATTGACAACCATGTTTTGAATCATGTTGGTTTCTATTTTAAGAATTAAAATTTATTGTTTCAAGTATGGATTGTTTTTCTAGGTTGATGTGTTTTGGAGTGCACATTGATGTTCATTGTTGAAGATTTTAGTTGTCGTGGAGAAAATGGAGGTTATATTGCCTTCAATAATTAGTTCCTCATGATAGTGAAGCCTCCTTTTTAATTCATGGATTCATGGTAAGGTTCGCATTACATCCTGAGAATGGGTAATTTTAAGGTCTAGAATGGAACTTCTAAGAAATATAATAATATATTATGAGTTAGTCATTTTGTGGAGAAGGTATACTTCCAACTCACATCTTGCTCTACAATCTATGTAACTATGGTAAAATTAAATTGAAAAGATGTCTAAAAAAAAATTAATAAAAAAAAAACTCTTTGATATGACAAGAAATAATATTACTCACAAAAGTACTCATAAAATAAAATAAAGTTAAACTTATATCCATTAATAATATAAATAATTAATAAATGAGACATGCAGAACCGATCTGAACTTGTTGCCGACCTCATGCTACTGCTCCCATCCGCGTGAGCCTGTCTCTGCGCCTGTCCACGGCCTCTGCTGCCTGGGCTCTTGCCTTCTGTGTTTCGCCTGCTACCCTTCAGCTTGGACACTGTCCTTATGGCCTCGAAAGGAGGACCTTCCCTCCCCTCCGATCTGCCTGACTTCTTGAAGCTAGTTGATGCACAGGGGAAAAAGCCCCTTTCTGCTTCACAACATAAATTTGTGAAGAAAATAGATGAGATCCCCACCGTTGCACAGCCAATAGAACAGCCCTGGAGAACAATGCTCAACCTCTCGGATCGAGGACTGATAGGCCAATTCACAGTCTTATGGCCCTCTCTGAAATCCACTGAAATTTGGGTGCAGAAGAATTGGAGACCACTGATCTCAGAAGAAGTAAATTCCTACTTCCTGGGGAAAGGATTTTTCAGCTTCATATTAAAAAATAAGCAAGACTGCGAGTTAATATTTAGGAATGGACCATATTTCATGGGGCCACAAGGACTATACATGAACAAATGGAACTCGTAATTTATCTCAAGACATCCCATCTGCAGTCCCGGTTTGGGTAAGACTCCCGCATCTACCCCTTCACTGTTGGAACTCATAATCTTTAGAAGCCATTGGGAATACTCTCGGAAAATACATAGATAGAGCAGATAGAAAATATCAGTACTCATGCGCAAGGATCTGCGTTGAAGTAGATATGGAAAATGGCCTCCCAAAAGCAATAAACCTCAAAGTGGCAGATCAATACCACATTCAGGAATTAGATTACGAGCAAATCCCTTTCAAATGTAGGTATTGCCATGAATACAGACACTTCGCTCGATCATGCAAGAAGAAGTCCGCAGATCCTGAGGCAGGAAGAGAAAAAGAGCAATGGACTGTTGCACAAAAAAATGCTAGATCTGGATCAAAAGCTTCATCAAAAGGTCAAAATTCCAAGAAAGCAGATAATCATCAAAAGCCTATTGACACCAACAGCAGGAATAGATATAAAGTTCTTGAGATGCCTGAAACCCAAGAAACCCCTGAAGCCCCAGAAGAAGGAGAAATACCCGAGCAACAGAAGACAACTCCAGCACCCCAATCTCATGAACATCTGAAATATCTTCAGCCCCAAAACACCCCAAGCCCTAAGAGGAACAAAATCTCTTATGCAGATGCAACAAAATCCAACCCCTCAGCCTCCCCTGCTTCCTCAGAAGAACATTTCGACAAATCATCCAAAAATCTTGGACAAAAAACAAGCAAAGATCTAAGAGAAGAAGAAGTAGGACATGAGAAAACTCAAGGATCTCAAGCAACTATCGACATGGCTTTCAGCAGGAACACCCGAGCCAGAATAACAGGAAAGAAAACAGGAGACTCGACAGGAGGAGGACCCTCCTCCACCCACAATAGTAGATAATGAAGTTGGTCTCTTGGAATTGCATAGGTTTAGGTAGTCCAAGCAAGGTAGAAGTAGTCAAATATCTCCAAAAAATAGACATGCCTAACATCCTCCTACTCCAAGAGACCAAAATCGATGATACGGTCGTCCTAGCCATAGGAAAAGAAAAATGGAAGAAAAACACTGAATTTGTTGTAAGCACCAAAGGGGCCTCTGGTGTCCTAGCAACCTTATGGTATTCTAATACTTTCCAATTGCACAGCTCCTATGCCACTCAGCATTGGATCCACACAGAACTCATTCATATCCAAAGCAACAATCAGATTGCACTCTTCAATATGTATGTCCCCAATCTATACTCCGAAAAGAAAGAGAGATGGAATTTTCTTGAAGACTTCCTAGATGCATATGCTCCACAAAACCTAATTCTAGCTAGAGATATGAATATCACTCTATCCGCAACTGAAAAAAGGGAGGTATCATCGAGAAGGATTTATTCATATCTCAAGTAGAATCCCTCATCCAAATATGGGATCTACTTGAAATTAAACCCAAGAGAGGGATATACACCTGGTCCAACAAGCGCCTGGGCAAAGGGAATATAATGGCTTGATTGGACAGGTTCCTCGTCCAAAGCAGCCTCTTAATGGAAGGACAAACTACCATTTCAAAAATAATGGAAAATTTGGCTACAGACCACAAGCCTATCCAACTCCATTTCCAAGAAAACGAAAATCTTGGTCTGATTCCATTCAGATTCAGCCCCCAGTGGCTGGACCACACTAGCTTCTGGTATACTTTGGACAAATCTTGGAAGATTCATGTCTCTAGTTCCCCCGATTTCATTTGGGAGCAGAATCTCATCATACTCAAAAAATCTATAAAAGAATGGGCCAAATCGAATTTCCCCCCTCCATCGAATTTTAGGAAAAAAACGGTTGAAGAATTCGAATCCATTCAAATCCTTCAAGATGAACATCCAACTAACAACATTACACTTCAGCAAGAAGTCAATCTCTAGACCAAGGCCTACCAAGCATTTCGTAGCAAAGAGGAGTTTTGTAGATTAAAATGTTGAAGCACCTGACTCAAGGCCGGAGATAGGAATATATATTACTTCCACAAGCAAACCAAAGGCAGACAGCAAACGAATTACATCTTAAAAATTAAAACTAAAAATGGCTTGACTATCAAAGGACACGAGAATATAAAAGTTGTTGCGCAGGACCATTTCTCCAATCTTTACACAGAAAATGACAACGTTGAACATGATGGAGAGCATATCCTCCTTGAGCATATCCCTGACAGCATCATGCAGGAGGACAACATTGTTTTTCTCAAACCCTTCACTGAGCAAGAAGTCATCAACACCATCCATTCCTTTGATCCTAACAAAGCACCAGGACCTGATGGATATTCAATTCATTTTTACAAAGCTTGCTGGCATTATATCAAATTCGACTACATGAGAATGGTCAAGAAATTCCACTCAAAATCAAATATTGGCGGTTGTACCAACTCCACATTCCTTGCGCTCATTCCAAAGGAGATGAATCCCAGCTCCTTTACAAGATTTCGCCCAATCTCCTTATGCAATGCATCATACAAGATAATATCCAAGATGTTGGCTAATAGAATGAAACCCTCCTCAAAAAAATCATCCCAGACAATCAAGGAGTATTTTTGGAAGTAAGACAAATCCTCAACAACGTCATCCTCGTACAAGAATCCATTCACTCCAGCAAGATTCGCAAGGAAAAAGATATGTTAATCAAACTCGACATGGCCAATGCATTCGATCGTTTCAAATATTCATTCCTTTTTAAAGTCATGGAAAAGTTTGGTTTCAGAGAAACCTTTATAAGATGGATCTCAGCCTGCATAAAAGGGCCTTGGAATCCCCCCCTATTCAATGGTTGCCCCACCAATTTCTTCCAAACCACTCGCGGAATCCGGAAAGGATTCCCCTTATCTTCTTGTCTTTACATCCTTATGGATGACTCCCTCAGTCGTAAGATAAATTCTGATCTCATCATTGGCTCCCTACCTGGCCTTAATCTCGCTTTAGACTCCCTGCCTCTCAACCACACCCTCTTTGTTGATGATTCTCTCTTATTGGGAGGAGAATCTTCCATCATATTACGAAATTTCAAGCGAAATCTGACCCGGTACTACAACGCCTCTAGAGGCAAAATTAATCTTCACAAAAGTGTTGTCTACGGCTAGAATTTGAACAATGACTCTACAGCAAATATTGGCACCATCCTAGGAATCAAAGTTCACAAGCAGTGGGATAAATTTATTTACTTCGGCCTCCCAATCACTCACAGACATACAAAGTATGCAATGTGGGATGAAACCATTACCAAAATCAAGTCAAAAATAAGAAACTGGGGAGGTCAGTGGCTCAACAAATCCGAGAAAATGATATTAGTAAAAGTTGTTTTATCAGACCTACCAATTTATCAATCATCCATCTTGTTGGCTCCGAATGGAGTCTCTGAAGAAATCAGCAAACTTCTAAGAGAATTCCCGTGGACAGAAGGAAAAAACAATAAGAATAATAACCACTTAGTGAACTAGAGCACTACAAAGCAATCAAATTTTTTGGGTGGCCTTCAAATTCGCGATCCCCTTCAAGCAAACTTAGCGATGGGCAGAAAAATTCTATGGCAAATCCTGCACAACAAACAGAATCGTGTTAGTCAATTGCTCAGAAAAAATTATCTCAACAACAACAACCTAATATGCCTTGAAAGCAAGCCCACATCCAAAGGATCTTTGGTTTGGACATTGTGCAAAGCAGCTTGGGATTTCTTCATGCAAGAACTTTACTGGGTTCCTAGTAATGGAACGAAAATCAATCTTTTTTTTTATAAAATAATGGGGAACGATCAGCTATAGAATCTCCATGAGTTGCATGATATCGCTCTTTGCCTCCAACAGCAAGGTATCAACGCACTGAACAACTTCAGTACCTGGAGCACCTTAGGCACTTGGAAAAGCTGGAAGAATCTCTCATTCCCTGCCAATCTGGAAACTTCCAGGATCCTCCTCATCGAAAATTTGAATGGTTGTGCCCCTAAACATCTCCTAGACAAAGATTATCATAGACGGGGTTCAAAAGGAGTTTACACCACTAAATTAGGCTTCATCGCTCTCCAAGCGCATGAAGCTCCACGAAAAATCCTTTGGAAGATTGTTTGGAATCCCTTTGGACTTCCCAAAATTAATTTTTTTACTTGGACTCTCATTCATCGAAAGATACTAACCGGAGAAAATCTCATCAAAAGAGGAATTGCTGGGCCACATTGGTGCCCTCTATGTCGCAGAAATTCTGAAACGATAGATCATCTCTTCTTGGAATGCCACTTCTCAAAAACTGTCTAGAATTATATGCTACACATTCTTGATATAACCCTTCCAACCTTCAACACCACAACCTGCCTCTTTAAGAACTGGAGATCCATCTATCCCTTTCCCCTTTCCAAGGAATGGCTCCAAATTTGGGTCAGCATCCCCAAATTCACTTGCTGAAAAATATGGATTGCTCGGAACAAATCTATTTTCCAGGAAAACTTTTACTCTCCCATCCATGTCGCCGGACAAGCCAAAGAACTATTTCTCGAATGCCTGAGCTCCTCCAAAATCAAGATAGACTCAAATCTCAGTGATAAAGAGATAAACTGGATCGAAACCACTGCCCCAAGCCCCAGTAAAAGGAATCATCGAGCTCATCACTGGCCGTCTTGGAAAAATAGGCTTCTTGTCTCTGACTTTCAAGAATGGAGAAACAAGCAAAATATGGATGGCCTTCTTTTTGATGGCACATCCAGAAGAAACCCTGGTGCAGCAGGAGCAGGGGGAGTTTTTCTAGCCAATGGGGGAACACCGAGAACCAGATACAAATGGGGGCTAGGAGCATGCTCTAACAACTTAGCAGAGGCATTAGCTCTTCTAAAAGGATGTCAAATTGCCAAAGAAATGAGAATTGACAAATTACAGGTGTTTGGGGACTCCCTCATTATCATCAAAGCTCTTAACTCGGATACAAAGTTCAACAACCTGGCATTAAAAAGGATCGTAGATCAAATTCACCATATTGCAAATACATTTTCTCAATTCGGATATTTTCACATACTGCGAGATCTGAATTATGAAGCAGACACAGAGGCAAAAGCTGGTTCAAGCTTAGAATCTGGAAGAATTGAATTCTCCAACGAAGAAACCAACCACCATCACATCCCTTAAGTATCACACTTGCGTTGATGCAGAGATAAGGAATCAGATATTGTTTCATGTTGATCCATTAAATTTGATCTCACTCCATCAAAGACTCGTATTGGAAGACATTGACCATCAACGCCTGGATGAATACAAGCAAATTCATAATGGAATAGAGGAGAAGTGAGATGGAACCATTCACATAGGAACCATGGTAAATTTCAATCACATTTAGCTTGAAATCTTAATTCTTGATAAGCGGTTGAACTCTCGCCAACGCATTATATTGATAGGTCTCTGCAAACAACATCTCTGGACATGACGATGAAAAGTAGTTTTACAGCATCAAATTGAAGACCGCAATAGAAGCTTCATCAAAACTCTAATTAGATAATTGGACATTATTTTTCTGGATAAGATGATGAAAAGTTGTTTGACAATATCAAGTTGAAGGCCGCAATAGAAGTCTCATTAAAACAAACAATTGGACAGTTGATGAAACTGAAGGAACAACATGCACAAAGACGTTGGTCCATCCAACAACTTCCGGCAAGAAGCTAGGAACACTCTGCAAAATTATGGAAAACATCGAAAGAACATTATTCATGTGAATCTGTACAATCCTTATTTACATTACTTGGTTGAATATTTGATCATTGTTACAAGCTAGTTGGCTTGAGCCACAACTCAATTTTTTTACATTTTTATCAATAAAGTCTACCCATTTTAGTTAAATATATATATATAAATAATTAATAATATGAATAAGTTTAATTCATATAAGTTTAACTTTATTCAATTAATAATCAAACACTTTTTTATGAGGTTATAAACATTAATTAATTATATCATCCTAGAAAAGTGTGACATTATATATATATATATATATATACCACCATATATTATTCATACTATAAAAGTACGTAACATGATTTTGAATTTTGAATTTTGGTATATATTAAGTTTGAATTTTGAATTTTGGTATATATTAAGTTTGAATTTTGGCATTTATAATATATTTTATATTTAAATAAGAAATTATTTTAAAGTACTTCACTTTATAAGAACTGTTTTTTGTTAGAATCTCTCTGACTTGTGGGAGTGGCCTTTGGTCTAAGAAACCATGACCTAGGGGTATCTAAGTCGTCAAAATCACCCAGGGATCGCACCTGGCCTGGGCCACACCAACCATCAACTAGTTGGATTTTGGGTGTCTCCTCCCACCTGCTCACCCCTAAGGGGAATTGAACCTAGATCACCCTCCTGACGAGACCCACACCTTAACTGAATGAGCTAGCAAGAATTGACACTTTATAAGTACTTTAAGAATGCTAAGTATATATAGAGAGAGAAAGTACTCATAAATTATTTTTGAATATATATAATATATGAGTACTTTGTCCATTATGAGTATGGTTAATTATGGGTTTTCATCCACCATTTAGAATTTGACAAGTAAGTATCTATAACTCAATCCATGTCACTTCAACCATAATGGATGATGTCATTCTCTAGAATGTGATTGGTTCTTTTAAAGTTGATTTTGATAATACACTTTTTTGTTTTGAGACTCATTTTAGACATCAAAATTCCCCTAATGAAGGCCCCGTTGTACTGTAGATTTCTCAACTTGAAAGCATGCAAACCCCTCCCAAACCTATGTTTTCTCACCAATGCAGATTCAGAATAAAGCCCAAGTTATTTTGTTTAAGCTTTAGCAAATGATTTTCCAATTCACAAATAAATTCTCCACATGGACACTTATCATCGACCTTGAATCTAAATACCCAAAGCTAAATTATGAATTGGTTTTCAAATGCAACTAGCTAGAACCCAATTCCTTCTTTGACAAAGATGGATGCATCATCAAGGTTCCAATGCACATAAGTTTTGGAGCATTTAAGCTTACAAGGAGGCTAGAAACAAGAAACAAAACCTCGGATATGTTTTAAAAACAGAGAAAGGTGAGAACTGTTACTTGTCGACCTGCACAATGCCTCAATTATAGAGCTAAACCGGAGGTCTTTAAGGGATATAATTGAATATAGAACTAAACCGGAGGTCTTTAAGGGAAAATTAAGGGATATAATTGAATTATAAACAAAGGATACCTTGTGGGATCTAGAAGCGTAGTTGAATTGGATGAAGGAATTCATCAAAGAATTTGACGTCAATTTCTACCCTATCAAAAGAAACATGTAAATGTAGCAATTATATAAAGAGAAACAATTCAAAAAAGCCAAATAATTGCTTTGTAAGGTTAGTAAAAGTTAGAGTTAAATAAATTATTTAAAACAATTAATGTTTTTAGAAGGATTTATTTTCATTTTTAAATCTAAATATTTTCAAAAAATCTAAAGATCTTGGAAGGTCATTTTCCAAAAAGAAGGGGTGGGCCTCCACCCCACATCATTTATTTCATTTATACAACATGGCAAAAGGTGACTGATGCTAAAATTAAATCAATAGGTTTAATGGAAAAAGATGTATGGGCTAAAGCAATGAACATTGTGCCAGGCAATATATATCGAAGAAGAGGTACTTGTGACCCAAAGGAGTGCCAAATAGATGTTTATGATATTATGTTTTTTTGTCCTTAGAATTTCACCCAATGTGGTTTACAATTTTGGTTATGTTTATGACTAATATAAGTTATAGGGCCGGAATGGTTAGTAGCAAATTAAAAATGTTTTATCTTAAGTTTTATGTTATGGACTATCAAGGGACTTTTGCTCCAAGTTTTTGTTCAACATGTGGCGAGGGCAATTGGACTATTTTTCTAAAGTTATGATTGCCATAAAGACAATCCAAACTTCATCATTTCAGAACATACCATAACATCAAATCAATGCACAAGAAAAGCCATGTTGAAGTTGCTAGTGAACTCTCACAATCTTTATGTGCCCTTTTGAACTAAGGTATGTTGATTGCATGTCTCCTTGTGAATGATCAACTTTCCAACTTTCTCACCATGGTAAATATCCCATAAAATTAAGGAGGATTTGTCATTGGAAATAGAAGATATACTCGAGAAACATATTTACTTAACACAAGAATGTTTGGGAAGCTCTCTTTTTTCAAGTGAACTTTCTCACCATGGTAAATATCCCATAAAATTAAGGAGGATTTGTCATTGGAAATAGAAGATATACCCAAGAAACATATTTACTCAACACAAGAATGTTTGGGAAACTCTCTTTTTTCAACACTTGAATGGACTTTGATGCCTCCATTTCTCCACACCAAGGAATCATCCTCATATCCACCTTGTATCCAATGGAAATAGAAACCTAACAAGATAAATCAATGGAAACACCACAATTTCGACCATAAAATCCACATTTCACTTCATTTTCTCTTATGTAATACCTAGAATCCATGGCATTTTATTTGAATTGGATTTGAACAACGACAATTGGCTTCAGGTGCAAGCTCAACAATGATCAACACATGTAAGGTTCAAGGTAGGAGACATGGTTGATTCCCTAAAGGGTCCCATGCAATCATAATTGATGTCCACCTTGCATTAAAATAGTACTCCAAAGTCAACATGGGAAATGTCATAGTTAAAAAACTATAGGAAAAAAAGAAGACAATTTATATTTTTTAAAACTAAAAACATGATATTATTACTCAAATGGGAAATGAAGAAAAGACAAAAGAGGAGGATCTCAATGGAGTTGGGAAAACTAAAGGGTTGTGGACACTTGGCCTTCTAGCTACCCCTTCAACTAATCCATTATCTTATTTATATTTTCCCCACAAAGGAAGACAGCTTCTTTGGCTGAGAGTGAAAGTAAATGTTGCCCAAGTCGCCATGTGCCAAAAGGAAGATGAACCAAAGAACCATAGAGCTAGAAGATACCATAACCTGTATATGTCGGAGCTAATGGATGTTGGTTTTTCCATTTGGGTTTCTAGGGTAGCTAATGTCTTCATGTATAATGATTTAACTTTGTGTGTTGTTATTTTCTTGTAGTGGTTTGCATGTGGTTTAATGAATCTTTTGTGTGATTGCAATGGTTGCAAATTAGTGGTAAAAGAGAGAGGAATTTTTAATGAAGATGTAGTTTTGTTGCATTTCTTGGTTTGTCTTGCCTAATAGAGATCACAACTCTTTTCCTATCACCGTTGGATGAATTTTTGAACTCAAGGATCAATAGCGGCCATCTCGAGGTGCACTTCCATAGGGTGTTGCTAAATTGGTTTTATTGAAAGCACATGAATGTTGAGTGAATTTCTTCCTTGAACTTGGGAATTTAACTTTGCGTTGGACTCTACCTCCTCATTGTTGGTCAGTATGGCTTGCTTCGACATACACATCACTAACTAATCGATTTGCAACCTCTATTGAGAATTTTGATTTATCCCTAGGTCGTACACCTCAATACTAAGTTGATTGATTCACCTCCTTGCTATGCATTTTTCCTTGCCATGGGCCATACACATCTCTTGATGATCAATTTTACTTACATGTGGATAGTCTTCTCTCCTTGTTCGGTGTTGTGCCCATACACATCTTAGTTGTGCGCCTTCACCTAATATCTGGACCATAATCATCATTGGACTTGCTCATGTGCATCATTAGCCTCAGAACATTGGCTTGGTTTTGTTATATTTAATGTAGCTAGTAAACAGTGAGCCATGCTACACTTTCTTTTGTTGAAGTTGCAGCGATATCGATGTTGTGCTTATTTAATTTCCTTCATACACATGTAAGTGGAATGTTTAGCTCGGTGTTTTGGGGAAAAGGAGTGTGAGAAATGTACATACATCCATGCATTTGGAACATCGATAATACTTTGTATGGTTTGCATCTTAATCATCTTAAATATGTAACTCCATGAGCTATGAAATCAAATATGCATGGTGTGGTGTTCTTTATCCCCGAAACTTAAAACAACACATGATATATAGAGGTTAAGATGCAAAAAACCAGAATTTATAGAACGAAACAAGAAATATTAGACAATAAAAAGATAAATATAGCAGGAAATAAGCTTTGTATTATGAGAAGAATTTCGAAAAGCAATGTTCACGAGACCTCTTGAGGCAGGGCAGCCTTTCACTTGAACAAAGCTCCGTTACAATAATTATCAACCAAAAACATTCATAGTCTTGTATCTCTTTAAATAGGCTTCCCATATCCAAAACCCTAACTACTTGACATGGTCAAATAATTAATGAGTACCAAGTTCCTAGTGGGTCTTAATTAATAGAGAGATCGTTTTTACATTGATTGTTGACTACTAGCTACTCAACGTTATTCACAAGACATGGTCATATACAATGCATGACTAACTACTAAAATAAGAAGGGTTAGGGTTGGACCCTAACATTCCCTCCCCCTTTAAAAGTAGTGTTGTCCTCAATGTTGAAGGTGAAGAAATTGCTATAAAATTTCAGCTAGTTCCCAAGTAGCATGTTCTGGCATCATACATCTCCACTAGATCAAAACTTCTTTGATGGTGCTCCTATGCAGTTGTCGTTCCTTGGAAGCCAAGGTCACTGCTAGCCTGAGCCAATGGGACCTTTCTCATCCAGTTTTGGTAAGTTAATCTGCACTTTGCAATTATACCCCACCATTTTTTTGAGACAAGAGGCATGAAATATTGGGTGAATCTTAGAGTGATCTTGTAGGCCACCTTTCCAATGCATTGAAGAATTGTATAGGGTCCATAGAACTTCAAAATTAGCTTTTGGTGGAGATGAGACTTGAGGGATGTTTTCTTATATGGTTGGAATTGAAGAAACACCTGATCCCTTACTTCGAATGAACGCTTGGAGTGATGTTGATATGCCTTTGTTTAATTATGTTTTGGTCCATAACCAAGTTTCCTTTAAGGGTGAGGATACTATCTGATCTAGTAAGAAGTGCATTGTCCATGGCCTGAACTAGACTAGAGGTACTTGGCAAATAGGAAATCACTAATAAGGGATTTTGGCCATACACTACTTCATATGGTGTCATTTTGGAGGAACCATGATAAGTGGTATTGTACCACCAATCAGCGAGATGAATCCATTGGGCCCAATGATGTGGCTTGTTTGACGCAAAGCATCGTAAGTAGGTTTCCAAGCATTTATTTAAGTTTGGAGGTGATAAGTTGTATTGAGATTCAACTAGGTGCCCTGGAATTTAAATAGTTCCTTCCAAAAATTGCTAGTGAAGATAGGGTCACAATTAGATACAATAAATTCGACATGCCTTGGAGCTTAATAATTTGATTCATAAAGACTTATGCCACCAAGGAGGAGGTAAAAGATTGTGGTAAGGCACAAAAGTGAGCATATTTTTTCATGCGATCGACTACCACCATAATGATCGTTTTATTTCCCTCCTTGGGAATCCCCATGATGAAATCCATAGAGATGCTTGTCGATAAATGGTTGGGAATTAGAAGTGATTGCAAGGCACCCGGTGACTTCATTGTTTTGTCCTTATGTTGTTTGCAGGTTTCGCAGGTTGCAACAAAGTTGTGAATATTTTCTTTTATACCTTCCCAAAAGAATGAACGCTTAACTCATTCATAGGTTTTATGAAAACCCAAGTGGCTTGATGTGGGTGAGGATTATGTAGCTCCTCTAAGATTTTTGGTTTTAAGTTCAAATCCAAAGTGAAAAAAAATGCTATCCTTATATCTCAAAATATTTTGGTGCCATGTACACTTGGGAGGGTTCAGGTTTTCTTATATCCATTTGATGAAGTTCTGAACTATATCCTGGGCCAACCATTCCTAACATGCTTTGTCGATCCATCCTGAAACCAGTAAGGAGAAGGAAAACATGGAACCCTCCTCTTCAAATTGCATAGAAAAAGCATCTTCCACCACATTGTCACGACTCTTCTTATATATTATCTCATAATCATAACCCTTAGTGACCCATTTATGTTGCTATATACCTAAGGACAACCTTTATTCCAAGAAATACTTGAGACTGTGATGGTTTGTCTTTATTTGGAAACGTCGTTTGATTAAATATGGTCTCAATGTCTCAACAACATAAATTATAATCATCATTTCTTTTTCATGGGCAGGATTGCCAAATATCCGCTCACAAAGCTACTTACAGGTGAAGGTTAATGGGTGTCCACCTTGCAATAACATCGTTCCCAAGCCATGACCAAAAGAATCACATTCTAAAATAGAAGTGTTTTTAAAATATGGCATGGCTAACACAGGTGTAGTGCACATAGCATCCTTTAGGGCGGAGAAAACCTACTTCGTTGTCTCATTCCAGGAGAAAGCATTCTTTTTTAGCTGTGTTGTA
Organism: Larix kaempferi; assembly: GCA_027924585.1. Taxonomy (NCBI): domain Eukaryota; kingdom Viridiplantae; phylum Streptophyta; class Pinopsida; order Pinales; family Pinaceae; genus Larix; species Larix kaempferi. The sequence continues at coordinate 6,935,857 of BSBM01001153.1, forward strand.
AAATGAGTTGCAATATTTCCATGTTTTGCACAAACTTGCGGTAGTAACCTATAAGGTTGAGGAACCCTCTCAAAATTTTGAGCGTTTTGGGGCAGGGCTAGTTCTACATGGCTTCCACTTTCTTGGGGTCCACACATACACCATCCTCATTCACAATATGGCCCAAACATTCAACCTCAGTTTCCCCACAAGCACATTTAGAGCGTTTCACAAACAACCAGTGATGTTGTACTAATTGCAAAGTACGAGCAACATGTTGGAGGTGGCTTTCCCAAGTAGAGTTGTAGACGAAGATATCATCGAAGAATATTATGACAAAATGGTGGATGAAAGGGTGGAAGATCTTATTCATGAGGCTTTGAAAAGTGAACGGGGCATTGCAGAGGTTGAAGGGTGTGACTAAGAACCCGTAATGACCCTCATGAGTACATATGGTTGTCTTGCCTATGTATGTTTCTTTCATCCAGATTTGATGCTAGTCCAAGAGAAGTTCAAGTTTGGTGAAGAATTTCTTATCCATGATAAGGATAAGAAATTTATCTTTGATGATTGATTTGTTGAGAGCTCGAAAATCAAGACACATGCACTGATCTCCTTCCTTTTTTAGGACCATAATTGCCAGAGAGGAATAAGGGCCTTTGTTGGGACAAATGATGTCAGCCTCCAATAATTCTTGAATTATTTTGTCAATTTTATTCTTTTGTGCAAAATGGTGACAATAAGGGAGAACATTGGGAGGTTTGTTGTTGGGGATTAAGGGAATACCATGGTCATGTTCCCCATGGGAGGGGGGTAAACCCTTTGGTGACTCAAAAACCTTTTGATACTAGGAGAGAACATGTTGTAAGTCAGGGTGGAGATCTGATGTAGGCACTTCCATGACCTAGATGGAATTGAACTGAGCAATGATAATTGAGTGGTCTTTCTTCAATAATTTCTTCATACGGTGTGATGAGATAATTTCACCAACATAGATCCATCTTAAACCTGTATCTATCAAGAACTGAGAGGGATACAATTTCTTGAGGTGTAATTTTTTTTTAATCTTAAATTTTTTACACGTCCAAAAAAATTTATACATCAAGAAATTTTATCCCTCTCGGTACTTGATAGATTCGGGATTAAGATGGATCTATGCTGGTGTTTTTTTTTATGAGCCAACACATTTTTTTAATAACTTTTTATTTGCTTTTAAATTATTATTTTATGAATTGACATGATTTTTTTAATTACTTTTTATTTGGTTTTAATTTTTTTATTTTATGAGTAGACATGAATTTTACTTTTAGTTTTAGGTAACATAACATTACATTAGGTGACAACATCTCCCCCATACTGGGTTGTAGAGCACCTCGCTACTCTTAGTGCAATGAGAACTTGAGGTGAATTCGTTAAGGTGATGTGTATTCCCATCTTGAGTAAAGTTGAGAGAGTGCCTTAAAATCCATGGTAGCAAGGCCCAAAGTCCTAAGCCATTCAACCCCCACAACTATATTGCAACCACCCATGTCAATAAAAAACATGTGGGTTTTGAGATGGTAGTCACCAATTTGGAGCTTCACATTTTCATAACAGCCCCCACATTTCATCATACCTCCAATTGCCTATCATAATTTGGAAGTTAGTTATGGGTTTCTTCAGCCACAAGTTGATGAATGGAATTATGGGTGCTACTACTATCAACTAATACAATGACTTTCTAGTGTGTGATGTAGCCATTCAATTTCAATTTTTGAGGTGTGGAGAAACCAGATAAACCGTGGAGTGAGGTTTGGTCTTGCTCCTCTAGTACTGGTATATGAGGAGCATCTTCAAAGGGGGCACAGTATCCTCCACATCAAGTTCTGGTGGGGCCTCCATAGTGGTGTCATCGAGGTGATCATGTGGGGATGCCTCGACTTGAAATATTTTTTGTTCTTTGCATTTATGCTCTTGGAAATATCTTTCATCATAGTTGTAGCAAAGGTTGAGGCACTAATGTTCAACCATGGCATTCCGGGCCAACGTGAGGATTCGCAGTGGCAGTTTGGTGGAGGTATTGGGACTAGGAGCTATGGGAAACATTGTGCAAGTGGGAAACAGAGGGTGCTTGAGTTGGGTATTGATCACCACTTTCGCTTCTCTAGCTCTATCACGAGATTCCAACCACGTGGATGGTCGTTGCATAAGGACATGTGCACGAATTGCCTTCTTGAGGCCACTGATGAAACATTCTTAGAAAAAATAATTAGAGACCTTCTATGCAGATTTTCAACTACTAAAATGTTGTAATATAGTCAAGCACAATACCAGTTCAGTGCAATTTGGTCAACTGGCCCAAGTAGTGAGTCTCTCGATCAAAATGCTCATTAAATAGCTTCACAAAACGGCTTCAAGGGACATAACAACGATAAGATTTATGGTACCATTGCGATATTTCAAAATCTATAAGACCCCAATTTTTAACTTTTGAAGATTACATCTTTAATGCCTTGAAGAGCAAAATAATGTTCCATTTGGGTCACCCAACTAGAGGGGTCAAATCCATCAAATTTGCACACGTTAATCTTTGAGAAGCAATGCCATGAATTTTTATCCTCAAAAGGGTGATGTTGAGTTTCTGGGAAGAGAATGTGAGAGCCATTATCTTCTGTGACCAGAATGGTGGAGCAAATATGACATGTTGGGCAATAGAAAACATCATATGGTCATGGTTTTTCAGGTTGTGTCATGATGGAAAACTTATGATCCATTGAGTGTTGGAAGGACCTGACTAATGAGGTCAATGCTTGAAGTCCTTGGGCAGATTTTGTTGGGGCGGATTCTAGTTGGCATTCTCCATGTGGGCTTAGTTGCGAGTGTGTACCATAGAAGTTGAAAAGTATGAACACCGAAGGAACAATGTTGGGTCCACCCAAAAAGGGTTGGTAGATGAATATAGAAAAATGATCAACGTGATGCAAGGATTCTTTTAAGGTGGGTCATAAATAAGGGTTTTCGAGAACAATAAACAAACATTAGAAATATATATCAAACCGATCAACACATTGCAAAGATTCTTTTGAGGTAGGTCACAAATAAGGGTTTATGTGACCCCCCAAACTCTAGTAGGGGTATTTATCCCCGTTGAATATCACTATGCTAACATAATTCTTAAATTCCGGCTAAATGCAAAGATGTAGGAATTTCACTTGGCTTCCAACAGAATCTGGTTGTTGCTGACAAAATGAAGAATTTTCACTCGCAGGTTGCAGAGATAAGGGTTTCCAAGGTCCTAAAGACAAGGGATTGTAAAGTGTTATAACGATCTCATATATGTAAGGGATCCAACAATAGTACTCGGTCCAATCTCTCAGGGTGCTAACTAAGGAGGCTCAATCGTGCCCTTAGTCATACTACCCAAGTACGCAAGAGTATCTTTCTGAGTGTTGTGCTTGATGCCACTATAGCAACATTGCAACTGATTGGATGATCTACATCTAGTTTTAGGTGACCTAGGGGACTTCTAATATACTTAAGGGTACATGGAAGTGAGATTTTGTGTGTAGGTGTTGTTTGATGCAGCATTACTGCAAAGGGTACCAATAGGAGTTACAACAATGTCCGGCAATTGTACCAACTGAGCGTACAATGTGACTAAGTACCAATTGTATTTGTTGTGTGTACTGTTTCCCAACCGCAGTTTTATTTGTTGAACATCAAATCTCTGTAGTTATTTAAAAACATTGAAACACATTACTCGACATATATATATATATATTGAAGGTGTGTTGGCTCAGGAAGGTGACTCTAATACCACTTGTAGTGTTCTTGAAACTTAAAACAACATGAGATATACAAAGATTAAGATGCAATAAACCAAAATTTATAGGGCAAAACAATAAACATTAGACAATAGAAAGATAAATATGGTAGGAAATAAGCTTTATCTTATGAGAAGAATTTCAAGAAGCAATGTTCATAGGCCTCTTAAGGTACGAAGACTTTTCACTTGAGAAAATCTCCATTACAATAACTCTCGACCAAAAACATCCATAGCCTTGTAGCTATTTAAATAGGCTTCCCATATCCAAAACCTTAACCACTTGACATCGTCAAATAATTAATAAATACCAACTTCCTAGTGGGTGTTAATTAATATAGAGACCATATTTACATTGGTTGTTGACTACTACCTACGCAACCTTATTCTCAAGAGATGGTTGTTATACAATGCATGACTAATTACTAAAGTAAGGAGGGTTAGGGTAGGACCTTAACACGTGGCTTCATTGTGATTAAGAAAATTTGAATTGTAGTGATGGCAGTATTGTGGTAGCAAATGAGCATTTCATTGAAGGTAAATGAGGACAATGGATGGTCCCTTGAGTTAGAGCTTGGGTTTAAACCTTGCATTACTGCTATATCGAGTCCAAGATGTTGAGAGCATACTATTGCTATTTTCCTTGCAATACTATCAATATTTGTTGGGATTGAAGGAGCCAAGATAGTGATTCATCAAGAATCTATATTCACTAAAACAGACAAGCTATGAGCCTATCCTTTACAAATCATATGGTATTAGAGCTCAAGTTTGAGTAGACTCAATGAGACATGTATGGTAAACACTCATAGTGACGATAGAAAAAGTAGACAAGAATCGTTTTCATGCCTTCAAAGGAGCAAAAAAACAACAATGACAAGGGGTCATCATGAAGAAGATGGAAAAGAATATCCCAAGGTCATATTGGATCAACTAGAGTGGAACATAGCCACACTTACATCATTGGTAACACAACTATTGGCAGCCAAGATTATAGAACCAACCATAGAACACAAGGCTGGTCTAGAGGATCCAATGAAAGAAGAGGAAGAACCATATTGAAAGAGAAAAACTAGATAGTAGCAAATTTGCAGAGGTATGTGTATTAGCCAAAAATACAAAAGCAAGTGGCAGATTTGTTAGAGGTTGTGTTCTTTGCAACACAAGCAAGCCAAGCAACCAAAAGTTTGGGATGTATATGCCACTGCCAATACCAAGCAGGCCTTGGGAGAGCATCTCCATGGACTTCGTTGGAGGCTTGCCCATGTCTTGTAGAGGTCGTGACTACTTGTTTGTTGTGGTAGACCACTTCAACACGATGTGTGTGTTCATTCCATGCAAGAAGACGATCTTTGGACAAGAGGTCGTTGAGTTATTCTTCAGTCATGTCTGGGTACATTTTAGATTTCACGACTCTGTCATATCTAACCGAGATAACAGGTTCTTGGGCATGTTCTAGATAACACTTTTAGAGAGAATGGACCAAGTTGACCTACTCCAAGGCATTTCATCCCTAGACCCACTAACAAACAAAGGTTGTCAATCAAACGTTGGAACAATTGTTGAGAGGGTATAATAGCAAGTATTTGAAGACATGGGATGAAGAGTTGGTACATTCAACACACTCGTACAATCGAGCACTTCATTCCTCCACCAAGAAAATCTCCTTTTGAGAGTTGTTTCAACTATTTACATCCTTCACCATTTGAGAGTGCATATGGACAATGAAAGGGCAAGCCAGAGCTACAAAGAGAAGAGAAGAAGGAAAGCATATTTGTGAACAAGATGAGACAAATATATCTAAATGTAAAGGAGCAACTTGAGAGAAGCCAACTATAGTATAAGGCCAAACATGACTAGCACCGAGAAGATCATAAGTTTTGTTTTGGAGATATGGTGTGGTTTCACCTATTGAAGGATCGACTACAAGGAGAAGCAAAGAAGTTCAAGCCCCTCATATACAGATCATTTGACATTGTTGAATAAGTGAATGAGAATGACTTCAAATTAAGACTCCCTATGTATATGCAGATTAGTTCAATAGTGAATGTGGAATACTTGGCACTGTTCAAGCCCTCCAATATAGATGGAGAAGAGGAACATCAATTTCTCCCCACGATTGAAGATTTTGCATCGCACACACTTGAAGAATTGAAGGAAGATATTTTTCTGCGGCGTAAAGAACGAGTAACTCGCAAAGGACAACAAGAGATTTGGTAGATTGGTCTCAAGGGACAAACTCCAAGGAAGGAAAAATGGTGTGAGATGAACCAAATTGAAAGCAAGTTCCATCACCTATCCTTGGAAGCTTTGGGGGAACAAAATCCTCCCAATTGGAAAGTGTGATTCGAATTGGACTCGCAACAACAATTGGCTTCAAGCATATGCTCAATGATGATTGACATAGGTGAAGTTCAAGGCTACAAACAAAGTACAAGACAAATTTAATGGCATGAAGAGCCCCATGCCATTGCAACCAATGTCCACCCATGCATTAATATACTCATGCATGTCAATGTTATAGTTAAGAATCTAATGAAGATTAAAAAAAGACGATTATGTTTTTAAAAAATAAAAACAAAGAGATTATTACCCAAATGAGAACTAAAAAGGAGCCAAAAGAAGAGGAGATCAATAGAATTGGAAAAGTTAAAGGGTTGGGGATACTCGGTCTTCTAGCTACAAACCACTAAACCATTCTCCTATTTACCCTTTCCCCACAAAGGAAGAGGGGTTCTTTGGCTAAGAATGAAAGTAAAAGCTTCCCAAGTTCCCATATGTAGAAGGAAGATGAACCAAAGAGACAAAGGGTATTACAACCTGCATATTGTTGAAAAATAAACAACTCTTTTCCTCTCACCGTTGGATGAATTTCTGAGATCAAAGATCATTCATGGCCATCTCGAAGTTGTTGCACTTCCATAGAAAGTTGCTAAATTAATTTCACTGAGAGCCCGTGAATGTTGGATGAATTTCTTCCTTGAAGTTGGGCGTTTAGCTTTGCCTTAGACCATACCTCCTCATTCTTGGGCATTCAAGCTTGCTTATGGGCCATACAAATCACCAACTTATCGATTTACATCTTTTGCTAAGCATTTTCATTTATACATGGATCGTACACCTCAATAGTTGATCGATTCACCTCCTTGTTAGGCATTTGGTGTTGCCCTAGGTCGTACGCATCTGTTGACAGTCAATTTTCCTTACCAGTGGATCATTCTCTCTCCTCACTGGGCATTGTGCCTATTGGGAGGACCTTATGCATCTCAACTAGGCAGATTTGCTTGATATATGGCCCATAATCATCGTTGGACTGAACCATACACATCATTAACCTCGGAATGTTGGCTTGGTTTTGTTACACATTATTAACCTCAAAATATCGAGTTCCTTCTGTTATATTTAATAAAACTAGTAAAGAGTGAGTTGCACTATTGTTTCTTTTGTTGGAGTTGCAACAATATCCATCTTGTGCTTATTTAATTTCCTTCATACACATGTGAGTGGAATGTTTAGCCTAGCATTGTAGGGAAAAGGAGTGTGAGAAATGTACATACATCCATGAATTTTGAACAATGATAATACTGTCTATGGCTTGCATCTTAATATTTTAACATGTGTGATACCATGGGCTATGAATTCAAATAAGTGTGGCTTCGCCGTGATTAAGAGAATGGGAACTGTAGCGATGGTAATATTGTGGTAATGAATGAGCATTTCATTGAGTAAAATAAGGACAATGGGTGATCCCTTTAGTGAGAGCTTGAGTCTAAGTCTAAACCTTGCATCATTGCTATAATGAGTCCAAGCTGTTGAGAGCTTACTACTGTTGTTTGCCACGCAATACTATTAATGTTTGTAGGAATTGAAGGAGCCAAAACAGTCCCTCCTCAAGGATCCATGTTGGTGAAATGGACAAGCTATGACCTTACCGCTTACTGATCAGTGGTAACTCCGAAATTTGTTTTTCCAAGAACTCTGAACTGCTCAAACATCATAGCCTTTGACATATGGTTTGTTTCCCTACTACCAAAATCCCCCACATAGCAATTCAAAAACACTCTGATTCCTTTTTAAGCATGAGATCCTCAACCTATTTAAATGACTCCATAATTTTTTCTTCTCAAACCCCCCAACAAACGAGGTTGTTTCACCACTAAATGTGATAACACTGGATCCTTGTTGATGCCTCGGTTGTGCAGGTTAGATGCAAAGGTGTTGGAATGTTCCAAGACACTCAACAGAGGAAGAAAACCCAAGTTGAAAGGCTTCGAAAGACCCTGCGCAAGGGCAGTTCTATCCCCAACCTGTTTGGTATGGTAATCCCCCACGGATATTAGGCCTCCGCTGGCACTCTAAAAGTAGATGAGTTGACCTATAAGATTAGTTTTCCAGTCAAGGAAAACCAAGGTGTGGATATAGTAAAACAAAGCTAACCTAACCTATTTTAGAAAAGGGAAACTAGTCTAAGTCAGTCCTATTCTAAAATGAAAGTTTGATCTCATGCAGATTAACCCTGAGGTGTGATGAATAAGTAAATTACAACATTTCACAGAAATGCTTTTAATTGTTTCACTTATTAACTTAAATCACAATCCATTAATGAAAATTAAAAGACAATAATTCAAGTACTTAAGCCTGTTCAAGACAAATATGTAACCACTTTGCTAATTGAAAAATTAACAATGATTATTATGCTATGAATCACTTGCAGAAATCAATAAAGAAAGTATTTAAATTGAATAAACTCAATAAAACACTTTTAAGCATAAATCAATCATACAGGGAAACCAATATAATAGATCCATACACTTAAACATATGCAAAAGACATCATGCACTGTAGATGACAATCTGAAGTACACAATCAGTAATTCTCAAATAAACTTGAAGAATAACAAGAGATAGAACAAAAGATGACTTTATTGTATTAAAAGAGGTCTTGTACAGAAATTACAAAAGGCTCTACTAAACAGAGTATCTCCAGTCCAGTCTCCGGCTGATTTGCAACTCCAAAATTACCAACCCCTAACCACGAGAGGTATCCTTCTTTAAATAATTACAACAGAGTGCCAAAATAGAGATCCCTAGAAAACAGAGATTACAAAATCGGATCCAACTATTGATCCAAGAAATCTTGCCATTTCTCATAAATGTCTAACAATTCATCTAGGTTTGGGAAATTGACAGATTCTAAGGCTAACTGAACATTGCACACGTTATTCTCCATGTCATGTTTCGCCAGCTTGTGCCAAGTGCGAAGATACATGTGAATCTTGCCCTCCATGATGACCGGTTCTCTAACCATTCGTACTTCAGCACTGGTTTTTTTTTCAGGATTTATTGCTAATCAAAGAGATCCTCATGACACAACAAGAATTCGACCCCGACTTGCTGATTATTGGCAACAGGTGGTTTGGCTTGTAGCGAGTCTTCCGTGGGAACTTCTGGGTCAGGAACTACATTTTCAAAAACAGAAAAATCCAGTAAAGGATCCACTTCAGGAGAAATCGGCAAAACATTAGGCTCTTGGTTGATTATAAAATCTCATATAACATCGTCATCACGGTCAGTCAGCTCCTTGGGAACTTTCTTTCCTTTGCCATCAAGAAAATGCATGCAGACATACAGAGCTTCAGAATCTTCTTCCCCACTATCACTGCTTAAGTCAGGAATACCTGCATCAAAAGGTGGTGACAAAGGTTCTTGATATAGCAAGGAATAGAGCTCTTCATCTTCAAAACTGGGATTGAAGGATTCATTACCTGTCTGCATGTTAATCATATCAGATACGTTCAGGAGGAAACTTAGCAAAATTATCATGTAAAACTTTTCCTCTTGAAGGACACAAAGGATGAGCTAGAGGTTTCATGCTCGTTGCTAATCTAAGGCCGACTGATAAGATGATAATAATTGGGCAGGACAAATCGCAATGATTAAAATTATACGACCGATCTCCTGTAATTATCTCAACTGTAATGAAATGAGCCAAGATGTGCGATAGTTGGATCTAAGCTTGTGCGAAAATACAAATTCAATTACTACTCGCATGGCTTAAATTTGCTTTACGAGCTCATTATTACAAGCAATTTCACATCAGCAATTATGACTTCAAATTTATGACAAAAATGGAAATTATAGCTTGAAAAACAGACTACGAAGTGACTGAAAAATAATCTTGATTACGCAGACCGACAATTCTTGCATACCTGTCAAACCGAAATCAGATGACCAGATTTAACGAAAACAAATTGAAGGGTCTTGCAGACTAAAATAAGCATAATGGCATAAAAAATCTCAAGGAGTAGAAACGAATAACGAAGAGGTGCCAAGACGAAACGAGACTGTCAAACACCAAGCGTAACAAAGGTAGTAATCCAGCCAGAGGTAACGGAATATCAGTTTAAAAACGTTCTCTGGTAAGGATTCAGCGGTAAAATCTTCAGTGTGACGAGATAATTCTTCAAATGTAAAAATGTAAAACTAAAATAGAAAAAACCCTATTAAAAAACAGATTAAAAGACACCCGTGCGATCAAAATAAACGGACGGCCAAGATCAACCGAAACGGGATGCGGGATTTAGTTTATTTATGAAGTTTATTCAAGGATCCCGCAAGCCGAAACCCGGCAGTGCAGATTGTGGGTTGCGGGACTGATCAAATCGCAAAATGGAAAACCCATTCCCGAAAGCCGCATTCCGAAATTGCGGGTTGCGGGTTTCGCGCAAAAATCTTATTCACAAAAATTATTAAAGGATCCCGAAAGCCGTAACCCGAAAAATTGCGGGTTGCAGGGTCGCGCAAACGGCAAGGTGGAAAAAGAGTTTCCAAAAGCCAAAAGCCGCAACCGTCGGGTTGCGGGTTTCGGGTTTACCAAAATCCAAAACTTAAAAACAAGATCCCGTAACCCGCAATTTTCAGGTTTCGGGTTTCGAGACTTCTAACTGTCGGGTTTCGGGTTGATAAAAACCAAAGGTAAAATACTCAAAATTTGAGGAAAATTACAAACCAAACAAGTAAAAATCATCCGGAAAGAAAAAAAACACGCAGGACAAAAGTATGGGTAAGAGATCTAAGCATATCAAAACCAAAGACTCATATTTACACTGAAAACTCACCCAAATACCTTTGTATTTATTGAAAAAAACAAAAATAGGGCTCCCGTGCTTGAGCTAAGGATGGGATCTGTTGTGGCCACAACAATCCTCAACACTTAACCATCGCAAAAGTGAAACTGCGGATTTAAGCTTTTCTTCTCTAAAATTAAATATACATGCATTACCAATAACTTGTTTGGAGATATCTTGGGAAATCATTGATGGGTTAACTCATCAATGGATGGAACGTGGTTGGGAAGATCTGCTGGAGGAATTAGAAGAGGTAGTTAACCCATAGAGTTGGGAAGTTGGATGAGGTTGTTACAGAGAAAAAACTGTACAAGTTGAGGTTGATGGAGGCCATCAATGACCTAGCTTAGGAAGCAAAGAGAAACAACTAAGCAACCTTGGAATCCCTCAAGGCAAGGGAGCATGTTATCACTGAGAGTTTGAACATTCTTCTTAGTGAATTCTATGCAAGGCCAATATATATCAAAGAAGTGGTACCTATGGCATGAGGTAATGAGCCAAATAATACCAGATAAGAATTGCAAGCCAACTCTCTTGCCCAATTTATGTTTTTGCTTGTCCTTGGAATCTCGGTCAATTTGGTTTACAATCTTTGCAGTTCTATTTTCAGCCAACATAACAAATAGCTCTAGCACAGCTAGTAGCAATTAGGGGATTTATGTTCCTATTTTTGGTTTAGTATGCTGTAAGGGTGTTTGGCATGTTTGCTGAAAGTTATAATGGCCTGAAAGACAAGCCAAACTTCAATCGACTATCATAACAGAAAGACTATGATTTGGAAGGAGTTTTTTGTGTATCATGCAATTTTCCTACTGTAATCTGAAAATCTCTTTCATTTTCAAACAAGAAAAATGTTGTGAATAAAGGTCAGTGTATTTATCGAGCAAATGGAAAATGACAATATCATGTTACATAAATAAACCCTTAAAGAGGCAATCGACATCCCATTCTAACTATGTTTGACAACATGAACACCCCAATATCATGTTACATAAATAAACCCTTAAAGAGGCAATCGACAGCCCATTCTAACTATGTTTGACAACATGAACCCCCCCAAACAAAAGATTGCTCAACCGATTTTTGAAATTCATTGAAAAAAGAAAGTCTCTACTATATACAAAAATAGTAATGTGTGAATATCCATGCCTACACACATGCGTATACATCCATTCATCCAAGAAAAGTCGGGCACAAAGGGCCTGCACAACATAATCCTTTACAAGTATGCAAGGCACTAAGATCAACCTAACGATACATATAGTTTTGAAAATATTACGTCATTTGAACTACGTGGCAAATGAAGAAATAAAAAATTTGTCTATCTACTCATATAGTATAGAATCTAGATTTTAAAAATGTGTACAAGGATAACAAGAAACTACCATTAAGTACTAGTGTGGATCAAGAACCCGGTTTTCTAGACAAAATGCATATATAGATAGACCCGGGTAATTGACCCATAACATCAAACAAATGAAGCAGACATAGTAGACTACACTCGTTACAGTTGGACTGCTTACTTAACACCGTGATTCAAATCCCTAATTAGTTTAAGAACAAAAAATTGGAATCTTCTATAGTGACATGAATGAACCAACCTAGATCCAAATCCTAGGCTCTATCAAGCATCGAGAGAGATCAAATCTCCCGAGGTGCAAACCTCTTCTTAGGTATTGCACAAAAGGAGCATTTTCGAGGAGATTTTTTATAACATTGTTAATATAACACTCTAAAGTTGTATATTTAGTAGCATTTAAAATGTAAACTTTACTTAAAAACCAAGAATTAACATTTTAACCATTCAAATTCAACAACTCTTAAATTGTTATAATTTTTTATTTCCAACACTATTTATATTTACAATGAAAGTTAATTATTTTATTATTTAAACTACATGAAATTATATTTAAAATTAAATTAACATTTAGTTTAAATTTAAATATATATTAATATTTACATATAAGTACCCCAGATGCAGGTGACCACGTACCTTCCACCTCGTCCACCGCGCACATGGATCAGACATACAACCAACCTACCTCACGTGGCGACGTCTTCGGCATGCATGAACTCGGCCATGGGATGACGCCAGCTTCACACCTGTCAGCTGGCAACCTGGGCGACGACATTTATTTAAGGGGGGAGGACGAGGGTGATAATCACACTCTCCTTTGTGCGCGTCTGGAATGACGCTCTCTCTTGACCAGTGTGATATGCATTCAATTCTACCACCCTTTCCAACGATGACAATCTATATCATTTATTGCCTCCACAGGAGGAATTTGGCTTGGCTCGGCTCTTTAAAGGCTTTAGTCGACATGTTTTCTAATCCTACTGCTGCGCTCTGGTTATTCTCTGTGGCTCCCTATGCTGAGTTTAGGATATTCTCTGTGGTCTCCCCTGTTGCTCTCACTGCCATGACGCCACGCAACAGAGGTATATCTCGACGCGACAGTGGTAGAACCAGCTCTAGTCGCAGGTCTAGGGTTGCCATGGACTGGATAGTCGTGGACGGTTACGCTCCGCGCATCTCTGCGCGGACTCGCGGCCTAATTGATGGATGGGAAACTCGTAGGGTGGCGGCCCTGCTCGCCTTTGGCAGCAATGGTGGTGCTGTAAATCACTATTGGCTATTAAAAAACATGATGAGTACCCTTATTGAAGAGATGGAGGCAAGCTGGCAAGCTAACACCAGCATTGTGAGGAACATCAACGCCAGCCTGAAAGAGGCCACAGACCACTCAAATACCTTGGATGCCAATATGACCTGAGACATTTTCTCCCTACGTGGCAATTCTGAACCGGTCGTGCAAGAAAACAATGACGCTGCACCTCCTGAAGCTCCAAAAACTGGGTCTGCACAGAAAAAGTCCAAGGTAAGAAAGGACAAGGGCTCGGCTCCTGCAACTCTCGCAAGCGACGCTGCTCAGAACAGTACAGGTACTCCAGGTTCTCCCTCTCCCGCTCTCTCCCCTCCGGGGACTTTTGAAGATTTCTATGCTGCATGTCCTATCCTCGAGGAGAAACCAGCAAATCGCTAAATGGGCTACCATAGCTCCGGGTCATCTCTGTGATTATCAGCTTTTTTGTTTTAATTTTCTGTACGGTTTATTTTACAGCAACACCAGACAGTATGAAACTTCATTTTTGAAGCAAGTCCCAGTCTGTTTATGGGCAGACCATCCCCAGGAGGTCTTTATTTTGTATTATGTTAGTCAGTTCAGCATTTTTGAGCGATTGGGATGGTGGCTTCACCACTTGAGGCGTCCCCAATCTGCTACAAAAATTTCGGCTCTTGATGTATCTTTTGGTTCTATTAATTAAATTCCTCTCTGCAATTTACAAAAAAAAATATATTTACATATAAGTATATAAGTTCTTTACTATGTATATAAGTTCTCTCGACGTTTCAAATCCGACATAATATTTTTTATTTGTTTATTACTTTGTGTTAAAGACAAACGGTATGTATGGCCGACAATATCAACAAACACTCGACTTACAAGATCTCCCTCATACAAATGTTATTTATGGCCGACAATATCGACAAACACTCGACTAACAAGATCTCCCTCATCCTGGGCTGTAGAGCGCCTCTTGGCGCAATAACTAGGTTTACTTTTTACAATATGAGGCCTTTGCTGATAACACAATTATACAATCAAGGGAAGCTCAAGCCATGTCAACTAAAAGTGAGGAATCTGTGTTCCACCTTTTCATAAATTGCCCTTTCATCAAACAGATCTGCAAGGCTTGGTCTTTGAAGCTAGGCATTGATTGTAGCTGGCAAGGCCCTTCTGCAGAGGAGGCTTGGAAAAACTGGTCCTCTAATTCTACCTATAGGTGCATAAAGGCCTTGCCCTTGATCATAAACTGGGGAATTTGGCTTGCCAGGAACAATGCTATTTTCCAGGACAAATCCTCAACCCCGTAGGTAATTGCTGCTCATGGTCTCAGTATCTTATCCCACTTCCCTTAGGAAAAAGGGACTGTTGAGATTCAGGTTATTCAGGATGAACAGAGACAAGTGTACACCAGGTTATTCAGGATGAACAGAGACAAGTGTAGACCATAGGCTTTCTTCGATGGGGGCTCTCGAGGCAAGGATCCTCTCTGTGGGGGAGGAGCAATTCTTTATACGCATGAAAACCATTTCTTCAAACTAAAGATGGGTTTGGGCTGGGGAACAAATAATTTCGCAGAACTTGTGACTTTAAAACTTCTGCTCCTTTTTGCAAAGGAAAAAGATTGCAATTCCATTCAGATTTTTTGGGACACAATGATCATTATAAATTGGGTTTCGGGATCCCAGATCTGTCACAATCTTCTTTTACTTGCTTTATATGAAGAGGTGTCTCGCATCTTGACATCTTTTGAAAATCTTTCGTGCCCACATGTTTACAGGGAATGCAACACAGAGGCCGATGTGCTTTCCAAGGAAGGCATTTAGTTGGTTCATGGTCAATGGATAATTTCAGAACACAGGAATGGTGAAATTTTTTAATATTATCACAGTCCCTTTATTGAAGATCTTAACAATCCAGCAGCTTCCTTGCTTCATGACTAGTTTCTTCAGAAAGGATTTTTTGTATATTTATAATTTAGAGCCTTATGAAGGTCTCAAGACAGTATCGATCTCCGTTTTATTTGCTATGAGATCATGATATGAAGTGGTAATGTATAAGCTGAATATATTGAGGGACATGGTTTTTATGTTGGGCCTGTGCTATTTTTGAGAAACAAACCAAGTTTTCTTCTGGTTTCACTACAGATATATACATGTATATTTCTGAACATGTATATGCAGAATGTAATTTTGTTTTTTCTACAGAAGTAATAAAATTACATTTTTTCTGAGGAAACAAAAGCCATGTCAACTAAAAGAGCAAGTTATAAATGCAAGAGTTCACAACAGAAAACAGAGGGTCCTGTATTAATAACAAATCAAGGTCTGCAATGTGTCTTTCCCATGTCCAATTGTGCGTTGTACCTTGAATTGAAAAGACTGAAGCAATATTATTGAATCCGCTTCTTAAAAAAAAGATGGGATGGAACTGTTATAAACTCCTTTAAAAAGGATTTTATAGCAAAAGAAAAGAACTTTAAAAAGACAATAGTGTACAGGAAAAGTCATATTGTGGCTGAGGATGAACATTGACAACCAGTGCAAATTTTGTTGACTCAACCAATGGAATCCCGACAGATTTTACCAGAAAATCCACATTATGCTTCACATTTTCCTCCAAACCCCCGAGAATCAAGGGACACCGTTTCAATAATCCCAAAAATTGTTTTACTGAGAAGCCTAAACATGCTCAAACAATGCAATCTCCATTCCAAATTTTATTTCCCTACTCCCAAAATAGTACGCAAAGTAGAGAAAAACATTTGTTATCCCTTCTTGCACCCGAAATTCTTGACCTGTTTAAATGACTCCAAAACCTTTTCCTCTAAAACCGTGAGCAAACCAGGCTCCCTCATCACTAACTCTGATACTTCTTGACCCTTGGCACCCAATCTTTGAGAAAGTGAGATGGCAGATTTAAGCTTATCGTCTCCGGAATTAAATATCCAAGCATTCCTAAATCTAGTTTGGTGATATCCTCTTCCATCATGAAAGTCCTGAACAAGTTTAGCTTAGACTGTATGTGTCTTTTGGCACTAAGAAACAAAAAGCGATGGTTGCAAATAACCACCCTTGAATCTGGGCAGGTGTAATCAAACCACGGCCTTTTAAGAACTCGAAAACTTCTTTCATATTCTGGCTCCATTTTGCACAGAGCAATTCCTTGCTATGCCTTAAGGATTTTGCAATTTCTTGAAGTGTTAAACCACAATCGTTGATAAGAAATTCTGTGACAACCCTGCTTCCTGGTGGAGTTGTGAATGGGGCTGGTATTTGGGTGGAAAAACTGGGGAATGTTAGATGGGATTTGACAGTAAAATGCAAATGCAAGAGCAGGCATTGATGTTGATAATGGGAATTTGTTAGTTATTACTCGTTTGCATAGCAGCAGCATCGCCGCCATCTGTGCAGAAGGAAAGAGGTGATAAGAGGCAATTACCTGGTAATAGATAGTCGCAGGGCAAGACAATCAGAGATGGCTGCAAAGCGAAGCGAAAATATTGGGTGGCTGAGGGAGTAGGGTTTTATTAATGTTTATGAACTTCTAGGGTAGCAAGAGCAAGGTAAGGTTGCCAGGCCCCTAAATGATGGAAGAGAATAGGGCTCATGGAGTTACAGGTGAACCAAAAAATAGACCCCACCTGGGACACATGGTTCAAAACAACAGAAGAGCTAAGGTGAGTAGTAGGAGGATATGGGGGGAAGATTATGAACCCTAATTACTGTAGTATTCTTGCAGCTAAATTGAAGAAGGAACTCCACAAAGCAGTAGTATAGCATGGGGTGGGAATGCTAGAGAGGGATCACTGGATGGAACGTGCTTAGGAAGACCTGCTGGAGGAATTAGAAGTGGCAGTTAAGTCATGGAGTTGGGCAATTGGATGAGGTTGCTACAGAGGAGACATTGGAAGTCCCGCCTTTGGAGTTGCAGCATGGGTCTTATATACCCCACGAGAAGGAATAAAACACCTGGGCTGGGGTTCGGTGACCAGTAGGTTCATCTCTGCATTAACCAAGGTTGGAGATACAGACACTTGCCAAAATGCATCTTTAAGAAGATACTTGCTTATATGATTTTCAGAAGCCCCTTCACTATTAGGCCTGAAGATTGAGACTGTTCTGATTGTTCTTCTAACAGAATCTGCTTAACCTGTTCCCATGTCTCAAGATTCTTCACCTTCTCCAGTTGTGAATGAATGTGATGTTCATATACTGTTGCTGCACCCTTCCGACTTCTGATTGATATAATTTGGTGAGGATCATATTGCCATTTCTCACCTTTCTGCAAATTGAACCCTTTCAAGGTGTCCTCAGTTATACTCAAAGTTGTCCTTGTACAAGTTGAGGTTGATGGAGGCCATCAATGACCTAGCTTAGGAAACAAAGAGAAACAATTAAGCAACCTTGGAATCCCTCAAGGCAAGGGAGCATGTTATCACTGAGAGTCTGAACATTCTTCTTAGTGAATACTATGCAAGGCCAATATATTGATATCAAAGAAGAGATACCTAGAAAACAAAGAGAAACAATTCAGCAACGTTGGAATCTCTCAAGGCAAGGAAGCATGTTATCGCTGAGAGTCTGAACATTCTTCTTAGTGGATACCATTTAAGGCCAATATATATCAAAGAAAAGATACCTAAGAAACAAATAGAAACAATTAAGCAACCTTGGAATCCCTCAAGGCGAGGGAGCATGTTATCACTGAGAGTCTGAACATTCTTCTAAGTGAATACTATGCAAGGCCAATATATATCAAAGAAAAGATACCTGTGGCACAAGGTAACGAGCCAAACAATACCAGATAAGAATTTCAAGCTGACTCTCTTGCCCAATTTTATGTTTTTGCTTTTGTCCTGAGAATCTCAGTCAGTTCGGTTTACAATCTTTGCAGTTCTATTTTCAACCAAGATAACAAATAAATCTAACACAGATAGTAGCAATTAGGGGATTTATGTTCCTATTTTTGGTTTAGTATGCTGTAAGGGAGTTTGTCCTGTTTGTTAATAGGCAGAAAGACGAGCCAAACTTCAGTCTACTATCAACACAGAAAAACTATGCTTTAAAAGGAGTTTCTGTGTATCATGCAATTTTCCTACTGTAATATGAAAATCTTTTTCATTTTCAAACAAGAAAAAATTTGTGAACAAAGGTCAGTATATTTATCGAGCAAAGAGAGTGACAATATCATATTTCATGTTACATCAGTAAACCCTTAAAGAGGCAATCAACAGCCCATTCTATGTATGTTTGACAACATGAACCCAAAAAAAAATTGCTAAACTGATTTTTGAAATTCATTGAAAATAGAAAACCTCTACCATATACTAAAAGTCTAAAACAGTAATGAGGGAGCATCCATGCCTACACACATGCATACATCCATTCATCCAAGAAAAGCTGGGCACAAAGGGCCTGCACAACATAAACCTTACAAGTACGCAAGGCACTAAGATCAGCCTAAGGATACATAAACAGTTTTGAAAATGTTATGTCATTTGAACTACGTGGATTGGGTTTAAGACCTGCAAATGAAGAAATTAAAATTTTGTCTATGCGCTCATATAATATAGAATCTAGATTTTTAAAATGTGTACAACGATAACAAGAAACTACCAATAAGTACTAATATGGATCAGGAACCCGGTTTTCTAGAAAAAATGCATATATAGATAGACCACGGTAATGGACCCATAACATCAAACAAATGAAGCAGACATTGTAGATTACAGTTGGACTACTTATTTAACAACATGATTCAAATCCCTAAATAGTTTAAGAACAAAAAATTGGAATCTTCTGCATCGATATGAGTGGATAACTAGGTTTATTCTTTACAATATCATGTTTTTGCTGATAACACAATTATATAATCAGAGGCAGCTCTAGCCATGTCAACTAAAAGAGCAAGTTATAAATGCAAGAGTTCACAACAGGAAACAGAGGGTTCTATATTAATAATAAATCAAGGTCTGGACTCTGCAATGTGTGTTTCTCGTGTACAAGTCCGATTACACAGTTAGAAGCGATGGAGGACAGGAAGGAGGGTGGATTGTACCTTGAATTGAAAAGAATGTAGCAATATTATTGAATCCCGCCTATTTTTAAACACGCTTCTTAAAAAAAGATAAGATAAAACTGTTACAAACTCCTTTAACAAGGGTTTTATAGCAAAAGAAAAGAACTTTAAAAAGACAATAGTGTACAGGAAAAGTCATTGAACGAGCATTGACGAACAGTGCACATTTTGTTGACTCCAAACAAATTCAATGAGCGTCTCCTTGTTAATAATCAACTTTCCCACTCTGGTAAATATCCCGCAGAATTGAGGAGTCAGCGTTCTTGTCAACATATATCTCCAAGAAGCGTTTTTCTGTCAAGGAAAAAATAGTAGGATAAATCATCTCTGTTTTCAAGGCTTGCATGGACTTCAATGCCTCTATTACTCTATACCGAGGAATCAACCTCTTCTCCAAACTGTATCCAAATAGTGCTGGATACTTAAGAAGATCATCCAATGTAATCCCCACAGTTTTGACCAGAAAATCCACATGATGCTTCACATTTTCCTCCAAATAACCAAGAATCGAGGGCCACCGTCTCAATAATCCCGAAGCTTGCTCTTCTGAGAAGCCTAAACTGCTCCAAAACTGCAATCTTCGTTCTATTTTTTCTTTTCCTGCTCTCAAAATAATACACAAAGCAGCGATATACATTTTTGTTCCCTTCTCGAACCCGAAATTCTCGACCTGTTTAAACGACTCCAAAACCTTTTCCTCTGATAACATGAGGAAACGAGGCTCCCTCGCCGCTAACTCTGATAATTGACCCTTAGCACCCAATCTTTGCAAAAGTGAGATGGCGGATTTAAGCTTATCCTCTCCGGAACTAAATATCCGTGCATTAGTAATTACAAGTTTGGTGATATCCTCTTCCGTCATGAAAGTCCTGAGCAGGCTTAGCTTAGACTGTATGTTTCTTTCGGCTCTAAGAAACAAAAAGCGAGGGTTGCAAATAACCACGCTTCGAATCTGGGCAGGTGTGGTCAAACCACGGCCTTTTAACAACTCCAAAACTGCTTTCATGTTCTGGCTCGATTTTGCACGGAGCAGCAAATCCTTGTTATGCCTAAAGTCTTTTGCAATTTCTTTAAGTGTTAAACCACAATCGTTGATAAGAAATTCTGTGACAACCCCGCTGCCTGGTGGAGTTGTGAATGGGGCTGATATTTGGGTGCAAAAACTGAGGAATGTTAGATGAGATTTGGCGGTAAATGCAAATGCAAGAGGAGGCATTGCCGTTGATAATGGGAATTTGTTAGTTATCACTCGTTTGAATAGCATCATAGTCGTTGTCATCTGTGCAGAAGGAAGGAGGCGATAAGAAAGCAATAACCTGCAATCGATAGCCGCTGGTCAAGGCCGTCGGAGAAGCCTGCAAAGCAAAGCGAAAATATTGGGTAGGGGAGGCAGTAGGGTTTTATTAGTGTTTTGGAATTTCGAGGGTTTGGTATGGTCATATGGATAGACCTCACCGTCTTTTCAAATGTGAATATGTATGCGCTCAAATTTTTTTATGTTATTTTTTTTCAGGGAAAAAATATATACTTTAGCTATCATATAGACGAATCAACAAAAAGTATATATGTGAGCATATAACAGTTTAGTAATTGAGTGTCTAAGGCAAAATGCAATAAACCCAAAGTATCTACCAGATCAACCCAAAAGTATCTACCAGATCAGTACACTATGGAAAGAAAGCTATATACCAAAAAGATCAAATGTACCCATTTCTATAAGAATATCTCTCTCTACCCATCTACATAAGAATATCTCTTTGATATTCTTCCTCCCAGCACAGTACCTCCACTTCACCTTCAAATGCTTGTTTAGATATTTTGTCCGCCTGCAGATTCCATTCCTTGTAAATATGATGGAAGAAAGGTTGTTGGAAACAAGTGGGTGTATAAAGTAAAGAAGAACAATCATGGTTGTCGGAACATTATAAAACCCTCTTGGTGGTAAAAGGCTATGTGCAGAATTCATTATATATTTTAATGAAATCTTCTCTCCAATTGTGAAGCTAACTATTGTAAGGGTTTTACTTACACTTGTAGCAGCATCTGATTTAAACTTGGAGCAACTAGATGTAAAAACTGCTTTCCTACTTGGTGATCTCGAGGAAGAAATTCATATGGATAAACCTGAAGGCTATAAAGAAAGAGGCAAAGAGAATTTGGTTTGCAGACACAAAAAATATCTATATGGATTGAAACAAGCGCCAAGGATGTGGTACAAAAAATTGAAACCTTCATGAAGAGTCAACGTTTCAGTGGAAGTAAAGGTGACCATTGTGCATATTATGAAGAGGTTTTATGATGGCACTTTTATAATCTTGTTGTTGTATGTTGGTTGCAGGCCCTAGCATAAATAAAAGCATTGAACTTAAGGCTCAATTGGATAGGAAATTTTAAATGAAGGATTTAGGAGCTACAAATCAAATTTTAAAGATGAAGATACATAATGACATAATAAGTAGGAAAATATGGTTAAATCAAAATTCATATATAGAAAATATTTTGCAGTGCTTTAATATGCAAAATGAAAAATCAGTTAGCACCCTACTTCCTACACACTTAAATTTGTCTTCCGAACAATGTCCTAGCATAGAAGCAAAGAAGACAAGCATGTCTCATGTACCATAATCATCAATAATAAAGAGCCTCAAGTTTGCCATGGTGAGCATCATCCCATATATTGCCCAAGCAATGGGAGTTGTTAGGAAATTCATTTTGAATCCTGCTAAGGAGCATTGGAATTATGTGAAGTGGATACCCAGATATTTAAGGGGCAATTCAAATGTTGTTACTTGCTACAAATTAAATGTTTTGCATATTTTGATTTTGGTGGAGACCAAGATGGACGAAATTCTACTACAAGATATATTTTCACTCTTGCTAGTGGAGCTGTAAAATGGACATCTAAGTTGTAGTTAGTGGTGGCCTTGTCAACCACTAAATCACAATATGTGCCAACAATCGATGTCAATAAAGATGCAATATGGCTAGAGTGACTAAGGATTTATTCAAGATGATGAAGTGCAAGATTTGCATTATGACAATCAAAGTGTTATTCACTTAGTGAAGAATCCAACGTTTCATGATCGCATGAAGCATATTGATATCAAGTACCATTTTCATAAGAAAAGTGGTGGAAGAAGGTAGAATCTTATTGGAGAAAATTGATACTGATGAGAATACCGCAAATGTGCTTACATAGCTGGTCAAAAAAAGAGAAGTTTGAGTGGTGTAAAGATTCCTCGGGTCTTACTGAAGATGTGATGAAGGCAACATTGGGCAATAGCATGAGTGGAAAACATAGGAAAGGAACTTCCTATATATTGACTTCAAGTGGGAGAATGTTAGGAGGTGAAGTCAATATCTAGATATCTGACATTTTCTTGTATAGTGATACACAACTATCCCTTAGCGTGATTCATATGCATTGAGGGAGTTGTAGGGGGTGCGATGGGTGGAGTCGTCGAGGAGAAAATTTCTAGACCCCTCTTGTGTATTTTGGTTCCTTATGGAAACCTCATATGTATTGTATAAAAGAGAAGTGACCCCTGTCATTGTATCACAAGAGAAGAAATCATAGTAAGTTTTTTTCCAAGTAACACTAAAAGATTGAAGTTACCATCGCCCTGTGGTTTTACATGCGCACAATAGGGCTTCCACATAAATCTTGTGTTTTATTGCTATTGTTGTTTGCTTCTGTTTTTATATTTTTATAACACGTAAGGGAGTAGACCTCCAATTTTGAAAGATGCCTCTCGGTCTTGGGCCATTACCTTGTTTCTTTACATCCACGAAAGACAAACTCTTAGCCAATTAGAAACAGTTTTTGGTCTTACACCATGGCTAAAAGAGAAATTTCATCCCTTTATAGTATCTCATGTTCTTCATCATTGTTGAGGTTAAGTAACAATCTTGTGATATTAAGTATGCACCAAAATTTAGTTCGATACATAAATTCAAGATACCATACCAAATTGAAATTTTACCTCAACTAAGAAATTATTCATACTTTATATTATGATAAAGAGTTGATTTGTATATATATTCGCTATAGTTAAGGACAATGGCGTCTGGGCGAGGGTTTGAAGCTTGTTTGTTTGGCAACAGGCGCAACTAAAGAACTGATACAGGCTGCTGGAAGTGACAATGAAAGGGGTGTTAGCACAATATTTGGAGGCCGTTGTCAGCGTCGCTATTTAAGGGGGTTTTAGGGCCGTTGCTGCTGGAACATTTCCTACAGGATTTAACACTCTTACAGGATGCTGGAACTAACACAAATCGATGCGGTTAGTAACGGATAGAACACATCACTGTCAGTGTAACATTGCTATATAAAATAGCCTAGTTTTTACCTTGCTGGCTGTCGTTTTTTGGTGTCGAAACGGATATCCTCAGACGGCCATTGTTGCCGTTGGGATTGGAACAGGGTGTGACACAAACCGACAAGAATAATTTGTCGGCCTTTTGTTTAATAGAACCCGTGACTGCAGGAAGCCCTGTTTGTTGTGATTTCTGGCTGCCGAAAATGGGAGACAAAATGCCAAATTCCGTAATCCCGGCGGACAACAATATGAACATCTCGGACTTCATGATTGAAGAGGCTGAGTTATTCAAATCTGATAGTTTTTTCAAAAAACAGCTAAAAGGGAAACGGGCACTTAACACAAACAATAGACATGTGGCGCCTCGTGCCAAATCGTCAAAGGGGCATCTGTCAGTGGGGGGGGCACCTGTTGATGCCTCGGGCTCGAACCCTTCTGTTGGTAGTGCTAGGGGGACGACTGGACTGGGTAACTGTGGCAAAACAGGGCCTTCCTCCCACGCGGCTAGAAGGCTAAATGAAAAATATTTCTGTAGACCTGGGGAGGTCTGGTTAACGGTGGGAAGGGATGTAGGTCTAGAAGAAATTGTGGACTTCAACATGACGGTGCTTGTAGGCAAGTTCTCGTATCATGCTATGAATCGAAAAGATATTGTTAAATGGGTTATGGAGAAGTGGAACCCCATTCTAAATTACACCCCACAAGTTTTCGCAATGGCATGTGGCTGGTATGGCTTTAAGTTTGAACAAGAAGCACATTGCTCCATCATTCTGGAGAGACTATGGCTTTATGGTTCGGGTAGTTTAATGTTACAGAAGTGGCAGACCAATTTTGATCCGAAAACTGTGTCGGTTCGGCTAAGGCACTTATGGGTACTCCTTCCTGGACTTCCACTGGCACTTTGGAACCGTGGGGCTTTCGAAGCCATTGGTAATTGTATTGGAAGGTTTCTTCATGTTGATGAGGATCATCTTACCGGTTTTGACCTCCGTATGGGTCGGGTACTTGTTGAGGTGGATATTACTTTGGGCCTTATTGATGTTCTACACATAAACGGGTGTGGCCGTAAGCTCTCGCAGATCATTGACTATTGGGGCATCCCCTTCCGCTGTTCAAATTGCAAAGGGGTGCGGCAATTGTGGCGTCAATGTAAGGCAAATGCATCTTCGGGTCGTCTTAAGGAGGTAGGACCTTTATGGTCATCTGATGATGGTAGCGACATCGATTTGGATGCGTCGGGCTCACTAGACGGCTTCTCCAACAGGGTTCCCACCCATTCTGCTCCTGACTCGGCCTTGCTTCATCCTTAATTTGCGCAGGTTCCAACTCCTTGTTGGGCGTTACAGCTTCAAAAACATTTTGCGAACGACAGATACTCTTCAGTCGTCAGTGGTATTGGATGGGCTATGTTTTTCTCGGCCTGCTAATCATGGGACATATTTATATTATGTTTTATTATTAGCTTGTTGAGGCATATTTTGCTGGTCATCTACAGGATGTTTTCCTGTTTTGCTTATTGGATAATTTAGTGACTTGTGACACTATTTATATGAGACTCTTCTGAACTAGTTGTGGACTCTTGCTGTCTATATGACATCTTTTCCCTGGTCTTTCTATTGACAGGGATTGTTTTACCTATGTACTGAATGACAGCTGGATATATTTAATATTCCGCATATTAATAGTAAGTTGAAATTTTCTATGTAAAAAAAAAAATATAAGTAATACTAGAGTTACCCTAAAAAAATCTTTAGTGGGAAATGTGATATATGCATGTAAATGTAAATTAACTTTTTAATTTATCTATTATATAAAAAAACATTGGATCTATTAACTTAGTGAAAGTGTACGAAACTCTTGTGCTTAACAATATAAATACATAATTGGAACCTGAAGAAACCAAAGTTACCTTGAGAAATATAATAAACATGAACAAGAGCAAGTGCCCTTTCTTAAGAAAAGCAAGACTCAAGTACATGGTGTCCTCCTTCAAAAGACGAGGATTTAATTGTTATCTATTGAGGATGAATAAGGATAAGGCGTGTGATTGTATTTTTGTTACGAATAGATTTTTTTAATTTATATTCGTTTTCTTTGGATTGATATAAGAAAAAAAATTATTATGTTTTCTTTATTTAGTGAGACATTATGAAATTGTCAAAAGAACCTTGATGTTGTATAATGTTGAAATGTTACCTTGTTGTATTTAAGCAATGTGTATGTTATTTGTGTTTTAGTCTTTGTTGTAGGTAGAGACTATATGTTCCGCTCTTTTCTATTAATTTGTATCAATATTTTGAATACATTTGAAATCTTTAATGTTGATTTAGTTATTTATTTAACTATAATTATTTAATCAAATAAATTAGTGTATGTTGAAATTTTATTGGATCAAAGTCTTTGATTAGACTAATATTATTATTGACGAAGATTAAAAAAATTGAAAATAAAATAAAAATACAACTTACCTTTGATATACTTTTACATATAGAAAATATTTGTTTCTTAGTGGGCTGACAGCTTTTCACAACATGTACAGGTTGATAGGGCTACATTGAACTTCCCTAGGTGAGAGCTTTACGAGGAAGACAACGAAGCTTCTAGCAGAGGCTTGACCAACTCTTGGCTAGAGGCAGGCTTTTGAGGTTTTTTTGAAGCTACAAGTTGAGAAGGCTCGAAGGAGGGTTTGTAAGATCTTTAGTCCGGGATGTTTTAGGTTTTCAAAAACCTCTTTTCCCTTCAACCAGGTGTTTTTTCGCCTCTAGTCGTTTTCCAAACTTGGACAGGTTACAAAGTAATGGCATAAAGAGGTAGCATCCGTAATGAGGGTTGCATTGATAGGTGCCATGAGCTCATGTGAGTTTGCATCCGCAACCCAGGAGGTAATGGTATTGTTACTTCCCTTGGTGCCCGCCATTGCGTGGGTGTTGTATAACATATTGTGGCCAATGTTGAACCGCATGAGGTGCGGTGGCCTAGTCACATCAACAGGTGTCAACACTGCTTCCCTGTGAAGCTCACGCAGAGTAGCTCATTTGCGGTTTATTGTTGCTTACAGTAATTTTTCCAGCTATTACCTGGGTTTTGTATGGCATTCTCCAGCCCGCACTTAATCACATCAATAGGATGAGTTCAAGGTGGGAATCATTCCCTTTAATTCTCTTTTATCTACCATTTGGCTTATCGCTAAGCTTAGTTAGTTGTTATTTGAAAGCATTGCTTTCTACGGAAAATAAAAAAAATTAAAAAATTGTTCATATCTTTTGTTTTGTTTTGTTCTTAATTTATTTGGGTTTAAACTACGGAAAATTAAAAAAATAAAAAATTGTTCATACCTTTTGTTTTGTTTTGTTCTTAATTTATTTGGGTTTAAATGGTTATGTACCTTATATTTTAATTTGGTTTTATATTTGGTATTTTAATTTCATTTTTACCATTATAGAGATTTTAGAGCTATGGTTATTCCAAGGTTCTATGGTTCAAGCTTGTGTTTTCATATTTTAGTATACACTGTATCCTATTTTTGTGTTGGAACTTTAATTTTGAGTTTTATTTTATACTATGTTGTTCATTATCACAGGGGTCGGTATGATCTACGAAGAACACCTGCAGAAAATATAAATATTCCTCCAACATTGCTTTCTCGTTTTGATTTGTTGTGGTTGATACTTGATAAAGCCGATATGGATAGTGATTTGGAAATGACAAGACATGTGTTGTACGTGCATCAAAAGTGTGAGCCGCCAGCTTTGGGTTTTACCCCTCTTGAGTCTTCCATACTCAGGTGAGTAATTGAAACCTCTTCATTAGATATTGATGCTCAAACCGTCTTACTCTAATGTTGAGTAGTCTTTAATCTTATGATGGTTCATATTTTCTAGGGCTTATATAGCAACAACAACATAGATATCACCTTCTCTGCCTAAAGATCTTACCGAATATATTGCCAGTGCTTACTCTTCCATTAGACAAGAGGAAGCACAAAGTGATGCACCACATTCTTACACCACTGCCAGAACACTTCTAAGCATTCTTCGCATCTGAATGGTAATTTATATGTCCCTTGTGCAATTACCAAGTATATGTACTAGTTCCAAGCGAAGTCTCTTTTAAGTTCATCGTTTCAACACTAGAGTGGAGATTGTGAGTAAGCAACTCCACTATAAGT
This sequence comes from Larix kaempferi, assembly GCA_027924585.1. Taxonomy (NCBI): domain Eukaryota; kingdom Viridiplantae; phylum Streptophyta; class Pinopsida; order Pinales; family Pinaceae; genus Larix; species Larix kaempferi. The sequence continues at coordinate 6,963,959 of BSBM01001153.1, forward strand.
ATCCAAATTTGGCATTTTAATATGAGAAACCTGTTTATTGACATAAGTTGATGTCTCTATTTCTTTTGCCTGGATTCACAGGCACTAAGTCGGCTTAGATTCTCAGAAACAGTGGCCTAAAGTGATGCAGATGAAGCCCTTAGGCTTATGCAAATGTCAAAGTTCTCTTTATATGCTGATGAAAGAAAGAAGACTGGCCTGGATGTTCTATCTGACATTTATTCAATCATAAGGGATGAAGCTTCGAGAATGAATACGATGGATGTCCGTTATGCTAATGTCCTGAGCTAGATCTCTCGGAAGGTACTCTCCACAAACTATATGAAATATGAACAGTATCATTAGTTCAAATTTCCTAATCAAAGTTGGTTTAAACGCATCTTAATTGGGTCTCCTTCATGCAGGCTTACACTGAAGCTCAACTAAAGGAGTGCTTGGAAGAGTATGCAGCATTGAATGTGTGGAAAATTGATCCCAATACATTTGATATTCATTTTATTGATGCTTAAACACGTAGAACATGCCAATAGTGTATCATATAGTTGTAAAGAAATATTCTCAGCAAAAAGAGTTTTGCTTAACTGATACGAAACTCAAAACTGAGTTTTCCCCTTGTAAAACTAACGAGGTTAGATGCCTCTATAACCAAACTTATGACTAGAATTTTTTTCATGCTAAAATTGAGGACTTTGTTGCTTGTTTACACATTATATTCTTGGCCCGGGTGGAAGGTAAACTTTAGTCATGTTGGTGGCATCTAAAGTATGCCGATGTAACAAAACATTGATAACAAAATGTTGATGACAAACTTAATGGTACAATTTTCAAGGGTTTTATGACTTTGAGTAGAGTAGTCTAAATATGCTATCATTTTTCCATTTTCTTTTTATAATTTTTGTTGGAAGTGCAGATAAAGTTGTTGAGATTGCATAGTTTGAGTGTAACAAGTATATTTTAAGTAGCTTTGCAAATCTTTTTAAGACTCTAATGGATGAAATAATACTCTACCAAAAAAATTGTAACCATTCATGATATAGGTAATGCCATGCATTTTAACTAATACAATACTTATTTTGTGTGTGTGTAATAACCAAGTATGGGAAAGCCTTACAGCCTTCACCACCATTGACAAGTGGTAACTAGGGTAAATTTTCAGTTCCTAGTTGCAAGTACATCGCCTTAAACCTAGGACCTCCCCAAGTTGTGGGAGAGATACCATGTCTAGCTCATGACCGCTTGAGGTAACCCTTGAGACTTGAAATTTGAAAGATATGGAGGCGTGTGTGTGTGTACATACATGTGTATGTGTGTGCCTACACACACATATAGATCAATATATTGAACCATTCCATGAGATCTCTTTAATGGGGCCTCCCAAGGGGATCCCCATAGAAGAAGCAAAGAGTGATCCTACATCTATCTACAGCTCATAACATCAAGCTTAAAGTTGGGATGGGCAATGGTTCCAATAATTTATTTGAACTCATGGATTTAAAATTAGTTCTATCTTTGGCACTAGAACATGGTTTAACACACCTATAGGTTTTTGGCAAGTTTAACCTTACTTAATTTGTTTTTTCTTGCAGTACAAGTAATCTTATGACGTTTGTCTACCTCTGGTTCCTTGAATGTTAGCGACATGCCCTCGGAGTTGAAACAACATACCGAAATTTCTTTATGGCCACATCAAAATTTTGCCTTCACATTGAAAAAAACACAGCTATCGAAAGCAAACACAACTGTTGAGTTCCACCTGCAATCAAACTTCGTGGCATATGAGGGAAGCGAGTAAAACACAGCTGTCGAGTCCCACCTGCAATCAAACTTCGTGGAATATGAGGGTTGCGACTAGGTTAACGAGACTGGTTTGGACATGGAGGAAGTCATATGTCTGGCACCACTAGCCAGCCCAAGGGAGTCCCATTCAGGCAACTAAATTTACTGGCATCTTCATACTATCACCCTTTGACCTTATTGTCATTATCTTACCTCTCTTTCGAGTTATGCCCTTGTGGATCTAGCTCTTGGGTGATATTGGATCCAAAATGTTGGGTGCAATGATGCCAGAGGAAAGTTTGGAGTTTAAATCAAATACAGGTGTTGTGGGCATGGGATCTTCTGATTGGAATAGTGCATTTGTGGATAAAAAACAGGCCCTGGATATCTCCAGAGCACAACAGAAGAGATTGAAGAGGGGATACATGGTATTGGGGGGATTGATGGGAAGGAAACTCATGATGAGAATATGAATTCCTATGATTAATCTGTTTCATGCACCACTTTCAATATTCTTGCTCCAGTATACAAGCGTATCGATAATGAGGTATGGTCCATTATGAAGGATCAATTGTGGAATGCTGCAATAGTACTTTTTGTGCTCTATTTTAATTTCCTTCTCTAATGTCCACGGGTTGCCAGAATGAGAGCAATGCTTTTGCTTAGTGTTCTTATTTGGTTGTCATCAAAATCTTTAATGGTTGTTTTTGTTTTCACTTCTGGAATTTTTTTTGATAGGGAGGTGTATGATGGATGTAGAAACATAAATGACACTGTTCTGAAAGGCATTTGTATTTGAACGAGTATGAGTTATTAGAGATAGATGCCTGTTTTTTATTTTTTTCAAATGGGAGCTTATCATTTTATGGAGGAAACTCAACGGAGGGGAAGCATGCTGCCATTAATAATTATATAATCCCATTGGATGAAATCACTACCTCAACGTAGGGCTTCAAGAAAATTGAACCTTGTCCAATGGTGAAAACCTGGATCCAACCTCTTTGGGTAGATAGCCTGTTTTTATTATAGGATAGGGTATTATATATTTATATATAGATAAACTCTACTAGAAACATGCCCCAAAGTATTGCACTGCATAAACCTGACTTCCATCTACTTAGGTGCTAGGTTTTAGGGGTAGCCATTCTGCCAAAATCGCCTGAGACTTAGATCTGGCCTCATCTCTTTGAAATTCATGCCATACAGTTGGGACATAGTCAACATAACGCTTGTGAAAGGCTTAATTTTTGATAGACCACACCAATGAACCAACACCCCATTGGCGTATCTTTGATTTGTCATCCTTCTAAACCCTTTTTTTGTTGATACTTCATCTAGACAATATGTTGACTAGTTTTTTGTTATTCGCTCTTGCAGAGCTGCAGTGAAAGCCAGTTCAAAGATTGTTGGCAGAAGCGCAATCAAAAAATATTAGACATGCTATTGGAGAAAAGATCATCCATCATTTGTTTACAGGTGAGTGCCTAAAATCTCTTTTGAATGTGTGATTGGAGTGTTTGTTTCTTGCTCGCAGATAGATTCTATTCTTATCTAAAAGTTCGAGTTCGGACTATCCACTTCCGCACAGATTTTGTTTTAATTTCAATATGCAATTAGGGCTTTCTATACTGTCAGGAAATCCTAGGGTTTGCGAATTCAGAAAGGGTCTGCACAGTGTTGTTTCTCCAGCTTTTTGAAGCTGATTTCTTTCTTGTTTTTTGTTTCTTCTCTTCACAATTAGGAGCATTGGGTTGGAAATGAGGAACTGGTGGAAATGTATGAACGCAACTTGGGGAATAATGGTTATGATATGTACAAACTTGGGCGCACAAATAACTGTGAAGATGGTAATTCTTAGTTTCATTTCTACTTGCTTTATATGGTTTATTGGGAATGTAATTTATACTGAGGGGTTTTCTTGTTGTTGGATGATCTCTCTCACTCTCTGAAGTTCTTCAAGAAACATACCCCAAGGCGCTACATAGCAGATTTCCTTTGGCTTATGTGCTAGGTTTGTTTGAGAGGTATCCTTCCATCTTTATTAGCATCATAATGATTCTAATTAGGTACAAGGTTTGAATCTAATTAGGTACAAGGTTTGAACCAAAAAATTAAGGTTTCAAGTTGGAACTTATTTTCGTAAAGAATTATTTCATCTCAATTAACATCATAATGATTCCAATAAAAACATTCATTAATGTTTTCAATCATAACATCATCATCTTTACATCTTTTCCACAACATAATTATTCTTATAAAGATGCATGTTATGTTTTAAATTATAACATCATTATGTACAACATAGTGTAATTGAATTAGTTGTCATTTGAAGGATAAGTTGGACTTGGTAATTTGTTATTGAACTATAAGTTGGACTTGGTAATTTGTTTTTGAACTAAGAACTATTGACTTATATAAGAGATAATGGAACTTAAGAATTGTATTTGCCTAAGACTAATTTGTTTAGTTCGTTGAATGTGTGCATCTTCCTTGGGATTGAGATATATTTTGATTCCACAAGAATAAAAGTTTTCATTTGATTTTTGTGCTTACTCTTCAACATGGATTATGCCTAAGTTTTAAGATTTAATATTCCAAGTAATTATAACAAGATTAACTGTTTTGAATCTTCAAAGATTTATTGTTTTGAATATTTTGTAATATATTCATAATGATGAAGCTTGGAATTTTTGTTGTGTAGCATGGAAGAGTCAGCTTAATAAGTTTGATTTATTAGGAAGGTTTGCTCCATGATCATTGTCACAGTTAGATAATAATTTCTAAAACTCTAAATAATAATTATTTCTAGAACTCTAAATAGAACCAAAGATATTGTTATAAACAAACTCTTTGAGTTGCTTGTAGGGTTTTGAAAAATCTCAAATATTTACATTGATTGAGGAGAAAAATCACACCGAGTGGTTTGGTAAACCTCATAAGTTCCTCGTCACTCTTTTGTTATTCTCTATCACATAAGTTCCTCGTCACTCTTTTGTTATTCTCTATCACATAATTTCCTCGTCACTCTTTTGTTGTTCTCTATCACTATGATGTCATTTGACATCAACATAAAAAAATAACATACAATTTTAAAATTTGAATGTCAAATTATTTCAAATGAAAGGCACCTTTTATTTTATATCAACACAAAAAATAACATACAATACAATTTTAAAATTTGAATGTCAAATTATTTCAAATGAAAGGCACCTTATATTTTACGTCAATACAAAAAATAACATACAATTTTAAAATTTGAATGTCCAATTATTTCAAATGAAAGGCACCTTTTATTTTTATTTTAGAAGATATGCAAAGTATGATGCCAAATTTCATCCCAATTGTAACTTATCTATTAAATTAAACTTCAATGAATGGAAACCTCAAAATCAACATGAATTGGGACAAACTGAATTTGCATATCAAAAATTTGGAATTAATGTCTTAGGACGTAGAACAAATCAATGAATCAAAACCTCAAAATCAACATGAATTGGGACAAGTTGAATTTGCATATCAAAAATTTGGAATTAATGTCTTAGGACGTAGAACAAATTTGGTGAAAAAAATGATGTGGGTAAGAAGCATTTAATTAAGAGTAAGTCAAGACCCCCATAACAAGAATTTTAATTTTAATTTTTTTTACTATTGTTAGGTGTGTGAGCTATCTCAAATTAAAAACAACACCTAAGATTAATTATCAACCAGGATCAGTAACCTTAGAGTTGAAAGCAAATATATGCAAAGGTAGAAAAGGTTCTACAGTTTCAGGTTTGTCAGACCTAAAAATGTTTAGTAAGGAAAAAGATCAAAAGATCTTTCAAAATGAAAAACCGAGTTAAATATTTTAAGAATACCTTAAAATCACAAATCAGAATAGTACTAGATCATATTATTCTACCTCTATGGTTAATTAATAAGAAAGATGGAAACAAATACTGGGACACAAACTACTTTAGAAAAGTAAGAAACTGCCAAATTCAACTTCTAGTTAACAACTATAGACAGAATCAGAGCTATGGATATTAGATGTTTAATAGGGACAACTTGTAAATGTACATAAATATAGACCAAACCATCTAATTCCACTCTTCTTGATTACGTACATCAAATGTAATAGGAACCGGAGTAAATGTATCGTAATGACTTTCAAATGTAATAGGAACCGGAGTAAATGTATCGTAATGACTTTCAAATGTAATGAGGAAGCTAAACAGAAGTAAATCTAACTTAACTTCTACAAACAAATGTAAACTAAAAATCAACAAACTACTACTAATTTTAAACATTATGAACTACTGTCTATCCATATGTGAACAACATGAAACTAATGTAAGGAGAAGCAATCGAAAGACTTAACAAAGATGTCAAATTGAACTATATTAGATTTGAAAGCAAGTAGAAAACTTGATAAAGATATTATTAATCCAGATCTTATAACATGAACATCTTTATTAAATAGAAATTAGTCTTAAGATTAACAAACTAAAACAACTCAATGAAATGGAATTATCAACTACCACTTGAAAATAAACTACTTAGGAACAACGTTCATACATTATGGACAGTAACCAAGTAACAAAACAGATTAAGGAACTAAAGCTTGGAAGAAAGATGAGAAGAGGATAAAGAAGAAGGAAGAAAGGAGGAAATAATGATAACAAGTGAATTAAAAACTCTAAATCACATAAAACAAGATTAAATTACATCTCAAACTATTAAGGAGGAATAAGAAGAATGATGATTAAGAGGCAGAAGAAATTAGATTCGGTAAAAGGCCTAAAATAATGCAGAAAATACACGGGTCCGAATGACGATCCGAACGTCGGTCTGAAAGACAGTCCGAATGACGATCCGAATGGAGGAAAATGGTTTAAAGTGAGGAAAAGAAGAGTTTTTCAATGATTTAATTACTAGCTAGATTTATGCAAATGATCCTATAGTGCACAGGAAGCAAGAGAGATGATTGGAGGCTAAGAAGTTATCTATGCAAATCATTACCTAAGGAAAAGAATGATTCTATGAGAAGTAGGAAGAAGGTTGGAAATAGAAGAAGGGAGAAGGCTGGAATAGAAGAAAGAAGAATTAACCTACAGCAAACAGGAAGAAAAACTAACAGAGAAAAGAAGAAGGAAAGGAATGCTAACTATGGAAGAAGTTAGAAGAAATATCTATCTATGATGATGGAAGAAGGACTCAAAAACAAACTACAAATTATCAAACTACTGAACTATTGGTTGACCATTCTACTCAGAAGAAGGGAGATTGTATTGACAGCAGAATATCAATTACATAAGGATGAAAATAATACACACAAGAAAATGAATTAATTACACATATAAGAAATAAACTAGCTAATTGCAAGAAAAGAAATGCAGAAAATGTAAATAAAACCTCCAGTTGATGAGGGGCCCTTCCCAGCAATCGGAGGGTGAACTAGCTCAACTTAAACGACTACCAGTAAAACATCAACAAGTTGTTGCTTCCATTAACTTGAGAAAAATTACAGAGTCTATCTTCAAACTATCTATGACTGCAAACGCTTGGACTGAGACTAGAAAACCATCGTAATTTCAGAGAACTAAAGATAAAAAGACTCAAAAGACTTCACAAGACTAACTCGTCTCAATCACAGAGGCGACTATTTATAAGTTACAATGGGTGAGCAGGTCGACAGAGTCGAACTCTCTAATAATAGAGGTGTTTAATGTTTGTAACTGCTGATTAAATGATACATAACAGTGCAGGGGGCATCTACCCATCTCCTCGGTGTCAATCCTTTCCAATTCGAACAGCTGAGCATTCATTCCCTCAAAATGTGAGCAGAATCATATGCTGGAGCGTCGACGTGGGAATAGGAGTTACGTTGGCATATTGAGCGTGGACGTGGGAGTTATGTCGGCCAATTGAGTGAACAGGCCAACTCCTTCCAGAACAATGGCGTGAGCGAGAGCTGAGCAGACGTGCGTGATTTCGGGCTGAATGCATAGACGAATCAGGGCTTGGAGCGTTGATGTGGATGTAGAATGCGCTGTCAGCCTTGGCGAGCCTAAGGTCGAATCTTCTGGAACAATGGTTCATTAACCATCAACACCACATGGCAAACAAAACCCACGTGTCCTCCTCTTTATTCAACGGTCTGAGATGCATCAACCACGAATTTCGCGGGCTGAACGGAGAGCTGAAAGCGTTTTAAGCTGAGCACGTAGCGCATGGGTTGAAGGATGGATAACTTGCAAATCATAGCCTGTCAATTAAAACCATAAATGTTGATTATGCCCAAAAACATCTTTTAAATCATAAATAAACCATAATATATGAAATATAACAAGATTTGCATGGTAAATGAATTTGTGCATACCTGGACTGTTTGATGGACTGAATGGCTAAGAAAACAACTTACTATAGCAAAAACGATAGAAATAACGCCACTTCGAGTAAATTAAATGATAAAAAATGGTGACAATATTGGACACCAACATTCCCCCAAACCGGAGTCATGCCAGGTCCCACTGAGCAAAACAAAAATTAATTTAGGAAGAAGGCCGAGCTGCAGTAGCAGCGGTCTTCGACTCAAATGATGGAGATGCATGCTTGGCCTGGAGCTTCTTGAAATGACTCCTTAATGAATTATACTTTACTCTAAGGATAGCATTGGATGTTATTTTGGCGTTAACCGAGCATTCAGTGCTTTTCAACTATGTACACAACATCTTATTCTCTTCGAGGAGCTCAGAGATTGTCTCCACATAGCTTTGACTTTGTTCTGTTAATTGTGCTATCTCTTGGGTTAACTAATCCCACTTTTGCTGACTCAAAATAGGTTGTTCTCCACCATGCTCCAAGTCCGTTTGAGGACTCTTCTCTTTTGGATATGTCTCAACGTTAATAGTCTATTCTTCAGAGCTTTTGTCTTTATTACATGCAGGAGGGCTTCTAGCAGCACAAGCTTCACTCATCTGAACGGATGCATTAGCTAGTGTGAGGAGGGAGGACTCCAAAGTATGATTGTCCAACTGAATATTTGAGCATGAGGGCTGACTGATAGTCTGAATGTCAGGCTGATCAATGGAATGGTCATGATTTGTCTCTCTAGGTTTAGTAGGAGAATGTATTGAATGGACAAAGTGCATATCATCTAAGGAACTCTCATAAAATCGTACACGTTTAGTGTTTGGTTCTTCTTGGTCGTGAAGGTGTTCTTGAGAAGGGGAAGATTTGACAGTAGATAAATGGGGGTTTAATATCTCAAAAACAAAATGGTCCCAAGTCTGACCTCTCTCCTCTAGCTGATGAATGATTAAAAGCTTAATGAGACAATGGTGATATAAGCTGCTAGAAGGGTTAATGGTATTCTTTCTAACTTGACTCGACATCTTTTCCAAGCTCTTTAGAAAGTAGAATGGGAAATTTAAGGTCTGATTATTGACAAAATGAGCTAGCAATCTAATGTGGCAAGCTTTAAAAACAGTGAACTTACCCTCGCAGGTGACTAAGTGAATGATAATGGTCAAAAGATCCAAGTACTCTGGCTTGATCCATTCTCTATGAAAACCTTTATTCTCTAGGGAGCTTCGTAGCTAACGCTATTGACTCTTCTGTTACGGAGAAAACAAGACGACCAACCTTGGTCGTCTTGCCATCAAAACCTTTGGCAAACAACAACGAAATTTCATGGTCGTGACCATTAAGGCGGTGGAGAAATGGATTCCAACCTGCTTGAGAGAATAACTCATAGCATCTTTTAAACTCATGGATATGAAGAAGATCTTGGTAGCTACCTGGCTCGCAATGGTTAGGCATTGTTGATAGAGGACGGGGGAAAACAACAGATAAATGCAGGGGATACAAGGAATTTACAGAGGACGCAGCTCGCAGAGAGAGAATGAAGGGTGAACAGAATGAAGCAGAAGTTTACGCAGCCATCAGTTAAATTGAAGTCTGTTTGGATGGCTGAATGGTCATAGGTAAAGCGTGTTTTGAAAGATCACACTTGTACTTTGAAGATCTTGAGTTAAGTGCCAGTATTGAAGTGCGTGAATCTGGTAGATGAGTGTTTGATATAGCAAATTCAACCATGTTCAAAGCCAAGCTTTGGATAGGTTGAACGAAATTCACGTAATGGGATATTCTACACGTGGAAGATCACAAGGATCCAATCCATATGCTGGCAATCTATACGACAGGTCAGGCCATTGTGGTCATACAATGATTCAGAATGACACAAGATTCGTTCATTTAACAAGATGAGGTGAATACGGAAATAAAACCAAGTGCGAGATTTGACGTTTAATTGATCCCTCTCATCATTGGTTAGTCAGAATTTGCAAAAATATCTTGGCATGCTATTTGAAATATATAAGCTAAAATTTCTTCAGCACTTTTATTCAAAAACATTGCTTATTTGCTGCATTCGTCACTTCATTTGGATCGGCATTCGATCCGTCATTCAGCCTTTCATACAGACTTTTGTCTATACAAACTTTTATTGCTGAAGCCAACTGGAACTGATTTTTGCAAGGAATTTTTAAGGCTGTTAGTGCACAGAAAATGCTATAAACTTTGCTTTCTGAAACTTTTAAGTCATGTCCCCTTTTTGTTTGTCTTTAATTAAAACAATTCGCCTTCTGCTTTTGCATCAACCTGCAAACATCTAACACTTTCAGAGATAAATAAACTTTTTTCTTTAATAAAAATAAATAGAAAAGAATAGTTTAAAACAATTCTAATCCTCCCCCAAACCAAAGATATGGCTTGTCCTCAAGTCAACAAAAAGAACATTAGATATTCCATTATTTTATCAATAGCTGAAGAATGTTGTAATACTTTTCTCAAGAAAATGAAATATAACTAAACATGTAGATGATTCAGAGATGTACATTTATCATAAAGAATAGAACAGTGCTTAAAAGAACCATATGAAGAATGATAATATAATTTGATATGAAAGATGCCACAGGAAAACTAGCTATACATGACTCATTTTAAAGATTTCTTGTCATCCCAAGATATAAATAAGGTATACCGTAAAGCTTGTGAGATTTTCATAATTATGGGTCCCATTTCTAGGATAATAACATCCTAGATATTGTTTGAATTAGATGACAAGGTCCAAGTTCAACTTACAGTTATTCTCTAATGACAGTATAGATGATTGGCCAAAACATGTGTTTGTATACTCAGGTTTCTTATATATGAATCATGTGCATAGTAATGCATTAACCGATCTCTTTTACCATATATTGACCCACTGCCAGCAGGCCTATTCAGTACCCCAACGGGTTTATCTTGGTGCCATGCAAGCATAGTCCCGCTGCCAGCGAGCCTGTTCAGTACCCCGACGGGTTTACTTGCATTTACCTAGCTTCCTTGTTTGAGATTTTACTTAGCATGGACCCACTGCCAGCAGGCCTGTTCAGTATATATATATATATATATATATATATATATATATATATATATATATATATATAAGGAAGCCGGTTGGCACTAGAGTGTGCTAAGCCTTCTAAACACATAATTTGAAATATTAGAATGAACCTTTATGAGCAACTTTTACTTATAATAGCCAAAGTTAAAGATCATGTCAAAAGATAATAACCTAAAGCTGTTCTTTTGATCTATATCAATCTTCTTCATAAAAATTCAGTAATGTTCCCCACAAGAATAAAAATAACATTCACTTCTAAGTTGCCTTTAAAAGATGCTTTAAGAGACAAGTTTTGATAATGAGTCTAGGATAAGCCAATGATCCATAGATGTAAGATAGTATACTTTTTTTTGTTAAGATCATAGAAATTAAGATATTTTTTTAAGCAACAGTTCTAAACGATAATCAGAAATGTGCATGCCTGAATCAAGTACCATATTCAAAATCATGAATGAAATGGTTGCAAGATAATATAAAGAACACTTTATCTTTTGCTAAAAATGTCAATTTCAATAATAATTGAAAAGAAAAAGATGGGATTAGGGTACAAAAATTTCTTTTAAGTGTTTCCCTTTCTATAATATTGCATGAGCGGATAAGGTCCTTGTAATTAAGCTGCAAAACCGTTGTTAGATGATTTTGATTTATTCAAAACAAAACATATGTACAAAAAAGTCACAAGGAATCTAAAAAGGGAGAAAAATTTTCCTGTTTTTAATGTCAAAAATTTCATAGGCTGATCATACAATGAAATTCCCTGTATAGATACAATCATCTTGTCAGAAACAACTCTTCATTATTATAATTAAAACAAAAACACAATATATTTATATATGTACAAATAAAGACAATCCTTTAGAAATTCAGGGACTAGGAGGGGGAGGAATGATTTCCTCTTCTACCAGTTCCATCTCCTACTGTTGTAAGGCATTCTTTACAAAGTCTTGTTTAGATATAGGTTGGTGATACAGTCTAAGTCTATGGCCATTTACAACAAAGGAAGTTTGAGAATCATCAATTGTTTTAATTCTAACGGATCCATTATCGAAAGCTGTAACAATTTCATAAGGACCCATCCAGTGAGTAGTCAATTTACCTTTAAAATTTTTGTATCTTGAATCGAAAAGTAATGCCCAGTCTCCTGCTGTAAATTGTTTTTGTTTAATGTATCCGTCATGCCATTTTTTACATTGATTTTGTATTAAGATTGTTCATTGAATAGCATCCTGTCTAATCTCGTCTAATTCGTTTATTTGTAGGATTCGTTGTTTCTGTGCTTCTTCTAAATTCATTCCTAACTGAGCAGCCATACGAAATGTCTTAACCTGAAATTCAATGGGTAGGAGAACTTGTTTGCCATAAACAAGTTCATAAGGTGTGTGGTCAGTGGTGTTTCTCCAAGTTATTCTATAAGCCCACAAGGCTTCTGGGAGCCTATCTGCCCAGTCCTTGTGGTGTAACTAAATGGTCTTGGTCATGATAGCTTCTAATACCTTCTTTGTGCTTTCTACTTGATCATTTTCCTGAGGATGATATGGTGAAGATTTGCAATGTCTAATACCATATTTATTAGTAAGTTCTTTCATTAACTTGGAAGTGAATTGAGATCCTTGATCGGTTACAATTTACCTAGGTACACCAAATCGGGTAAATATCTCTTTATACATAAACTCTACCACTAATTTCTCTGTGGCTCAGAAGAAAGCTTTGGCCTCTACCCACTTGGTGACATAATCTGTACAGACTAGAATGTACTTTTTCTTATGAGACATAGGGGAAATTGGTCCAACAAAATCTAGAGCCCATTTTTCAAAAGGCTCAATCATAACTTGAGGTTGCAAAGGCATCTCATCAGATGGCGTAGATCTACCCATTCTTTGGCAACTATCGCATCCTTTGACATATTTGGCAGCATCCTTGAAGATGCTTGGCCAATAATATCCATAATGTAAAACCTTATATGCTGTTCTTTTATCATAAAAGTGTCCACCGCAAGGTCCACCATGACATGCATGAAGAATCTCTGCCATCTCATCCTCTTGTACACATCTTCTAATAATAAGGTCAGGATCGATACGAAAGAGATCATTATCCACCCAAGAATAGTTAGAGCTTTGAACTATGATTCTACGTTTTTCAGGTGGAGAGAGATGGTTTGGTAGCTTTCCAGTTGCCAAATAATTGGCTACATCTGCGAACCATGGGGTTCGAACAGATACAGCAAATAAATGTTCATCTGGGAAGCTATCCTCAACAAGACTATCATCGTTGTCAATTTGAATTCGGGAAAGAAAGTCTGCTACTACATTCTCTCGACCAAGACGGTCAACAATGGTAATATTAAAATCTTGTAACAGAAGAAGCCACCGAGTCACTCTGCTTTTGGTGACTGGTTTATTCATCAAAAATCTAATAGCAGAATGATCGATATGTATGAAAATTTCATATCCTGTGATATAATGACGAAACTTATTGATGGAATAGACTACTGCGAGGAACTCTTTTTCGGTAACAGTGTATTTTGATTATGCAGGAGTCAAGTTTTTACTGGAGAAATAAATGGCATAAGATAACTTTTCCTCTTTTTGACCTAAGACTTCCCCTATAGCTATGTCGGATGCATCAGTAGAGATATGAAAAGGAAGGGACCAATTAGGGCCCCTAAGTACTGGTGCTACTAATAACTTTGCTATTAAAGTTTAGAAAGCTTGTTGACAAGGTTCAGTCCATTGAAATTCTGTGTCCTTCATGATTAGTTTGAACATAGGTGCGGCTATCTTAGTAAAATTTTCTATAAGCCGCCTGTAATAACCTACATGGCCAAGAAAGCTTCTAACTTCCTTCGGAGTCTTTGGAGGAGGAAGATTGACAATTATCTCTATCTTGGCAGGATCCACCTTAATACCTTGAAGAGAGACATGATGTCCTAGAACTATGCCCTCGATTAATAACATCTTGCATTTTTCATGGCTAAGGGCTAAGTTTGTATCCTGACATCGAATAAGAACTGTCTCAAGGTTGTCGAGGGCCTCTTGGAAGGTATTACCATAAACCGTGAAATCGTCCATATAGACCTCTACACAATCATGTATAAGGTCAGCAAAGATACCTAGAACTGCACGTTGGAAAGTAGCAAGTGCATTACAAAGGCCAAAAGGTAACACTCGATCGGCATAAGTCCCCCAAGAGCAAGTAAAGGTAGTCTTATCTTGGTCCTCAGGTGCTATTAATATTTGATTGTATCCACTATACCCATCTAAGAAAGAAAAGTATTGTTTCCCTAATAAGGTATCTAACACCCGATCTATAAAAGGTAGAGGGAAATAGTCTTTAAGAGTGGCCTTGTTCAATTCTCGAAAATCAACATAGATACGCCGCTTCCCTGTGACTTTCTTTGGAACTACTACCAGAGGAGACACCCACTTACTATTGGAAATTGGGTAAATGAATCCAGCGTTAAGAAGTGTTTGCAATTCTTCTTTTACTATCTCTTTGAGAGCTGGGTTCATTCTCCTCTGCGGTTGTTTGACGGGAGGTATATTTGTGTCTGTGTAAATGTGGTGAATACACATATCTGGGTGTATACCCTTCATAAAGGTGTATTCCCAAGCGAAAGCTCCAGTTTGACTTTTGAGAACTTTTAACAATTGTTTTTCTGACTCTCATCTAAACCTGCATTTATATGTAGGAATTTTTCGGAACTAACCTCACATGGTATAGGAGAAGATCCTAGTTGTTCCTCAATTGAAAAGACACAAGGTGTACTTGTAAATGTTGAGAGACTCATGTTTTCTTGAAATTCGTCTCCAAAAATCTGGTCAAGTTGGGAAAAAGACTAAGGAAAGTCGATACATGTGGTGGAAGAAATAAACTTATTCAACACGTTTTCAATATTTTGTTCTTGAAGTGCTGAGGAGAGATCACTAACAAGGGAAAGTTCTTCCAGGTTTTCTTCTCCAAAAGGACAATCTAACCAAAATAAGCTCTCAGCTACGGGCTGTGCTGGTGGGTATAAAGCTAGTATCCTTGTAGATAACCCATCAAAGATGACCATCTCTCCATCCCTACATCCTATGAATGCATTAGCAGTAGCCAGCCAGGGTCTTCCTAAAATGATAGGATGCCCCCTAGATGGGTCTTTTGATTGAATAACCATGAAGTCCACGGGATATTCCCATGAGGCTACTGATACCATAATATTGTCTAATATCCCAGTAGGTTGCACCATAGTACGATCTGCTAGTTCTAACATTGTTGGAGTAGGGCGGAGGAATGGTCCTAATTGGAGAGCTTCTAAAACTGTAGTAGTCATTAGGTTAATAGCAGCCCCTAGATCAATGAGTGTGTTCCCTATAGCAATGTTGTTAATGAGAACAGTTACTACAGGATTCCCTGGATTTGTATACTTCGGAATTCTAGGCTATTATGTTATACAATCTGAGATTTCACCTATGACATGTATTGTTGGAGGGTCTTTTTGTTTCTTACCTAGTCTCTTAATGCAGAGTTCTTTTATCACTTTACCGAAGATTGGTATATCTTTAATGGCTTGTAATAAAGGGATCTTAATGCAAATATTTTTCAATTCATTAATGATGTTATATTCTGGGTAAGTTACAGGTTTTTCTATTATTAGACGTTCCAGGTATGGAGGTGATTTATTTCCCGACATTACTTCTTTATGAGGAAAGTTATGTGTTGAAGATTTAGGAATGACTACATTTTCAAGAATGACATCATTTAAAATTTCATTAGGTGCATTTTCTTCTTCATTTCCTTCTTAAATAACAACTGACGACTTAGGATGATCTTGCAAGACTCTTCCAGACCGCAATTGAACTTCATGTATTGGTGCGGACGAAATAGCATATGATGGAAGAGGTAACAACCCAATGTTATTAAGAGCTTGGGTTGGTTTGTTGTTAGGATTCGGTATCGGTTGCATGGGTAATATTGTGGGTCTTGAAGGGTTCATATTCTGGAAATGAGGGGGTTGATTTGGGATAGGGGGTAGTGAAGGAGGTGCATATCCAGGCAAAAATTGTTGAACATTAGGTGGGTAAGGATAGTTAGGCATAGGAGGAGATGGTTGAGCATAAGCTTGTCCTCTACATCCATGAGGCCATTGTTGTTGTTGAGAATTTTGAGGAGGGTACTGCGGTGGCCAATTCTACCAACCTAAAGTGTTCCATTGTTGCGGAGGTTGATAAGGATGGTAGTAAGGTGGAAATTGGAATAATGGATCCTGACCCGAAGGTTGATCCCTAGGCTGCCAAGGCCTCCTAGATGTTTCACCAAAACTTCCACTCTTGTATATAGCTTGCAACCCGGGCAACGATGGACAACTATTAGTGGGATTCTCTTCTGTACAGAGGTGACAAACTGAAACATTGTTTAATGGACATTCTCTTTGAGGATGTTTAGTTCTACACCTAGGGCAGAAAATACTCATTACTGCACGCTCTTCATCCTGTCTCTTTTTAGCTTGTAATGCATCTAGCTGAGAACCCATAGCCCCTAAAATATTTGTTTTGAAATTTTCTAACAGGTTCCCTATCTCTACCCTTGTAACTCCACCAGGACTGGATGTGTTTCCTTTTAGATTTCTAACATAAGGTTCTCAAAAGTGTCTTCCACCTTTCCCTCTGCTCCTAGAGTAATTCCTACATAGTTCACAAATCTCTGAAAAAGATTTATGAGAAATATCTCCTGCTGCCATGAGATTAAGGTTATCCAAGAATTCTTCTAGGACTCCTTTAAGGAAGAGTGTTCTTACTGCATATTCTTGAAGATCACTATATTTAGACTTGTGTAACACATAGTTAAATATTTCGAGATAGTCCTCTAGGCTCTCGTTGTCAAGCTGTTGAATTTTAAAAATATCATTGCGAGAGTCCTTTGGTCTATAGTAATCTTGATATTTCCGAAGAAATGCATTCTTCATGTCTTCCCAAGATTTAATACTAGATTCTCCCAACCCCATGAACCATCGAAGAGAAGAATCTTTTAATGTGGTAGGAAAAAGTTTTAGTTTTTGGCCATCTTGTAGGTAATTGTAACTTCTACGCAAAATGTCAAACTCAAATAAGAATGTGTCTGGATCCTCACTACTTTTCCCATTGAAGGTTGGTAATGAGGAATGAGGGATATTTTTCATAGTAACATCTTGTGCAGTGTTTAAGATGGGAAACCCGAAGGTGCCTTCAATTCTAACTTCTCCATCTTCTTCATCTTGTCGGACACGATCTTCATGTTCATCCTCCATGAAGACTCTATTACCAAAGAGAGAAAATCTAGGTGGCTCCTTTCTTGGTGAATATGGGATATCCCAACATTCTTTTTCAGGAAGGATATTCTTCCTTTTAGGAGGACAATGATCAGCTACGTGGGAATCTAGTCTAGGAGGTTTTATTGTTGTTGTGTCAATCTGTGAGATGACGATGTTTATAGAGCTCCCAAAAAGAGCATCTACTTGTGCAGGATTGACAAAATCTACCGAATTTAGACCACCCACTATCGAAAAAGTAGTGTCTTTGGGCTTTTGGACTAATGGAGGGTTAAGAATTTTCAAAATTTTACCCTTCAGAGTTTCCTCTTGTCTAAGTTCAGTCTCAATATGAGCTTGAGATTCTTCTAGTGGAATTTCTTTATGAACAGATTGTTCTGATGTCCATATGATTTCCTTTAAAATGTTTCCAGAGAAGGTTTCTTTAGTCTTCCAAGTAGGACTATCCCCTTTAGGTGTCTTCCAATACCTTTCTGTTGAGTTAGTATTTGGGGTGGTACGTCCCCCGTATAGGTTAGTAGGAATTTGAGTTTTAATAAATCTACCTTGTGAATCTCTAGACCTATTTATGAAAACAAATTTTAACTGAAAGAAACTTTGACAACATAACTACTGCTGCTGGGTTTTGGGGATTCCTGTTATAACGTATGCGCGGGTTCTTGCCTCTTGTCTTAACGCTCACCCGCCACCAGCCTAATCTAAGTTTTGGAAGAGAAATTCTACCTATTTCAACTGAATTCTACCTATTTCAACTCCCCAGCAACGGCGCCAAAATGTTGGGTGTGTGAGCTATCTCAAATTAAAAACAACACCTAAGATTAATTATCAACCAGGATCAGTAAACTTAGAGTTGAAAGCAAAATATATGCCAAGGTAGAAAAGGTTCTACAGTTTCAGGTTTGTCAAACCTAAAAATGTTTAGTAAGGAAAAAGATCAAAAGATCTTTCAAAATTAAAAACCGAGTTAAATATTTTAAGAATACCTTAAAATCACAAACCAGAATAGTACTAGATCATACTACTCTACCTCTATGTTTAATTAATAAGAAAGATGGAAACAAATACTGGGACACAAACTACTCTAGAAAAGTAAGAAACTGCCAAATTCAACTTCCAGATAACAACTATGGACAGAATCAGAGCTACGGATATTAGATGTTTAATAGGGAGAACTTGTAAATGTACATAAATTTAGACTAAACCATCTAATTCCACTCTTCTTGATTACGTACATCAAATGTAATAGGAACCAGAGTAAATGTATCGTAATGACTTTCAAATGTAATGAGGAAGCTAAACAGAAGTAAATCTAACTTAACTTCTACAAACAAATGTAAACTAAAAATCAACAAACTACTACTAATTTTAAACATTATGAACTACTGTCTATCCATATGTGAACAACATGAAACTAATGTAAGGAGAAGCAATCGAAAGACTTAACAAAGATGTCAAACTGAACTATATTAGATTTGAAAGCAAGTAGAAAACTTGATAAAAATATTATTAATCCAAATCTTATAACATGAACATCTTTATTAAATAGAAACTAGTCTTAAGATTAACAAACTAAAACAACTCAATGAAATGGAATTATCAACTACCACTTGAAAATAAACAACTTAGGAACAACGTTCATACATTCTGGACAGTAACCAAGTAACAAAACAGATTAAGGAACTAAAGTTTGGAAGAAAGATGAGAAGAGGATAAAGAAGAAGGAAGAAAGGAGGAAATAATGATAACAAGTAAATTAAAAACTCTAAATAACATAAAACAAGATTAAATTACATCTCAAACTATTAAGGAGGAATAAGAAGAATGATGATTAAGAGGCAGAAGAAATTAGATTCGAAAAAAGACCTAAAATAATGTAGAAAATACACAGGTCTGAATGACGATCCGAACGCCGGTCTGAAAGACAGTCCAAATGACGATCCGAATGGAGGAAAATGGTTTAAAGTGAGGAAAAGAAGAGTTTTTGAATGATTTAATTACTAGCTGGATTTATGCAAATGATCCTACAGTGCACAGGAAGCAAGAGAGATGATTGAAGGCTAAGAAGTTATCTATGCAAATCATTACCTAAAGAAAAGAATGATTCTATGAGAAGTAGGAAGAAGGTTGGAAATAGAAGAAGGCAGAAGGCTGGAATAGAAGAAAGAAGAATTAACCTACAACAAACAGGAAGAAAAACTAACAGAGAAGAGAAGAAGGAAAGGAATGCTAACTATGGAAGAAGTTAGAAGAAATATCTATCTATGATGATGGAAGAAGGACTCAAAAACAAACTACAAATTATCAAACTACTGAACTATTGGTTGACCATTCTACTCAGAAGAAGGGAGATTGTATTGACAGCAGAATATCAATTACAGAAGGATGAAAATAATACACACAAGAAAATGAATTAATTACACATATAAGAAATAAACTAGCTAATTGCAAGAAAAGAAATGCAGAAAATGTAAATAAAACCTCCAGTTGATGAGGGGCCCTTCCCAGCAATCGGAGGGTGAACTAGCTCAACTTAAACGACTACCAGTAAAACATCAACAAGTTGTTGCTTCCATTAACTTGAGAAAAATTACAGAGTCTATCTTCAAACTATCTATGACTGCAAACGCTTGGACTGAGACTAGAAAACCATCGTAATTTCAGAGAACTAAAGATAAAAAGACTCAAAAGACTTCACAAGACTAACTTGTCTCAATCACAGAGGCAACTATTTATAAGTTACAATGGGTGAGAGGGTCGACAGAGTCGACCTATCTAATAATAGAGGTGTTTAATGTCTGTAACTGCTGATTAAATGATACATAACAGTGCAGGGGGCATCTACCCATCTCCTCGGCGTCAATCCTTTCCAATTCGAACAGCTGAGCATTCGTTCCCTCAAAACGTGAGCAGAAGCATATGTTGGAGCGTCGACGTGGGCATAGGAGTTACGTTGGCATACTAAGCGTGGACGTGGGATTTATGTCGGCCAACTGAGTGTGAAGATGCCGACTCCTTCCAGAACAATGGCGTGAGCGAGAGCTGAGCAGACGTGCATGATTTCGAGCTGAATGCGTCGACGAATCGGGGCTTGGAGCGTTGCTGTGGACGTAGAATGTGCTTTCAGCCTTGGCGAACCTAAGGTTGAATCTTTTGGAACAATGGTTCATTAACCATCAGCACCACATGGCAAATAGAACCCACGTGTCCTCTTTATTCAACGGTCTGAGATGCATCAACCACGGATTTCACGGGCTGAACGGAGAGCTGAATGATGAGCTGAAAGCATTTTAGGTTGAGCACGTAGCGCATGGGCTGAAGGATTGATAACTTGCAAATCATAGCCTGTCAATTAAAACCATAAATGTTAATTATGCCCAAAAACATCATTTAAATCATAAATAAACCATAATATACGAAATATAACAAGATTTGCATGGTAAATGAATTTGTGCATACCTGAACTGTTTGATGGACTAAATGGCTAAGAAAACAACCATCTATAGCAAAAACGATAGAAATAACGCCACTTCGAGTAAATTAAATGATAAAAAATGGTGACAATATTGGACACCAACAACTATGAAATTCAATACATTGAAATAATAGGTGTTTCAGAATTAATTATAAGTCTATTTTTAAGCAAAGTCAAAGAAAGTTCATTGTTCTACTTCAATAAAAGCTGGGAAATTAAATTCAACCCAAGACAACCATAAAGCAGACATCCAAATACACTATGGTAAACTAAATCCAACCCAAGAAAATCATAAAGCAATTTGAAGACATCAATTGAATTTCATCATTCTACCAATGTGAAATAAAAAATTATGAATTTTTCCATAAAAAACTAATCTAAAAGAAAATTCAAAAAGGATATTTTGTTAACCTTTTATCCAACTTTGAAGTAAAATAACATAAGCACATACCTCACTTATGTTTTAAGAGTAATTACTACATTTGTTGACTAGCTATCCAACTATTTACACTTAAATTACACACATGCAAACTATTAGGCTAGTCTGTCAAAAGTGTGAATGTAATTTTCTACTCAATGTTTTCTAAATGATATTTATAAAATTTTATATAAAATAATAGGAAAAAGTGTATTCAAAATATGAACTTCTATTACTTGTGTGGAAAAATAATAGAATCAATATTTTCTAAATGATATTTATAAAATTTTGTATAAAATAATAGGAAAAAGTGTATTCAAAATATGAACTTCTATTACTTGTGTGGAAAAATAATAGAAAAAGTTGCTTGCAACGTAGTCATGTCTTATAAAAGAAAAAGGTAATGTTGAATATTGCATTATTGTATAGGTCATTTAAAAGACTAATATAAAGGAGGTTGGTTGTATAAGTAATTTAAAAGACAAATATAAAGGAGGTTGGTTGTATAAGTTATTTAAAAGACAAGTATAAAGGAGGTTGGTTACAGTTTGTACAAATATATCTTTTCAAAATTTACCTTAAAATGACCCATTTTGATTTCTATGTCAAAAAAATAAAATAGGTATCAATAGCAAGGGTCACCAAAATGATGCATAAGATAAGTCTTGTTATCATGTATACTGTTTATATGAAATTTTATGAACAATGTTTGTCTAAAAGTTGTAGATTCTATCCCATTGGATATTTTATCACATTATCTCTTTCACTGATGTTTTCTTCAGAAGTCCTGCACATAGTAGTGTAATGCAAATACCATCTATGCGCATTGGCTATCTAGAACATATATGGTTACAACCCATAACATTAGTTTCTCATATTGTGCCAATGAATATCTCTAATGATGTTGAGGAAGATGTCATATATATTGATGTCATATGAATACAATTATTAAGTGATACGCAGACTTGGCTTTATATCATTGTAATTTTATGTCTTTTATTATATTAATGTCATATGAATACGATTAGCATGTCATATACAGATTTGGCTTTATATCATTGTAATTGTCGACAAGGTGCTTTATTGATTTTCAAATTTCTACATATTTTCCATGCTCCATGAGTATTGAGTAATTTAAGAAGTAATAAAAATAGGCATGTAATGTTTGATATGTTGGAGTCTTATGTTTGTACATCTAGAGAGAACTTTGTCTGAATTTGGACATGCATAATGTACTTAAATTATAGTCGTTTGAAATGAGTAAATGAGTAAACAATTTACCTACGTGACATACTTTTTGACAAGCTGTTGTCATTTTTCCTCACATTGTTTGTGCTCTTGGACCCTAAAATGACTTAATAAATAATAAAAATAAACTTTTATTGTTTAATATGTTGAGTTTCATGGTTGTAGGTGAACACTTTATTCGTGGTATTCATGGATTACTTCGTTCACATCAGATGACATATATTATTTAGTTTGTTATAGTTTATATTAATTTTGTTAACTCAATAATATTATTATTTACTCATTTTTATAATAGATAACTATTGATTGATATTTAATTTTGATTTTTGTATTTATAATATAAGGCAGAGACTAAGCTACACGCAGCTCTTGTTTTTGAAATAAGTTAAGTAAGAATGTTATTTCTTTCCAAATGTTAAGAATTTGAATGTTGAATTATGAAATTCACATCACGAATCACACAATTATTGTGCAAAAGCAACACAACCTTAATCATTAAATATTTAGATGTAACATCAACTTGTGATGACTCTAAGTAGGGGATATTAGGTCATGTATTTTTCTAGTTATCAAGCTCCTGAGGAGGACATGGAATTTGGCCAGACCCTCATTCTTGTGTTGGTCGAAAAAACTTTGAAGGTTTAGCAAAAGATGCGAAAACCTTGAGAATTCAAGTCTAGGAACATTCAATGTATCTCGAAGAGGTTAAGGGGATGTTAGAATCCTTCGGATCTAAATTAGAAGATAAAGGGAAGAGACCCTCAAAGGAAGTCTAGTTATGAAGGAATACCTAAATATCAAAATTTGGAATACGAGTTGCGGAAGCAGAAAAACCTTACCTTTCATGGTTATGCTAGAAGGGGTTAAGGAGGCAGAAGCTTGGTTAATAGCCAAAGAGAGGCATATAATGCTATATGACTTCATTCCCAAAACAAAACCAAGTTTTCTAGCCATCAATTAACTCATGATGTTAACTTTTGGTGGAATTACTTAAATAACATGGCTAAAGTGGACAAGGAGAACCTAGATTATAATGTTTTCAAAAAGCACATTGAAGACAAATATATAAGCGAGATTTATTTAAGAGGTAAAGATGACACATACTATGAAAAAAAACAAGATCAATGACTGAAGACGAATATGAATGAAAGTTCATATAGTTGGAAAAATGTGCATGGATTCAAAGAAGAGTATAGAGTTGCTTGATTCATTGGAGGATTAGGAGATCATATTAGATATAGAGTGAGAAACTTTATTCCCAAAACCCTAATCAAGGTTGTGTGGAAAAAAAGTGTGAAGGAGGGACTTGAGTGGGAAGCTTAATTAGAGTATCTCTAAATAGGGGACTTGGAAAAGGAAATTTGATTAGAGGATTTTTAACCCTAAACCATGTCCTAAATATAGAAGGGAGCAAGGACCATGAATAAATCAATGACCCAACAACTCTAGAATTGAGTGTTTCAAATGTAGAAGGATGGGGCTAAATGATATCGATGCCTTGGGAAAGAGAATGCTTTGAGGGAAGTTACAAGACACAATAGAGCAAGTAGTAAGAGGAAAGATATATATACTACAACAGATGATCAACATGCATATTACCATGTAGCTTTGGTTCCAACTCAAGGTATTGTATATGGTCATACTTTTACTTTATTGGCTCATACATGTAGCATTCATAGTTTTATTTCACCTAGGATGGTGGCCAATTATAATTTAACCGTTGGAAAGCTCAAGAATCCCTAGAGGGTACAAATGGCCCACGGTGTTAAGAAGTGGGTGATTCAAGCAATATACCATTGTATTGTGGATTTTGGTGGTTGATGAAGTGTTACCTACTTCCATGAGTTAGCAGTGGGATTGTGTAACAAGATTATTGGGCATGATTGGTTAAAAATCCATAGACCCAAATTGTATTGTTTTGAGAAGAGAATCAAGTCACCTTTGGATGATGAATGCATGACTAGAATCATTCAAGGAGAGAAAACACCTATTGTAGTTCAATGGATTATAAGCTAAGCACAGTATGTAAAAATGATATAAGGGTATTTGAATCGTGTGGATGAAGTGAAGATAGAAGAAGATAATAGTTCAAATCAATTGGTCGTAGTTCAAGAATTCATGGATGTTTTCTTGGAGGAATAGCTTAGTGAGTTGATGTTACAATTACAAGAGTTATTCGAGAAGGTACTTATTTGACCTAGTGTTTCCCATGGGGTGCACATGTGTTCCTTCTGAAGAAGAAGGACGGAACCTTTCATATGTTCATCGACCGTATCATGTTGAACAAGGTCACCATTAGAGATTGTTATCCCTTTCCTAGGATTGATGATTTGTTTGATCAAATTAACGGTGCAAAGGTGTTCTCCAAGTTAGATCTAAATTTAATATATCATTGCATTAAAGTTGAGAAACGATATTTTGAACACGGCCTTTAAAACATGTTATAGTCGTAATGAGTTTTTGTTGTTTCCTTTCGGTACAACCAATGCAACTATGGTTTTCATGAGGTTGATGAATGATGTATTCATGTACATAAACATGTTGTCTTAGTATTTATTGATGACATTCATATTTACTCTTAGAATGAAGAAGAGCATGAAGAGAATTTAAGATTGTGTTGTAGGTTATATGCAAACTTTATCAATTGTGATTTTTTTAAATAATAAATTAAGCATTGGGGGGCGCTTCATTTCAAAAGGACTTAAACTAGCTTCTAAAAAGATTGAAGTTATTTCATATTGGGCAACACCTAAGAATGGAGTTGAAGTTACAGGTTTCTTGGACTTGTTAGGTTATTATAAGATATTTTTTTAAGGGTTTTCCAAGATTGTGGGACCCTTATCTTGGTTACAACGTAGAGGAGAAAAATTTGACTTAATAAAGATTCATGAAGAAAGATTTCAAGAGATGAAAATATGCCTCACCGCCGCAACTATTCGAGTGTCACTTAATTTTGATAAGAAATTATTTGTGTAGTAATGCATGTAATGAAGGAATTTATGGATTTTTGATGTAGGATGGAAGAGTGGTTAGCAATGAATCAAGGACGCAGAAGAAGAATGAGAGAATTTTCCCTATGCATGACTTAGGACTTTTGGTGATTGTTCACACTTTGAAAGCTTGGCACCATTATTCAATTGGACTCAAGTTTGGGTTACATTCAAATCATGATAGTTTGATGTGCTTGCAACCTTAGCCTTGACTTAAAGTCAAACAATGGAGTTGCATGGAGTTTCTTAGTAGGTATGATTACAAGATTCAACACATTAAGGGAAAATGGAACAAGGTAGTAAATGCAATAAAGATAATATTACATGCTTGCAACTTCTTAAGCCCAACTAAATTTGAGGGTGTTGATCAAACAACCTTTTGTGGAGGATGTTTGTATCAGGACATAGCAGGTTTGTGTTCAAAAATCAAAGTTGGAAAGAAAAGGAAACCAAGAAGTGTGAGAGTTATCACCTAGAAGATGATGCAGTTTTGTTGTGAAGAGATCTTATATATGTTTCAAACCAATTGGAACTTAGAAAGTTGAGATTTCATGATACACACAATGCTCCTTGGGGATATTAAAGGACTTGTGGGAATGAATTTTTTTTTTTTTCCAAGACTCAAAACAAATACCATTGATTATGGCCAGATGTTTTCCCGAAGGCTTAAAGTTGAGCATCAACATCCAATAGGAAAGTTGCACCCTTTGAGTATACCTGAATGGAAGTGGAAATATATTACTATAGATTTTATCACCATAATAACAAGGACATATCGGGATAATGATTCCATCTTTGTGGTAGTAGATCAATTGAGAAATGTAGTTGACTTCATTCTAGTAAAGGATACTAATTGAGCATGAGACATTTTTCATATCCTTATCAAAGAAGTGGTTATATTGCATATAATTTCATGAGTTAGATAATAAGTTGAGCTTTAGGACTACATATTAGTGGTACATTCATGATAAAAGAGAGTAGGTGCCTCGAGGATTAGAAATGTGCTTTGCATGTATATGAAAAAATAGCTAGAAGCAAGGAAAACTAGCTCCCTTCAATAGAATTTGCTTATAACAATGATTATCACCGTTCCCTAAAGATGAGTCCCTTTGAACAATTGCATGGGCAAAAGTGCAATTCACTAGTTAGTTGGGATATATGGAAGTTTGGTGAACCCAAGGTAATGTGACGTTGGAAGAGATTAGGGAGATAGTAAAACATGTTCAACAAAATATGAACATGACACGTGATAGACCAAAAATATATGCAAATAAGAAGAGGTCAAAAATAAACTTTTAGATTGGTGAGAAAGTGTTTCTTCGAGTGAAACCAAAGATAGTTTCCTTGAGGTTAAGATAGTGTAGAAAGTTAGCACCACAGTATTGTGGACCTTTTCATATCTTGGAGTAGATTGGTTCAATGGCTTATAGATTGCCATTACCAGTCCATATATTTGTTCACAATGTATTTCTTGTATCCTTGCTTAAAAGATAACATTATTTATCCCAGTCATGTTTTGGACTTTGTGAGTTTGACACAAAGCCTTTAGAGATTGTCGGTGCTAGGAAACAACACCTACAGAACCGAAGGATAAATTTGGTTAGTATTATATGGAGATGTTGTATAGAGGTTGATGACACTTTAAAGTTGGATTCATAGATGAGGGAACTTTACCCTCATTCTTTCATTGTTGATTAGTGTGGGGGACAAAGCTTTTATAAGGGGGTAGGAGTTGTTGCACCCCATTTTGGATTCAAGCATTTAATTTTATGTTCCATCATTCGTTGAGACTAATTACTTTGAGCTGGCATTTATTGTGATGTTTTCATGGCGATGTTTTTTATGTATATATATGATCAATGAGACCTTAGTATTTTTTGATGTCCATTTAGTTGATTAGGATGATGTTTCAATGCATAATTATATTTATGAGTTGATATTATGCCATTATGTTATATTCAATGATCTAAGATGCACATGATTATTAATAGAATGAAATGGAAAATGATTGATAATGTATAGTTTTGAGACCTACGGCTAGATGTTGGCAGTAGCATGGAAGTTGTTGTCAAGAACTAATGATTATTGTGAATTCTAAAGATAATTATACATCATTAAGTAATATTGAGTTAATTTATTCTTGGGACCCTCATCGACATTAGTCAAAGACCAAGAGCAACCCAAATTATTTGACTACTAATTACGAGGATGATGCACTCCTAGAAAAATGAACTCTTGATCAATTCTAGCGTTGTACACCTAAAAAGACTTCAGAATTTCCCAAATGAGAGTTTAGTTTGGAATTATGATTAATTAAAAATGATTTCTTAGTGTAAAGTGATTTGAGAGTTTTTAGGCCCATGTTCTTGTAATGTGACCTTGAGAAGTACTCTATCATAGGATTTAACTTAGTGATGACTTACACCTAATTTCCCTCTACACCTATTTTAAGGAAATGGGTAGCCTCAATTTGGACCTATGTGTGAGGAACACTGGGATTTATGTTAGCTTATTATGGATATTATTGTTGTGTTATGGTTTTCCACATGATTTGTAACCTTTCGAGAAACCCTCGTTTCTCTTTTAGAGGTTTGTAAGGAAAGGGTTCGCTATACATTTGTGGTGACAATTTAGAATAGATTGTGTCATTGGTGGGTAGATGAAGTTACGAAACACCATAGACTATAGGAGGTGTAACACCTAGAAAAAAGTAAATGTAATTAATAAACCAAAATGAGTGTTAAATTACTAAAGACTCAATTTTTTCTCAAAAATAATTGCAAGTACACTTAACAATAAACAAAGGAAAGGGAAAACATAATGCATACCTGTACAGAAGAATTAACTTACAGTCACACCTGTGAAGCCATCATGAATCAACAGCATCTCCAACTCCTCTGGAAACTACGTGTGGGGAAACCGCTCTCCTCCCAACGAACCCCTCAGTCGTAGACCGAAAGCCACCGAGCCCTCACTCAGTAATACCAATCCAGCCACATCTCATCAATCGTATATCACACACAAATAACAAGTTATACAACTTGACGAGAAGTTTATACTCAAAACGAGAACTCTGGCCATAAAAACTCATATTTTTGCATTAAAAACACCCAAAAAAACCCAAATCAAAAAGTGGTGCTACTGGTAGTACCACTTTTTTGTGGTTAAAAATATAGATACGGACCAAAACAATCCTTATTGTTGTTTACAAAAACCTTAAAATCAAGCCATGAGTTGAAAACTAATACTATCGGTAGCACACTTTTTCAAAAAATGACATTATTATATCATTTTGTCATAATTTAAAATTGTATTTATTAAATCTCTTAGTAACATTATATAAAACTTGCACTCCGTTCAATACAAATTATTCAAGAAATTATTTTATCACTATTTCGATATAAAATAAAAGAATTTCTAATAATATTCATAATAATAAAAAAATAAAAAAATCTTCAAAAAAATATTTTGTTTAAGCTTATAAATTGTTTTTTATAAAAACTTTATAAAAAAATTAAAAACAAAAAATTATAAAAAAGAATATTATAAAAACTTAAGAAAAAAAACATTTAAGAAAAAATTTACAAATTATAAAAAAAAAAACAAATTATAAAAACTTCAAACAAAAACATTTTTAAGAAACATTAAAAATAAAAAATAAAAATAAAAACACTATAACCCCTCCTCCCTCCCCCTCTCCCTCCTCCCCATCCCCCATTCTCCTCCATCCCCCCTTCCCCTCTCTCATTCGCACCCATCCCCCTCCCCCGTCCTCCTCCCTCCCCCCTTCCCCCCCTCCTTCCCCGTGCCCTCCCCCTACCCATCCCCCTTTTCCAACACTTGGGGGGCGGCATCGCTCCCTCGTGCACCCAAAGGGCCACCCAAGGTGGTCCGTCGCTCCCTTGTGCGCCCAAGGCACCCCTTTGGGCGCACGAGGGGTGGTGGCACCGCTCCCTCGTGCACCCAAGGGGATCCCTTTGGGCGCACGAGGGAGCAGCGTCATCGCCCAAGTGTTGGAAAAGGGGACCCAAGGTGGTCTGTTGCTCCTTTGTGCGCCTGAGGCACCCCTTTGGGCGCACGAGGGGTGGCGGCACCTCTCCCTCGTGCGCCCAAGGGCAAGGGCAGCCCCTTGGGCGCACGAGGGAGCGGTGCCGCCACCCCTCGTGCGCCCAAAGGGGTGCCTCAGGCGCACAAAGGAGCAACAGACCACCTTGGGTCCCCTTTTCCAACACTTTCCCTTTGGGCGCACGAGGGAGCAGCGTCGCCACCAAGGGCAGCCCTTTGGGCGCACGAGGGAGCAGTGTCGCCGCTAAGGGCAGCCCTTTGGGCGCACGAGGGAGCAGCGTCGCCGTCCAAGTGTTGGAAAAGGGGGATGGGTAGGGGGAGGGCATGGAGGGGGAGGAGGACTGGGGCGGAGGGGAGAGGGAGGAGGACGGGGGCAGAGGGGAGAGGGGAAGGGGGGAGGGAGGAGGACCGGGGAGGGGGATGGGTGCGAAGGGGGGGGGAGGAGGGACAGGGGATGGGGGGAGGGGTTAGAGTTTTTTTTTAATTTTAATGTTTTTTGAAAATGTTTTTTTTTTAAGTTTTTGTAAATTGTTTTTTTATAATTTATAATAAAAAAAATTAAATGTTTTTTTTTAAGTTTTTATAATAAAAAATTTAAACGATTTTTTTAAGTTTTTATAAAAAAAAATTATAAATTTTTAATGTTTAAAAAAAAAATTGTTTTAAATGTTTTAGGTATTACTTTTATTTGGATTATATATATATATGTATATTATTTTATTTTTTTAATTTTGTTTACGTTTTTTTTTTTAAATTACATTTTCAAAAAAAAATTAATCTATTTTCTCATTTTGGTTTTTACAATTTTTTTTTTTTTTTTTGGTGCCACGCCCCTTTGGGCTGTGAAGAAAATCTTCGCTCCTACCCAAAGCCCTCTTTGGGTGCCAAAAGCATCACCCCAATGGGCACCGTAATTATGAGGAAAATGTCAAAATTGACAAAAAATTTATAAGATATTTTTGTAATGTTTTGACTTTAATATTTTATTTTGAGAATAAATATTATGTTTTTAATATGTTATTTACAAATATATGGTATATGTTTTCTTCAGTTTATGTCAATTATCACTTTATGGAAAATAATGTTAAATATAATCATTTTTATACATAAAATAACTGAAAATATATTAAAAATGGTTTGTAATGTATTTATTATTTCAATTGATTTTTTTTACAAATTTGCCCAAAAAATGACTTATTTAAGGGAAAAGTTTAAAGAAAAAACTTCCAAAATGTATATATTTTTCTTTCTAACTAGCTTCTAAATGTTAAAAAAAAAAAATTAAAAGTATTTTTTTTTCCTTGGAAAAAGTCAGTAATTTTATTTCATGAAATGAACAAAATTACATTCTGCACATGTAATAGAATCACTAAGATCCCTACATTTTCACATTTTATGTTCCCATATCAACATCATTTCTGATGTCCCATATATCATACAGACATAACGGTTGTCCATACAAGCCACTTATATCCCAATTCAGATAATCAAACATTGAACGTTGGTCTTCTTTTCTGTGTATTCGACTGTCCACAGCCAACACAATTTATCATTCACAGGTTCTATCAAATAACAGCGGTTTTTTCCATCGCTAAGACGCCGGTCTTCTATTCTGTGTATTCGACTGTCCCTACAGCCAACACAATTTTTCATATGATCCAATATCTGTCAATCACAGGTTCAATCAAAGAACAGTGGTTGCTCCATCGCTGAGACGCCGGTCAACAAATGCAGAGATAGACTCGTCACTTGTCAAGACTGAGCTAATGCTCGATTCTGTGCCTCAAGATCTTTGTTAAATGGTCTATGATAATAGCTGTAGATGCCCTCAGATGTGTTAATAGTGATCCTCCAAGTGCCCAATGGTAAGTGCTGCTGCGTTGCTTCCTTGGAAAGCAGATCGGCAATCCCATTTCTCTCCCTGTAGACATGTGTAAAAGTTATATGATAAAAAGACTGCTTTATCCGGATCACCTCCTCCAGGATAGGTAAGAGTATCATCACATTGCATCTAGTGTTCTCCTTAGCCCATTCGATAACTAACATGGAGTCACCAAAAATCTGTAGTGATAGACATCCTTGTTCAAGTGCGAATAACATCAGCAGCCTTAGTGACATAAGTTCTGCATAGTTATTGGATCCCCTCCCCAATCCTGCCACCAGATGATAGTAATGGGACTCTGTTTTGAATAGAACACCGCCCCCTCCACATTCTGATTGATGGTCAATTGAAGCACCATCAAAAAATGCCCACGGCATAGTTTTGTCAATCAATTCCACACACACAGGTCGCTTTTTAATCACAGGGGCAGGTGCCTTGTAGTGTAGGGTAATAGCCACGATTTGTGCCACTACACTCTCCAATGGAACCCTGCAATCTTGAAAGATAATTTTATTCCTGGTGATCCAGATGCCCCAGGCATATATACAGGGGAAATCCCAGATGTTTGATGTCTTATGTGATGTCCACCACATTTGGAAAGCCTCAAGAACACTCGCACCCTGCCACCCCACATTTAGTTCCAGGAATAAGCAGGCTTCAGTCCAAACTGCCTGAGAATACCGACAATGTACAAAAAGATGAGTACTAGTCTCTTCCGCATCACTACAAAGAGGACAGAACCCCGGACCCTGTAAGAATCGTTTTTGTAGTATGTCCCAGGTAGGGGCCCTTTGTTCCAGAATAGCCCAGAAGAGTAGTTTTGCTTTACCTGGACACTTTAGCTTCCACAGATTTTTCCACCACCATACCAATCCCCTGTTATGAACTACCACATTCAACTGTATATATCCATTCTTTGGGGTATATATTCCAGAGGGATGATGGTCCCAAATAAGTTCATCCGTCCTATCGGTCAGTCGAATATTAGATAGTCTTAAGTGCCAAAGATAATCCGCCCAAGCCCCATGCATATCACCAGGTATCTCAAGTCGATGTGCAGTGTACCAGCCCTGATGCCAAAGTGTAGATGTTCTCGGATCCACAATATCAGCCAAGAAATGACAACCCCTTGCTGCCAATATATTCCTCAATTCCACTTGTAGGACTTGTCCTCCCCTACAGCCAACCCAAGGGTCCAGTCCAATACGAGTAAGTCTCCCATTTCCAATCCTCCACACTAATCCAGATCCTACCAAATGAAAATGCTGCACCACCACTTTCCAAACCACAGAGCAATTTGCCCTCGTCTTATTTCCCATCCTGATCCAATCGAGTAGTGTAAGAGGGGCAATATATTTATGATATACCACTCGTGTCCATAGGCTCTGTGTGTGTATAAGTCGCCATGCCACCTTGGCCCCCAAGGCTTTTGCGAACAGAAATATATTCTTTAACCCCCATCCTCCCAGGGCTTTTGGAACCGCAATTTTTTCCCATCTGACCCACACCATCGCTCTTTTGTCACACTTACCCTTCCATAGAAAAGCAAAACACAACCTACGTATCTGTTCCAATACTCCTTTGGGGATCCAAGCTAGAGACAGCCAATACACCGGGATTGCTTCCAAAACAGATTTAATCAGAACCAGCGTCCCAGCCCGTGAGAGCCATTTATGACTCCATCCATGTAGTCGCTGTTCTAATTTTGCTAATAACCAGTGCCAATCAGCCTTCAGATAAGCATTTGGTTTCAAGTGAAATCCAAGTTACTTTAAGCCATCATCAATGTCCAAAATCCTGTAAGGTAGTCTGAGTGACAAAACGCGGATCTCCTGCTCGGTTAAGTGCGAACAAGTGATTGATGACTTGTCAATATTCACTAACATACCCGCTGCTACTTGCACTAAATTGAGACCTTCAACCACCTTATCTATATCCTGTCTGGTGCCATCACAAAATATCAGGATGTCATCAACAAAAAGGAGATGTGAGATATACAGTACCTGAGAAATGGATATGCCACGAAAGGAACCATCAGCTTTGGCTTTCAGTATATAACGACTGAGTCCTTCAGCAACAAGGAGAAACAGCAGCGGAGAAAGGGGACATCCCTGTCGTAGACCCCTTCCTGCATGGAAGAATGGACTAGCAGAGTCATTGATCAGCACAGCAAAGCTCACCGTAGTGATACAGGCCATAATCCATCTGATAAATTCGTAGCAGAAACCCAGATGAGTTAGAAGCATCCGGAGATAGAGCCAACTAACTCTGTCAAATGCTTTGGAGAGATCAATCTTGATCACAGCACCCTTCTGTTTCTGCACTTTCAAAGTGTGTAATCCTTCCTGGGCAACCCCGATAGCCTCATGAATTTGTCGACCTTCCAAGAAGCCAAATTGCTCACAAGAGATATGCTGAGACAAAATATTCTTAAGTCTCCTCGCCATAACTTTAGAGATGATCTTATAGATACAGTTGCAGAGAGAGATAGGTCTGAATTCCTCAAAGTATTCAGGCTTGTCTGCTTTTGGAATAAGAGCAATAAAGGTCGAGTTAAATGGACCATGTACAAACCTAGCCTTTCGCGATTCTTCCACCACATTCAATAATTCTTCCCTGAAGAAGTCATAGAAACCCAAGAAGAATTCAATAGGCCAGCCATCTGGCCCAGGGCTTTTATCTTTCTGAAAGGAATGCATTACCTACAAGAGCTCATGCGGCAATACTTCCTCCATCAACAGTCGATTTTCTTCCTCCCCCACAAAACGAGGGAAAAGCTGAGTCACCTGTAATACCTCAGCAATTGAGGCCCCAGGTTGTGCAGTGAATAAATCTCCAAAGTGTCTAACACCCATCTCCGCCAATCCATCAAAACTGGAGACCCGTTCCCCTTCAGCAGAAGATATTTCCCAGATAGAGTTAGTGGATTTTCTTCCTTTTGCATATGCTTGAAAAAAAATTGTGTTCTCATCACCGCTCTGTAGCCAAATCGCCCTACTTTTCATTCTCCACATCTCTTCGCGCTCACACAGAATCACATTTCTGCGTCGTTCCCATTCCATCAACTCACCTTTATGCTGTTCATCCAAATAGCCCATCCCCGGACAATGAAGCAGTTTATCTATATTCAACTCAGCAGCCTGCAGATTCTGTTCATCACGAACCCATTTTTCATGTGCCCATAGGATAGTAGCCTCTTTTATACGCTGAAGATTATGCTGAAAGTGTGCACCCGCATACTCTAGTGAATCTAAAGGTCTGTGAACCCACAGATTCTGAACCATGTTATGATAATCCGCCTCCTTCAGCCAGCTAGGATTGAATTTGAAAGGACTTGGGGGTTTTTTACTTCTGCCTCTTAACTCCAGTAATATTGGGCAGTGATCAGATACCCCACCTGACCCTACCCACTGCCTGACGACATCAACCCCCAGTACCAATACATCAGCCACCAAAAACCTATCCAGTCTTTTAGCCACCCTTTGGTCCCCAGCTCTCTTATTGCACCAAGTTGGTGTTAACTTTGTAGGTAGTATATCAAGTAGATCCTTCCTAGCGAAGGCTTGAATGAAAAAATCTGCCAAAGTATCCGGTGCAGCCCGAGGCCCCCACACTTCAGAAGACCCCAGAGAGAGATTTAAATCCCCTCCCAGAATCACATCTCTGCCATCAAAAAGATCCATACTTAACAAGGAATCCCAGAATCCAACCCTATTAGAATATGGCCCGTAGATATTGAGAACCGTGATCAACCTACCAATCTCAGCATCCCAAACCTCCAAACCAATACCAGAAGAGATTCCCCAAGAACAGTCACATCTACAGCTCTTCTCCTTCCATCCCGAGGCCATCCCTCCAAAACGCCCCCGTGCATCCACTCCTACAAACTTCCATCCTGGAAGCAAAGTTTCTAAAGTCCGAACAACATCCATACAGCCACCCAGAGTTTCCTGCAACAGAATTACATCCGGTTGATTTAAGTCCACCAACCTCCTAAGTGACGATTTTTTAATGGGACTCGCCAACCCGCGACAGTTAAAGGACATAATTTTCATTAGAGACCCCCATCCAGGGCTTTCTCGGCTCTAAGTGCCCACTCTATGGAAGATTGTGTGCCCAGCACTAAGTCAACCTTAGCCCGATCCTGTGCCTTTGACAAGAGTGATTTTCGTCCCCGAGCCCGACCCCCAATACTAAGAGCCAAATCAGGAAGTCCCTTCCCCCCCGAGCCGTCAGCAGCTATCTCCCTATTTCTAAGGGCGTAGCGGATACTACGACCCTCAGAACAGCTGGAGTCTTTTGTGGAAACCATGGGTGGTGTGGATACACAGTCCTCAAAAGACATCAAACAATTTGCAGCATAGCACTGTAAATCGGGATTGGCTAATGGAGGAGGCTCATGACTACCCCCCCCCAAATCAGCAGAGACTACTAATATGGAATCAACAGGTGAGATGTAGTGAGACATACCCTGAGGATTCGCAGCAGATCCCCCTCGTATATCGGATCTCTCCCTTAGCTCGCTGGTGTAGGCCCGCGTCATAGAAGTCGCTGAAATAGAGGCCCCCACATCAACCGAGTCTGCAGAACCAATAGTTTCCAAATCCAAGTTCATCGATGAAGGCAGAGTTTCCCCAGCACCATGAGTTCGACGATCAGATGATACCCCAGGATCACATTGCTCTCCACGGGCAATATCTGGGCCACGACCTTCACCCCTCACCATCAGAGGATTAACCTTCACCAATGGTGCCGCACGTTTTGCTACTCCTTCCCCGACCAATGGCTTACAAGCCCGAAACAATAAGGGACACCTGGCTACCAAATGTCCATGATCGTGGCATCGGTGGCACCTAAACGGCACCCCCACATAATCCAGAAGTTGTACAAAATCACCATCCTTGGATTGTACGTTAATCACAGCAGAAAGCCCCTGCCGAAGGTCGATTTTGACCAAGATCATGGCCACCGTGTATTTTCCAGTCTCTTGATGGGAATGATCCGAACACACATAATCCCCAAGAAAGTTTCCAATCTCTGCAAACCGAGTTTCATTCCAAAGATGCATGGGAAATCCAGGAAGCTTCACCCACAGCGGTTCTGCATCAATTTTCTCCGATTTAGAGTCGAAAAAGGGAGTCCATCTTTTCAGAATGATCGGGACGCCCATCATCGACCAGTGTCATCTTAAAACTTTGTCAACCTCTCCTTTGTTCGGTAGAATAAAAGAAAACCAACCCTTCGTCAACACCCGTATCTCAGGGGCAGAGGACACAATATCCTTCCACTGCTCAGCCGCCCAACGCTGAAGGAAACCACGACCAATTCGTCTTCCCCGAACATGTCCTACCACAGCGATGTGTGTAAAATCCTCCACCTCTTCCATCGTAATATCAACCCCCAGCACCAACTTATCTAGTCTCTTTCGATCTTTAACCCGTTTCGCAGAAAATTTTTGTGATTCTGCCTTTGCAGAAACCCCGGATCGATGGATAGTCTCCCCGACAGAGATTGGTAATTCAAAAAGATGCCCATCCCGATCCCTCGCTACCTCGGCCCAGAAAAAGCCCCAGACCCATCCACCTCCGCGATGTCAATTCCAGCAGTAGCATTCCCACTGGCGTGTACCCTGTCAGAGGTGTAAGCCGCCACCTCCTCCATTCCACCCCAGACGTGCCCCCAGTACAGCCCGTTCACCAATCCCAGGCACCAAAAACAGCCAAATCACCTTTCCCTGGCCTCAGACAAGCAACCTCGGCACGGACAGAACAGTATCTCAAAATAAAAACCAAGATCAACAGTTGTTCGGTCCCCAAGCCACAAAGCACTCCATCATCGATCTACACCACGAACGCCTCCAAGAAGGGTACAAATATCGACCACCAGCATGCCCCAGCAATTACTCCACTCAGCCCCCAAATCCAATAAAACAGTATCGCACAGCATCTCAACAAATGTCCCAGTGACAGCTTGGTGGCACCTACAAAACAGGTTCAAACATGATCCATTTCTCCCAGAATCGGATCCAGTGGAATTAGGCGTCGAGATCCAAGCAAGGGTATCTCAATACCCGTAGCCATCAATATGAAATGGGTGTATTAATCTGAAAGAAAATTGCTGCGTGTTCCTATCCACCATATCCCAAAAGTACAGGGAGTCTGTCATCAAACTTCAACTTGCAGTTAAAATGGAGCTCTACGCCATTATAGATGCCAACAAACAGGGCCTATAATCTCTCAGCACTGCAAAGTGATCCCCCACACATCCTCCTGCGCGCGCAAAGGCCCTCCGAACCCGATCCAAAGAGAGGGAGCTCTTCACAATCTCAGATATAGCCTGCACAATACAAAAACCTCACCGTAGTACTAAAACCATTCTTCAAAAGTTTTTTTTTTTTTTTTAATTATAAACAGCTACTAAATGTATATTTTTTAGTAAAAGTTCAAAAAAATACATTTGTAAATAAAAACTATATTTTTTTATGATCAAGAAGTTTCAAAAACGCAAAAAAAATGGCCCGAAATGAAATATGGTGCTACCAGTAAACACATTTTTTGATATAGAGGTAAAAACAACTACTAAAATTAACCCCCCAAAAAACGAGAACAAGGTCGAGTTCTCGTCAAGTTGTATAACTTGTTAAATCACATCCTCGTATCCTCCCCTCATACTCCAAACCTCTATTTACTCCAAACACCAAGACCCCTCAGGAAGAGAAACTAGGGTGGAAGAAGAACCCCTTCCTCTTCTCATTCCTCCAATTTAAGCTTTTGCAAGCTTCCCATGGATGGACACGTGTCCACATGCAAATAATCCCATGCTATAATCCAGTAAATAGATAAATAGGTCACATATATATATATATATATTATTTTCCCCTTTAACCCCCTTATTTAACCTAATCCATGATTAATTAAGCTTAATTTATATATTTTTTTTATCTTATGAATCCCATGCCATTAAAATATTATTACTATAACCCTACATAGTCTAATATTATTGTGCAAGGATATGATCATCAGTAGGTCCCATGCCTACACTAGATCCCTAAGATGCCCCCTAGTACTAATGCAGTAAGTGACGGAGGGGGCATTACAGGAGGTGTTGTTCCTAATTCTTAGTTGTTTTTTATGGAACATCATATTGTTGTTATAGATAAATAACATCGCAGCCACTGAAGGGTGTAGTCATTTGTCAAATCATATCCCTATTGGGAGGTATTGGTTTTGTTACTAATGGTTTCATTCACCAATTAAAAGGTTGTAGCCTTGTGCATGCTTGTTTTGCACTAAGACCTTGTGGTTTCCCAAGTTTGGACTTAAACCTTGTTTCTCACTGAGTTTGAGATAAATGATAGAGTGTGTGAGACAACAATCTAGGTCGTGAGCTTGAGGCCCCTTCATGAGGGTATTTCCAACATCTCGTATTGTACATTTAGTTGGGAGCAAAAGTTCCCAAGAGAGTGTGTTTCCCAACAACTTGGCTGCATTAGTTTGTAGAAGGCTTGGTTTACATCGAGAAGAGGAACTTCTTCAATGAATTTTTGAAAAATAAGTGTTGTTATTATGATTAAGTTTTTTAGTTATTACTATGCTTATTATATGTTATTATCTTGCATGGTTAAAGAAAGGGGATTAGTGGGCCCCACTTCTTGTTTGCCTATAGGTTAATAAGTTGTTGTTTATAACATGGAGTTCCTCTTCTTCTTTAAGTAGTTATTATTGTTTATTTAGAAAGAAAATGTGAGTCCCATTGTAAGAGATCACAGTGTTTATGTTGGCCTAGGTTGTTACATATTTTATGAATGAAATTGAAGTCCTTAATGTGTGTATAATTTATAGGTGAGTCTCATTGTAAGAGACCACGGTATTTATGTTGGCCACATAATTTATGAATGAAATTGAAGTCTTTAATGTGTGTACAATTTATAGGTTCCTCGGCACTAAAAAAAATCCATTTGGAGATGTATTTTGTCTCTTGTTAGAAGATTCCAAGGTTAAGAATGGACTTGTTTCATGTAATGAAAATCATTCCCAACATAATAATAAAACAACTTCTTTGTTGGAGTGAAAGCTATGACAATTGGCTCAAGAATTATTGCATTTGCTTGTGTAGAAGGTATTTTATTATAATTATTATTTGTGTATCTAGATTTTCACAACCCATCACGATTGTATAAGAATTTTTAGAATGTTTTTTGTATTTAACAATGCCACTACTAAGGAGATTCTATTAAGTTTTTTGAAAAATATTGAAAAATGAATCATCAAATTGATTAAATTAGTATAATTTACTAAAAGGAAATTTAGTTAATATGAATAATAAAACTTTGATAAATTAATAGGTTAAAATAATGTTGAAAACAGAATAAATAAATAATTAACTAAGATAATAATAAATAAATTATAAATTAAATTTAGATAAAAAGTTGGAATATTACTAAAATAAATAAATAATTAACTAAAATAATAATAAATAAATTATAAATTAAATTTAAATAAAAAGTTGGAATATTACTAAAATATTATGAACATAAAGCTCTAATAGCTTATGCTATTAAAAAACATATGATTAGAAATAATTAAGAATGTATAAGATATAAATTGATATATATTTAAAATTATAAAAATATAGATTATTTTTCATAACTAATAAAAACACAAAATTTAGAGAAAAGGAACCAATAAAATCCAATGAGATGGAACAATTACAAAGAATTTTTTTGTGATGATTTCTACACAATATTTTATTTGAAAAAAAGGGTCTAAAATCCAATGAGATGGAATAATTACAAAGAATTTTTTTTGATGATTTCTACACAATATTTTATTTGAAGAAAAGGGTCTAATGATAGCTTTTTTTTGTTGTGAACCAAAAGGGGTTTAATTATGGATATGACTTTTTTTCAAAATCCAATGAGATGGAACAATTACAAAGAATTTCTTTTGTGATGATTTCTACACAATATTTTATTTGAAGAAAAGGGTCTAAAATCCAATGAGATGGAATAATTACAAAGAATTTTTTTTGTGATGATTTCTACACAATATTTTATTTGAAGAAAAGGGTCTAATGATAGCTTTTTTTGTTGTGAACCAAAAGGTGTTTAATTTTGGACATGACTTTTTTTCAAATGATATCTAAAGCCTTTTTTGATGTGAACCAAAAGGGATTTAATTTTGGACATAACTTTTTTTCAAATGATATCATTTAGATTTTTTTTTCAAGTCGAAAAAAAACGTAACTTAAGGAATCAAAGTTACATCAAGAAGCAAACAGAGGAGGTGTCTTAAAAAACAAGACAACCTCGTAATCCAGGGACCCAATGGTTGACCCATGCTTCCTACAAGCTACCAGTAGCAATTACAGGAAAAAAACAGTCCTGACCATCTACAGTAATACAAGAGCCCAAAATTTGATATTCATAGAGACAATAATATCAAAAAAAAGTAAAAAACATCCCCCAGCCACAGGTGAAGATGTGGCATATATCAAAAGTATCGGACAGTGACGAAATTAGAACAACATGAAAGATCCAGTCTCCAAAAGTGCATTATCGAACCATTCCTCGAAATAGAGACGACCATCCATATTGCCAACCGCCACCTTTGATAACCTGTCAGCATCGAAGTTGAAATCTCGATAGATATGCTGGAAAGAGATCTGCTCAAAAGAATCTTTTAGATCCAGGATACGGTCCATCCACTATCGAAAATGAAGTACATTGAGAGAAGACTTCCCATTGATCTAGTTGATAATACAAAGTGAATCGCCAGCCACTTGAAGTCAAGGGATGCCTTTCCTCTAGGCAATCCAGAAGATGGTCCATAATGCAAGCAATTTAGCCTGAGTGTTAGTACGCCTGCCAGCGCCCATCCATAAGAGAAATTTATGCCCCAGCTTGATGTCTAAAACCATGCCCGCTCCACATAAACCATCACGTTGAGCCCCATTGAAGAAACCCACCGAAATATCAGAGTTGAAGCACGGCGGGATAAGCACCCGAGAATTAGTATAACCAATTGGTTTAGAGTGGGCTTTGTACACGGCAATAGCTTTTGTGGCAGCCCGAGAGTGAGATGAAGAGGTTCCATAAAAAATAGCAGCATTTCTGCTGAGCCAAACCTCCCAGATAACAAAGAAGGGGAGGTCCCGATATGTAGACTTCCGGTCCAGCCAACCACGCAGGGTAACCAGTATGTTATCCCCGGTCCAATCCTCCGTGAAATTCCGACAAGTTTGACATGATTTCCAGACCTTCATGAAGAACAGGCAATGAATAAAAAGATGTGACACCGATTCCGCAGCCATGGTGCTGAAGATACAATAACCTGGACCCATGAAGCCCCGTTTGAGCAAATTGTCCCATGTGAGGACTTTATTCTCCAAGCACAGCCATAAAAAACAACACAGTCTCAATGGGATATGCCAGCTCCAAATTTTCAAGTGCCACTAGGCCAATTCCACATCCACCTGTTCAGATACAATGAAGTCATAAGCATGTTTTGCAGTAATGGAGTTGTTCGAGTCATTCCAATCCCAAACCAACATATCAGGTTCATCCTTTAAACGCCAGCAGCCTGCAATCTGGAGACATAAGACTACCATTCCGTAGCTTCAGAACCAGTAAGACCCAGATCATCTGAATGGAGCCATAAGTGGGAAAAATCACTGCGTTGTCCACCAGAGTAAACCTAGGATAAGACCTCAATTTTCTGGGAGTGCAGAGTTCGCAGAAGCGCCGATGATAACTGAAAATCATCCTGAAGTCCCATAATCGGATCGATGCTGATATGCACCCAAATACCACGACCCACATTCCAAGCAAGATGCTTCTTCAGGATCATAAGGGTTATGCATAAGCCTCTCAAGATAGCAGAAGCATTGGGTTGGCAAACAACAGCATTATAGCGAATCCAAATAAAGGGCAATGTCGATTTGAGATATG
The DNA here is from genome assembly GCA_027924585.1 of Larix kaempferi. Classification (NCBI taxonomy): domain Eukaryota; kingdom Viridiplantae; phylum Streptophyta; class Pinopsida; order Pinales; family Pinaceae; genus Larix; species Larix kaempferi. The sequence goes on from BSBM01001153.1 coordinate 7,006,474, forward strand.
TCCTCCTAATAATGTCACTCCATAAAGTATCCCCAAAGAGAGCACGCCATAGTGTTTTAGCCCCCAGGGCATCGGCGAACCAAACCAAGTGTTTAAGGCCCCATCCACCGATACTTTTAGGAAGAGAAATATGCTGCCAAGCCGATAGATGAAATTTATAAATAGTTGAATTGCCAGCCCAAAGGAATTGGAACATACGTCTTCGGATTCCATCCAAAATGGCCTTAGGGACCAAAGCCATGGACAACCAGTAAACCGAAATACTCTAGAGTACAGAGTTGATTAAGAGTAATCGATCTCCCTGAGAAAGGAAGCAGTAAGTCCAGTTGTTAATGCGTTTCTCCACGTAGCGAACAAGCCAATACCAGTCGTTTATAGAGTAACAATTCGACTTAAGAATAAAACCAAGGTACGAGACTCCGTCCTGCAAAGGTTGCCAAACAAATGGAAACATGGATTCCAGCTACTGTTTGAAAAGTAAGTCAGGTTCTAGATCAGCGCTAATAAACAGCGTGGACTTATGAGGACCAATTTGCATGCTCGACGCAGTACAGAAAAGCTTAAGGATGTCAGAGAAATATTTCCAATCCTGCACCGAGCCCCTTCCAAAGACCAGTACGTCATCCACGAAAAGCAGGTGTATAATGGACAGCCCCGACGACAGTTGTATACCAGAAAAATGCTTATCCACCTTAGCCAATTTGAGTAAGACGCTGAAACCTTCAATAACCATCAAAAATAAAAGAGGGGAGAGCGGGTAGCCCTGTCGCAATCCCCTATCCCCTTTGAAGAACTCAGTGGAATGCCCATTTACAAAAATAGAAAAATTAGCACGCGATACACAACCAAGAATCCAATTAGTGGCTTCATAAGGAATACCAGATTGAAGGAGAACGAACCTGAGAAAGGTCCAGTCAACCCGATCAGAAGCCTTCACCAGATCCATCTTTAATATTATAGGCTTCATCTTCTTCTTCTTAATCGAATGAATGCATTCTTGAGCCACCCCGATGGCGTCCAAGATCTGTCTAGTAGAAAGAAAGTCAAATTGTTCCTTAGACAGGCCAACATCCAGATTTTGATCCTGTTTGCGATTATTTTCGAAATAATCTTGTAGACCAGGTTGCAGAGAGAGATAGGCCTGATGAAGAAAATGGGTCTAATGATAGTCATTTTTTTTGTGTGAACCAAAAGGGGTTTAATTTTGGGCATGACGTTTTTTCAAATGATATTATTCCATAAAAATGATATTATTCCAAGAGATCTGGAATAATTACAAAGAAAATTTTATCTATTGATTTCTACACAATTGTTTATATGAAGAAAAGGGATCTAATGCTAGCCAATTTTTTCAATGAACAAAAGGGGGCTTAATTTTGAGCATTACTTCAAAAGATCTCATTCCAAGGGATAGAAATAGGTATTCTTGTGACTTTGCATGCTTCCTCTACAGCATGTCAAGTCTACAAGTTTAATAAAGAGTGATGGTGTGGGTGGGTGGGTGAGATGTGATGCTCTCCCTTGTGATATTAGTGTGGGATGGATGTTAAACTCTAGTTTACATATTGAATTTGGTGTTTACATATTGAATTTGGCATTGAATATTGAATTTGGTGTTGATCTCTCTTCAAGGGAAGAGAACAAATTTTGTTTGATAGGTATTCTTGTGACTTTGCATGCTTCCTCTACAGCGTGTCAAGTCTACAAGTTTAATAAAGAGTGATGGTGTGGGTGGGTGGGTGTGCATGGTGGGTGGGTGGGTGGGTAAAATGTGATGCTCACCCTTGTGATATTAGTGTGGCATGGATGTTAAACTCTAGTTTACATATTGAATTTGGTGTTTACATATTGAATTTGGCATTGAATATTGAATTTGGTGTTTACATATTGAATTTGGCATTGAATATTGAATTTGGTGTTGATCTCTCTTCAAGGGAAGAGAACAAATTTTGTTTGGGAGGGGTTGAAGAATATCATAAACCTTTATCAGGTCTAGTTTAGGTAACATGGAAGGTAATCATGGCATTTTAATTGGATGAGGACTTCTAAATCTTTGTATGATTACTCAATGTCAAATACTCAAATAAAAATGAATGTTTTGATGGAATTTTGCAGTTCCAAATCAATTAAAAATGTTTTTATTACGAATATTATTACAATATTTTATAAAGTATGATCTAATCCATATGTCACATTTTGTGACTTTGCTAACAAGAAAAACGTTGCCTTTGAAGAAACTTATGTCATAAATTGGAAGGTAAAGTAGAGGATTCACTTTATATAACACAAGGAAGAATGCATTTACGAGGATACCTAAGAAAATAGATAATCATTAAGAGGATTTTGCAATTTTAAATTCTAAAGCCAAACTACATTCCCTCCAAAGTGGATCACAGTAAAAGTCTTGTCATTAAAAAGCATTCATTCAAGGCAGTGCAAAAGTCTGGTCATTAAAAGGCATATATTCAGGGCAGTGCAAAAGTCTTGCAGGCAATTGAAGCATAAAAATATGACTAGCTAAATGTATAACCAATATTATGTATGTAGTTTAAATTACCTTTAAATACAAGCTTTTTAGAATGAGTTGTATACATTTGCGTTTAAATAAAAAAATTAATATTTTGTATGTATTTGCTTTTTAATAACATTTTTTTGGTTAAGGTTGCCTGATGAGTTTGTGGGTTAAATTTGTGTGCAAGTTGGTTAAGAATCACTTTACCCGTTGAGTGCAAGTTAAATGCATTTTGAGTACCATTAACTTGATGAAACAATTACAATCAATGGTTGAAATTGTTGAAAAAGCATACATAAAGATGTTCCTCTTGAAACACTAAACTTTTGTGAGCAACTCATTTCAAACGAATTTGCTTGAGACATAATATTAATGGTAAAACCAATTTACATCTTACACAATTCAACTGGCGAAGTAATTCATTTCGAAATTCTCTTTAATTGGTACAACTTTATGGATAGTTAACTTCAAGCGAATACTATTTACCTATAAGTTTTGGGGATGAAACATGCACCCCTAACTGTTGAGGAATATTGTAGGGAATCTAGGTTTTCTATCCTTCCTGTGTTAGACAATGCTCATTTATAATGAGTCAAGGCTTTAATTAATGGCTAAATTGTCAAATGATAGTCATTATTAAACACACACCCTATTTCAAATTAAGTAAGGAATAATAATTAGATGGGTTTAAGCCCAATACGTTATCTCCAGTAAGAAGTCTCAGGATTGATTTCCTGGGCTGGTTGTCTCTTGCTGTGTGCCTCAATTGAGGTTCCTACCGAGTCAAAGGCCACAAAGAAATCAGCAAGCATCTACGTTGTTAAAAAATATTGCAAAGTAACAACGACAAAAAGAGGTGGTTATTGCTCCCGAGGAATAGCTTGGTTGATTTAACCCTTTCCATAAACTGCATAATGCTTGGGGAGGTCATGAGATCCATTTCCACCGAGTCTTATGGGGTTACCAGCCAACAGTTGAGCTGGTGGTTAATACCATTCTCCATCTTGAAAACTAAGGAAAAGGGGAGGCACTGGAAAGCTACCAGCCTCCTCACTCGGAACACTTAACATGCAGATGAGAGAGATGCATATTTTCTATCAAGTACCAATCTCGGAATCATACTTATTAGTATCAGTGATATATTTGCATGGCCACAACTATTTTTTCCCTGAATATTCATGTCAAACCACAACATTCTAAATGTCCTTTTTACAACATTCTTGAATAATTCTAACTTTACAAAATTTCGAGATGAAAGGCATTCCTCTGGTCCTTGGCATCATTTTAATTTTAAAAAAGGACCCTTTACCAAGTGCGGTAACTACAGAAAATCACTGCCAAAGCTCCAAAGTTCTCCCAGCAAAATTACACGGAATAAAACAAAACAAAACAAAATACTCCCAGGCTCACTTAAGCAGCTGCAAATTCCATCCAATCCTGAAAAACAATTCCATCATATGCTGAAAAATATGTCCATTTATTTTCCCTGCAGCCCAGAAAACACCCATTTCCAAAAAAACTCTTAGGCAGGCGCAAATTCCATCCTATCCTGATAAATATGTTATTCCTGAAAATCAATTCCTTCATATGCTGAAAAATATGTACATTTATTATCCCTGCACTAGCAAGAAAACTCTCAATTCCAAGAAAAGGAACTACCAAATCTCACTCAATCATTAACAATATCAGATTTTGGAAAACTATCTTGTTTGGAGAGGTCAGGCTTTCAGCAACTTTCATTCCCTAGAAGCATTGAGGAGACTAAAAATTCATGAATGTACAAGCTTGTCAAGGTTGTCCTTTGGCAAACCACCAATGGTCTATTCACATGGAATAATAGTAGGGGAGGGCCTCATCAGATCGCTTTTAGATTAGATAGATTCATTCTGGTGGAAAACATCATCTCTAACAGCCTACTAGTAGAAGCCACCATCCTCCCTTGCTCGGGCTCAGACCATTGACCAGTCTGCCTCAATCTGGAATATGACAATCGGCCCGAAGAACAGACCATTTCCCTTTGAAATTTTTTGGCTAGATCATCCCGAATTTCATAACCACATGGAAACCTGGTGGAGTGAAGCACAGGTGAACAAGGGCTCCAAGATTCATCAGTTTCAACAAAAGTCAAAAACTGTTCAAACCTAAGCTCAAGATCTGGAATAAAGAAGAATTTGGAAACATCTTCCAAGCCCAGAAAGAATTAACAGACAAAATGGCCCTCTCGCAACAAAACATTATTCAAGAAGGATACCTTAATCAACTGAAAGAGGAAAAGACGATGCTGCAAAATCAGATAAAACTGCAAAACAAGCAAGAGGAAATGCTATGGTGTCAAAAATCGTGAGTCAGATGGCTAAAAGAAGGGGAGAGGAATACAAAAAGAATTCATCACTCAATGATTCAGCATAGAAACTATAACAGAATAACAGCGATAAAGGACAGCAATGGCAACATAAAGACGAAACACGAGGACATGTAGAAGGAGCTGGTTGAACTCTACAAATCTCTGTTAACTGAACCACCAGGAAACAGAGAGGAAGCCATTGAGAAAATCACCCAGAATATTCCTTGCCTGGTAACAGCAGAACAGAATGATCATCTCCTCAAGGCTATAACTGTTGTAGAGCAAGTGGTTATGGAAATGCCAGAGAGAAAATCACCAGGACTGGATGCCTTCACTACAGATTTTTTCCATTCCTGTTGGTCGACTATCAAAATTGACGTTATGGCAAATGGTGGAAGAATCTAGACAACTGACTGAAGTGCCACCAGCACTAAGCTCCACCTTCCTAACCTTGATTCCCAAGGAAGAAAGGGCGGACAATCCAAGTTTCAGACCAATATCTCTGTGTAATGTTATTTATAAGGCCATCATGAAGGTCATTGCGAATAGACTGAAACCACACTTACCAAAGCTCATTTAGGTAGAACAGATGGGATATGTGGAAGGTAGGCAGATTTTAGATGGTGTTATTCTGGCACATGAAACCATCCACTCCATAAAAACAACCAAGAAAGCAGGCATGATGATCAAACTAGACATGCCAAAGGCCTTTGATAAAGTTGGTTGGAAGTATATAAGAAGCACTCTCTTGGCTTTTGGCTTTTCTATGCAATGGACAAACTAGATTATGGCCCTCACATCATCAGCCTTCTTCTCTATACTAGTCAATGGCTCACCTTCGCACACCTTCACCCCATCTCATGGAATTCGACGAGGGAATCCCCTCTCCCTTTTCATCTTCATTCTCATAGCGGAAAGCTTGAGAATATCAATCAAAGAGGCAGTCTCAATGGGAAAAATCAATGGTCTGAAACTTCACAGGAATGATTTGACAGCTTCACACTTGCAATTTGTGGATGACGTTATGCTGACGGGAGTACCCTCGGTTAGGGAAGCACAAGATTTCAAGCAGGTGAACAACACCTTCATGAAGGCTTCAGGCACTTCTATAAACCACAGTAAGTCTCAAAATCCTTTTCTTCAATGTTCACCTAACAACAAAGCTTGCAATTACCAAGACTCTTGGTTTCTAGAGGAGCTCTCTTCCATCCAAATACTTAGGAGCTCTGCTCTTTGAAAACATCCATCGGAATTCAACTTGGGAAGAACTTCTTTCTAAGATGGAAAAGAGAATAGACAACTGGGCCTTTTGATCCCTAAATCTGGCAAGAAGACTAATCCTGATCAAATCAGTGCTGCAAGGTATGCCTCTTTATCTCTTCTCAACTCTGGCAGCCCCAAAGAGAATTGTTAAGCAGTCATAAACATTCAAAGAACTTTCCTTTGGGGAGGATATTGAACTCATCGAAAATGGGCAATGGTAGCATGGAGCAAACTTTGTCGCCCAAAATGGGACGGGGGCCTAGACTTCATGACCCAAAAATCGAAAGTGAAATACTGGGAGCAAAGCTATGGTGGAAATGAATGGCCAATAAAGAGGCATTGTGGAGTAGATTATGGAAGCAAAAATATGCCCCTGAAGTGAAAGATAACAACCTGACCAGAATAAATTGGCTCACTAATATGGAACACAACTTGGCAAAATAAAGCCCTTCTTCAAAATCAATGTTTCTGGGAAATTCGAGATGGTCAGTCAGCTTTATTTTGGGAAGATGCCTTGCAGCAACTGACCCGTCTAGAAGAGAAGCATCAATGGCAAACTATTAAGCCTATCCTTCAGGCTCGAAACAGGAATAAGGTTAGCCATTAACGGGATCAAAGAAGTCAGGATGCCACCTGGCGAGAATGGGAACCCTTGGAGATGGAGACCACTGGACCCAACATCCTGAACTTAGAAGCTCTAAAGGAAGAACTACACCACAGGAAAATACAACATACAGGCCCAGACAAACTTCGTTTGGGAAACTATGGTGACAGACATTTCTCAATCAAAGAAGCTTACAACATTCTTATCAATCCTACGGGCAACAAAGGGGAGCCCATATGGGACCAAGTCTACAAAATCAACCTTTGGGCAAAGGGCTTCACATTTCTATGGTTAGTACTGCAGGGCAATGCCTTAACATGGAACCAGATAACCAAGTGAGGCTTTGAAGGACTATCTCTTTGCTATCTGTGTCATGCACATGCAGAAACATTGGAACATATCCTAAATCAGTGCCCTTTTGCCCCATCCCTTTGGGATGAAGGAGCAGCAACTTTTAGGCAAACAGATCGATGCTCCGCAGCTCCACTAGCATAAAAACTACCGTGGGCAGTCGCAACACACAGCTTTCCATAATAACATCCTAAACAGAGCCTGGCAACTATTCCCAGGATTTTTGATGTAGAAAATCTCGAAGGACCACAACAGGATAATTTTTGGGGACCAAAACAACGCCACAGACCAAATTTGGAACAGAGTCAAAGACTCAAATCCAACATCAAAGAAACCATACAAACTCAAATTTGGTCGGAGGAGGACTGAAATGGGCAAGGAGAGGAGAGGATCATTTTGCAAGGGCATGGGATTTAAACTTTGCTCCCACAATTTCTCCCTCAATCAGGAAACTGATGAGACCCTCAAGTCCATAGATTTGGTCTCCCCCACCCCAAAGTTTCATCAAGTTAAATTTCGATGGAACTTCCAAAGGCAACCCTGGTCTGGCAGGCTTTGGAGGACTCTTTAGAGATGAAAAACGTCAAATTGTCCAAATCAATGTAGGCTCCCTAGGGCTAAAGCAACAATGTAGCAGAATTGCAAGCCCTTCAACAAGGAATTCAAATAGCTTATCGACAGGGATTTTTGAGATTAATTACAAAAGGAGACTCTAGCCTTATTTTACATATGCTCATAAAACTTCTGCATGGATCACCAATCAGCAAAGTCGCTGTTCATTGGAGAATGGAAGGGCATCTAGAAGGATTATTAGGATTATTGTCAAAACCTAGTCATAATCCCTTCTCATGTCAGGCGTACTGCTAATAAAGTTGTTGATCATCTCGCTATTGACTGGGTGACTAGAGGCAATCAAATGCTGGACAATGCCTCAGTTGAGAACGAATCCTCACTCCTAACTAATGACTGCCTCAATCTTGCTCTTCAAGATAGTGCCCAGAAGGCAAAGGTCGCACAACCAACCCCAGATGGGTTGTCATGGATGCAAACTGGTTGTGGGCATGCCATCCAAGTTGGCCCCACACAGCCTAGGAACGATATAGAGGGGTGTAATGCTCCATAATGACATGACATATGACTTTGAACCTCAGCGTGTGGGAGGCAAATTCAGATGTGATGGAAGTTAAGCCAAGGTCGGGATGGAAGGTGGATGACCGAAGTGGTGATGGTTTGATAATGGCTGGGCTTCATTTCGACAAGCACATTTCAATTGTCACTGAGAAGATTGGACAGACGAGGCAGAGGCACAATCGGAATGCGAGGTGGATGCAAAACTAGGGGACCTCTCAAGGCAAGAAATTAATTTGGTTGTTCATCTCTTCCTTCACTGGCTGAGCCGCTGAAGTGAATAGATAGAGGGAGGATTACAATTCGAAGGGAAGGTTTCCCTTAGACAAGAATCTCCTCCACTAGCGCCTTTTGGCAGTATTGGAGGCAAGAAGATAAAAGAGTGAGAGTTCTTGACACAGAGAGCACTGGTTGGCAGGAGGTTTGATGCTACAGTTTGAACTTAAAGTTTCTAGGTGTTTTGACGATGATGGCAGGTGGTTGAGGCAAAGGTTGCAGGCCTCGGAAGAGTTGAGGTAGCTTGTCTTAGTCACAGGTGTCTCAGGAAGTAGAGGAGGCTCGTGCGGTGTATATGGGGCAAATCCCATGTGAGATAGCATACAGGCTCTCCAAGGCCGAGGTTTGAATAAAGGATGAGAAGGTAGAAATTGGGGCCGAACAGATAATTAAGGACATAAAATCCTGGGTACAAGGTCCTGGAAACACCAGGACCAGGGAGACCAAGTATTATAAAACTCTTACCCTCTACCGGCACACCAAGGTCCTGCTTGGAAAGGCATTGCAAGGAGCGAAATGATATGCTCCTACAAATGGATGAAATCCAAGATCAGCTGAGGCAGGTGATAGACAAGCAAAACATCATTATCAAGGCTCTCACAGGACTGGAATTCACTTCTCCAAGCCCCACCTCAACCCCTACTCCTGGCCACGCTACGAATATTGAGTCCTCTCATGGGCAAGCAGCGCCCCATATTGCCATCTCTAATGATGACACTGAAGATTAGTCCATTTTTTTTACCTTCTGGTTGTTGGTTCGCTAGTCATCTCAAGTATGTTCTAGACAGTGTTCTGGGGAAGGCCAAAACTGCTATTTTTTGTATATTTAGTTTAAAGTAATATAATTTTTGGAGCTTACAAAGAAAAAGGTTGCCATATAGCAAACTTCCCAAGGGCAAGTTTCTTTCTTTGGGGTAGTTAAAATTAGCAGATTTGTATTTGTAAAAGCAACTTCCTAGTAGTTTTGATTCCCTTGTTGCATTGAGAGATTTGAAAAGCTTAACATGTCTGGATGCAAGAGTTTGTCAATGTAAAATAAAATATTTAACAAACTTGATTGTTTATAAGTGTTGAACCTCTTGGAATGTAAGGGTTTGGTACAACTCCCTGAAGGTTTGATAAGTTTGGGTGTTTGGGAAAGCAAGCTCTATCAAGATGCTCTAAACTAAAGGAACTATGTGGCAATTTATAATGTCTTTGATCCAAAGAATTGAATGTGTTACATTGTGAGTGGTTAGATAGTATATGAATGGAGTATGTGGAAAATATTCAAAGTGCTTTGACACTAAACGAAGTGGAGCCATGATCCAGAAATGGACAGAAAGGCATGGGGATAAATAAACCAGGCAGTGGCCTTTGCCATGTTACTGGAGATGACTAACACGATAGTGCAAAATTAAATTTTAATTTTATTCCATGCTATATTATGCATTGCAGAAAGTCTAAAACAGTTATTTGAGGTTATCGATCCTTACATCTGTTAATCCAAGGAAACTTGTAGGTTGCATGATAGAAGAGCTTGTACAACATGACCCCTTACAAGTCTACAAGGCACAAAGATCAACCCTGGGATACTTGAATAATCGTAAAAATATAAAATCATGTGAATTACTTAACTTGGGGTTCAGCCGTGCAAATGAGGATTTCGCATTCAATTATACACCCATATCATATAGAAAGAAAATGTGTACAACTATGAAAAACACTGGTGAGAATCAAAAACATTGTTTCTATCAAACATGCATATATTGGTGAGGAGACCCCACTGTCACATCAAACAAATGAAGCATGCAAAGCAGACTACAACTACATTACCTTTCAAATCAAAAACATTTCATGAAAATCAATAAAAAGATTTCCATGAAAATCATGAACATTTTTTCCATGAAAATCAAAAACATTTTTTTCAAAAAAAATGCATATATTGGTAAGGAGACCCCACTGTCACATCAATGATCAAACAAATGAAGCATGAAAAGCAGACTACAACTGAACTACCTACCAGCATAGATCCATCTTAAAAGGGGATCTACCAAGCACCGAGAGGGATCAAATCTCTCATAGGTGCAAACCCTCTTTTTTAGATTGGAAATGTTGAGCAAGTGTGTAATGCAATGTTAAAGCCTAAAGGTTTTAATTTATCTAATTTGTGTAGTTATATATATATATATATATATATATATATATATATATCCTGTTCTAAATATTTTAAATCTAATTCAAGCCGAATTTTATTATTTTTAATAAAGACACGTGTCAGCTATAGGATAAGCACAGAAGGAGTTACACATCTCCCCCTGTTGGGCTGTAGAATGCCCCTCTTCGGCGCAATAAAACGATGAATAAAATCCTTGAATATCTAAAGAACAAATAATTCACAAAGCAGATTACAACTGGACTACCTTAAAACCATGAAATCCTTGAATATCTAAAGAACAAATAATTCACAAAGCAGATTACAACTGGACTACCTTAAAACCATGAACAAAATCCCTAAACATTTTAGGACAAATATTCCACAAAAGTATTCATTGATATGAACTTTCAATTCGGCTGTTTTCGCAAAGATGATGTCTTTACTGACGAGACATGTATGCCTTTAGAGGCAGCCCAAACTATATTAACTAAAATAACGAGTTGTTAATATAAATGGGAGAGTTCATGACCACAATAGACAATGCTGTGGTAATAAAAAATAAAAAATTGTCATTTGACTTTCTCACGCTGATATAAAGAGTGTAATTACGCATTTAAAGGCAATAGAGCACAGGGCTGGGGGTGAGTCGTACCCATAATTGTAAAGAATGACGCAATATTGACGAACTGCTCTTTTTAAATCTGCTTCTCAAAATGCAAGCTGGCAGCTGTATGACTCTGACGTTCCAAGCATTCTTTTTTTGGACTCTTGTTGTGCTAAGGAAGCCATAGAAATGCCATAAAGTGAAGCCTTCATGTACTGTGGCAGATGAACAGAACTTTAATACTAAAATTAGTGCACAGGAAGAGTCATATTGAAGGTGCTGATGAACTCTAAGAACTTTCGTGGATCTCTTTGATTTAGACACGCTGTCTACTTGGCAACGTTAAACTTTCCAGCTTTCCCACCATAGTAAATAGTCCGTAGAGTTGAGGATTTAGAATTCCTGTTAACATATTTCTCCAAGAATCGTTTTTCAGGCATATGAAAAATCCGTATAAAAGGTATTTTCAACTCTTGCACTTGCATGGACGTCAATGCCTCCATTACTCTAAAACGGGGATTTATCCTCTTCTCCAAGCTGAATGTCCACAGAAGTGGAAACTTCACAAGATCCGCCAATGGAAGTTCTACATAATTGACCATAAAATCTACAAAAGTCCTCATTTTTTCCTCTGAAAGCCCCAGAAACCGCGGATCCCGACTAGACAATTCCGAAATTTGTTCTTCTGAGAAGCCTAAACTTTTCAAACACTGCAGTCTTCGTTCGAGGGTTTTTTTCCCTACTCCCCAAATTTCTCGCAAAGCATATGCAAACATCGGTGATCCCTTCTTGAACCCCAAATCCTCGGCCTGTTTAAATGACTTCATAATTTTTTCCTCAGGAATCATGAGCAAACTAGGCTGAGTGGCCACTAACTCTGATAATATTTGACCCTCAAGACCCAACCCTTGGAAAAGTGAAATTGTAGATTTAAGTTCATCCTCTCTGGCATCAAATAGGAGTGTATTGGTACTGAGTAGTTTGGAAATATCTTCTTCCTTCATAAAAGTCTTAAGAAGAGTGAGCTTAGGCTGCATGTTTCTTCTTGCATTGTAAAAGAAGAACTTAGGGTTGCGAAGGACGACCCTTCGAATCTGTTCAGGGGTAGTCAAACCACAGCCATTTAACAACCCCAAGACTTCTTCCAAATTCTGACTCGATTTTGCAAGAAGGAAACTATCGCAATTTCTAAAGGCTTTTGTGATATCTACCTCTGATAAACCGCATTTGTTGACGAGAAATTCAGTGACAACACGCTTTTCTGGTGGAGTTGTGGATGGGGGTGCTTTTTGGGAGGAGAGACGGGGGAATGTTATGTAGGCTTTTGAAGTGAATGAAGGTAGGAGTGGGGGAGGAAGCAAGGAAATTAATTGGCCATGGGATGACAATGGGAGTGGATTGGTTATCAGTCGTTTCCATATCTTCAACTGAACAGACATCATCTGTGCTATAGAATTTGAAAGAGAAAGAAAGATTCGAAAGAATTTAAATTACCTGGAGGAGGCGATGATTGGAAGACGTGCAGCTACAAGCTCGCAGATGGCTGAAAGGCTACCATAAGAAAGGTGCCAGTATCAGTATCAATGACTGAGCAGGGTTTTGATTAGGGTTCCGAATGTGCAGTAAGGGGATTTTACGAGGGTTTAGGGATGTTCTTTTATCCCGTGAGTTGGGCGTGTATGTCGGTTAATTATATAAAAGTTTTATTTAAGTTTTGTTGTAATTATAAATTTTCCAAATAAAAAATCATCATGTTTATTCAAAATTGAATGGAAATTACAGTCTTTTAGGTATAAATTGCTTTAGTATAACCATGTACATAACATTTCTCTTTGTGTTCAAAATAATCATTCATGATGCATTTTTTGTTTTTTGCTTTTTTCACCTCATGTCACATGCTAACCCTTTGAAGAAGGATCCACACAAACTAAGTGAAATTTAGAAGTTGGGAGGTTAGGATGAGTAGAGTAAAGCAAGTTTTTATCAGAATCAAAGGTACCATAATCGTGAAGTCTTTTGGTACTTTTGATTTTGATAAAAACTTGTTTTATTCTTTGTTTTTTTTTTTTCCTTAGAGGGATTTCATTACAATCTCATTTAACACTTATGGATAAACAATGTTCTCCTTCTCTGAAACAATGGAGTATGTTTGTTAGCTTTTTGATTAGGTTTATGTTTTTTGTTCTTTTGTTCCTTTTCGAGGAGGGACGTGCTTGAACACAGGGATCCTAGGGATACCTTGTTTATTGGCAAAGTCGACACCGAAAAATGGTGCTCTCATAATCCATAATCTGAGACCATCTAAAAATTTCCCAACATAAGAACATCTTGTCAGGTAGACCTTGACTTATGTCAATCTTGACACATATTCTAATATATGTGAAAAGACCTAGTTTAATTTGCTTTGCGAGTTGTTTTGATGTAACTACCCAAAGTATTGTTGATATTTGTAAGAATTGATAAACACCAAAAATGAAGGGGTAGATTTGGGAGTTGTACCCAAACGAACATTTTTTTATAGACATAGTAAAAGGATCGGAAACAAGGAACCAAGGGGTGATAAAAAGATTCGCTCTACCCCAAAAACCAAGGGCCCTCCTCTAGAACTCTTTGATGATCAACATGGTTTTCAAATTGAATGATAAAAAAACTCTTATAGCATAGATCAACCTCACAATGTTTTTCTCATGCGGCAAAATCCACTAATACATATATAAAGGAACCAATGGGTAATAAAAAAATTCCCTCTACCCCAAAAACCAAGGGCCCTCCTCTAAAACTCTTTGATGATCAACATGGTTTTCAAATTGAATGATAAAAATACTCTTATAGCATAGATAAACCTCACAATGTTTTGCTCATGCAGCAAAATCCACTAATACAGATCTAAAGTAAAATGTTATAAACCATTGAATCTACTCATTGCTAAAGAGGATTGGTAAAATGAAAGCAAATCTATAACATCTGACTCAAAGACCTCCAACTTGGGAACCTTGTTGGATTTCTCCACAATATACACATTAGATGTATGAGGGTTTAAAGTTGCTAAATTATATTGTTTATTCTCAACTACATCCTTAAAAGAAAAGAAATAGGGTTTGAAGATGATAGTCCACTATTACCATCACTTCACTGTGCAAGCAAAGGACCAAAGTGAGAGTTGAATCTTTGGGAATTTTGTAGTCAAAGAATAAGCTTTTAGCAACAATTTGTTTGCCTTAAAAAATAAGTCTATGTGTTGCTTGGGATCTCCCAATTTAGTGTCAATTTCTAGCTTGTCTCTATGCCTATGACATAATTAGTGGAATTCACCCACAAAAGTTGGGTTTTCACGAAGAGAGATAATCATAATCTTAACATATAGTGGTTTCACCAAACACTTGTCATGCAGACATATCCACAAACACTTGGCATGCAAGTCTTTTGTCAAACACTTGACATGCAAGTCTTTAGTCAAACACTTGACCATTAGCATTCATTGGGTTTAATTGATGATCTTGACATTATTTGTTAGTCAAAGAGCACTTTGTGAAATGCTTCCGTAATCTCTTGATTGAAACTCAAAATTATCCCAAAACACTGACAGTTGGCCATATTATGCCAGTCACACAGAAATCTCCTGGCATTCGGGAGAATAGAGTGCACCATTGCCCTAGAAAAAACAACCACGACAATGTAACCTCATTGTCCCAAATTATACAAAATGAGCAAAATTCTCATCCTCGGAAATAAAGAGAATCATAGCATTCTGCCAGTTATCCATAAAAAAATACATGTCAATCAATACAAACTTATAAGTGATTTCTTTTTTCCCATTGGGGGCATCGATGATATTGATATCGATATTCTAGCAACCCTCTCCGATAGCCTTGGACAGACCTAAAATGTGGTTATAACTCCCTTCACTCCAGTGGGAATCAATAACGAGTTTCTAATGGTTCTCATGACATTTTATGGAGGGACTCCACCCGAAACAGGGTAGTTTCTATGTCCCACATAATGGTCATTGTTCCTTCCATATGTGTAATATTTAGG
The DNA here is from genome assembly GCA_027924585.1 of Larix kaempferi. Classification (NCBI taxonomy): domain Eukaryota; kingdom Viridiplantae; phylum Streptophyta; class Pinopsida; order Pinales; family Pinaceae; genus Larix; species Larix kaempferi. Next base: position 7,021,728 of record BSBM01001153.1, read on the forward strand.
TGATTTTGGTAGAATAGATATCTCTGTATGCAATTATTTTAGACAAAAGGATCTTCATCAAGTGCCATAAGTTAGCAACATTTCCTTGCAATATTCTTCGATTGGGGAAGGGTATGCTTGTTGCAAAATGACAATGGAGAACATCTTGTCCCCAAAAAATATGCATGTTGGTGGTAACTTTTCCTCTTTAGTACCTTACCCTAGTAAGCACTTCTCCCCTCTCCACACCTTATCCCTCCAGTCGAATTCCTCATTAGTAGAGTTCACATGGGATAATTTATCAAAAGGGGGTTTGAATGGCTTGGGCATATGTTCTCTCTATATGGAGGATATAGAATTGGTTAACCACATTTTTGTCAGATGCTCCTATTGCTATGCTATATGGACTTTCTGCACTCAAGCTCTTAGCTTAAATCATCAGTGGAATTCGAACAATATACATGAAAGCTTACAGAATTGGTTGTACAAAAATGCAAATTATAAAGAGCTTCCTATTTTTATTATATGGGAAATAAGGAAGAGCAGAAATAGGTTGATTTTTGAAGGCATTTGCACACATGGCTCTCAAACCCGGGTTCAAACAACAAAGCTAAGATTATGGTATGTTGGGGGCTCTTATGGTATGCAAAAAACGAGGTATTCAAAATCTTCAAGTTGCTAGCGACTCGGAAATAATAATTGATTGGGAAAATGGTACACATTTTTTGTCAGCTCTTCATTTATCTCCATGGAAAAGCAGAATTCTTGATCTAAAGCATTTTTTTTCAAGACTATCTTTCACACACATCTACAGAGAATTCAACGGGGAGGCAAACAGTTTATCCAAAGATGCAGTGGGTAACTTTGATGGAAGACTATGGTTTGAAGAGTTTGTTGATGACATTTGCATTGATAAGGGATCTTTCTCTTTTATCTATATGCTACTTAGTTTCCTTTTTGAACTAGTAGTACTGGTAGTATACTCTTCTATTTTGTGATGTAAATGGTGATAACTTGGGCCTCAAACCTGTTCAGGCTCTTTAGAAGTAAGTTTTTTTGTAGTACAGTCTTCCCAGTATGATGTTTTGGATAATTGCTTATTTCAAAGCCATGGGGATGCAAAATTTCTGAAGGATGTAACTTTGATTCTTAATGAATATCAAGTTACTTTTTTTCTTCTTGAAAAAAAAGAGTTCACGATGAGAGAAGATGAGTTAATCCCTTTGTCTCTATGATATCACATATTATCATGTCAAATTCTTGCCTTCCACTTCCATCTAGGAGAACAAAACACTCCTTTATCATCACCCATTGTGAACTAACACCAAGAGAACATCGCCCTTCTTTCATCCTTGTTCTTATGAATAAAGACTTTCCTTTACCATTTTGATCTTTGAAAGTTATGAATTAAGCTTATTTTATTTTATATTATAAACATAACACTTGCTTTGACATTTTTTTTCATTGCAGTTTTGAGAGTTGTTATATCGATCTTCTATCAAAACCAAATGTTGCTTTGGAATTTGAAATATTATGTCAAAAAAATCAATTAGAAAATTATTTTTCCATTCATTGAAAATATCGCACAAACATGAAGATAATTAAGTCCACTTAAAAGTTGTTTACCGACGACATTTTCTCTAATGGTAACATTTTGTATGGTAGTAGTTAGAGCGTTTGTAAAAGCGTTCAAGCTCAAGGGAATTTATTATTTCCTAGCATGCCATACTCCCATGACCTTCAAATGCATCTTTTAAAATTGCATTCACCAAAGTTTAGCCGTGAGAAAATGCTTTGAGAGTTATGGAGCATACTTTCTTATACAAAGAAATGCACGTCAACAATTTTAAGAACAAAATAATGGTTAGATCATTTAATATGGTTAGTATTTCTTTCTAGTTTTTTTTCCAACTAAAATATAACTTACTATTAATAAGCGAAATAGTAAATAGTTCCATACACATAATGTCAAGTAGTCCCATCTAAATCATCCAAAGGACATATCCCCAGAGCATAAGTTACATACATAGAGTCCAAATATCAAAGGAAAGGTACCCCGTACCACCATCCCTAATAACAGAGGGAAAAAACATATATCTGCCAACGATCAAGTCCATAATAAACAACAAAAGAAGGGACCAACCCCTCCAATAAATAACATAACAATAAAGCTGATCAAAAGTATGGCAACCCCCACAGGAGCCAGTGGATCCAACAGGATGTTGGATATCCCAAAAAACTAAGTGCCTGCAGGAGAAAATAGACGAGTCCAAAAAATGGACTTAGGGAACATCCAAAGAACCATGTGTGATAAGGAAGTCATCCCACCACTCCTCCCAAAATATGAGACCATCCGGAGATGTCAATGCCAACTTGGAGAGAGAATCTGCATCCTGATTGCATTCCCGGACAATATGGGCAAAATGTATATGCTCAAAACCATTGATAGCTGAGCGAATATCATCCTTCCAAAAGGAAAGTATCATAACGTCCAATGGGGCAGATTCCAGAACCCAAGAGATAATAGAGAGAGAGTCCCCAAACACCACCAGGGACGAGACCTCAAGGCGACGGGCAAATAGTAGTAATAACCAGAGAGCACATAGTTCACTATGGGTGTTTGTGCCAATCCCAGAATGCATCCAGATGCGAAAATAGTAACAGATAAAGAGGTGTAATATCACACCCGCGCCACAAGAGCCCGAACCCCAGTCCGATGCACCATCAAAAAAACCAAATGGGTAGACCAAAACTGGCGGGTTGAACCGGCGACGACAAAGAAGTATTTGAGCGTGGGCCGGAACATCAAATAATCGTCGATATTCCATAAAAGCTGCAACAGTTCTACAAGCAGACCGCTCCAAGCAAGGCGGGATATTCTCAAACACCCCGCGGTTCTGCGACAGCCAGACCTCCTAGACCATAAAACATGGAAGGGAAACAAAATCGGACGAGCCATTCAACCAAGTAGCCATGTAATGCTGAAAAGAATTGGACCACCAAATCAAATTCCACTAACCGAGGTACAAATTAACTGCCAAAGGTTCAGAACAAAGCTACAATTGCAGAATAAGTGATCAACCAATTCAACCTGAGAGAAGCACAAAAAGCATCTGCTAGGAACAGCAAAACCTCGGTGGCACAAATTGTCCCAAGTCAATATCCGATTGTTCATAGCCAGCCAGATGAAACATTTAATTTTCAACGGGATATCAAGTTTCCAAAGTGACTTATGCCATCCCGTCTCGAGCATATGCATGCCCGCAAATAATGACTTATAAGCAAGTTTAGCAAATATAGATCCATGTGCAAGGTCCCATGACCACACCAACTTGTCTAGGGCATCAAACAATTTTATATTCCCCCAGTTTAGGAACCTAGTGTATTCAGACCATTCAACAATCAAGTTGCCTTGAAGTCCAAGATGTTGAGCAGTGATCCAAGTCGAACGATGACCACCATCCCGCGGCCATATAGCAGCATGCGATAATCTGAACAAACCTTTCACATGTAGAATAGCCAACAGAAACTGAGATAAACAAAAAGCAGGCGAGCCTCCAAGGATAGGGTCAATGCCAAACTGAATATTCCTACCATTGCCAGGAAACTATGAAAGCCAATTCGAGATAATAGAAAATGAGCCCATCAGTCCATTCCAAACATTTGAGACACCTGAAACAACCAAGTGGCCCCTACGAAACCAGTCAACCATAGAACAGGTTTTAAGATATTTAGCTCGAATGATCAGACACCAGATCGAGTCAGCAAAGAGAGCACACCAAAGGCTTTTTGCGTCGAGCGCATCAATAAACAATTCCAAGTTTTTTATATCCCACCCCCCAATTCCCAGGGGGTAGCCAGCGTGCTCCAGCTAATCAAATGGATTTTCTCTGATTCCGAACCCCCAGACCAAAGAAAATTGAAGAACAATCGTCTTAAACGATGAATGATTGATTTGGGGATCTTGCATAAAGAAAACCAGTACACCCCAAGATTCTACAGGACCGATTTAGCCAACGTGAGTCTGCCACCTAGAGATAAATAACACAGGCACCAATGCCCAGTACGTGTTTCAAATCTCTGCAACAGCCAAGTCCAATCAGTGAAATGATAATCGCATGGCTTAATAAAGAATCCCAGATACTTAGTGCCATGATTCAACAGCTTGAAATCAAACGGAAGAAAAGAGGCAATCTCAAGTTTAATATCATCCACCAAACCCGAGTGAATGAAGCGGGATTTGAGAAAATTGACTAGCATACCAGTGACATTGCAGAACAAATACAGGATTTTTTTATACTGCCTCCATTTCGCCACCAAGCCCAAACCAAAAAGCATCGCATCTTCCACGAATAAAGAATGTGTAACAGAAATGCCCCGGGCCACCTTAATACCCAAAATGTGTCCATCCAATCTAGCTTTGTGAATGGAGAGGCTCAATCCCTCAATAACAAGTAGAAATAATAATAATATTTCTTTCTAGTTAAACGAGTGGATTCGTTTGAATGGTTAAGTATTGTACATTGAAATAAGAGGTTGTGTGGTTAATTTTTTGGGCTAACTATATGGGATATGTTAATACTCGATGTTCTTGTTAGGTTGAGTGTACTATAGTCTACGTTGATGATTTACCTTGGTTACTACATGTAGATAATAATGAAATCTCAGTAGTTTCCCATACATGGTTATATGGAGAAAAAAAAGATCAATATCTTCCCCTAATAATTGATATATTTACAACATACAATGTTGAGATTAAACACTTCGAAAGACGATCGAAATTAAAAAAATTAATGTGCATCTTTTTTAATTAAACTTCATCATGTTTAAATCTCTCTTGTAATATCTTGGTTTTGACCCTTTCAATGTATTGGACCCAATTATGTATACATGTTAATGAGATTCCAATTATAAATAACCTTGCGTGCAATAGAGGGGATGTCTTATATAAGTTCTTAGTGCAAAGCTCAAGGCCAAGGCCTAAATAGAGAATATCATCTATAGATGTGTTTTCAATAATTAAAAAAAAAACAATACATGGATAGCTAACTAAGAAGGAGCACCTAAGGGGCTACGAGATCACCATAGGGGAAAGGTAAGGGGGTCCAAGGGGTTGATTATAATCTTAGTTACCTATACCTGTTGACTTTTCCATATCCTAACTTCTATGTGATTATCTCATTTCCTCATTGCTTCCTATGTCAATGCCAATTAGCTTAGAATCCTAATTAAGTGAAAGGGGAATATGAAAGTGGAGGACTTAATTAAATCCTACACTTAAGTAGTTACCTCCTACATTGAAGCAATTGAATCCTACTTTAATGGAATCAAAAAAGGAGTGGGGGGATTCCCTTCATTACTCACCATTCATTCTTGAAAAAAAAGAAAATTCAAATAAGAGGAGAGAAGATGGAGAAAAATAGGAGGAAATGGGTGTTTGCATGAATACAAATCATTCAAGCTTTTGTATGAACCATGGAGGTATGGAAGAGGGACAATTGTGTGACAAAAGAGACCAAGATTGAATAAGGAGATAACCTCTTAAATCCTTATATATTACCGACCTTTTGGGTTTCCTAGGAATCCAAAATATGTTGCCCAAGACACAAAATTCTATTGAAGCTTAAATCTAAAATAAACAATGATTTGGACTCTTGCTACACAAATTGAAGAGCATAGAGAAGAAGAAGAATCATAAGGTACTAGAGAGCAGAGAAGGTAGTGTCTTCTTATGTTGTATGAAGTGGTAGGGTGAGTGTCAAAAATGGTCTCACTAAAAGATTGATTGAAGAACATCAGTGGCTTTCTTGGTTGATCTTGGAAGCTTTTTGTAATGGGAAAAGTGACTTGGGAGTCTTAAACTTGTCACCTTCACCTTAGTGGTCTCACAATCTAGTAAGAGGGTGGCATCTATAGAGGATTTCCTATGAGTGGAAGGAAAATTGGTCACACTTTGTCAATTTCTTTGGATTTTTGTTGTGGAAAAAATTGCACAAGTGTGCACTCTTCCACTTCGTAAGGGGACAAGCCTTGTAGGCTACAGCAAGGCCTTAGTCCTTGGAGCCCCTGTGGGGGTGGTTGGTTGTCCTCCAAGTGATATTGCAATAGATTCTTAGTTCAATTCACATAAAACAAAGAAAAATGGATAAAATGCAAAATAAAAGAGATTGGGGGAGAATGCAAACTCCAATAACAATCCAAGATATGCCAAACCACTTATGTATTGCCCAATGGTCAAGTTGTACAACACCTAGGATGTGTGGGCTTCAAGGGAAGCCAACAATCTCCCTTAGGGAGGCCTTTTTTGTCCAAACTAAATGTTAAGTCAATGGTGGAACAATAGGGAGGAACTCTTGCCCCTTGAAGGAAGGCAGAAAGGGAGCTTGGGGAATGCTTACAATGATAGGAAGAGGTGGGCTATGAAGAAGCTCCAACACAAATCCAGTAGCATAAACTTGCTCTTTATTTCTCCCTACAAAATGCTTGCCAATGGATTCCTTTTATAGACCAAGAGGTGGCCAACAAACAACTAGATCCAAGTGTGTGAGGATCCGAATTTGGATCCTTGGAGATGATGGAGTCTTCAACGCGTCGTGGGAAGTAGGTGGTCCCGTCATTTTCGACAGTAGCAAGACTATTGAAGGCATAGCCCTGCGGGTATCGTATGGGCATTATTCTAGTAACCTGCACTATAGTGCGAGTTAATAGTGTTTTAGTCGCGTGACCCCTTCTTTTGACTGGTTTTTGGCACTTTTGGACTCATGTTGTCTTTTGGATTTGTTGAGGATGTCTATGGTGAGTTGCATTATTTATGTTGATGACGCCTTACTGGAAGAATCGTCGAAATGTTGCATGTGTGCGACATTTAGGTGTTAACAGATGCCCCTTGATGTATGAGGTTTGGAAGGTACTGTAGAGCCGATAATGCATCATGTTTTCTTGTGTTACTATCTTACTCTGTAGGACAAAGCATATGTGGACAATAGGGTCCTCCCATGGGGGAAGATTGTTGGTGATGACCATTGGAGCTATACTAAAGAATAGTTTTTATGCAAACGAGGCGGGTATACCCATGCTCGTGAAATGATGTCAAGGTGATTACAATGAGAGAGGACCCAAAGGGTCAACTCTACTATACTACTAGGACATGGATGAAGGAGGCTTCAATCCATGTTAGAGTGAATAATCCTGGAACTTGCTACGGAGTGCTGAAGAAGTGGAACTGATGGTGATCATGATAAGCCCATAGGGGTGGGGGACCAAAATGGTTTGTGAAGTTGCCTTAGAACTTCACTATACCAAATAGACTACTACCATGATTTGCAAATGTGAACACTGCTACCTTCAAAAGTACGTATCCCCCTAATGCGATGATGTGTTGACGTTGAGCATAGGGAAAACCACTTAGTTAGGGAGCATTAATGACTCTCCCTACCAAGTTCGAGGTGATACCTCATAGTGATTGAAAGGGATCCTAAGGTACAACTGTAACTACTGCAACTCTCGGAATGTTGTGTTTTGACGTTGATGAGAGTTGAAGTACATGATAAGACGAGGGTCTTACTCTGAGAACCAAGATCATATTGTAACTAACTGGTGGACAGACAGACCTGACATAATATTGGTTGATAAGCGTGGGGCTCATAACTTCCTTTGATCGATGTAAACATGGGGAGTGGGGATGGCGGCTTTCCTTTCAGAACGGAACAGATTGAAACGAATGGAGACAAACTACAAATAAAAGGGCTCGGATGGAGACACAAAACATAGAGTAATGGTAACTGGCCACAATAACTACTGCTAAGGAAATTGAGACTCAAATACATTGATCAAAGGTGACCATGGGTTGTTGCCAAAATAATATGGTGTTCTCGCAATGTGAGGTGATAGGGGAACTGTTTGTACATAAAAAACTAACGAAGGGGTCCCCACAGTTTTGGGTGAGTCAGGGGACCAATTTGATGATGGACGGATTCCCCACGGTTTTAAGTGGATTGGGGGACGTTGTCCAAGATGGAGTGAAGGTTTGTTTTCAAATGCGAAGACGAGTGCCTCGTGAATCAATGCCATGCAGTGTATGCCTATGGGATAACTTAATAGAATTGGTTGCTTCGAAGGGTGGGGGCCGCATAGGTTTCTTGGCGAGGGTGATGATACGAGGAAGATTACGGAAGGTAAAGTGCTCATGGAGGTATGATTGGACTTTTTGCATCTTTTTTGTAAAATGAGCCAAGGAATTTGAGGCTGTTTACTTGGTGGGGTAAATGCACAATTATGAAATGATAAGCCAAGGGTGATATTTTCAAGTTGGGTCAAATTCCTCAAGCTTGTGGGGGATTGACATCATGGGTGTCAATTGATTACGAGGATGAAAATGGTGCGCACACCCATGGGGGGACATGCTATTCCCAATGATGACGTTGATGGCACATCAAGATTGAACATGAGAGCCCTATGGTTATCAGCGGGAATACTGGTAGATGCGTTATAAACAGATGTAAAATAATGCCTATATGCTAGTTTCAGAATCATACTTGTGGTAGGGTGCCCAGACACCATTCTTGTATAATGGAGCCTTGTTCTTATAATGGGAAAAACAAGAGTCTCAAACTTGTCTTGGTCGAGATCCTGCACATATGGTGCACATACCCGAGTGTAGTAAAGGACATAATTAAGGTATTGACAATGCAGAAATAACATAACCAAAACAAGCCATACTTGATGGGTACTCATGAGAAATAATGTCCTGACGCAACGTTTGGGAACTCAAATTGGTTGGCTTGATGTCGAAGAGTTCGAAGCGTTGATCGTAGTGGTGTAGATGGTTTGTGAAACAGAGCTACAGTTTGTCCGTGGGGTCAGCTTGAAATTTGTGTCAAATGAATATAAATAGGGGTGGTGCCCACTTTTCAAAATCATTTGAACTATTCGTTGACAACCTCCTAGAGTGCATTTTGGGCGATTCTGGGAGATCCAGAGACCCATTCGATGAGTTGCGAGTTCCAGGTATGTCGTAACCCTACCTTTGTTAATTTGAGCTGGGTAGAATTAGGGGAAGTGGTCCCCTAGATGGCCAGGAGCTTGTTTTAACACTTTTGGGGATACCGCGTGGGATTTTGGGAAAATCCCACACTATAGTGCACAATTTTGGAAAGTCGCATGCTACTACAACATGATATTTTCCCGAAATCGGGCGTGGTGCAACGCAGGGATGTAGAGTAGCAAAAATGTACTATATTGCGCTACGCACGGTACAGTAGTGTTTCGGCCACGCATTGGTGTAACGTGGCGAACCTTGGTAAACCACACTATTAGCGCAACCGAACAATATAAATCCCGCACGTTGGTGTCGCGTGGCGAAAAAAGGCTCAGTCGCGCTATGAGCGCATTTCCTTATGATTATTGCGCTACGCACGGACTTCCTTTAGGGATGCCGCATGATGTTGAATTTTTGTTTTTTGTGGATATATATTGATGTCTAATGGATGGGAATTATACTTATGTAGGTGATTTTCATCTACTCATGGCCCACGTGGGTGTGGTTGAGTGGCAGGAGAGGGAGTATGATACTCTCCGTGATTTGGTGTTGGGGGACATTCAAGTGACCCAGATCATATGAGACGCAGGGCTCTTGATGTTCTTCAAGTGCCCCTTGATGAGGTCATCAGACTACTTGTTGTGGAGGCTACTTGATTTATGGGTCCTAGATCAAGGGGTCTTCAAATTTGGTGAGGAGGACCTGAGCATTACAACTCGGGACATTTATTTTCTGATAGAGTTGACTCACCAAGGAGCGAGAGAGCCCTTCCCTCCTCAAATGGAGGGAGATACAATCCAAGGTCTAGTGGGTCGATTTTGTGATGGTGACCAAAGTGTTATAAACTCTGGTCAGATTTTGATGAGTCATCTGAGGGATATTCCTATATGGGTTGTTCCAACATTCGTGGTACGAGTGTTGGGGTTCTCTTCTCCCAACCAGATTACAGGAGGTTAGCTTTCGCTTGTGGAGAGGGTGTCAGTTGGTTGGTCGATGGTGTGGAGTCCTCTGGTCTTGCATGATGACCCTTCAAATGACATATTTGCACTGAGGTGGGATTAGGACCACCTTCTGTTTCGGGAGTGTACAGTCCTTCCCTGAGGCCACCTGGAGTGGTGCCTCCTAGGGGGCCACAGGAGTCCTGGATGATGTACAGGGGGAGGATCATGCCCCATTATGGTAGTGGGCCCGTGGTGGCATATTTCACTCCACAGGTTCTGGATGTGCGGGAGGGTTCGATCGGGCAAATGGAGAGGTACCCATGGAGTGGGATGGACTACAGGGGAGACTTAGAGCTGCCTACTCTTGATGGTGGTTTCGACGTCTCAGGTATGTTTTGTTTTTGTACTTACTGATAGTTATATGTATTTGTACATACTTCTATTTATGCACATTTGATATATAAGTTTATCATGTACTGATGATGATTTTCCCCTTTGTGATGCAGATATTGGTCCTGTACGGCCACCTCGACGAGCACAACCTAAGTGATACCAACCTGCTGCTAGGGCTAGTCAAGCTATTGGCGGAGCGGTTGCAGCTGGGGGTATTGCTATAAGAGCGGGACCTGCTAGAGGAGCGGGTGTTGGGGGAGCTGCTACAGGGGGAGAAGCTGCAGGGGAGCGGATGGCAACCGTTATGGCTGATTTGGAGTAGAGGCGGGGTGCTATGTCCACCAAGGTAGACGACTAAGGTGTTATCGATCTCAAGGAAGAGGAGCTAGCCCTAGCATTTCATTTATCGACTAAGTGCGGACCAGATTGGAGACCTATCATGCGCTAGTTAGCAATGATGTGGCATGTGGTACGAGAGGTTCAAGGGGGTGCATCCCCTTTGCCACGACAGAGGTCACAACCGAGACCAAACCCAAAGGTAGCATGTTGTAGTCCCAAGGTTCATGTGGTTACCCTAGATGCATTACATGATATAAGCAAAGCATACACAATGATACCGATACAAGGGACGAGACAGATAGAGAGAACACAAGCCTTTATATTAACCAGCAAGAGCATAATACAATCATAGACCCAATCTTAACTAGTACATCAACTCACTAGCCTATATATATATATGTGAATACAGTTACATAACCATCTGTCGGTTTATCCAACCGACCCAACCTATACTAGTCGACGCGACTTGTCGACATGTGCTGCAGAGTAGTCGGGTAGAGGGCCTAGTCGACAGGCCGACCTAGGCCCCTCCAACATCTCCCCTACCTCAAAATCTTTCTTCGTCCCGAAGAAATGGAGAGATCAAAATTTAAAAAAGAGTTATGCAGACGGTTATGACGAAGGTACGCTAGCATCAATGGTATCAGGTATCTGGAGACAAGCTTCAAGAATAACTTCGACAGAAACAAGGAGGTGGTGCTGGAACTCTTCCCAAGTGCGTAGCAGATTCTGGATGTTGACGGTCAGAGTTGTGAGTTTCGACAAGTTTTCTATCTTGTCGTGAGTGGATGTAGCCTATAAATGGATCATGTTGGGACCGAATGTGTTAATTGTTCTTTCAGCAGCAGCAAGTAACTGATGGAATCGAGGTTGAATTTCTCCAAGTTTGTTGAGGCCATTTCGAGCTTGAGACATCCACTGAGCTTCTTGTTTTTATTATTTATCCAATCTCTTGTTTTCCATGATAATCTAACTATCAATTTTTTCAATAAGGGCTTCCTCTGCAGTCAAGTGCTGGTGTTGAAGTTTGCTGAGCAGTGTTCTTGTTTTCTGAAGATCTTTGTAGATGTCACCATAATATACATACCAATTGTTCAGGACTTCTATAAGTTTTTCTGCTTGACTATCGTACTGCTTGAGTACCTTGAGAGCTTCTGAAAAGGATGTAAACTGATTTGTCATGAGGGAAGCTACCTCGACAGCTTGATCTTGTTGTTTCTTGAGAATCTCAAATTGTAGCATCAACACGACAGACTCAAATAACTAATATGCTTTATCAAGAGGTGATGTCGTGTCGGAATTGGTTGGAAGCGGGATAACTTGCTAGGTTAAATTTTCACATTTAGCAAGGAATGTATTCCTTTCTTCCTGTAGCTGCAGTATCTGTTCCTCTGACTCATATCGACAACATTTTTGCACTCTGAAGACTGCGTCTTCAAGTAAATCAAGCTCTTCTTGGGATGCCAACTGTGGCTGATAGCTTGTAGCAGCTCCAAATTGATCTAAGTAGACGTAAAGAGTATTTTCTGATTGGCTTAGCTGTGTTTGTTGCATTTGCAATTGCTGTTGCAATTCTCTTTATTTGCGTTTCTTCTCTTTGTGCTTCCCGCGGCTACTCTTTTCTTTTTATTTTTCTTTGCTTAAGATTTGTTGCTCTGGCCCCCTTGTCTTTTTCGGCTGTTGTTGGATGACTGTCGATGACTGCTTGAGTGCTAGCAATAGCTTGTTCTGCTTGGGTTTGTGTATTTGGTACTACTGCTATGGTGGCTGGAATCTCATGTTCAACAACTTCGGCACTTGGTGGATTATCTGCTAGTATGCTGGAAGTTTCCACATTGCTTGTATTGGTATCTGGAATATTTGTGTGCTCTAATGGTCTTGTCGTGTCGGCTACAATTTCTTGAGTTGCGGCTAATTCCTTGGCTTGAGTAGAAGCGGCTTCAGCTGCTTTTGTCGTGGCTGCTTCTTTGTTGCGCTGCTGTGAAACTGGACTAGACTTGGATCTGTCAACAGGGAGACTCGACTGAGTTACTGGTAGTGATGGTAGGTCGACTGATGTCGGAATTGGACTCAATGGAATGGTACTGTCGAACGGACCCGAACTAACTAAACTAGACTCAATTGTAGACTCAACATGGGGAATGACGACTTGGGGGTTTTCGCTTTGAATGGCTTTTGGTAAAGTATTGACTGGGAGAGGGGTAAAGACAGTTGTTTGATGTGCACAAACTAGACATGATGGGTCAGGATTTCTGATATGATGGGTTTTCGTGTGACCGACAATTTCTAGGACTGTCAATGGTAAAGCTAAACTTGGGGTTTGAATGGTGTCAGGGGGAGCTAAGTTAACCGGTACAGTAGACGAAGATTCAAAAACTTGTTGTTGGACGACCATCTCGTGCCAGTTGGGACAAAGTATCGGAAGGTTTGCAATAAATGTACTCAAAGCGGTGTCTGCTGGGTTAACCGGAGCAGGTAATGCTAGGAGGCTGCTTTCTTCTTCTACTGCAGTTGGGGAAGAGGGGGGGACTGAATGGTTAGGTCAACATCAGGTTCGACCGAAATTTTGGGTTTTTTAACAATAATTTTAGAGGATGGATACTTATCTGTTTCTAGAAATTTTCTCAACTGATCTTCGACAGGTAGTTTCTTCTTGCCTACATCTTCAAGAAGCTGAGTAGTAGTGTCGTATAACTCGATCTCATATTCTTTTATAGGTTCTTGAAATGTTACTTGTCTTTTTCCTTTCCCCTTGATCGATGTTATTCGATTCTGTCGGGCTGTAACAATTTCAGCTGCTACCTTCTGTATATTATCATGTGTCAGAAGATGTTCTGGGTTGTCAGACTCTGTGTCGATGTCTGAATGTTCTCTAGCCTCTGCTGATTCTATGTGCGGAGTCTGGGCAAGTGCTAATTTCTTAGGGTTAGGTGTCGGCTCGGGTTGATACATGAAGGTGTTCATATACAACCGACTTTCGTATGCTTCTTCTTGTTCCATAACAGTGAGAGGCTCGACATACTTGAAGTTGGTTTTCCTTGCTTGTACCGGAATAGGTAATACTTCATTAGATTGTCGGCTTAAATCTGTGAAAATTTCACTTACCGAAGGGTAATAATCGAGCCACCTTGCCGAACCTATTGCTCCTTCCATGTACCAGACTGTTGTATCATCCAAAGATAGTTGGATGTGAGCTGTCGGGGGTAGACTTCGACGAACATTCTGTGGTACTCTCCATCTTGTCGCCATTGTTTTAAGGTCTATAAACCATGCTTCTAGCCAAAGTTTAGCTGTCGTAGGCCCATGTCGACTTGCTCCAGGTGCAAAACAACGGAAATTTTCCATAAGGACAAGTCGGTCTTCCGAAAAATCCTTGTTTACTTTCGGTCTGAGGTGGGTCATAGCAATCCATATGAGTACAAATGGGTAGCGGATGCTAGATCCCTCCACTTGGCACTTATGGCATGTGTATTTAAGAATGTCGGCCAGGAAGTCTGCCCATTTGTATACTTTGCCGTTCAGAGCCATATTCTTGACAACTTCCAACATGTCGAGCTTCAAATCTGATCCCTTGCCTGTCCGTGAAAGTGCATGTGACACAATCTTGGCAGCGGTTCTGTAATTGCCATATAAAATATGGCTCACGACTATGCCTCATGAGTTCTTTCCAGCGGGAGTATCAATAAACTCATCGACCAAGTCTGTGCCTGAACTTGTTGGTACAACGTCTTCCTTATGCGATAGGCCAGTTATCTTGTGGATTATTTCACCATTGATGTCGACTGGGACATTGAAATAAAGCTTGCCATTGTGATACCTGCTAACGATAAATTGTGCAAGGATTTCTTTCAGTCCTCCAAAATTATCCAACAAGGGTGCCTTCATGTAATGCAGAATTGTGGCTGTCTGTAAACGTCGCGCTTCATCCCTCCAACGGCCATCTGACTCCTTCCCCCAATCTTGAATGCTCTTCCATGCTTTCTTCCAAGTGGGTTCTGTCGCATTTGCATTTTGAATCATCTGGAGTCTTGTTTCCAGTGGTGTTTGTTCTTTCTCCAATTCTCTAACTGTCGTCGCAGCGGCTCTGGTAGCTGTTAGATTTTTTCTGGGATCCATGGCGGATTCGGGGTTCAAGAATGTGAAGTTAGCTTCAACGGAGTCAAGAAACTTTGTATCTTGGAGTTCAAGTTCTCGGCAAAAGAGTTCCCAAGAATCCTCGAGCTCTGGGTTTATGGTGGAGTTACTCGGCACGGGTGAACGGGATGTAGAGGTCCGTATTAATGGTTGATTTGACGGGGTTATTAAATTAGACTGATAGGATATCGACGCTTCGTCAGGTGCATTACTTTTGGCGTCGTGGGTATCTTTAGCCTTTATTTCTTTGCCATCATGACGCTGCGACACCTTGTTCGATGTGTTATGTCGACGGGCTTCTCTATTTGAGTTTGGTCGGTCCGGGCTCCAATGCTTCTGTCATGCCTAATTTTCTTCTGCAAACCGTTGGCGTTATTGTCGATGTCTATGATATCGACGGTTGTGCGCTAGACTTCTTTCTCTTTTTTTTCCATCCTTCTTTTGCCATTCTCTCGTCATTTCTGCTTTTATCATGCTCTGTTGTTTTTCTTGATTGCTTATATTACTCTCATTAGATTACTTCTTAACTTTTTTTTTTTTTTGAGAATATTCATGACTTGTACCTTTTAAGGCGCCATTTACCACTTTCTTGAAAACACTTCGACAACATAGGGTCCCATCCATTCTGTATGCAGCTTCTTTGGCTTCCCTTTTACTCAGCTATTATAGAGGAGTACCAAATCTCCAACTGACAGATTCTTCTGTTTAATATTCCTATCACGCCACGCTTTCTGTTGCTGTTTTTGCACTCGCTGATGTTCTATCGTCAACTGTCGACTTTCATCTAGATTCGACAGTTGGAGTAGCTGTTCTTGTCGAGTATCTTCGACGTCGATATGTAAAGCTATTGTAATGGTCGGTGCAAGTCGTCGAAAATGTAATGGGATGACAGCTTCTTGTCCATAGACAAGTGAGAATGGTGTTTGACCTATCATTCTTTTGTATGTTGTTCTATATGCCCAGAGAACAGCAGGTACTTTGTCATCCCAATCATCTTTCTCTATGTTGCATGTTTTTGTCAGTCCTTTTGTAAGTGTTTTATTGAATGATTCTATGGTGTCATTCGACTGATGATGGTACGTTGTGCTTATTCTATGATCAACTGCAAATTCCTTGGTCAGTGCTTCAATGGTTTTACATACAAAGTGCATACCTTGGTCACTTATCAATGTTATGGGACGTCCAAAACGTGTTATGATGTTTTCATAAATAAATTTAGCGGCAACTTCGCTTGAACATGTTTCGACCGGTTCTGCTTCTGCCCACTTGGTAACATATTTGATAGGAGTGATAATATATTGAGCACCTGTCCTTCTCCCCACTATTGGAAAGGGTCCAATAAAATCGATAACCCAAATTTCAAATGTTCGGCTAGGGTTAATGGGGACCAATGGCATTTCTGTTCTTGGTAGTGGTCGGCCCATGCGCTGACATTTATCACACTTAGATACAAATTCTCGATAGTCTTTATGAACTGTCGGCCACCAAAGTCCAGCTTGCAGTATTTTTCTAGCTGTTATGTCTGCATGATAATGTCCTCCTGTTGGTCCAGCATGAGCTTCTGCTAGTATATCCTGTCGTTCATCGTCAAGTGCACATCGGCGTAATATATCATCCAAGCCAAGTTTATAGAGGAATCCATTGATTAAAGTGTAGGGGGCTGCTTTCATTGCTAAGATCTTCCTCTTTTTCTCAGTCATTCCTTCAGGGGCTTGTCCATCCTCGAGAAATTGTGCAATTTCCGCAAGTTCTGAAGGGGCTGCTTCAATACGAAACAAGTGTGCGTCTGGTAAGTCATCTTCAATTCCTATTGGTTCTTCTCCTGTGTCAACTCTCGACAGGTGGTCTGGTCCGACATTAGCTTTTCCAGGTCGAATGATTACTTCAAATTCAAATTCTTGAAACAATAATAGCCAACGGCATAACCTCCCATGATGCAATGGTTTATTGACTAAGTATTTTAAAGCTTGGTGATCTGTATAAAATACAAAAGGGTTAGCCAATAAATAATGACGGTATTTCTGAAGTGCAAATACCATACCTAATGCTTCTCTTTCAGTTGTGGAATAATTTCTTTCAGATTTATTCAATTTCCGACTGCTGAATGCATTAGGGTAATCCATGCCATCTTCTCCGGGTTGTGTTAAAATGGCGCCGACTGCTATTCCAGATGCGTCAATATGTACATGAAATTTCTTCGACCAATACGGAAATCGAAGGATGGGTGCTTCGACCATTTTTCTTTTCAACGTGTTAAATGAGATATCGCATTCCTCTATCCACCTATAATCTCGATCATCTTTTAGCGATTCTTCGAGAGGATAAGTCATATCGGAATAATATCTGATGAACTTTATGTAATATTCGGTATCACCCAACAGGATTCGTACTTGTTTCGGATTCACTGGAGGTTTTAGGTCGAGCATAATTTTGATCTTCACTTAATCGACCTTAATCCCTTCTTTGCAAACTACATGGCCTAGTAATATACCGATGGGTGTCGCGAAAATGCACTTTTTAATATTTAGTGACAATTGTATCTGTCGACATCATTCCAACATCAGTCGGAGCCACTTGCAATGATCTTTCAGCATTGTATAGATTGTCCAATCATCAAACTATACAGCCATGGTTTTGTAGATATATTCTTGAAATGCTTTGACTACAATTCTTGAGAAGTCCGTAGGTGCGTTCTTCAGACCGAAGGGCATAACTTTGTATGCAAATGACCCAAATTCACACACGAATGTTGTCTTTTTCTAATCTTCCTTTGCAATAGGTACTTGGTTGTACCTAGAGAATCCATCCGTGAAAGAGTAGCACTCATGCCTTGCAACTTCATTAATAATTTCATCTGCGAAAGGGGTTGGAAAGGGATCTGTGAGTGTTACCTTGTTCAGCTCTCGGAAGTCGACACAGATTCTCAGTCGTGTCGGATCTTGTTTCTTTGGCTGAACAACCATTGGTCTTGCCCACTCTAACTGGTCGATAGGATATATGATTCCTGCTACGAGCATGCTATCGATCTCCTTTTTGACAATATCCTTGTATTTATGAGCAAGCTTGTAGGGTCTTTTCTTTACAGGTCTGGCATCAGGCTTAATATCAATTTTCATCTCGCCCATTTCCTGTACAAGTCCTTTCAAGTCTCTATAATCTTGAACAAAAACATCTTGAAATTCTTTGAGGATACTGGAGATTTCTGTTGTTTGTTCCTCACTCCAGTAATCGCCAATCTTTGCCATTTTCGGTCGGTCGTCATTTGAAATATCTACTTCCTTTGTTTTAATCTTCGCATCCATCCATTCTGGTGCATGACTGTTACTTATCTGTCTTTCACCTTCTTTGATTTGTGTGAAAGTTGGTGGAAAGTCTTTTTCTAATAACCTTTCAGGTTCGTCTTTTTCAACAATCTCTGTGCTAAAGATTGTTCTTACGGGCTTCGATACGTTGGGATGATCCTTTCTCCATTGAAAGCTTTTTTCGACTGATATCTCCGTTTCTAGGCTCAGTCTTGTCGAATGCTGACTTTCTGTGCACTTTATGTTATAGCAGGTAGTAGGAGGTTGCATAATTTTCTGTTTGTCTGCAAGTGTTAACGTTTCTGTTGTTTGCATAAATTCTTTGATGATTTTACTTGCTTCGACCATCCTCTCATATTGCGGAGAAAACTGGAAATCCTTAATAAAATTTTCTTTTAAGTCTTTCCAGAAGAAAGTTTCTCCTCTCACTTCTTCCATCTTGTACCATTTGTTAGGTAGATCATCAAGTCTTATGGGGAAGAGGTGAAGCCATGTTTGTAACATCCCATAATTTCATAAAAATTTAAAATTTTTGATATCAGCATTAATTATGATATTTATAATTGCGGAAGTAATAATTCTTGATTATGACAGCAGTAATTGAAAAGTTGTTGGTACTAAACATACTTTAATTTCGGTTTAGTAGCAATATGACAGTGACAGATTTAATAAAGTAATTAATGAACATGATTATGATGACAAATGAATTAACAAATTGGAAAATATGATGCGACACTTTTCTTTCGCAATGATACTGACAGTTTGCCTTTTGATGCATAAGGGTGTCCTACGAGGTACCCTGGAGCTTACTTAGCTACAATGCTAAAGCAAATTGAATGTTATATTGTGCAGACGACAGGTAAGAACTTTTATGGCTGCGTAAAAACAAAGTACGTGTATAGTTCAGTTTCAATGTCATAATTAAATAAAATGTTGGAAATTCTGTTGCGACTCACCAAGTACGCAGGTATGAATTGCATTGCTATAAATACTGTCTTCAAATGCTGTCTTACTAATCAACAGTGTTTAAAACATAGTTACCTATGACGTCTTCAAGCTGATAGATTTGTCGTTGTAATCTTCATTGTTGTAATAGCTGACTTGTTACCGTCTTGAGATAATTAATTACCTTCATCTTTGTGATGTAATTGATATTTTGCAATCGTTAAAAGTTTGTAGTGAGAGAAAAAAAAGGTAAGCACACATAAAATTTAGTTAACTTTTATGTTAATCATGTTTCAATGAATTCATTGAAATGTCTACCATATAGACTATCTATACTTGCGATAATAGAATTTATATGAATGCAATCAATGTTACTAAGATAGTGTTAAAGTCTCTTATGTATGGACTACACTAATTGTAATTCTATAATGTTGAACTATAAGTGATACTTATAAGCTTTTAAGGCTTATGTAAAGTATCGTTTAAAGTATGAATTTCCTATGAATTAAATCTATGTCAACCTTGTGACTATAGTTATCCTAACAACTATTACATAGACCACAAATTTAATATTTTTACAAACTAAAAGGCTTACCTTTGGAATATAAACTTGAAATGTTGTTCTATATAATAACATAAATATAGAATGCGACCTAGGCTTAGAACTACATGTGAACATATGTATCGTCGTTGGTCGAAATAACACAATAATATGTGTTATGAAACGTAATCTTGGAACCTATACGATCTTTAGAATTCGAAATAACATAACAATAATGTTATAATGTTATGTATCAAGGTTTTTGAAATTATAACGTTGGAAAGAGAGCGCTGACAGGCATTAAATTTTTGATGGACAGGCTGATGGTTACAAGTGATATGAATCGGCATTGGTGATTGTGATACAGGTCTGTAATAAAGGGCATCCAAAGTGTGCTATGTGACAAGGACTTACAAGCTTCCACGTGAATGTAACGAGTGCATATAGTGACTGTGAACGTTGCCATGTAACACTTCTTATTGATAGTCCTCCGAGCTGGCTGAAAGTCTATCTACCGTGTGCAAGGGTTGGCATGGTCGTTCTACGGGCAATAAATGGCAATTAATATGATTGTTTGTTTGTTTCAATGCAAAAGCGTTGGCATATTTACAATCGTTGATCATCTTTGATCCTAGTCGTTGGATCTAACCCTAGCATTGCATTGAGTGTTGGGTTGATAGAAGTTATTGTGTTCTATGTTATTGCTATTATTTCAGTCTGTTAGGGCTGACAGGCTGCAGAATTTTTGGTTTAGAAAGTTGTATGAGGTTTCGACCTCAAGACCTGTTGGTTTGGAAAAGTTGCAGGTTCCTTCCCTTTGTAATGGCATCATGCTAATAGATTGGGTCTCTGGTTTGAAGTGTCAAAGGTTTTATAGTTTTAAGCTGTTTGTTTTAGTTCGAGTGAAAAACACATCATGGTGCAAATGATAGAGGGTAATCTGTCTCGTCTACAATGAGGAACTCATCGTTTAACTAGTGGATAAGAAGAGCTTGGCCGCTTGCTGTAAAGGTAATCGTTCCTGTAAAGAGTAGTGATTCTTTTGTCGCATTACGTTCTTCAGTTTAAAATGTATCAGTTGTCTAAATCCAAGCTATTGTTGTCAGTTGCAAGTTGTGAAGAAATTATTCGAGCAAGGGTTTGGAAAGAAGGGCGTGCTTCCATTCTGGTAAGCTCCGGGTCTTCCAAAAACCCTCGTAGGTGCTCTCCGTCTATGGTTGAAGTGGTTTCAAGGGATGAGTAATTGGGTCTGGTCATGAATCGTCATTGTTCATTGGTTGAAGAACTTCGAAGCACCTTTTGTTAATCAAATGATATCTGTTTCAATGATGTGACTTTCGTTTGTTTATGTGATATTTGGTTTTCTACCCTGATACCTATCTTCGTTGAACTGGGAGTTGTAGAACTCGTCAATGCAGAGGGTTTTATGGTCTTGTTTCAAATGTTAGACTTGGGAAACAACCCTGTACGATAATGTTTGGAAAACATGTCGTAATTTTCGTTTCTGAGCACAACGACTTCGTTTCTTGAAGTTGGAACTTTGTATTGGTTTTAAACTGTGAATCACGAACAGTTGGTTTAAGTTATGAGAATGAAAAGTAGAGCCGAGGCTCGTCTACTGTGTAAACAATATTTTCTTCTCGGCAATGAAAAAGTATAAACGTTAAAACATTATGTGCTATCGCCTGCATTATGTGAGTTAGTATTGTAGATTAAAAACGTGTTTTCTGAACTATGCTAGGGTTTATAAATCTTGTCATAAATGATAACTCTGCAATATATGACCACAAAATGTTTCTTCTCGTCGTTTGTAAAATGGAAAAGAACAGGGCTATACCCTAATTCAAGTTTTGTTTGAATAGAAAAGAAATGTTTGAAAAAGAGCTTCTAAAGAGAGCTTTGATGCCAGAACTAGGATTCGATCCGTAGCCTGTGTAGTTCGTAATGGTTTCTTTTTGCAAAAACAATGGTAATGGAAAAGAAAATTCTACCTAGGGTTTGAATGAAACTCAGTTTTGAAAATCTAAATAAATAGAATAAATGATGGAAAGAAATGTTCTCATTATCTGATTATATTAAATAATTAAAGACAGTTAAAGCAGGAATGAAAACAATGTGTGTATGTGAAATGTGAAGACTGTAAATTTGCAGCTCTGTCCATAATTTATTTCTTTATTTACTTACAGCAACACTGTTTATAATGCAAATGTAAAATGATATATAGAAAATTGGATTATATTTATTTCTTATGAACATAGTAATGATAAGGGAAATTCAATGTAACTGTAGAAAAACTAATCAATGTTTGTTTTTCATGAAACTAGGAAAACATTCTATAATATATATTAGATATTATACAGAACTTTCTACTATATTAACTATAGGGCAGAAATTGATAAACATATAAATTCTATATTTATCTTATCGAATCAAATGGCAATTACCTATCTTCTCATCTATTCTTAATTTGCGTATCTATACTAGAGTACGATGCACAAAACAACATGTGGAAAAATGTAGATAATGGTTTATCAATTCCAAATCATCATCAAACTTTAACATTTAGACTTTAAACAAATTTAGAAATAGATTCTTCTTCCAAACAGAAATAGAGATTACTAACTTACTGAACAGAACTACTAGCTGAGATAAAGAAGAAAATTTGTAAAACCTGGATAATTCTGTAGGGCAACAAATAGCCCAAGAAGACTGTTCCACCCAACCAATTCCTGAAGACAGTCAAGTACTTCCCTTAGGACCCCCGAGCTTGTTCACTAAACCACCAGGAGGAAGAAACTTAGGAATTTAGGATCTCTTCTTTGCAGTAGCAAATAACTTCCGAGTCTTCAATAGCTAGCAGTTCAAAGGACCCGCTCCAACACCTCTGGTTCTTCTTAGCCAAATACAAACTTATGATTGCACTCATAGCTAGCCTCCCTATTCGAATCTCTCAGTGATCACCTCATGCACATGAGGAAATATTCTGCAGAAATATTGTGTAAGAGCTGCCTGCTCAATTCGAATTTGCCTTATGTAGGTTGCCTAGGCCTTTTCAGATGTTACTGGGTCATTAAATGAGATGCCTGCTCACTCCCTCCACCTGGGGGATAATGCCACATTTTTAGGGGTAGTTGTCCCATAACCAACAGCTAGTGGTGTGTTGCAATTGCTGCCATCTGTCCCATACCTTCCAATAGCTTCCATTCCTCCTAGTGGGTCAGTGAACACTCATTTAACAGTCCCCTTGGGTGTTTGTCTCCTAATTAATTTATTTAAATAATAATAATCAGTAATTACATTCATCTTTGTTCAGAATTGATCATAATTACAAAACTTTGTAATTAAATTTAGCATAAAGTATTTTGCAATAAAATAATAATTTTCAGAAATTTGGGTAGGTGACAATGTTCTTTCATCTTTAAAGCCAAATTTTCTCCATTCTCTTTCGCAACAGTCGATGTGAACTTCAGGGTTTTTTCCTTGTGTAAACAGAGGGATGTCAGCTTGAATTGTCAGTTTTCTTCCTCCAAACCTTTCTATGAAAAATGTCGATGCAGTATTCCAGTTTTGGAGTTTCAACTGATGGGTGTCCCACCATCTCGCAGCTTGACCAATAAATGTCTCTACCAAACTTTGTAGTCGGCCTTGCTCTTCGACATGTTTTGATACTTGTTCGACGTGTACAGTAGGTTAATCACGTTCTTTATACCTTAGTGTCGAACTACCTGACTGTACATTTTTGTCTGGAACAAGTGTTGGATATGCTCGCATTTTTCGTTCGAATATCTTCGGCGTGTATGATACTGAGAGACACTTCTTTATTTGCTTCTTTGAGATGGCTTCCACAGTCCAGCATTATTTTGCATGTAAATCGTATTTCTCTATTTGCCAATCATAGAGTTCTGCATCGGAATTGTATCCGAGCGAGATAGGATCTCCGAGCTGAAGTTCTCCTTGGGTATTTGGCTCAATGCGATCTTCATTATTGTTTATGCGGTAAAGCTGTCGAACATCATTGTCGATTTCTGTAGGTTCCGATAAAGGTTCTCCCCGAGATGGGAAGATTGGTACGATAACCTTATGCCCGTTGCCTTTCAACTTGATACGACTTTTTTCTAAGGAAATTGAGGCCTTCATCTTTCGTCCCCAAGGTCGACCGACCAAGGCAGGGAATGAACTCGCATCATCCTTGGGAGTGATGATTTTGAAATCTGCTTTTGTTGTGATGCCTTTAATGGAATTTTTGACTCCTTTCCATACTCCAATCGGTTCAATTAATCATTGATCTACAAGTTTTAGATAGATGCTTGATTCATGCAGTTGTGGTCAACCGAGTTGGTCCCAGGTATCACGAGTCATGATATTCACTTGGAATCCAAAATCCAGTACGACTTGTCGTACATGATATCCATTTATGTCGAGGTCGACTAATGGGTCAGCATCATTTTTCTCTTTTTGCTTTAGTCGACAAATGTTTTTAGTTTGTCTTTGCTCGACATGTATATATTTTAATTTATGCAACAGGTCAATCATTTTGCCTACAACTTCCTCATTTGAAATTAATTTGAGCAATTCATTCAGAACTTCTTGTCAGTTTTCTTCGACATCTTCATGTGCTGCTAAGTTTTGAAATATGTCGGATGCATCTTTGCACACAGATTTTTGTTTTATAGGATTTGGGTAATCCTCTTTATCGACAATTCTAGTTATCTGTGGTTTATCTTGACCATTGTGAGTGCCTTGCCTAGTTACAATTTGCAAGTTTTTTGTACGGAGCACATCATTTTTTGAAATACAAGATAAAACATGAACATTCTTTTTATTATTTATTTTCTCAATCATGGTAGGGAAATCCTCTAAATAGTGTTCGCTTACCCCACACTTTGTACAAAATTTAAGATCAGTTCTTTCCTTATACGGGCATTCTGCATGCTGATGATTCTCACTGAGACATGTGAAACATGCACCAGGTCGACTAGATGGAATATTGCGACCTCCACTGCCGTGACCACGACTATGGTATCCTTCGTGTCTATTGTAGCCGTCGTATCGCCGATCATACCGATGGTCATTATACCTTGGGTATCTGTCGTTCCTGTTTTGATTGTACTAGTTATTTCTTCCATCATTTCTTTCGAATATGTCATTTGTTGTATTTATATCTTGATGTTGTTCAACAAAGTTTGTTTGGTACACTGCATGATAATTTTGCCGATTTTTCAGGTTCAGATGACAATCTTCAATTTCATGTGTATTCACTTCACAAATTTGACACCATCGAGCCTTCTTGTTTTTCAAATTGTATGGACAGTCATTTGTGGTATGTGAATCATACTCTTTGCACAAGTCACAGAAACATCTGGATTGAATGAGTTTCACTTCTTGTCGTCGATCCTCAATTCGACAAGAATCTTTGGTATGTCCTGAAGTTCGACATGTTGTACACCATAGTTCAGGCCCTTTTAGTGTCATATTTCGGATAGCCTGCTCCATACTTGCAAGGCACTCGTCGACATGTCTATCCATGGTTACTAGAGGGTATTCATCATCCATTTCAATTTCTAGTGCTACTTTTAGTGCATCTGCATATGTATTAACACTTTGTCGATGGACATGTATTCTGATTTTATTTATTAGACCAGCAATAAACCATTTGATTAATAGTTTTTCTTCAATCTCATAGTCTAATTTGCTTAGGAGGTCTTTGAACCTTTTTTCATACTCCTTGACAGTTTTTGTTGGCTTTTGGACTGTCGTCTTCAATCGTTCTACTGCCAGGTATGTCGCATCTTCAATCATAAAGAAGGCCAAAAAGCTTTGTTTGATTTGTGCTTTTGTTGCATTTGGTGATTTTGCTATGTATCCCATGTACCATGTCAGTGCTCTTTTTCTTAACGAGCCAACAAATTGAGCAACCTGTCTTTCTTCGCTGGTGATTTGATTGGTTGTCCATATTGCTTCGCACACAAACCAGTGTCTTCTTGGGTCTTTGTCACCTTCATAGAAAGGAAGGTGTGTCGTTGTGTGTGCCATGTCTGCTGGTGTATTATTTTGAGAATTTGATGGTGGTGTGGGTGGGTTATTTCCAAAATCAGAACTTGGTGCTTTGTAAATTTGAATTAGCTACCTCTCTGGACTTGGTTCTCTGTCTTCAGAATCAGTGACTATAACTTCTTCTATATATCTAGATCTTCCTTCTTCTACCACTTCTGTCGAAATCCAATTAAAGTTCTGCTCGAATGGGATTTCACTAACTCTCGGGCTTTCCGATGTGCTTGTCAAGTCACTTAAATTTGGTATTGGCAGAGGGGGCGCTTCCTCATGCTCTGAGTACACTAGATGAAAGCTTCTATTCAAAAATTTGGGTTGAAAAGACACCCAATTTCCTTCCTCCAGCCGATGAATCAATAGTCTATTAATATCATCGCCTTCTATACTTTGACGACTCCAAATTCGCGACTGACCAACATGGAGACTGAGATTTTCTTCGACAATTTCTTGCACCCGCAGGCTTTGTGTTAAACGAAATGGAGAAGGAGGTGTTACCGTTTCAGGTATTTGAACTTGGAGAGCTCTACCACGCTTTATCCACAAGTCTTCTTCCATTGGCGATAGGTCTTCTTCGACATCCTGATCTTCGCGGGCTCGGCTTGACTCTGGCAGATTTCCTTCTGCATCTGTCGCGACATTTGATCCTCGCGTCCTCTGGAACGCAATTGCCTGCTCCCGTAGCTCTTCACGCCTCTGCCTCCTCTTTTCTCTTTCAATTTTTTGAATATCTGGGGTGCTTTTATGACTCAAAAGTCTATCTTTGTCGGATTTTCTTCCACTATTGGCCATGTCGTATTGTCATATGTCAAATTTCATCAAACTAGGTACATCAAAGCATGCTTCATCACCCCCCCAATGTCGGCCCGAAGGTTTGTAGATCACTGGGGAAGTGTAGACCATCATTTGTTCAAGAAAAATTCCCATTCACGCTCCTTTACAAATTTTTCCTACTTACGTTCTTTCTCCTTCCAATTAGAGTTCGGAAGGGCCTGGAGCAGCAACGGTCTTATTTCGACAATATGTGCAACGCCTTTGTCGATCAGAAATTTGAACAATAGAGTCGACAAAGAACATAGAAATTGATCAGCTAATTCGGTGAAGAACTTTCTTCTTATTTCGTCAACCGAGACTCGATCTTCAATTGCCTGCTCTTCACAGAAATCATTTGCAATCTTTTTGCACCACTCCGACAGATTCGTGCGTCCTCCGTTGATCAGCTTCGACAACAGCTTCCGCTCTGCTTCATCAACTGGTCTTTTCATCTAGAAGTTTCTTCAAGGCAGTCGACACAGATTCTACAAATCTCTCATGGGTCTCGGAGAAGAATCGATCTCTTGCTTGGCTAATCGTTAGCTTGTTACGTTGCGCATAGTTCTGCAGATAATTTGCGATTTTCTTCTCTCACCAATCTCTAATCTCCTGTTCTAAAATCATAGGTCATGCTGCTATTTATTTTTCATGCATCAACCGGCAACGGAACCAGATGTTGTAGTCCCAAGTTTCATGTGGTTACCCTAGATACATTACATGATATAAGCAAAGCATACAAAATGATACAGATACAAGGGACGAGATAGATAGAGAGAACACAAGCCTTTATATTAACCAGCAAGAGCATAATACAATCATAGACCCAATCTTAACTAGTACATCGGCTCACTAGCCTATATATATATGCGAATACAGTTACATAACCGTCTATCGGTTTATCCAACCGACCCAACCTATACTAGTCGACTTGTCGACATGTGATGCAGAGTGGTCGGGCGGAGGGCCTAGTCGACAGGCCGACTTAGGTCCCTCCAACATAGCACAAGGGAGGTGGTATGGCCATTGGCCATCATGGGACCCCGAGATCCAGCAATTGGTGGGGCAGTTTGATTTGTATATAGGGTTATAAGCCCCATTTTGTACATGATTTTGATGAGCCTATGGGAGGCGATTTGTATTTGATGTATCCCCCATAAGGTTGTTTGTATATGCCCCTAAAGGGCCATTTTTTTGTACATGACACACACATTTTTTGGCAATATATATATATACTATTTTTACGACACATGTTGATGCGTCTCCTTATGCATGTGATGTATGTATGTGTAGTTTATGTTGCCTATATGTTGATGTGATGCATATGTAGTAGTGAATACTAGCATATATGTTTGGGCATGGTTGTCGACTTAGGACTTATGATGATGATATACATGTAGTGTAGACATAGGTGTGACACATAGACATATTTATGTATGTTTGACATGCAGGACTATGCAGTGGAGTTGTGTAGTAGGTGCTAATTCAAGACCTCATTGACAACGGAGTCAGCAAATGCATTGGCATTTCTCGGGATATGTGTGAAAGTAATGGTTTCAAACTATCATATGAGAAGGCTCGCAGGCATAAAATTTTGGAAGAGGAGTGGGTTAAGGACACGAAACACATTGTTCAACTGTGAGATGACTAGTTGTGAGTCGAGGTGTACTTACAGATGGTGAATGCCAAGGTGGAGGGCATTGCTTAATAGACCTATTATTGCATTTTTTCTGCATGGTTATTCGTAAGTGTCCCTAAGCATACTCCGCCAATGTGGTGGAGTGTATGGGAGGGGGAATATATATCCCAGGTGGTAGATGTTAGGTTTTGGACCATCGGCTTGCACCATCCGCGTAGCCTATGTAGATGTCCGATTGAGATGTCATTTGCTTAAAGAAAAGATGGACTTACCTTCTAATTCGAATAATGTATTAGGAAAAAGAAAGTAAACTTTGACACAAATAAGAATATCAATAGGTGATGTTGGATGTCTTGTTTGTGTTGCGGTGGGGAAACCCCTACTATATTTTTAATTATTCGGGAATGCTTGTTGGTGACCGACGTCTTCATCGGAAGACAAGGGATCACTACAAGTAAGGACACTTGCTAAAGGAGATTCAGTGTTGATGGTATATTGTAAGGTGGTTGTTACCTCCTTGGTTTGTGACCTTTGTGGGGTTACATGGAGGGGTTGTAGTTGACCTTGTAGTATCATTAGTTCGAGGCGAGCTTCGTGTTCGACGTGCAAAATGGGGCACTGAAATGAGAAGTGGGTGGTCTTGGCACAAGATTGGCATGGTCATGGTATGCGTGGACGGAAGTGTTCTTGTACTTCTTGGGTGTTGATTTGCTCCACAATGCAAGCGATGGCACTAGGAGGAAGCATGTGTGTGGAATGTCCACAGGAAGAACATTCATCATGTGGTGTTGTTGACGTAATATTAGGATGTTGAGGATCTTGTGACGATATAGGTTCCAATACAAGATTTGTTACATGGGTAACCGGCATGGGAGGAGTGACAGACAGTTTGCTGATGTGGTGATCACATTAATAGATGTTAATTCCTGGGTTGAGGAGGGAGGATCCTCAATCATCACTTGAGTGAGATGAATGGTTTCCAAGGAATCTCTAAATCGAGGAAGGAAAGAACAATGGTGTGTGTAGTCCCCATACTAAGAACACATGGCACATGCGTGATTTGTACGCAGTGCCTTAGACTTAGATGCGGTTGTGGGAGATGTGCCCCATTTTACCGTCGGTGGAGCATGGGTTATGCTGATGGGGATGTTAAGCAAATTTCTTAGCTCTGGAAAAGTAGGGCACATTTGGGCACATGGCCTTGTTTCCTGCAAAGAGAACATGGTGGCATAACTCTTTGAGTGGGAGTATTGGTCATAATTGGGGCTTTTAACTGTTTTTGGTTGATTCCCCCTGCTTTAGGCTTAACGATTTTCGATAATCGGATGTAGGTTTGGGTAATAGGGGACCTTTCAACTTCGGTTGTTCGATGCCCCCATTGGAGGTCTTAGCGATGACTGGTTGTGGTTTAGTTGTGGATGTCATAGGTTGGGTTGGTGTAACGAAAAGTGTTATAGGCTTTGTAGGTGTAGCAACTGAAACATGGACAAACTCATAGTGAGCAATTCGTTTAGAAGCCATCTCTGGGTAGGGTGGTGTAAGGTACCGTACTGGGATACTCAACGTGAGCATGGGTAGAGTTAACTGATCCATACCTGGCCTCCCTTGTAAACACGTAGGGGGATACAAGAATGGAATTTGGAATATTGGGGGGGACTGATGGGCTTAACATCTGTTCAATGCCATGAGTCAGCGACGGTGCTGATGGTGGGGTTGAGGTGGAGGAGTCACTATTTTCGGCAGTGAAAATTGTGCACATCAGGCCATCGGTCGATGTAGGGATCTTTGGTGGTGGTCCCGAATACACTCCTAACAAATTGGAGTCCTTGTACATGCCAGGAGCAATGTCGACATACGGTTGATCATCGCTGAGCACAGTTGGTAGGACATTGTCAAATTGCTTGTGGTGTTGGGATCATAGTACTTAAGCTGGTCAAGGGTTACAACCTTCCCATTTAAGGAAAACATCATGATACGAAAGACCGAGGAGGTGACTTCCTTCATGGCATACATATAACTACGCCCCAAGAGGATGTTATAGTTGAGCTCAACATCGACTACTTCGATATTGATCATAACCATCTGGCCCCCCAGCTCTATGGGCACATTTTGGTACAATCCTCTTGGTTGGGAGGGTCTCCCATCATATGCACGAAGAGCGATAGATGAGGGGACCAGATTTGGTGAGCCTAATCATTTCCAGACCTTAGAGGACATTACATAGGCGGATGTGCCTTTATCGATGATACAATGATGAATAATGACGTTCTTTACGGTGACCGAAACTTGAAATGCAACTGACGAGCGTAATCGTGGCTCACCTTTGTCGAGATCAAAGGTCATGAGGTGTGAGTCAGAAGGATTGACGACGCTGAGCGCGTTGAGTAATGCCTTTCGTTGTGTTGGGAAATACTGTAGCACTTCTAACGTGGACATGGTTGCAGGGGATTGAACTAAGTCATCCACAATAATGTAGTTGTGGGTAACTTTAATGTGAGGGTTGTTAGGGGTACGCCGAAGTGGAACTTTTGGAATCCATAGGATTTGTTCGGAACTTGTTCGTGGTATTGGGAGAGGGCTCCCTAAGGGAATATGAGCTTCTTCCACTAGGGGGATTTAGGCCTATCATAACCCTTGGCTCGAGTCTGGAGGTTGATGTCTAATGTGTAGATGTTTTGAAAAGAGCCTTCATTGGGTGGGCGAGGATATTGCTACTATGTAACTACCCCTTGATTTGCAAATGGTTGTTGTAACACATCGGTTTGTGGTTGGGGAGGGTTTGCAGCCTGAGGGGGATTTGTCACTGTTTTCTTTTTGGCTTCCACTAACTGTTGGAAGTTGGGGATAAGAGGACAATGATGTGTGTAATGACTATAATCATCGCAGATGGAGCAACAGTAATTGGTCCTCAGGTTGGGGTTCCTCCCTTCATTGGGGGATTGTTAGTCCCCGTATTCTGGTTTTGGTGGGGAGGGGGGTTTCCCCTTGCCCCAACTGCTAGTTTTGTTTGTTCTTCCCTTTCTTATTCCCCTGAGTCTATGGATTCTAGGGGTTGGCGGTGTTCAATTGTCAAATTGTTGAGCCTGTTGAACGTAAGAAGGTTGAACCAAGTTCACTCCCATGTGGGGTGCAGGTCACTGACCAATTGGGCACATGAATGGGTAATAAGGGTTACATCCCGTGGTTGGGATAAATGTGGTTGTCGTTCCATAAGAGGTGGACGTAGGGATGTGTTGCGCCATTGGTTGTGTAAGAACCCTCAACATTTGGCTAATGTTTGGGTAAGTAGCACTATATGGTCCATTCTATAATTGACCAAATGGTGGGGTTGGTACGCACGTGGCATGGATGGGTATTGCAAAGCCATGTTAAATGGATCCAAATTGGTAGGAGGAACCTTTCCTAAATGGGAAATGGACCCAATAAGCCCATCCGTCGAATGTGACGAGCCCACAGGTGTAGGATCCAACGAATGATGCCGAGGGGCATCGGGAAGGATAGTATAAAGGTAGCTAGTTTGTGCATATATGAGATCAAAATGCCAGGCTTTGAGAATTTCCTCTTCTGCGCTTTACGACATGGAGGTGGCGACATCTTTAGCTATGGCGGGTTGGAGAGATTTGATAAACCAATCCAACAAAAAGGGTGGTTGTATTTCAATTTTACACAATGTGCGGTGCCTACGCCACTCATGGATGTGGTCCACGATGTGGGTGGATGTATTTTGTCGAAACTTTGTGACAATTTCAAGACCAAGATCATGTCAAATTGGAAGCTGGAAGTAAGTAATAAATGCAGTGTCCAATGTTGCGAATGTGGCATGGGTTGCTCTTGCTAGGTTTACATACCATTTGGTTGTCATGCTGATGAGAGTATGCTGAAAGAGGCGAAGCCTCCCATGGTCATCCACTATGCTGTTAGATGAACACCATAAGTGGAAAGACATGACATGGTTGGCAGGATCGTCCCCTTGCTTTCCTTCCAAATTGGGGATGTTGGAGGGAAGCTCATCTGGCATAGCCAACCATGTTGGATCATGATCAATGGGATCATTGATCAGTTTCGCCTAATATGGTAGATTCAAGCTAGTCATGAATGGTAAGGTAGGGGTATTTGGTATTGCCATTGTATGTTCGGTGTTGTTTCCGCAAGGGGGATTCCTAGGTGGCGTTGAAAACAACAAGTAACCTCCTACGTTGGAGGAGGGATCAAAGGGGTCCAAGGGATCTCTGCGGGGAGAAGCTAGATGGGTGCATTTTCCAGCGGTGGAGGAGGTGGGGGGATCAATACTTTCTTTGCGATGAGAAAATGCTCCTAGAAAGGCTCAACCTTGCCTAGATGATCCTATCAAAGTGGCCTGGGAATGACCCTGGCCAAAGTACCTTCCGCGAACTATGGGGGAAGGTGTAAAAACACCCCTTGAGAGAGGGGAAAGGCCTTGCAGTATTCGGGACTTCCTTAGGGGGTTGTTTTGGTCCTCAATGGTGAAGACTTTGTATCAAATAAGAGTGATGGTGGAATTAAATATAATTGAACAAATGCAAAAATATGCAAACCCCAACAAATGCAAAATGGTGCAATAAGTGAGTGATATGTGCAAAATCGGTTTTAGTGCATGAGTTCCCACATGTAGGTTCTTTTTAATTATGATTTAGTGAACTTGTTTTTCAAAAGAAAATAAATGTAAATTCCCTATAAAAAAACCTAATGTCATTCCTCTCAAATGTAACTGGGCCTCCCAAAAGTACAATTGATGGTGACAATGGGGTCCACATACCAATTGACTAGTGGAGGTAACAAAGAGATAGTTCTACTGACAATGAGGCCAATGTTCCAATCAAGATGACTTGGAAACACCTCCCAATGGAAATAGCTAACTACAAGAGTCAATTGCACTCGCAATTGCTCCTCGGCGATGTCCTATGTTTGGCCACTAAGATACCTTGCGACAAGTGTGGATCAATGGTTCAACCTGCATGGTATAGTGTTGTCTCCCTACAACAAGTTGAGTGGCTTGTAGGGGAGAGGAGCAGGGCAACTATACCTTGGCTTTCACCTCGCTGGTCACGATGCACTTATGATTCGGGTTTTCTTTGAACACTTGATTATAGTAGGATCTTGTAAGTACCCTATAAGACAACAATGCCATCTTTCAAAATATTGCTAATGAAACTAGATTGGTGGGCATTAATGGATGCCTAGCCTAATCAATCCTACCTAACTAAAATATTGTTTTGTGACCTCCCGTGGAGGATTTTAGTTGGTTGGGTAGTTACAAAGTTGATTTTAAGGGGTTTGAATTTCACTTAAGGGGTGTAAGAGAGGTATTTCACAATTCCTACATTTTTTATTCACCAAGCTCACATGAAGTGCTAGGTGAAGAGCATACTTGGATCGAAAGAGTCTTTAGGTCTCTTAGTGTGTGTTAGTGGTGCAAACACGTGTGATGAAAGCAAATCGATTGTCAGAAAATTAACTCAAAGAGTATATAAAGTAAATGCAAAAGTAGATGTACTTTTCACTCTAAAAGATGCTCATGGTGCTTTGCAAATCAAAATGTTAATTAATAGACAAGTGTGCAATGGAGGTATTTCACACTTCTCACCCTTTTTTGGTTCACCAAGCTCACATGAAGTGCAAGGTGAAGAGCACACTTCAGGAAACAAGAGTCTTTAGCTCCTTGCTTGTGTGCCAAAAGTGTATTCTACACTATCTTTAGTCCTAAAAACATGTCAATTGTGCATAAACAAGAATGGTCTTAAATAGTAGTGACAACAATCAGGCCCATTGAAAACCTCAAGGTTGGTTACCTAGGTTAGTTTCGAGAGACATGAACTCTTTACATCCTATTGTTGGTCAAGGTGAACTAATTACTAGAAAACTAAGTAATTATGTGAATTTAACTTAATTTAAGTTCATTAGTAAGCAACAATTAAGCTGCCAGATTGTACTATGCAGATAAAAAGCAAATAAAAGATAACAACCCGACCAAACAATACTCTGTTGTGCGGGTAGCATGGATAAATACAAAACAGGTGCGTTGGTAGCGCAGGTGTTACACTAACAAGGTGTGCGAGTCAACCACACGGGAGGTCACACGGGTCGTGAACTGATTACATGCGATGGTAGTGCATATGTTGAAGGCGTTTCCACATTCGTAGCGCAGTCAAGAGGTCGAGATCTGCACTACTGTGTGTAAATTAATTGGGTTCGACTTGGGGCCAAATTCTGGAGCAAGAGGTGGAATATCCGATCTTCTACAAATGATAAACACCCAGAATTAATTACTTATCACAAAACACCCTAGTTAAATAAGAAATGAACAAAAATAAGTGGATTCGCCATTAGAACTATCGTGGAAAAAATTGCACAAGTGTGCACTCTTCCACTTGGTAAGGGATTAGGCCTTGTAGGCTGCAGCAAGGCCGTAGTCCTTAGAGCCCCTGTGGTTGTGTGTGGTTGTCCTCCGAGTGATCCTGCAATAGATTGTTAGTTCAATTCACATAAAACAAAGAAATATGGATAAAATGCAAAATAAAAGAGATAGGGGGAGAATGCAAACTCCAATAACAATCCAAGATATGCCAAACTACTTCTGTATTTCCCAATGGTTAAGCTGTACAACACCTAGAAGGTGTGGGCTTCAAGGGAAGCCAACAATCTCCCTTAAGGATGCCTTTTTTATCCTAACTAAATGCTAAGTCAATGGTGGAACAATGGAGAGGAACTCTTTCCCCTTGAAGGAAGGTGGCAAGGGAGCTTGGGAATGCATACAATATTGATAGGAAGAAGTGGGCTATGAGGAAGCCCCAACATCATAACCTTGATTTTGATTTCTCCCTACAAAATTCATGCCAATGGCTTCCTTTTATAAGCCAAGAGGTGGCCAACAAACAACTAGATCCAAATGTGAACTCATCTTCTCCATGAACCAGTTCCAAGGTACACTAAGGGGGCTAGTTAATGCCACCAAGTGTGTGAGGAGATGAATTCGAATCCTTAGAGATGATGGATCCTTCAATGCACCACGTGAAGTAGGTGGTCCAGTTGTTTTGACAATAGCACAACTATCAAAGGAATAGCCACGCGGGTATCGCGTGGGCATTGTTTTGGTAACCTGCGCTATAGTGTTAGTTAACAGTGTTTTAGCCGCACGACCCCTTGTTTTGACTGGTTTTTGGCACTTTTGGACTCATGCCGTCTTTTGGATTTGTTGAGGATGCTTGTGGTGAGCTTCATTCTTTATGTTGATGACGCCTTACTGGAAGAATCGCTGAAATGTCGCATGTGTGCGAAATTTAGGCGTTAACAAGTATAGTTATGAATGAGATAAGCTTCTCTTCCTCTTCCTCTTCCTCTTCTTCTTGTCATGGCATAATTCCTTTATGTTGAAGAAGACTAGGTTATTATTGATTATCAGGAATTGTTGTGAAAAGCCATGCAAGCATTAATTTTTAATAGTATTTTCCCTTGATATGTTGGTTTCCAAGGGGGGGTATGTTTTTCTTGTGGGCACAATATTTGGGTTTCCATTCCATGGATAATCCAATTATAATAGTAGTGGCAGTATAATGAATCTCTAGTTTTGGATGCTATGGTAGAGTAAGGTTTTTGCATGGTTGTGAGAAGATTAAGAGGACAAAATCCCTCTCCATGGTTGCAAAAATTGGGAACTAAAATAAAATGTAATGTTGTCCTTTGCATGCTTGGAATTCACGCCTAAGAAAATCAGTTTGTGATAAAACCCTTTTTTGGGAATTGCAAATATTCAGATGGTGAATGTGAACCTAATTGAGTTGATACTTTGATTGTGGAGAATTTTGAAGGTGTTTGAGGTAATCGATATCATTCATTTGAAGAGTTTTCTTCAAGTGTTCAAATCTCAGTTTTTAGATTGATGTCTCAGTTTAATTTCATGGCTATGGCTTTTGATTATAATCTATGTATCCCTTTGAAGAGTTTGTTGTTGTTATAGAGGAATAATGTCATGGTATTTTCTTGATTAATTCGGATATTGGTTTAGACTGAATTACGTTGGAAAATTCCTCAATTAATTTGATGGTGGGCATGATGCCCAGGGAAACAATGCCATTTCCCATATAATTTCATGTCTAGGTAGCTTTGTTAGAATCTACAAGGCTATCATACAATCAAACAATGATATCTTGACCATGGGAGGAACCAACAACATCAAACCAAATTAATGGCCAAGAGAGGGTGGCTTCAATCCAACACCTCCTCCTAGACTTCTTTGACTTTCCCCAAAAAGTCAAGTAGGCCTCTTTCTTTCTTGATGCACATAACAGTCGCATGCTCAAGTGGTGAGCATCACCTCAAATCAAATTGAACTACCAATTATGGTATGGACATTTTTTGCCAATGGTTTGTATTTATCATTCACCCATGCATTATCATTGCGAATAGTTTTGATCTTCCATTTTAATGTTATTGTTGTGTGTATTCCGAGTATGGAGCCATTCTTTTGGAATGTTATGTCAACTCATATCACTTGTGTGTAATCAGAATACGAACTCAATCTTTTGGGATATCCATAAATGGCATGGTTCCAAATTTGATGGACATGTTTTGCATGTCAATATGAACATCAAGAATCAAGGAAGCAACACTTGATCTCAGGTTTTTCATCGATCACTTGGCTAACTTGAAATGTTATGTAGTTTTGTGGTATCAGTACACAATGTTGCCAATATACCAAAGAAAAAATTACATTCCTCCTACTTTATCTTAGATGAGGAATTTGTTTCACAACAAAAATACGTCTATTTTGTGACTTATGATTCTATGTAATATCCCCTCTCTAAGGCTCTATGAACATTCTGCTACATATCAACCCCATAGATATTGGCATAAAATTTTTAATAAGGAGGGGTTAAGTTTTGAGGTATTAATTGTTAAAATATTTAATTTTGTAATACTTAGGATAAAATTGCCATGATTATTTTTGTATTTATTTTTAATTATTATTTAACTCTATGTTGAGGATGTGCCTAGGTGGCCAAGGAGGGTGCACTAGTGGTCTTTTGGGCCTAAGAGTTTCCATCTAAAATGACAATTAGAAGAAAATAAAAAATAAAAAATCCACAAAATCACTAAAAGGATGGAAGGCAACTCAAAAGCAGACAACTCTGAAAAGCGGAAAGCATGCAAAAAGGAAAGAAAGTGCATAAAAGCAAAAAGAGGCATAAAAGTAGGAAAAAGCACAAGAAAAGTAGGAATGCAAAGAAAAATCCAAGAAAGCAAGATGTTTCCAAAGCATAAAATCAGTCTAAAGTGGAAAGGCAATAAGGTAGGAAAGAAAGAAAGGAAAAAAGTTGAGGATGCCAAAAGCAGTCAAGGAGGGTGCATTAGTGAGTTGGATGACTACATTAAGTGTATATTGAAGGCTCATTCATTTTATAATGGAATATGGTGCGCCCTAGTGCACATATTTTGGTCAATTAAGAATTGTTTTGAGAGATTTGCATCTCAAGGCTTGGGAGATGTGCCCCTAGCCAACTGTGGGTGATGTGCCCCATAGTAACTACTTTTCTATACATCTTCAAAAGTTTTGTGCAGCCATTTTAGTATGATTTGCAGGTCTGAGTCATATTTATTCATGCAGAACTTGAGCCTCCTGATTAGTGCAGAGAGTTGATGCATCACATTCATGATCTTTTGTGGTTTGGTTGAAGAGGAAGACAAATTGAGTCAGTGCGCCATTGAGAGTTGTTGTTGTTGCATCTATTTATTCATAGAGATATAATATGTTCAATTCCATCTCTTGTCTATGATCCATTGGTGACATACCCCCCTCTTACTCTCATCTTCATTATCCTTGCTCCTATTGTAAAAATCATAAGGATTGAACACTTCCTGTGGCTTTAGATTCCAGTATATTTTCATTGATGCTATAAAACTTTGAAATAATATTACTGTTGTTTATTTTCATGTTATTGGTCTCACATATCAGTTTTGGTGATGAATTCGTGAGCAAATAAGCCTATTTGTAAAGTTCTATTTCAATGCTTGCTCTTTTGCATATAGAAATTGACTAGTCTTACATATTTTGCAGTAGATTGATATCTGTAGATCCTTCCCTCAATTTGTAAGTTGCTATAGGTCCTTAAGACCTTGATTTAGCCATTCATATCTTTAAACCTAAAATTTGTGATCCTCTGGTTGTGTTTGGAGTCTTTTAGAAGTTGAATACTTGTGCAGTCCTAAATAGTGCCTTGCTAGTTTGGTCTCCGAATATGATTTAATTGCTACAAAAACTATATTATTGATGTAGCCCTGGTGGAGAGAAGGAAGCTTCCTATTGAATACTTTGAAGGTTTCACAGTCATCATACCGGGCAATAATTCCATGGACTGTACTAGGTGGATTCCTAAGCTGCAAGTGACCATAGGAGATTATACCTTAATAGATAGATTTTATGTGGTGAATTTGGATGATACTAATGTGGTGTTGGGGGTGCAATGGTTGTACTCCATTGAGGATAATTCCATGAATTATAAAGTTCCCCAAATACGCTTCCAAGATGCTGATGGAAAGCAGATTGTTTTGCAAGGTATCAACACTTATCCAAATCAAGTGGTCTCCTCACGTAGTATGAGATCAATTTTGAGGCATGGAGACATTGAGTGGGATATGAAATTCCTAATTCCCACTCAAGGAACCACCATTGATGTATCACAACACCCAGAGGACATTGAGACCACTAGACAGAGGGGTAGAGCATGCGATTGAGTTGGAGGTGGGAACTCAACCCATCATGAATCAGACCTATAAGCACCCCAAAAGGTTCAAGGATGAAATTGAGAAGGCTATTAAGGAACTTCTTGAATTGGGTCTCATCGGGCCAAGTTCGAGTCCTTTTGCTTCCTCACTAGTTCTAGTGAAGAAGAAAGATGGCACACTGAGGATGTGCATTGATTATCGAGCACTTAATAAGAGGACCATTAAGAATCGATACCCAATCCCAAGGATTGATGAGTTGATGGATGAGGTACATGGGGCCAAATTCTATTCC
Source organism: Larix kaempferi (assembly GCA_027924585.1). Lineage (NCBI taxonomy): Eukaryota > Viridiplantae > Streptophyta > Pinopsida > Pinales > Pinaceae > Larix > Larix kaempferi. The sequence goes on from BSBM01001153.1 coordinate 7,060,868, forward strand.
AATATAGACCTCCATTCTAGCTACCATCGGATCAAAATGAGGGAGGAAGACATTCAAAAGACAACTTTCTGTTGTCATTGACTAATGCTCCAGCTACATTTCAATCTTGCACGAATAGATTTTTCATTAAGCAGCTTCATAAGTATGTGTTAGTATTTTTTGATGACATTCTAATTTATAGCAAGACTTGGAATGAACACTTGCAACATTTGGAAGCTGTATTGACCATTTTGGCAGAACAATCATTGTATGCAAAGTTGTCCAAATGTGAGTTTGGAATCAAGGAGTTGTTGTACCTTGGCCATGTGATTGGATAAGAGGGGGTAAAGGTCCACATGGAGAAGATCCAAACTATTCTTGATTGGCCAAGTCCCAAGAATGCGACTGAGTTGAGAGGATTCATTGGGATCTACACTTACTATAGAAATTTTGTTAAAGGATTCTGTCAGTTAACAACACCTTTGACTGACCTTACAAAGAAGGAAGATTTTTGTTGGTCCGAGGATGCTGAGAAGGCCTTCAACAAAATGAAGGAAGTGATGAGTAGCTTCCCGGTCCTTGCCTTACCCGATTTCACTCAGCCATTTGTGCTTGAGTGTGATGCCTCATGTGAAGGCATTGGAGCAGTTCTAATGTGGAAAAGGAACCCCATTGCTTTTGAAAGCAGGAAATTGCAGCCACATGAGCGGTACTACTCAATTTATGACAAAGAGATGTTGGCCATTATGCATGCATTGGCCACGTTCATGAAAATATACTTGGTGGGGAGAATTTTGTGGTCAAGACTGATGACAACAGTCTAAGGCACTTTTTGACACAAAAGGAGCTCAATGATAGGAAGAAGAAATGGGTAAGTAAAATTCAAGCCTATGCTTTTGACATAGAGTACAAGAAAGGAAATATTAATGTAGTGGCATATGCTCTCTCTATGAGACCGACCCTTAATTCAATGGAAATGCCCATTGATTGGAAAGTTCAGTTAGCGGTAGAATACTCAAAAAATAAATTTGCATGTGAAGTTTTAGATGGCTTGATTCAAGATGATTTGTACAAAGTGTTAGATGGAGTCATCTATTACGAAGACATAATATATTTGGTGCTGGGATCATCTCTAAATAAGAAGATTTTAGAAGCTTCCCATGATTCACGCTTGGCAGGACATCTTGGTTACTTAAAGACTTATAGGAAAGTTAAAGAGAGGTTCTCATGGAAGGGCCTCAAGATGGATGTGCTGAAGCATGCGAGAGAGTGCAACACATGCCAACATAATAAATTTGAGCACATACATCCAGCTGGGCTACTACAACCACTACCAATCCTGGAGCAAAAATGGGAGAGCATTTTAATGGACTTCATCACTGGCCTTCCCAAGCTACAAGGAAAAGACTGTATTTTTGTTGTAGTAGATATACTTACTAAGTTTGCACACTTATTTGTTGTTCCGTCAACCAGTACCGCAACCCAAATTGTTGATCTCTTCTTTAAAGAAGTGTTAATATTACACGGACTGCCAAAAACGATAGTCAGTGATAGAGACAGTAAGTTCACCAGTGCTTTTTGGCAAGAATTGTTTAAATTGGTGAGAACAAATTTGGATCTCAGTACAAGATACCACCCTCAAACAGACGGGAAAACTGAGAGGGTCAATTAATGGTTGGAAGGATATATCATAAACTATGTTACAGGGAAAAAAAGGACTTGGATTAGATGGCTGCATTTGGGGTAATTTTGCTATAACACCACTTATCACATGTCTATTGGCATGTCCCCCTTCAAATCCCTGTATGGATATGAATCCTCCACCTATGTTGATCATATTTTTGGAGATTGTAGAGCACCAAAGGAAAAATATTGGATCAAAGAAAGTCAAGATATTTTGAAGGCACTCAAGGTCAACTTGCAGACTGCTCAAAATCAACATAAAATGTATGCATATAGGAGCAGAATTGAACGTAGCTTCAAATTGGATGATTTGGTGTATTTGAGGTTGCAACCATACAAGTAGTCATCCTTGAAAGGTAAAGCATTTGAAAAGTTAAAGCCAAGGTTCTATGGTCCTTACAGAGTTGTGCGGAAGGTGGGAGAAACTACTTATGAATTAGATCTTCCAAAAGGTAAGAAAATCCACAATGTATTTCATGTCTCATGTCTTAAGAAAGCAATGGGGTAGCAGGTGACACTGTTAGCAGAACTTCCACCACTAGATGATGAGGGACAATTAATTTTGGTACCTGGAAGAATCTTGCAAACAAGAGAAAGAAAGCTGCAGAATAGAATTATCAAGGAGTATCTGGTTCTATGGAAAGGTCTACCTAGTGAAGATGCTACATGGGAGAATGAGCGAGTGCCGCAACATCCAGGACTGCAATTGCTTGAGGACAAGCAATTTTGGGCGGGGAGAACTGTAATGTCCCCTCCCTAAGGCTCAATGAACATTCTGCTACATATCAACCCTATAGATATTGGCATCAAAAATTTAATAAGGAGGGGTTAAGTTTTGAGGCATTAACTGTTAAATATTTAATTTTTTATTACTTAGGATAAAATTGCGATGATTATTTTTGTATTTATTTTTAATTATTATTTAACTCTATGTTGAGGATGTGCCTAGGTGGCCAAGGAGGGCGCACTCGTGGTCTTGTAGGCCTATGAGTTGCCATCTAAAATGGCAATTAGAAGAAAATAAGAATAATCCACAAAATCACTAAAAAGATGGAAGGCAACTCAAAAGCAGGCAACTCTGAAAGGCAGAAAGCATGCAGAAAGGAAGGAAAGTGCATAGAAGCAGAAAGAGGCAGAAAATCAGGCAAAAGCAAGAATGCAAAGAAAAAGCCAAGAAAGCAAGACGTTTCCAAAGTAGAAAATCAGTCTAAAGCGGAAAGGCAATAAGTCAGGAAAGAAAGAAAGGAAAATCGTTGAGGATGCCAAAAGAAGTCAAGGAGGGCGCATTATTGAGTTGGATGACCGCATTCAATATATATTAAAGGCTCATTCATTCTATAAAGGAAGATGGTGTGCCCCAATGCACATATTTTGGTTAATTGAGAATTGTTTTGAGAGATTTGCTTCTCAAGGCTTGGGAGATGCACCCCTAGCCAACTGTGGGTGATGTGCCCCATAGTAACTATTGTTGCAGTCATATTCAGAAGTTCTATGCAACCATTTTAGTATGAGTTGCAGGTCTGAGTCATCTTTCTTCATGAATAATTCGAGCCTCCTGAATAGTGCAGAGAGTTGATGCATCACATTCATGATCTTTTGTGGTTTGGTTAAAAAGGAGGACAAATTGAGTTAGTGCACCCTTGAGAGTTGTTGTTGTTGCATCTATGTCTTCATAAAGATATAATATGTTCAATTCCATCTCTTGGCTCTGATCCATTGGTGACAGAACCCCCTCTTACTCTCATCTTCATTATCCTTGCTCATATTGTAAAAATCCTAAGGATTGAACACTTCTTGTGGCTTTAGATTCCTGTATATTTTCATTGATGTTATAAAAATCTAAAATAAGCTTGTTGTTGTTTATTTTCATGTTCTTGGTCTCACATATTAGTTATGGTGATGAATTCATGAGCAACTAAGCCTATTTTTAAAGTTCTATTTCAATGCTTACTCTTTTGCATATACAAATTGACTAGTCTTACAGATTTTGCAGTAGATCGATATCTGTAAATCCTTTCCTTAGTCTGTAAGTTTCTACAAGTCCTTAAGACCCTGATTTAGCCATTCATAGATTTAAACATAGAATTCATGACCCTCTAGTTGTGTTTGGAGTCTTCTAGAAGTTGATTAGCTATGTATTCCTAGATAATGCCTTTGCTAGTTTGGCCTCCAAATATGATTTAATTGCTACCAAACCTATATATTTCTATTGTAGAAGGTTTATCATGAGCCAATTAGTCTACCCCGGGTCTGATTATCTTCAGTGAGCACCAGAAGCCTTGGGTTTACACATAAGTCCCATGGACAATTGCCTTGTACCCCTGGGTTTAGCCCAAGGGATCTACTTGGGCGTGACGTACCCATAAAAGTGCCACTATCAAGATCTTGTCTTATTTTCCATCTAATACATAGCCTTAGCAGGTCCTAGCCTATTTCTGGTGAGAATTTTGAAAGAGACTGAAGTGGTTTAGAATTTTCTTCTTGACTCATTGTCAATTTAACTAGTTTTGATCCCTAGCAATCAATTTTATTTTCAAATATTTTGGGTTAATGGGCCATTGAGTAGATCTGGTACACTACAATATTGTGAAATCTTCACTAATTGCATTACATGTTGCATATGGTTATATTATTGATCCCATTTTTTTTTGTATATGATTGTGATGTTGGTCCCTTTTATTTTCACCCTATGCTCAATTGTTTCATACCATTTTATTTTATTTACTCGTGTATTGTTTTTCTTTCAAAGGTGGAAAAACCTAGCACAACTTCATAGTCAAACTGGCAGTGAGGACAACCATCACTTGTTGCTAATCACAAATACAAGCCGACTCATTATTGTCATATAAGGAAAACCATGCCACCTGAAATAACTTGTTGCACTTGTGGCCTGTAATGAGGCAAACTTCCACTCCTACCAGATGCCTTTGGGTCTTGCACTGTTAACCTATTTCCTTACGTCCGAGGAAGATGAGCTTTTAGCCAATCATAAGTTGTTTTAGGTCTTTACTCCATGCCCTACAGGGGTGATTTCAATCTTGTAAGGTATCCCCAAGATACATAGTATCTGATGTTCTCCATCGTCATTGAGTCTAGGCAAAGGTAATGTAGTATCAAGTATCCACCAAAATTTAGCTCCATACATGAAGCCAAAATACTATACCTGGTCACAATTTTACCTCATGCTAAAGAAAAATATTATTTTATTATCTTAGCTATCAATAATTTCAATAAACTCCATAAATATTATAAAAAATAATATTTAAAACAAAACAATTATACAAATAATTTTTAAAAATAAATTTTGGTATCATTGTTACTAAAGATTACTATGTGTCCAACTTTACATAAATATAATGAATATTATTCAATTGCATATTCAAGTACCTTTCGAGAAGTAACATAGTTTTTATATCAAAGCATTAATACTATGGGAATAAGTCCCTACCAAGCAGCATGGACTTTATAAATCGCTTTGTCATTTTTTCATCACTTGTGCATACAAACCAAAGCATGTATATTACAATTTAAGCAAAGTTTGCCAAAGTTTTTCAAGCATAAACTTTATGTCCACCAATGAAATTTTTAGAGGCCTTATTTGGCCTCATCTCGAGGTAAAGCCAAATTTGTCAAGCCATTTCCTAGTTCACAAACATAAAGTAACGTTAAAGATGTTGTATTTCAATTTCGATATGGTATTTAACATTGGACACAATGGACACATAACATTGATTTAATTGACACATAATCAATACACATTCTTTGTCGTAATCACTGCACCATCTTTACTCAATGAATGATTTTTAATAACTTTGAAATCTATATTCCTATGCTTTCGCCTCTAACAATTCTCCTTATTCTCATTCCAATGAGCCATGGTGGTGGTGAGCACCATGGATAGGTACTAGCTCTACTCTTGTTCATAACTTTGCAAATGGTTGCTTAAATGGTGCATAGAGCCTAAACCTATAACTTAGTGACGCATACTAAACAACAAGGCACATCTTCGTTCCTCAAGTTGGTACAGGTTAAGTTATTTTCATCCAAACAATTATTGTTTTCTATAAACAAAATGGCCATTAATAAATCAAAAGAAAGGGTTTTGAACAATTTTCTCACTTGCACCTTTCAACATGTTATTGGTTTGTTTGGTCAACCACATCAAAACACTACGACTCTGGTTTGTTCTCTTTGTAGTTGGTATGGATAGGCTAGCCCCTCTACCTAGTAGCTAATGTTATGTTTGATCTTATTGTAACCCATCGGGCCATGTTGCTAAGAAGTGCTACCAGCTCGATTGAAAATTGGAGCCGATTAAGAAGGTTACGATGTCTAGGAGAAGGAAGCCAAAGCCTGACGATGAGGATGAATTGTCCCTCGGTGAGAGCAAAAGCGGAGTCGATGAAAATCAAATAACCCAATGAAGAAGGCTTTTACCCTTCTATGCACTACATCAAAAGTATTGTCTTGATCCAATGAGAAGGAACTGTCCTTTACTTACTCTACTCTAGTTACATAGATGTTTCAATTTGCCACTGCTACACTCCAATATTCTGTCGTTTTGCTTCTATATTCACCAAAAAAAAGGAACTTCAAGAAATCTCTATGGGCAGTTGTCAATGCCATTTTTCTACTATATAGGACATAAAATCATTTATCTTAATAAGACCTCCTGGCTAGATCAAGTCGAATAATACTTTTATTGTCGATCAAAGCTTTGATACCCATAGTTTTATGGGTAACATTGTGTACTATAGCCCCTATATGTATCATTATATCAAACACCGGTAGTGAGAACGGAAAGTTACTGAAAGAGTTGTAGTGAATATCCTTATTTGAAGATTATTTTCTGACATATTCGAAATCAATCTTCCAATGGTATGATTTAAATAGTAATATTAAAGAGAGGAAAATGACAACATACTAAAGTATGCCTTTCCTTTTGGCCCAAAGACTAAAGAAAGAATCTCGCCAAAGGTTGATGTCTTTCCTTCGCCCAAATATTGATCTAATATTTTTCTCCTTGACGAGAGAGTAAAGACGATATGAAGTAATATTGCCATGTTTGGCATGAGTGAAAGAATGACTGATGCTTCAGTGGTAACTACTAGCCTCCTAACTGGAGTATCTAGAATTGGATGCATGTTTGCTTCTAACTTCCACCTCTGCATTTGTGTAGATCACCCACAACCTCAATCTATATCTTTGGGCTAGCTCAGGTAATGATCATAAATTTCATTTGGTGTGTTGGGAGAGATTGGCTCTGTCCAAATCTTTGAGAGGCCATCAAAAATTTGAGATGGTTTAATATGGCCCATTGTATGAAAAGTATGTAACGTGGGCTCTTTGATGATGGTTTGTGGAGTAGGGTTCTCAAGGCCAAGTATCTTAGAGGTAAGTCAGTCCTTCAGTGGTTCAGATCTTTTGAAAAATCTATATGTTGTGTTTCTAATATTTGGAATGGATTTATTAGGGTCTTTCAATAAATCAATAATGGGATTACATGGCAAGTTGGAAACGGTGAAAACATTTTGGTTGGTATTGACCCTTTCATCGATGATGTTGGAAACTACTTGTTATCTCAATCTTTGTTGCACTACTTAGTTGAATTTGGTTTTGTCACTTTGGCTCATATCAGAATACCTCTGTGGTTGAGATCAAATGATTGTTATTGGCTTCAATAAGAGGATTTAATGTTGCAAAGGCAATGGGTTGTTGAATGGGATAAATATATCTTGACTCTAACCAGAGCAGGTATCAGACTAAGTGAAGCGGAAGACAAATTGGTGCGGTGTTAGAACAAAAATATAGGTCAAGTAAATGCAAAGGATGCTTATGATTCAATTGTTTTTTCACAAGTGAAGAAAGAATCAAAATGGTGGTATGTTAAATTATGGAAATGGTATATTCCCATGAAACTTAAATGTTTTTTTCTGGTTGTATTTAGAGAATTGTCTATTGACTTGGGATGATTTGATCAGACGAGGATGGTATGGATCTAGTATGTGTGTTCTATGCAAGAAGTACTATGAGTCCATTTATCATATTTTTATATTTTACATTTCCAGTAAGCAGGTGTGGAAGGAAGTGTATGAAGAATTACATCTATCTTAGACTTGGGGCACTTTTAGTATTAAGGACAGTTTCAGACAATGGGGTCATCTGGTTTTCCATCATAAGTTTTATGTGTTGGGAAATTTGGAAGATGAGGAATAAGGTTGTGCTTGAAAATGATTTTCCTAATTCTCAGGTCCACGATATGAAAAGTGTGGGAATGTATATTGATTATTGTAAAGGGGTGAAGATTAGCAATAAGAAAATAGTGTCTACTCCCTCCTTCAATTTTTCTTTTGCAATTGTTTTTTTTTTTTTTATGGAGCTTCCTCCGTAGGTCCCTGTGGTTGTGGAATGGTACTTACAATCCATGAAAATCACTTCTATACGATTTGAATGGGGTGTGGTCATGGTAGCAATACAAAAGCAGATATTTTGGCTTTGTGGGGGTTGCTGCATTTTGCTATTATTAATGGTATTATTTCATTGCAAGTATATGGGGATTATGAAGTAATCATTCAATGGGCTAAAGGTATTTATAACTTACATGTTTTGCAGCTTGCTCATTGGTGCCAAAGGATTCAAAATCTAATGGATTTTTTTTTCCAGATATTTCTCTTTCCCATATCTACATAAACTTCAACAAAGAGGTTGATTTTCTATCAAAGAAAGCAATGGATCTCCAGAATGGTACTTTATTCATTGAATAAATTATTGAAGATTATGTGGTCTTTAAAGGATTTGTTTTACTCATTACTTGAACCAGTTAATAGTTGGCATGTGATTCAAAGTTTTGTACTGTGTAGTTGATACTAGATATGGTCAGTCTGTAGTTGAGTTTGTTTTGAAAACGATATATTTTGATTACTGATATGGTATGGGTTTTGTGAACTTGAATTAACTATTGGTTAAGTTTAGATTGTATACGGATTTTGGTCTTCTGTTTTGGACAGACTTGGTGGATCCCTTTGAAGTTACTACTGTATGGGGGATGTATGTTTTCATTTTCTTTGATTCTAAGGAATAGCAAGAAAGTGGGTTTGCATCAAAGTTATATATATATATATATATATATATATATATATATATATATATATATATATATATATATATAATTTTATATTTTCATTTGCTTCATGGCATCGGAGATCGGTGCTCTCTACGTCCAAAGATCCCTCCCTGAAATTTGCGAGGAAACATGTGGTGGTCGATAATTTCATAACATTGGGGGCTCAACAATAGGAGCATCTAATAGACCCATTTAAGGGATAAACATGTCACTTACAAGGAATTGAACCTAGGTGGGGAGGATATCAATCATTCCTCCAAACCACTTAAGCTACATCCAATGGACACACACACACACAAACATATGCTCTTGCATAATGTTTTGACAAAGAAGAGGAACCCTAGTTTTGATATCTAAGCTTAAAAACCCCAAGACAAATTTCTTCCCTTTTCATCAGGAAGATTATTTTAAAGCTTCACTTATAAACTACATCTTGAACCTCACAAATTAAAAGTAGATAAATGCAATAATTTTTTATTAATTTTGTTTTTGGAAGCTATGGAAAAAATTAGACTTGGGACCTTCGATTTAGATATGGATGAGGGGCATTCTTTATGAGAGTAATACATTCCCTTATTCCATTATATAGAGAATTATACATGGTAGACTGAATTATTTATTGAAACATTTCAAGTCTAGGATGGATTTCTTCTATCATCTTTCTCCTTCGTGCTTCGTAAGCTCTAGGCTGGCTAATTTGTCCTGACTTCATATATGCCTATCTTTTGGTTTGGTTTGGAATAATGTAAGCTCACTTGGCTTCGTATATGTCTATCTTTTGGATTTGCTTGCAAGAGCATAAGCTCACCCAGCTTTCCCTACCACTTATCAACTCAAATTCCTTGGCTACTAGATTGTTCACCTTTTGAATAAAAGTAGGGTGGACAGATCTACCCCTTGGCCCCTTTGTGCTTTCCATATTGAGGCCCCAACGTAAATAATTATTATAGAGGCTACAATTACAATAATTCATCAAACTTGAAGACTTTTTGCTACATATATTTTCAGAGACTAGGTTTCAAAGGACGTAGGAAGTAGATTGAGATCCACACTTTACACATGCTGAAGGTTCCAACTATGTGTCCAAAGATGAATGGTGAATGTTCCTTAGAAGGTTGTCTAACCAAATCAATGGTCATTGTTGCTGGTGTTTTCACACCAGCGCGTGCAAAGATGCACCTATGTGTTAACAGTCATGACATAAAATCTGTCACATATGAGCATATAAAATTCATAATGAAAAAACCTAACAACATAATAAAATGAAAAAGTAATTTTATATGCTCATGGCAATAGTAATGATAACTGTATCTTGAGGGCGAGTCTTTAAACATTTTGGACACGAAAAAACATAATGGCTTGTAGTTGGTACTTTTCTTAGCCATTCCTCCTTTCATCTAGTATTTCCCTTGTCATTGATGTTATTGCACCTTTTCTCTATCATCTCTATTATTGCTCATTGTTGCCACATACAATATCTACTACAACTACAATTTTCTTTTGAACATATTCACCCCCCTTTAAAGTGGAATGAAAATATTCCTTTAATTTTATATGCTCATGGCAATAGTAACGATAATTGTCTTGAGGGCGAGTCGTTAAACATTTTGGACATTGCAAAACATAATGGCTAGTGGTTGGGACTTTTCTTAGCCATTCCTCCTTTCATATAGTATTTCCCTTGTCATTGATGTTATTGCACCTTTTCTCTATTATCTCTATTATTGCTCATTGTTGCCACATACAATATCTACTACAACTACAATTTTCTTTCGAACATATTCATCCCCCTTTAAAGTGGATGTTGATGTATATGTAACTTCGAAATGTATTTCATATATTGTATATTGTACTCCTATAGAGATGGTATTATTCCTCTATACGGAAGTGTTTGTATTCCTATAGAGATGTTATTATTCCTCTATACGGAAGTGTCGTCATTTATATTGTAAGTGTCGTAACTTATACTTGATGGGTTATTAGACCACCTTGTTGGGGTCGGCCCTGTATAAGTCATGTGGGTCAAAGGGTTATTAGACCACCCTATTGGGGGTCGACCATGTGGGTCAAAGGGTTATTAGACCATCCTATTGGGTGTCGGCCCAGTCAACATTATGTTATGTGGTTAAGTTAAGGTCGACCTAGTAAAAGTTATTAGGCAAGTCAAGTCAAGTATAAATAGAGTGCGGGAGGCACTCTATTTCATCATTCCATTCTCTCTCACACTCTCGGGAGAGTGGCGCACTTGTGGAGGAGGAGAAGCTACTTCTAGGAGATGTCTATCTCTTATGCTTGGGTTGTATCATTTCTCTATCTATCTCTAAGGAAGTTAACGGGGTTTTTCACCTTTATGGTTTTCCCCAAGTAACTTTGTGTCTCTTGTGTGCTTGCATTATTGTGTCCATGATTGATATGCTGTACATGTTGTTATCTCAGTTAAGATCCTAGATCAGATTGAAGTAAATTCTGAAAAATTAACATGGTATCAAAGCTAGCCTGAAAGAAGGCATGGTATGGCATGTATGACACTTGTTGCAATTGCGAAGCTAGGGCTTGATATAGCAAAAACCAGTCATCGTAGCACTTTTGCTATAAATAAATTTCAGCGAGGTTTCAGGGTGTGAAAATCGTACAGGGCGAAGCTAAGATCCTCATGTACCTTGTGTCCAAAGGAAAACCGTTAATTCATTGTACTTTCTGATTTATGATCTGTACAATATAGAGTTTCTGCCTCTTCCAGATCTCAGTCATAAATAGGTGACCTTGGAAAAAAGGTCATAACTTGGGCTAGGAAGCTCCAAATGAAATTTCGTAAAAAGTGACAGGTAGTGCATGGACTTTACTTTCTCAGGTAACTTTTTCAGAGGCCGAAACTGAACTAGTGACACGTGGAACGCCGTACAAGTTCACTCTATTGTTTTATCCCATAAACAGGTCACGTTGCAACACTTGGCATAACTCTCTCTCAGAGAATCCATTTGAGGTCAAACCTATGGGGTTGGAAAGATGACAGGTTGGGCTATCACAAGAAAAGGTTTCAGACCCTGTGGATCTAAAAGTTCAGAGTTACACCAGAAACAACCAGGTACATATTTATGTCAAAACAGAATTATTTTTTAGCACCTTCATTCATGGCTTCCAGAATTTAGGGTGTTCGGAGAAAGTTGGAATTTTTGTAATCGGAGATTACGACTGAATGATACTCATCAAAGTCAAAATTTAGAGACCAAGATCAGAATTTTTGGTTGGGCAGAAGGCCGGGCTTGATTAGACCCTAGTTCGGGACTTTGATCGGAAAAGTGGAAAATTAGGGCTTTTGCAAAAATGGGAATTTTTGAAATCTGTGACCACGGCTGGAAGCTCCTCAGAAAACTAGAAGCCTAGAGATTTAGATCGAACCTTTTGATTGGGAAGAAGGGTGGGCTTTATCAAACCCTAGTTCAGGGTCATGTCCAGTGAATTCAGAAGTTTCAAAGGCAAATTTGAGGGGTGAAACTTTGCAGTTTTCAAATTCTGAGTATACCAGCTTGATCAACTCATCAAGGCGCATATTTCTATCCTTTTGGAAGTTTGAAATTCAAAGTTTGAATTTTTAGGGTTTCTCTAACAAACCCTAATCCAACTCCAGATCCAGTTCCTGCAAATTAAGTGGATTGGGTTAATCCTAAAAGACAATGGATTGGTCACCTGCATAAGTGAAGAAGTTCTTGTTTCAAAGGGAGATGAGGCTAAGGCCTTACATAAGAAGATTACAAGCAATCTCGACAGGTATGACTTATCCAGGTATGTTTCGAGATTTGTTCATGATTAAGTTTATGCTATGTTTGTCTTCATGTTATTACGGTTAGTACAATCTTGATTAAATTCAGACTTGTTGTATCACCTTAATAAAATTATGAATGCATGATAGAAGATATTCATTGATTAGGGTGTTGACACTTATGATTGTACTAATGCATTATGGTGTTGTATGAGGTTTATGTTGTCCGCTAACATGAAAGGTACACCAAGAAAGACAAATCATGTTCTAATTCAAGAACATATGATCATGATGACATGAAGACAAAGATTCATCCATTGTCGTGGATCACTTAGAAGATCTATTTATGAGGTATGTATAACTTGCTTCTATAATGGTTAACCTATGAGATATGTAGGTTACTAGCACAAGTCATTGAAGAGAACAAGAAGACATCATGTGGGTATGTTAGACATAACTAGCTAACATACCAATCCAGGTATGTTTTTCCTATATCAAGTTAGAATCCTACCTTGTGTTAGGATCACTTATATAAGTATACTTGGTATGATTGGTTATGTTTATTCATAAAGTTAAAAATGTAAGTAATCAAGGGTTTATGCATATTATGTCTCTTATCTTGATTGATGATTTAACTAACTAGAAGAGTCCTATGATCAAATAAGAATATGCATGAGTAAAAGAAGACTTCCCTGAAACCTTGAATACTAATGTTTATTATCTGTGTTTGAAATGATCATGACTATACATGTTTAAGATTATTGTGTATTAAGATTATACTAATGAATGTGTGATTATGTATGAGACCTCGAGGATAACACAATGATGATACTAATAAGCATGCATAGTGATTAAGGATGGATATAAGTTCAAGGATAGGTAATCCAGGAAGCAAAGATCAAGAGGGAGCACACTCCAGTTGTTCCTGCAAGGAAGCAAAGATCAAGAAGGAGCACACTTCAGTAGTTTCTGCAAGGATGTAGATATTCAGAGGGAGTTGACCACTTCTCACATCAGAAGGGAGTTGCAGAAAAGAAGCAAAGACTGAGAGGGAGTCAACCCAACAAACAAACAAAGATAAGTATTTGAATTATCATTCCTTGCATATTTTATTGTTTAAATAATATTGTTCAATAATGTATATACTCATGTTCCTAGAATTAGGTTGTGTATTATGCATATTAAAATAGTTGCATTGATGAATAGTATACTACTAATATACATGCGTAAGTGGCCTATGGCACTGTACAACATTCCATTGCTACTTATCTAGAATGAAACCTCTTTGCTGAAATGTTGGGAGTTGTGCACACTCTTAACAATGTTCTGGTAGAGATTGGAAGGCATCTAGAAAGTTACGGGATATGGATAAATGTTGTATTGAAGCATTGGCTAAGATAATTGCATGATTGTATGACATATTTATTTATGTGTAAGAATTTGCTCTGAAAACTATGAGATGTTTTCTAATCATGCAATTTAACTTGTTGTGTAGGAAAGATCGTATACCATCACCTACAAAAGAAGGACTACAACATTTGTTCAGCAACAAAGTTATCTATTGAAAATATTGAAGATATTGAAGTTCCCAGGATCTGGGAAGAATGCCATGATCGAGGAGTACCAGTCAATCATGAAGATGTTTGGGATGTAGTCCCAAGACCTGAAGGGGAGTCTTTAGTGACTTCCAAGAGGATCTACAAGATCAAGCATGCTGCACGTGGTAGCATAGAGACTTTTGCTCCTGTAGCCAGATACACTTCCATTAGTTCCGTACTTGCTCTGGCTGCAGTGATGAAATGGAAGATACACCAGATGGATTTCAAGACAGCTTTCTTGAATGGTGTAGTTGAAGAAGAAGTGTATGTGGAGCAGCCACTTGGTTCTGAGACACATGACAGGGAGTCGTATATGTGCAGAACTTGGTATGGTAGGATAGACAGCTTTCTATCCAGTTTGGGCTTTACCAAGAGTAAAGAGGATTCTAACCTTTACTACAAGGTTGAGGAAGGCAATCCAGTGATACTACTTTTGTATATGGATGACCTGTTTATTATAGGTGAAGATAGATTGATTTTCGACACGCAGCGGAAGCTTGCTGCTGAGTTCGAGATGAAGAACTTGTGGATGATGCACTATTTTCTAGGTATGGAGGTGTGACAGAGTGCAGATGGAATCTTCCTTGAACAAGGGAAGTATGCAGTAGAGATCCTGAAGAGGTTCGGGATGATGGACTGCAAGGCCATGGCCACACCTATGGAATCAAACTTGAAGCTTCTGTGTGATGCTTCATCTGAGCCGGTTGATATCACTATGTATCGTCAGATGATTGGGTCCTTGATGTTCCTGACGAACACGAGACCAGATATTTGCTTTGTGGTGAACACATTGAGCCAGTTCTTGATGGATCCGAGGAGTGTTCACCTGGTTGCTGTAAATCATATCCTGAGGTACCTGAAGGGTATAGTTGATTATGGGCTCAAGTATGATGCGAATCAAAAGTTTAACCTACAGGGTTATGTTGATTCAGATTGGGCAGGCAGTGTTGCAGATAGGAAGAACACTTCTGGGTGCTGCTTCAGTATGGGATCAGGTGTGATCTCTTGGTTTAGCTGGAATCAGTCCTGTGTAGCACTGAGTACAGCCGAAGCAGAGTATGTTGCAGCTTGTTCGACTAGTTGTGAGGCAGTATGGCTTCGGAAGCTACTGTCTAAGCTATTTGATCTATCACTGGAGGCTATTGGTATATTTTGTGACAACCAGAGTTGTGTGAAGCTGTCTGAGAACCCGGTGTTCCATGACAGGTCGAAACACATAGAGATCAAATATCACTATATCAGGGATGGTGCAAAGAGGAGCAGTGAAGCTCCTGTATGTTGCGACGGATGAACAGATTGCAGATGTATTGACGAAGCCACTAGCCAGAGTGAAGTTCGAGTACTTCAGAGAGAGGCTTGGTGTTCTTCAGATCGACAACACTTCGAGGAAGAAGTGATGGAGACATTTGCTGTAGCCATTCCTAGCATGGTGGAAGGGGGATCCTTCACATGGATGTGGATGTAAGTGTTGGATGATGAGCATCAGGACGATAGTCCAGTTACTGCTCTGTATATGCATCAGGATGATGCTGGATATGATCAGTTGGATCATTTATATGTATTTGTATATGCATCATGTTGGATGCATGGACCATGTATCTGTATATGTATCAGGTGGATACTGTGTATGATCAGGTAGATCATGTATGTTGATATATATCAGGTGGATACATTGTGTGGATCATGTATCTATGTATGTATCAGGTGGATACATTGTATGATCAGGTGGATCATGTATGGTGATATGTATTAGGTAGATACTTGGTATGCATCAGGTAGATGCATTGTATGATCAGGATGATCATGGATGACGAGCTTCAGGATGTTGCTCCAGATGACTTGCATCAGGACAATGCAGTGATGATGACCAAGATGATCATGAGTACATCAGGATGATGTATGGTGAGTATCAGGTCGATACTCTATGGCTGTGGATAGGTTGTGCAGGTAGCATAGAAAATATCCTTTAAAATCCGGACAGGTAGAGTGGTGTGCTCGTAACATCCTAGGTTGCTCTATGAAGATCCGTACAGGTAGAGCGGTGTGCTCGTAACATCCTGGGATGCTCTGAGTAGGTTTTGTGAAAGTTCAAATAGAAAAGATCCTTTAAAATCCGGACAGGTAGAACGGTGTGCTCGTAACAGCCTGGGATGCTCTATCGAGATCAAGACAGGTAGAGCGGTTTGCTCGTAACATCCTGGGATGCTCAGAGTAGGTTTTGTGAAGGCCAACATGTAAAAGAACCTATAGTCTGCCCTAGGTTTTGTTGACACACGTAATCAGTCCTGGGATCCACAATATGGCCATTGATGATGAAGACCTGAAGGTGGTGGGCCTACATCCAGTATGAAAAAGGACTGGCTCTGTAGAACTTCCTATGACGAGTAGATTCAGAGATTGATTGAGATAGCAGCAGCAGTGACGATGACGATGACTCGATGATGATTATCCAGTGACGATAATCCAGAGAAGAAGACTTGCGCTAGAATATCTGTGTTAAGAAATACCTTCCTACTTAAGAGGTAGTGTTGATGTATATGTAACTTTGGAATGTATTTCATATATTGTATATTGTACTCCTATAGAGATGGTATTATTCCTCTATACGAAAGTGTCGTCATTTATATTCTAAGTGTCGTAACTTATACTTGATGGGTTATTAGACCACCTTGTTGGGGTCGGCCCTGTATAAGTCATGTGGGTCGAAGGGTTATTAGACCACCCTATTGGGGGTCGGCCATGTGGGTCAAAGGGTTATTAGACCACCCTATTGGGTGTCGGCCCAGTCAGCATTACGTTATGTGGTTAAGTTAAGGTCGACTTAGTAAAGGTTATTAGGCAAGTTAAGTCAAGTATAAATAGAGTGCGGGAGGCACTCTATTTCATCATTCTATTCTCTCTCACACTCTCGGGAGAGTGGCACACTTGTGGAGGAGGAGAAGCTGCTGCTAGGAGATGTCTATCTCTTATGCTTGGGCTGTATCATTGCTCTACCTATCTTTGAGGAAGTTATTGGGGTTTTTCACCTTTATGGTTTTCCCCAAGTAAACTCTGTGTCTCTTGTGTGCTTGAATTATTGTGTCCATGATTGATACGATGTAGATATGCTGTACATGTTGTTCTCTCAGTTAAGATCCTAGATCAGATTGAAGTAAATTTTGAAAAATTAACAGTGGAATGAAAATATTCGTTTAAGGTCTCTTTTGCAATGAGGGACCCTCGTGTGGTTGGCCTTGACGAAGGATCACGCCTTGAGAACATTGTCTCCTTTGAAAATTGACTTTTGAACTATAAGAAGCCCTCCTTATCATCTATCTACATTGACATGGCCACCTTGGGATTTGCTTTAAAACTTGATCCCTCTTGGTTCAAGGAAGAAGATTATTACCTATTCCATTTATTGATGTGCATGGTTAATAAGCTATCAAAGATGTTGTATGATAATTGGTTTGAATGTCTATATTATTGGTCCTTGGGGTTCATTCCTACGAGACATTGTGGTGATTCACCCTTAATATAAGGGGATTTTTATCCTTGAATTTATCTCTACGCTTGATGAAAAGTGTCATTCACAATGGTCCTTACTTCATGGAGGCGGTTGGTTTCTTTATGAGGCATTGGAAACTAGGGTTCGAATCGTATACTGAAATGCTATCTCCAATCCCTATCTAGATGCGAGTGCTTAGCTTGGATATAGGGTATTGGCTTGCTAACTCTATTAGTGTCATTAGAGATGCACTATATAAGTTTGTTGCCCTTGCTCTAGATATGTGTATTTGCCTATTATTGATTTCGCTTAAATTTGCAATGAGATTGATTTGAACCATAGTTTTATTGAATAAATCATTCAAATTGTAATGCTTGTAGTGAAATTCAAATGTTGGATCATGAACACATTGCTTTTCACTATATGATATGCATTTGTGCATGACCACTTGACTGCCTATTGTTTGAAGGTTAAAGCTTCTTCTCATACTACTTTGTAGTAAAAAAACTATATAAATTGTAAAGCCACAAAGGTAGAATTTTTATAGAAACCTTAAATGTGTGGAATCGATATTGGATTAAAGCCTTCAAGTTGATTTCAAGCTCTTTTACTCTACATCATCCTCTCTTAGATGAGGGTTGAGGGTTGGAATAAAGTCAAGAAAAAACACACAAAAAATTAAAATCTTATTTCAAATTACTTGTAATGGGTTAAGCTTTTGTTTCCTTTATCTTTATGAAGAACACAAGTACAAAATATAATTGGAGATATGGGTGACTTGGTCCACTTTGAGGAATGGCTGAATGATGAAAAGATTGATGCATGGATGCTATATTTTTTTGTAGTTTGTCTATTATTAAGCTAGCTAATGCAGGGATACTATATTTTTTCTAGTTTGTCTATTATTAAGCTAGCCAATTTATGTTTTGAGAATAAGATAGTTGTTTTTAGAAAACTTGTGATAAATTGGAAAAACGATTATTAAATTGTTTTTCTTATTTTTTTGTATTAAAGGAGGGGATGGTAGGAATGTCAGTCTATATATATCAGATCAAATGATTTCAACTAAATTGGTATTTCATATAAAACCATAAGTAAAGAAATGTAAAAGCAACATAACTTTGATTCCCCTTTGAAAATGAATAATAACAAGTTATAGTTTTTTCTTTTAGAAAAAAAATTATTTTTCACTCTTTTTTTTTCAACGGAAAAAAAATCGTACTATTGTTATTCATATAGAATCAAATAGGACATAATGTATTGCAAGTCAAAGAGACTGACTTATGAACTTGACAATAAACATCTTCTTGACCTCCTTTACCCAAAAAACAAAAATCAAAACTTGAACCAAGTATCTCAAAAAAAGACTTTCAGTCTGGACCAAATTAACAAAGCTATTCAATGAAAGTGTTTAAGCTGCCTTTTTCAATGATCTGCTGGCCCTGAATCTCTTCCCAAAGTAAAACGCCCACAGCACCATCCATTGCTTGTTTTGAGAGCAAATCAACATTTGAATTATGATGTCAGTAGATATGTTCAAGCGAAATATTATTCAAAAGATTGATCTCAGCTTGGATTCTCTTGCACCACTGGAAAAGTAAGATGACATTTAGCTTGAATTATCCATTTGCCCATTTGATGGTTACTCTATAATCACCAAAAACATAAAGTTCAAATAAGCCAAAGGTATTTGCAACTTTGAGAACCACCCACATGTCCAATAGCTTTGACTTCATATTTGTGCCTGCACCGCATTTTAGCTTTAGATTGAAGAAGTGCTCTTTATTGATGTAGATTATTCCACCTGCAACACACAAACCATTTGAAGTTGCCCCATCAAAGAAGGCCACCGGCTTATTGAAAGAAGGAGAGATCTGACTTTTGTTTTTTAATCTGCACAACACTACCTCCGAGTTATTTTCCTTTATCAAATTCACAATCTGTCTTATAATGCTATCCTCACATAGAGTTTTGTTCTAAAATAAAACAACATTCATGGACCTCCAAATAACCCAAGACATAATTGTTGGTAATGAAGTGAAAGACTTGTATTGCTTTATCCAGTCATAGACGCATCAATCAAATGCACCCACACCCCAGGTCTGACGCAACTCCAGTATGGAAATGGATTTTTTCCATATTGTTCTAGTAAATACACATTCGACCAAGATGTGATTTGAAGTTTCTTGAAAATTTCTACAAAGAAGACAGATGCTTGGGCCCGACCAACCCCTTTTCACTAAATTTTCCCAAGTTTTTAAACCACCTTGTAAAGCAAACCACATGAAGCACTTGATCTTAAGCAGGATCTACCAGCTCCATAAATCCTTGTACCACCAATTTGGTGGATAAATGCACAGAGATTTTATTATAGAATTATAGGCATGCTTGGCCGTCACCAAACCGGTCTCTTCATTTCTGCACCATATAATTTTATCATTATCATCTGATAACCTGCATCCTGTCAAATTTAGCATGTTTAAGTAATGTTCCCAATCCAATGCATCACTGCCAGTGAGTCCAAGTTCACGTGCTTCCAGCCAATATGTGCCTTGGATTATATTATACTTTGTCCTCCTAATTTTATTAAGAGTTTGCATCTCCCAGTCTTTTAAATGTTCTTGGATATGAGCCTGCAAAGTATAAACATCATCAAACCCCAGAATTGGGTCAATCACAACTAAAATACTCCTCCCATTGCCCACCCTCCAGGTGAGGTCTTTTGCTAACCAACTATACACCTTTAAGAACTCAGTCCAAATGGGAGAGGAACCTTTGTGTTTTTTGATTGGATTTCTGATCCAGTTTGTAACTTCATCTTTAATATATTTCACATTCAAAACCTTTGACTAGAGAGTGTTACCGAAGAGCCCTCTCCAAAGGATTTTTAATCTGAGAGCAATACTGAAAATAGAAAGATTCCTTATTCCCCAACCTCCACAAGACTCAGGAAGCGCTATTTTTTCCCATCCTACCATCACCAAATGTCTTCTCTCAAGACCCCCTGACAATAAGAAATTGAAGAACATTCTCCTTAGGCAGCTAATAATAAATCTTGAAACCTGTTGGAGTGAAAACCAATACATAGGAATTCCTGTAAGAACAGATTTAACCAGCGTGAGCCTTCCCCCATTGGAAAGCAATCGAAAAGTCCACTGTTTGATTCTTCCTTCAACTTTTTTCATCAACCATAACCGGTCTTTGATCCGATAATCATTCGGATTTAAGAAATAGCCAAGAAAGTTGAAGCCAACCTCCATCTGGCAGAAATTGTAAGGCAAAAAAGTTTTGTACCTATCAAGAATGTTATTTTCAATATTGTAATGCAGAAGACTGGATTTCCTGTTGCTAGCTTTCATGCCTGAAGCCACACAAAAATTCTTTATGATTACTCTGTAATTCTTCCATTCATCAACAGAGTCTGAACCTGCTATGAGGACATCATCAACAAATAAGATGTGAGTTATAGAAAGATTTGGAGATATTTTTATACCTTTGATAATCCTTTCCATCTTTGCATTCAGGATCATTCTGCTCAAACCTTCAATTGCTAACAGGAATAAGAGCGGAGATAAGGGGCATCTTTGTCTGATGCCCCTAGAACTTTTGAAAAATTCTGAAGGAGCCCCATTCACCAGCACAACAATATACGAGGTGGAAACACAAGCCATAATCCACCTAAGAACAAGTGGAGGAATGCCAATTTGGATAAGAATCAGTCTTAGAAACACCCAATCAACTCTGTCACAAGCTTTCTCCAAATCCATTTTTAGGAGGAAGGCTTTTCATTTCTTCTTCTTCATCGAATGAATAAGTTATCGAGTAATGCCAATAGCATCTAGAATCTGTCTGTCTTGTAAAAACCCAAACTATTCTGCTCAGATAAAATTTGACAAGGTAGGCTTCAGTCTAACTGCTATAATCCTGGATATAAGTTTAGAAGCTAGCTTGCATAGAGCTATTGGCCCGAAATCCCCAAAATTTGAGGGTTTGTCCCTTTTTGGAATTAGGGTGAGAAAAGTAGAGTTCAGGGCCCCTGAGATATAGCCATCAGTTCTAGGAAATTCCACCATCTTCAAAAGATCCTCACCCATAATATCAAAAAAGTGTAGAAAAAGATCCACTGTCCAACCATCTGGCCCTGGACTCTTTTCTTTGGCAAAACCCTTCAACGTTTCTTCCACCTCCGATAAAGTAACCTCTTTTCCTAATGCCGCAGCATCATGAGCATCAAAGAATACTGGATATAGTCTTGCTACTCTTATTTGAGTAGTTAAATCATTCTTCCCTGGATCTTTGAAAATATTGCCAAAATAACTCTGTGCAGCTGCTTGAAGATTTTCCATTCCCAAAATCTTGTTTCCAACATCATTATTTAGTTCCCAAATTGCATTGGAGTTCCTCCTGTGACAGGCATAAGCATGAAAAAACTTTGTATTCTTGACCCCCATACCAAAAAAACTTTGTATTCTTGTCCCCTATACCAATCAAGAGAGCACGGGTCTTAAGCCTCCAATCCGTTTCTTCTTGGATAAGTAGTTCATCTTTCTACTTTCTCAACAAAATCACAAAATATAATAATAAAACATAAACTAAGTGCCTTGCAACTATTATCTTATTTGATTAAGTGTACAAATTAAACTTGGCTCTCAGAAACATGAGACGTTATCAAATATGACCACACCGTGAGGCCTATCCACATGACCATACTGCATGTCTATATAAATAAGAGCGTAGAGATTCCCTAACCCTAATGAAACCCTAGTTTCTCCTTCACCCAATTTTTTGCGCAGCAGTGATCCGATCGTCGCGTCCTCCTTGCAGGTAATTGCTTCTTGATCGCCTCCTTTCTGCACTGACGATGATGATGTTATGGAAAAGCGTAATAACTAAACAGTTCCCATTTTCAACGGCAATGCCTCCTCTTGCATTTGCTGTAAATGTGAAATCACATATAACACAATTCCCATTCTCCAATTTCTGCACCGAAATAGCACCCCCATTCACAACACCACCAGGAAGGGGAGTTGTCACAGAATTTCTTATCAACAGATGCGGTCTAACAGACGAAGAAATCACCAAAGCCTTTAGATGCAATAATAAATTGTTTTGTGCAAAATCAGGCCAAAATTTGGAAAAAGTTTTGGAGTTGTTAAAAGGCTGTGGTGTGACCACGCCTGCTCAGATTCGAAGGGCGGTCATTTGCAACCCTTCCTTTTTCTTTCGTAGCGCGGAAAGCAATATACAGTCTAAGCTCAGCCTCTTCAGGTCTTTCATGAAGGAAGAGGATATCTCCAAACTAGTTACTGGTCATGGACGGATATTCAGATACGGAGAGGATAAGCTTAAAGCCGCAATTTCACTTTTACAAAGATTGGGTGTTAATGATGAAACACTGTCAAGATTATTGGCGACTAAGCCCCGTTTACTCGCTATTTCAGAGGCAAAAGTTATGGAGTCATTCAAACTGGCCGAGGATTTTGGGTTCAACAAGGAAACGAAGTTGTTCGCTGCTGCTTTGCGTAGTATTTTGGGATTAAGGAAAGAAGTCTTAGAACGAAGATTGCAGTGCTTGAGCTGTTTAGGTTTCTCTGAAGAACAAATTTCAGAAATGTGGAGGCGGAGACCTGATATTCTGAGGTATTCAGAAGAAAGATTGAAGCGTCTTGTGGATTTTCTGGTCAAATCTGCAGGACTTACAATCGCCGATTTTGTTAGGCATCCAAATATTTTTTCATTCAGTTTGGAGAAGAGGGCGATTCCTCGGTATAGAGTAATGCAGTCATTGAAGTCTATGCGAGTGCTAAAAACAGAGATTCATTTTCTACCGATTTTTCGCTTGTCAGAAAAACGTTTCCTAGAGATATATGTTGATTCGAATGCAGAATCCTCAGCTCTGCGAGATATTTACCACCGCGTGGACTCTGGAAAGTTGAGCATTGACAAGAAGACATCCAGTGAATCAGATGTACGCCCAAGGCCAGAGGCCATGCACCATACTGCATGAAAGCTGAAAATGAGATATACATTGTATCAGATTTAGGGCTAAGGGACTCTCAATTATGGCATTGAACTGAACTGGGACAAACGGCACCAGATTTTTGTGGTCATCCAGAATCTGGAGTTGAAATTGGAAGTTCTCGGGAATATGGTAATGATGAAGACCAACAACTTAAACATCTGTAGCAGGCTGTTTCAGTGGACTAAGTTCAGATGGCTCATAGCTCCATCAAATTCAAGGGACCATCACCAACGTGAAGACCAAGGTTGTCTACACACCTCTGAATACCAGTTGGAAGGAACTGCAGATATTCATCAGCAACGAAGAGAACTTGCGAGTTACAGAACAGCTCTATTAGAGGGAAACAGCTTTTGGAATCTATGTCTGTGTGTTTCAAATTAAGGCTGTTGTTAGGTTTAATGGATTACTGTTTTTTCCTTTTCCTTTTATCGATGATGTTGCCGCTGGGCAATATTATGAACTATATGAGATAGCAGGAATAGCTAGGCAGAGTACTGCCAGACTCTGGTATTTTTGTTTTGCGGAATTCATGAGAGAAATTGGGGATAGATGGAAATCCCATTTTTGTAAGCTTTACCTGATCTCAAATCCCATGTTTTTTATGGATGATGTTGCCGTTGAGGAATATTATGAACAGTATGAAATAATAGGAATAGCTAAGCAGGGTACTGGTAGACTGGTATTTTTGGTTTGCGAAATTTATGAGAGAAATTCGGGGATAGAAGGAAATCCTATTTTTGTAAGCTGTACGAGATCTCACCTATATATGTGACTACTGACTAGATAATTTTTTTTGTTCTTCCTTGGAAAAAAATCGTAATTCTATTAAAAATAATAAAATTACAATCTGCAGATTTACATTGTTAGTCAAATGTGGAGTAATCCAGATTCTCCAGGTTCAACGTTTTTCCCATGACAAAAATAAGAATAAAAGAAACAGGATTAATTTCTTATCGGCATCTTGGATCAGCTCTGATATATATCATATTATTTGATAAGTCTCCTTTCAGTCCACCATCATAAATCCCAATGTTCCTTCTTACAAAACTGTAAATAAGTCCATAAAATTCCTTTAATGCAGAAAATTTGCCCATCATCCCAATCCTCAATAAACCATAACAGAATCAGCAAAGAAAAATTAAAAGAGCGCTGAGTAGCCTTCTTGTTGTTCCAAACTTCCAGATATGCCAGGTTACAGGAGCCATTCGAAGTCCCTCTTTCGAGAAGGAGCTGGCCAACGAATTTCTCTCCCTATAAACATGTTCAAACGAAAGCTCATAAATCCCATCTTTGATGTTCATAATCTCCTCATATTGGTTTGCGTAATTCATGAGAGAAATTGGGGATAGATGGTAATCTCATTTTTGTAAGCTGTACCTGATCTCAAATCCCATGTTTTTTATGGATGATGTTGCTCAGGAATATTATGAACAGTATGAAATAGTAATCTCATTTTTGTAAGCTGTACCTGATCTCAAATCCCATGTTTTTTATGGATGATGTTGCTCAGGAATATTTGAACAGTATGAAATAGTAGGAATAGCTAAGCAGGGTACTGCTATACTGGTATTTTTGGTTTGCGAAATTTATGAGAGAAATTTGGGGAGAGAAGGAAATCCCATTTTTGTAAGCTGTACGATCTCACCTATACATGTGACTAGATAATATTTTTTGTTCTTCTATGGAAAAAAAATCATAATTCTATTAAAAATAATCCCTCCAGCTCCTTTGATGGACGGATCTCCTTGTGTGGCCCCATCAAAAAAGACTCGGCCCAGATCTGTCTAATCTCCTTGTGTGGCCCCGTCGAAAAAGCCTCGCCCCAGATCTGTCTATGACTTCAGGAACAACAAACATTTCTAATGGCTATAGTTTTCTTACCCTGTTTGAAACATTTTAGAATGGACAAAGTTTGTGTAACACATAACTGTGGAAGAGGGAATTTGTTTTCGAATAGTCCCGAGTTCTTGGCAAGTCATGCCCCCATGCACTAATGAGAGAGCTTTCTATCACTTTAGGGCAAGATTCCCATATCCTGAGTGGAGACAGTCACTCACACTTTGATCACCTCACACAGCTCTAAGACCACATCCAGCTTCAAACGCCTTCCACACAACAACAATGTAAGTACAAAAGATGAACAAATGAGATGGAGATTCCTCACAGTTCGTAAGTACAAAAGATGAACAATGGGATGGAGAATACCTCACAGTTCTTACAAAGAGGGCACGTACCAGGACTCTGCCAACACGTTCTTTGCTTGTAGTCCTAAATGGGATTTCTACCCTTGAGAATCCGGGGCATAAAGAGTCTGGATATAAAAGGAAAATTGAATTTCCAAATATCCTTGTACCACCATGCCTGGTCCTGAAGATTATCTTCCTCTAATTGGATTCTTTGACCAGATTAGTGCATCGCCTATATCCTTAATCCTGACGTGACTAGTTCTGAGTGCAGTGATGTAACCATCCCAAACCAAACGCTTATCACCACTAAACCCAACTCTGTCTATTGTCAACCACGCTCTTGCCTCCATTATAGAAGAATTTTCCATATCTGCAATTTGAGCTAAATGATAAACACCTCTGTCCTTTAAAGCATTGACCATATTGTTGGAAATAACGGTCATATTTAGAACTAAGGAGTTGATGAATAATAAATGATCCTTAATAAAGTAATCTAATAATAAATAGTCAACGTGGTCATTAATAAAGTGGTCAAATAATGAATAGTCAACGTGGTCATTAATAAAGTGGTCAAATAATGAGGTATTTGGGAGTTAATTGTTGTTTCTTAGTTTGTGAGTGACTTGTAGGACTAGCTTGTGGTCTAAGAAACTGAGATCTAGAGACATCAAAGCCATCAAAACCATTTGGGATCAGGTCACATCAACCCTTAACATTGCTAGATTTTAAGTGTCTCTGCCAGCTTCTTTGTGGGTTTCAAACTTGGCTCGCCATGCAGAATGAAGCCCCTCGAAACCAACCATGCTAACTGGATTTGACAATTAATATACAAATATTAAATTTAATATATTAATTTTTTTAAACATAAATACAACCACTAAATTTAGGTTATATTAAATTCTTGCACAACATATTGAGTAAATAGATTCATATTAAGTTCTACAAATAGATTGTAAGATCGATTTCCATATATTAGCCCAATACAATATTTCACATAAAATAAAGTGATAATACTGAAATCTCATTGATACTTTCTTAGTAGTTTATCTTAGTTGTTTTTCATCAATGAACTTGCAACTCTCAAGCATTGGACATAGAGTAAGTAGGTGTAGGCATTGTATAGAGTGTAATTAGATGCATATAGAATCATGATGTGAGGGAAATACACCTATAGTTCAGGGGAGAAACTACCAACTTTAGGGATGAAAGATAGACATACAAATATTCTGCAAGTACAACAAGTAAGCAAAGATATTTAAGGTTAGAAGGATGTGCACCTTATTCAGAAGGTTGATCCCAGCCTTCCTTTCCTTGCTCTTCAATGTTATTCAGTGTCGCAATGCCCACACCTGCAAAACAACTTCACACCTTTCTCAAATACATTTGACTACATATATAAGATTGATATTCATAACAGAAGAAGACATCAAACTATAAGCAAACTGTAATCAAATCTGAGACACACATGAATAAGTCATATTTGGAAAAGGAAGAACGTATGATCTTTATTAATGAATAAAGCAAGTACATAAAGTTATATCTTCCTTCAAGCTTGGCACTTCATGAAACCTAGATTCAAGGTCTCCTGCTTCTGTTCTCCAAGGATCCCAACCTCTAATCAGCTGTGCTAGGGTTTATCAAAAA
The DNA here is from genome assembly GCA_027924585.1 of Larix kaempferi. Classification (NCBI taxonomy): domain Eukaryota; kingdom Viridiplantae; phylum Streptophyta; class Pinopsida; order Pinales; family Pinaceae; genus Larix; species Larix kaempferi. The sequence continues at coordinate 7,088,350 of BSBM01001153.1, forward strand.
CTGAGGCACAAGAGAGGGGGATGATGGTCTCCATTCCTCCTACATAACATTGTTATGGGCTTGGTCCCTTCTCATGGCCCTTCTACCTTCCTTATATAGTCAATGAAGGAGAGGAAAAGTAGTTATAACCGAACAGGAAGTTCCCAAACTAACTCGAATTGACCAAAATTCGAGATTTTGAATGTTTCAGGAAAAAACTCTACTTTTCTACTGCAAACCAGCGTTTGAACTCTACTTTTATGAAGTAGAGTAGAGTTTTTCAAGGGAAAAACGCTACTCTAGCATAGAATACCAGCGTTTTTGTGGAAAAATGGCTAAAAACAGGGTTTTTTGATGATTTTCAGAAGGTGGGTTGGTATGAAAAAGTGTTCCTAAGGGTTATAACCATCAAATGGGCCAAGAGTGAGGTAATTTCAACCATATTCAGTGTCCCTAATGACCCTTCAATCCACAAGTGTCTTGTTGTGTGACTAAACTTGATCTCAAGAAGTGTCGTCATGCGACCAAGTGATACAAGTGTCGTCACGGACGGAGAAGTGTCATTTTAAGCTATAACAAATCATGTGTCACACATGTAATATTAATAAATTAAATAGAAAAAAAATTGACTGTTGAAAATTGATAAAACGAAAAAAAATTAAAAAAAGAATTATTATAATAAAATAAATTAGCTAGATCCATCTTGGCTTTGGATCTATCAAATTTTGAGAGGGATCAAATCCCATGAGGTTCAAACCTTTATTCAAGTTTACACTTACAAAAAGGTTTGCACCAAAAAAGATTTGATCCCTCTCGGTACTTGGTAGATCCAAAGTTAAGATGGATTTATGCTCGTGTACTTCTCTCTGGATACTATGTAATTAGACATTGCATTATCTTATGAATAAAACTTCTTTAGACATTGCATCATCTAATGAATGAAATCACTCTTTCTCTTTATTGTATATATTCCTGTTCTTTTTTTTACACAGTAATAGAATAGCAGATGCGCATGCAAGGCGAAGGCGCTGTTAGACGATGATCTGGGGTTTGTTGGATGGTGAGGACCGCCACAGCAGACTACCCCAGCCACCCCGCCTATTAACAGGATATAAAATATTATGTATACATGAGAAGCTGAGAAAGTGGGCGAAGGAGCTGAGAAAATGCTCTAATTAGAAAAGGGACCAAGGGACTGCAATCACATTGCTATCGCACAGATTGGATAGAATCATTGTTGGTCGAAAGAAATTCCAAGTAGTTTTGATTATGTGAAGGAATGAAGTTGCTATGGTTTAAGGCATCGAATTAGCCACCTCAGTGGGAAGGATGAAGTTGTAGGTCAATTGTGCAAACACGTTTAGTCGCGAGTCGAAGGAGAAGTCGGTAAGGCCGAGCTGCCATCCATCCACAGGAGTCACACTGAGGGACTGCCACCAGGGTTAGGAGTAAAGGTGTCCATGAATTAATAAAAAAACAAATAAAAAGTCATTGTTTACATCATGTATGGTGACGATGGACAAATGAAAAAAGTGGTCAGAGCCATGGAATAGGTTGAAATATCCACGTCAAGGATTACGGTGATGAGAATATGACCTTTGCACTATAAGATTATATAATTGTTTGAATTTCTATTGAGAACTTGCATCTTGATTTTCTGGGCCTAGCACAAACATATTTATTTTTTGTGAAACTTGATTGGTGAGAAGTTCAAGATCTGGTGTAGAGTGTGCTGCTATAGGGTTTTCAGTTACCAGGTGTAACAGTAAACTCTGATTTCAGGTTTCTTTGGTGTACTTGATCCGTAGCAAATGTCTAGTTTATCTCATATAATGTTGTTGGACAACAATGAAGAATTGAATGTCAGAATTTTAATTATGGAAATGGATGATGCTTGTCATATTTGATTATAGATGTTTTAGCAAAAACTTGTATGGGCAAAGAAACCCAGAGTGGAACTGATGAAGATATCCAAGAAAAGTATGATGCAAATAATTCAGAGGTGATGTTGCTCAAGCTCTCGGTAACAAATGAGATGCTTTCTGAAGTTTAAGATGGCATTGATGCATTTACCATGTGGGGGAACTTATTGAAGATGCATGTCATTTGCTTAAAAAAATCAAGGATATTCAAGATCAATTGACATGAGAATGAAAGAAGAAGATATGTTGGTTATAGCTTTATAAGTTTTACTTTCTTCCTATGTCATGATAATAAATGGAGAAAGCAATGTGAATGATGCTTTTGAGGTGGCACTTGCAACATAGTTAAAAGGCAAGGGCAATAAACAAAGGGAAGAGTATGTAAATTTACTAATATTGATAATAAATGGAGAAAGCAATGTGAATGATGCTTTTGAGGTGGCACTTGCAACAAAGTTAAAAGGCAAGGGCAATAAACAAAGGGAAGAGAATGATGGAGAACTCTTTCCACTTAGGTAAAAGTAGAAAAGCAATTAAATGTTTTTATCATGGAAAATTAAGGTATATAAGTAGAGTTGGTAGGAAAAGATTGTAGGATGAATAACACAATAAAGAGCATTTTTTTTATAATCAATGTGGAAAGAAAAAATGCTAATATGGCTGAAAGCAAGGAGGATGAGTTATGTGTTCATGGCCAAAGATAAGGATTCAAAGAGTGCATCTAGACATTTTATTAACATTATTGATTGCTGTATTGATTTTGTAGAGGATAAATCTTAGTCTAATTTTGTTGTGTTGAGTGGTAGAGAAGAATAGAGGGTTGGAGGAGAGGGAAATTTCCTACTTCAGCTAAGAGGTAAAATGGTAAGGATTAAAGATGCCTATTATGTTCTTTGTTTGGAGAAAAATCTACTTTCACTAAGTAGTGTAATAAAACATCGCCCACACTTATAAATTTAAGCAATAATAGGTGTTTATTGTTGATAAGAATAATAAAAAGATGATTGCCATGGGTGTGGAAGAATATGATTTATTTAGGTTGTTAGAAGTCGAGAATGCATGGTTAGATCAACAAAAGGATCACTACAATTTCATTGAAAACTCAACCATAGTGCACAGGCCATGGAGGTGTTTAGTGAAATAGAGCTCAAGAAATTAAGCCCTAGATGATGTTGCTAAAACAAATCACAGAAGAGAGGGAAAACAATATGTATATTGTTCATTATCTGTTGTCATTCATAAGAAGAATATCCTCAAGGAGGGTGAAGATGAAGTGGTAAAGAAGACCCTTGGGAGGGTGAAGATGATGGTGCTTCCTTAGAGAAGCAAACACATAATCTTAATATGTTGGACAGCCAAGATATGGAGAAGGTGAGTTAAATGAACAAGCCAAGTTATATGTCAATGGTGGAAAGGTTGATTATTCATCCAACATTAGCTCTCACCAGGGTGGTGAGTCAATGGTCAAATAGAAGGATGGTGGTGTGGATTGCACTTCATCAACCTTGCTGCATATAATTTACTTCTAGTTGTTATTTTGAAGATCTTATCTTGTGCATTGCAAACATCTAGCTTGTCCATAGATTTCATTTTTTTTGTATTTTTAAACAAGCATGAAAAATGACCATTATTGGAGGGTGTTGGAGATGGTCATATTTAGAACTTATGAGTTAGATGAATAATAAATGATTTTTAATAATGTAATGTAATAACATGTATTTAATGTAGTCATTAATAAAGTGGTTAATAGTTATGTATTTGGGAGTTATGTAATGCACTCCTCTCTCCTACTATGCAATAAGACATTGCATCATTTAAGGAATGAATACACTCTTTCTCATTATTGTGTGTATTCATGTCCATGCATGTGTGTGTAAAATCTCATACATATCCCAACATTAGTTTTCTCCACACCCAATCCGTGGGTCCTTCCCCTAGCCTAACACTTGCACTTGATCCAACTTTCCACACTAACCGTTCCCCTATTAAATAGAGCCATAATCACAACTTTTCACATTATAGAGGAGTTATGAGATGATTTACTAGGAAGTTTTGTCCAATCTTCCACAGAAAGAGTCAATTTATATTTTTGAGTCACAACCTTGCACCAAAGACCTTTCCCTTCTATAATCCTTTGTTGCAAGAGCTTTGGAAAAAACATGAATATTCTTAATTCCACAACCTCCAAACTCTTTGGCACTGCTATCTTCTAGGACATCCAAGGAAAATCCTTCTTTCCTTGTCACCAACCTATAAAAATTTGAAACCAAGCTTTCAATTTTTTTCCAAAATTCCTTATGGAATGAACATCAGGGAAACCCAATAGATTCGTATAGCTTCTAACACAGACTTGACTAGCACTAATTGCCTCCCATTTTATTACCATTTTTTACAAGAACATCATAACCTTTTCTCCACCTTTAAGACCAATCGACCACAATCACACTTAGTATAGTGATTGGGTTTAAGATAGATCCCATATATTCAATTCCCTCCTGAAGTTCAACTTGAGGTAAGGGAAAAAGTTGAGTAAACAATTTTATCTTCTTCCCCAACCTCCATAAAGGCCACGATAGACTTTTCTACATTGATTTGTATACCAATGGCTAGGCAATCTAGGTCTAGCAATTCTCTTAACTTTTGGGCGTCTCTATGCAAACCATCACAAAACAAAAGTATAACATCCACAAACAAATGGTGAGACAAAAATAAATTGTTGCCCACTTTAATAACTCTAAAAGCCTTTGACTCTTTGGCCTCTAAAAGTGCTATGCTAAGTCCTTTTGCTCCCCATAAAAACAAAGGGGAAAGATGGCATTCCTGCCTCAAACCCCTTCCAGGCTTGAAAAATTCAGTTGCAGACCCATTTAGCAATAAAATATAAGAAACCAAGTAGACACATTTCATAACCCAATTAATGAACTATAGGTCAAACCCAAGGTGAATGAGCAACAACCTTAAATAAAACCAACTGACTTCATCATATGCTTTAGATTGGTAAACATTTAGCACCATAATAGATAAACTCTTCACCTTAATTGAGTGAAAATCTTCCTATGCCACCCCTATAATGCATGAATTTGCCTACTTGCCCCATCCTATATATATAATATATATTTCATTAGAAAACATATTTGGAGGGGCAATTTTCACAATCTGCTTCTTGGAAATTTAAAAAGAAAAATAAACACAATACAATAAATAAATAAAAACTAAATTATAAAAAATGATACACACGGTTGGTTGGGTGATTCATTTTTCTTTTCATTTTTAATTTTTTTTCCCTTTTTAATAATTTTGTTTATTTATTATTATTATGTTGAAATTGTGTGTGTTTTTTTTATAAATTTGTTTTTTTTTAAATTTTTTTTTAATTTGGGGGAGGTCTATTCGAGGAATCACCCCCTCCAATATGGTTCATTTTTAAAGTGTTTATTAATTTTAATTTTATTTTTAAATTTTTTAAATTTGGGAGAAGCTAATTTCAGGAATCGCCCCCTCCGATTACGTTTTTTTTTTTAAATTAAAAAAAAAATAAAAAGATAAAAAAATATCACCTTGAGGGATTTTGAGAATTGTATCCATGCCATGTTGATTTTTGTAGCATCTAACAGGTACTTCTGGATAGGCCAAGTGTCGGGCATGCAGGAGTCGTCTAGATTCCTCTAGAAACATGCTTGAAGGATCAAGTGACTTTTTGTATCTCTTTCCTAAGTCTAACTTAGAAAAAACACATTATTAACTTAATGTTGGCTAATGACTAAAAAGTGACTTAGGGCGCATGGTATTTGGTCACTTTTTGTATCTATTTCCTAAGTCGAACTTAGGAAAAACACATTATTAACTTAATGTTGTCTAATGACTAAAAAGTGACTTAGGGCCCATGGTATTTGGTCACTTTTTATATCTCTTTCCTAACTTGAACTTAGGAAAAACACATTATTAACTTTCAACTTAATGTTGGATAGTGACTAAAAAGTGACTTAGGAGCCATGGTAGTGGCCCAAGATATTTTGGTCATTAAGATGTTATAAAAGGAAGCCTAAGGAGATGACGACATACGACAGTCACACTAAGTGAGGGGGTCTCAATAAGGGTGGAGAAGGGCTTCCATCCAAGTGTGTGGGAAGGGTTTGAGGAACATAGCAAGGGGGAAACAAGGAAGATAACGACCAACTAGCAATATCGAAGGGTTGATCTTGAGGTTTGTAGGCTTGACTGTTTGCTGATTTGTATATTTCTCAGTGGGCCATTATCCCAGGAAGGGAACCTCGGGTTTTATATTAATAAAATCTACCGTTTGTTGGTTTTTCCAAGGTAAATCCAAAGTGTCAAATGCATGTGATTTCCTATGTTTATTTTTGGCTACGTGATTTGTTGTGAACTAAGTGTGTTTTAGTTAACAATTACTGTAAATTGTTCGAGACTAATAACTAGAATAATTAACACTTTTTCTCTTAGCTAGAAATCATCATTGGCGGGTATTTATGAGAAAAAAAGAACATTGTATGACAACCGTCGTACAATAGCCGTTGTACAGTCGTACGGACGTGTTGTCGTGGTTCCTCGTTGTAGCTAGAGTTGGATTGGGCTCGACGGAAGTGCAGGCTACGATTGCTCACGTGAAAGGATCAAGATGAGCCGGTAGAACTAGCCGTGTGGAGCATCCAACTTGGGTGGTTGACCTGTGAGCAAAGAAAAACAACAGATCAACCACCAGTTGTGTGGGCCGCTAGGGAGTGGGATATGGGAAAACTAAAATGCCCCATTTTCTCCCAGCTGTCTTTCCATAAAATCACTTCACTCCCATCCAATGATCAAATTTGAAGGGTGGGTCTTAATTTTTATTGGAAGGACATTTGTTCTTGGAGCCCTTCAAAGATGAAGGGAAATTTAAATAATTGTACTTCAATTGACAATTATAAATTAACTAAACCCTTGCCCCCCAAAGATGCAAAAAACAAATATTGCCCATCCAAATTTTTACGATCTTAAATAATTGAGCACTCCTTAGTATTGACATGATAAAATGGTATCTTTTCAATAAAACCGAATTTGAACACATTAATTTGACATATATGTAACATTAATTTTACATTTCATTAAAATAACAACTATTTTGTTGTATTTTTATGGGTTAGACCACACTTCATTATACAGAAAAACTACTTAGACTATGCAATAACCATATTGGGGCATCTGCATGATCTTATGCATAGTGCAAGACTTTGTAACTAGATATAGTCTTAAAATAAAACTAGAACCATGAGAAAATTACTAACTGTTAACTATGTACAAAAAGAAGCCAGCCACTAAGCAAAACAAGGCTATAATAAACCTACAACCAAAATATACATTTAAAACCAACCAAAACCTTAATTCAAACCGAAGAGAGGGCAACTGAGGGCAACCATCCAAGCTTGAAAGATGTAAGAATGATGGACATTAGGCGCCTAAGAAAAAATAATACATAGCTCAAAAAAACATTAAAAAAAAATCCTCCATTCCAAGCAAGTTAGCAACGCTAGCATCATAAGGGCATGTGCATTAAATTTTGTTGTTCAACACTTGTCGCGACAACATACGGGTATGGGATGGAGGGGAAATGGAATCAATCCTAAGTCAACTGGAGCCTTGCGACTCGCTTCATGTTTGAGTCTCGACAATCTACCTTTTAAATTGAACCAGAACAACAAAAGAAGTTTGTTAATGGTTCGATTTGCGAAAATTCTAGATACATGAGTAATTAAGAGCTCGAGGCTTTAAAATTTGATGTGTTTTTTACCAATCCACGATTCGGTGAATTCATAGTCACTAGCATGAAATTTAAGTTATTTAATGAAAGAATCATGTATCTACCTCTATGTCGAAATTGTTTTCCATGCTGATGCGGGCCACTACCCTGCTTATTGTCTTATCAAAAGACATGAGAATGAGGAAGAAGACTTAAAATTATGGACTTCACCATCAAAGAAGCCTTACAATCACATTGGTAAGGAGTGATAAGAAGATCACAACAATCCAACGTGTCAAATCTCAGATGATAGTGCCAATTAAAGACTTATATGGTAAATTTAATACAAGACTTACTTATAGTTGTCTCTTACTCTTTGCGTCTTGACACATTTGATAATTTATGGTTGTCTCTGCGCCTTGCCCCAATTGATATTATAAGGTGAGGATGGGCATGCATAATAATCCTTAGTCATGACTATGCGATGAGGATTTAAATGGAAGAGGATGTAAAGACATGTAAATTTTTTACGTATTTTGGTGGCGAGTTTCGAAGAGAAATGTGGTGAGAAACCACATATGTTTGGAAGGACGGAGGGAGATTACATGATCATGATCATGCCACCCATCACATTGAAGACAATTCCTGAGCCAAAAATTGCTTTTTTTAATTTTATTAATAACCATTGTGGTACTTTGGTCCAAATGTTTTTTCTAACTCATTGTTTCTCCATATTGTGTGCCTAGTGCCACCTCTCTATATCAATGCATAAATCAACCTCTGCTTGGTTTGTGGTCCTAGCTGCATGCCATTGAGTGTTGTTTAGAGTTGTCGTGAGTCTGTGACATTCATGTAATAAATAAAATCTTGTAGAGGAGGACTCATCAAAGGGGCAATTTGAATATCATTTTGACGAAAAATGAGTGGACATTGGTAGCCATGTTCACATAGGTAGTAGGCACAACGTTTCAGCCTTGTTTTGGGCCTAGTAGTGGTTCTCTATTGTTACAACCATAGTCATTGACACATTGTCACACCTTAGATCTCAACCCGAAGTGACTCGGGATTCATAGTCAAATCCCAGTGGCTAGTACCTTGTAGTCGTCAGTCATCACTCGTCACCTTGCAAAGCTAAGCAGTGAGTGCATGACATGAGTGAGTGGATGATTATAATTTATGATATTTCCAATATTTTGAATGATGAGTCGAATTTTATAGCATATGAATTTCAACATAGAAATTGAAATTTATATAGATGGGTGATTTCAAATAATGCTCTTCTTTTGAAATGTTGATATAAATTATGTCCTTCTTATTGGAAGGGTAAAATTCAGATTTTAATTCTTTTATAGGGGCAATTTTAACTTTACACTTCTAGGAAGGGCTAGAACCCTTTGGAAGGGCTGAGAAGGATTCAAATTTGAACGCTTCAGCGGTTGTCTTCTGCCCCACCTGACATCATCTCGTTGTCCACGTCAGTCCGACCTGCAGAGATCCGTTGTCGTCATCCAATGATCCATCAGGTAGAGCCGCCTTTTCATTACCCAAGGATCCATTATGGTGGAATTAAACGCTCTTACCAACTTCCCCATCCCTCCCGAATTTGTTCAAACAAATTTTCGAGCTACAGATTCATCATCCTTGTCGTTCTGAACAATATTTTTCCATTTACACTGAGAACCAAAATGAACTACTCTATGGGGACTAGGAAATCAACGGTTCAAGTTTTGGGCTTGACGCTCCACCTTCTAGGTAAGCTGCTATCAATCTCATTGCATAATATGTAGTTGTGCGTTATCCATGAAGCTCTGCTGCCTCATTCGAGACATATTAGAACTTGACAGGGAATGGCATATAAGCGTATTGCTATGCATAAGTATCGGTGGAGGCAGCCCAGGCAAGTTGAGTTTCTAGTCTTCGAGACTCTTTCTACCTGTGTCAAATGGAGAGAATGCAGGATAAATACCACTGCCAATCGGCCAGCCTCATTGAATATTTTCATGGCCTTGCTATAACTATTACCAGACCGAAAGGATGCTCAAATTTGAAACTTTATGTGTCCCGCTACCTCTTTCTTAATAAAATCCTCCCAAGCTCACAAATAAGGTTGGTATCCTACTTTCTGTGATAATATAACGAAGACGCCCAATATTAGTCTTGTTTTGGTGGTCGAACTCCTCAGATTCGAATGGTTATTTATCCTTTCTCTTAACATGACAAGCATAATGACATTATCATAAAAAAAACAATATGTTGGCTTTATTTGGAGTTTGTTTCCTTTATTTTCCTTGAAAATAACAATGTATCCTTTATTTTCCTTTTCAAAAAAACAACGTACATATAAATATACCAGTCATCGCTCAGTTTCACAAAATAGATTAGGTAGCTATACCTCAAAGTCTTATCCACATGTAATCAATACAATCAATACAAGTAAATATTTTTTCACAAGGAAAACAAATTATGTCTTCTCAAAAAAGTTGTTGATACGCACGAGTTTTAGGTTAAGGACATCACTATGGTTTAGGCTAAAATACTTGAACACTGATGAAAGGCCTTTTCTGCTTTATTTTCTTGTCTGCAATGTAGTTATTTCTCCCGGACATTTGATTTACAAAATGCTCTATTTGTGTCTTTTTGGATAGGCCAAATACATTTTGTCGAGAAAAATGTTGAGATGTACATTGTTTGATTTGGATTGAATTCTGAAGCTAACCTCTGCAATTTTGGTCATTCCTGCAAATCCTATTGGGCAGTTTATTTATCTCAGGCATGATGTTTTACAACCCTGCATTGTAAAAATGTTTCTATGTCAACGCCAATATGTCCAAGGACCTCAAAGGATATGTCCTTATCTGAGTTAGGGACAAAATGTTCCACCAGCCAATGCCATATATCAATCCACCAAACATGTGTTTTAGGTGTCAAACCCTTCTACTTCAGCTTATGGAGACTAATGCAACATGGCAGTTCTAGGACGGATATATGTACAAGGAAGTATATGAATGTTACAGGTATTCCAAGCTTTCATTCATCCAATATTGATTTTGTTTGCTGCATTGTATACAAGCTGCTTCACTCAAGCATCATCTTACTCCGCCACTCCTCTTTATTGCTCCGATACTACTAGGATTTGCGAATCCTTTATCACTCACAGGCTATAGGCTACTGAGACATTGATGACAGTGCAATAATTTTTTGATGTTATCTCTATTGACATTACCTTTGATCAAAGCTTCAACACCAAGGATCAGTATGTGTTTGTGAAGAAGAGTTGTTCATGCTTCCCTTCCATGAAGCAATACCTGACTAGAACTACATATACTATCATGAAAAATGGTGGTGTTTTGGCACCAATGATGGAAATGGATTATGAAGGACTTGCACAATTGCCTAACACGAAAAGAATTGCACATTTGGGGGCAGTTATCACCGTGGATCTCCTATGTGGGTGCTCCAATAATGTTTGGAATTATCTCTTAAGTTATGTTCTACAAGATTAGAATACTCTCGCCTCAATTGCAAGTAGATTCAGAGTTAGAATGCATGATACCGAGACAGTGAACAACATATCATATCCAATTTTCATCTATGTCAGAAAGGTTTATTACATACCCATGAACTCATGTGAGATTCTTACTCTATTGAAGCACAACCACATCATTACACTTGTTGGTTACTGTGTAGAAGGCCTTAACCACTCAATGGTGTATAATTTTGTATCCAAAGGAAACCTTGAAGAGAATATCCATGGTATGTAATCAATAGTATTGCATTTTAAAAATCTTGTACACATATTTAGTAGTACATTTTAGAATCATATCATCATGTATTGTATGGCAGGGTCTTTCATTTTCTCTTTTCTGAGAATTGGTTATAGACCTAGCTATTAACTGTATATATATTTCAGGAGGCAAGGAGAAGCCAATTCTTCCTTGGACAGTGCAACTGAAAGTGGCAATAGGTGTTGTTGAAGCATTAGATTACTTGCATAATGGATTTTTGCAGTTAGTCATTCACGGCGATGTGAAGTCTTCCAATATCCTGCTTTCTGAAGTGTTTGAACATCTTTTCACTGCAAGAAGTATCAAGGTTAAGTTTGATGGTTCAATATTCTTAGAAATCTTATTAGTGATCTAGAATTGTAAACTTAAACTTGGAATTATACACTAATGAAAATTTTCAACAAAATTATTGCGGCTTTAATTATAATAGTTGTCATATTTTGGGCTAAAAAGGTGGGCACCAACATCTTCATTTATCACGGTCAGTGATTGTTTAGCAACATTTGGGTATGTAAGCATCTTCCTAGTTTCATTTGGTCATTTTCAGATTAAGGCTATCCAATCTGTAACCATACTATTCACTAATTGTGACCATAGTTTAGCAGGTATCTTGCTCCAGAATATTTTGTTTGTGGAAAGGTTAATGACAAGAGCGATGTAGCAATTTGTTGGAAGATTATTTGTAGGGACGATGTAGCAATTCATCAAGCTTTGATTAACTCAGGATTGGAAGAAGTCATTTTTCTTGCCAGCAATATATTTCTTTATGGTTTCTTATAGGTTTTCCATGGCCACAATGGTATCATATTCTTATATGGTCAAGAATTTGAACTGATCATGCTTTACCTCAAAGAATAATTAATATCAGCTAAACATTGACGTCACTAAAGCATTCCATTATGTTGAGGCAAGCTCATGGGTGGAAGGAAGAACTTCATACTCCATTATCTTGGCTATAGATCTGGGCAATGTTTGCCTAATTGACTTCTTTTGATTGCATGCTGATTTTTTCTGTGTCGTGTCCACATTTCTATTTCTTCCCGCCAAACCTCATGTAAATATTGAAAAGGATCTATGGTATTAGCAATGTTACACTGCTTCTAGGTAGGCAAGGACCGTAGAAAGAACTACCCACAACTAACCAGTTCTAATGGATGTCAAGTTTATTGATTAAGGATTAAAGCAGGTTTGCATAGGGGTATCTAGTGATAATGCATTGGATATCGATTGATTATTCTTGACATTCTGGAAGTCATTTTCCATGGAAGTAGATAAATTTGGCATTTGCACTTGTTCTGTTGATATATTGGAGTGCATGAAATGAAGGACACATGCTCTCTCTTTAGATAGTTATGAAAAGAAAGATGGAAAATGTTCCTGGGATAGAGCATTCATTTGGATGTGACCAGTTTGTACTTGTAAACATTTTGATTTATGAATATTTATCAGAAGATATTCTTGGGAAGTTTTGGATTTTGTTAGTACCATTTGCATTCATTTTGTTGGCAATGTTATCTTTGGGTGAAATTAATGTTGGCTTAAAAATGTAAGATTCTCCTTTGGAAGAGATCAAGGGTCAAATCTGCCATAAATCCTATTGACATATTACCATATCAGGGTCTGTTTCGTCCAAGATTGGATCAATGCATTAACTATTTCATATGCAGAATGAATGCAAACTCCATCCAACTTTGTACTAAATGAGTTAAAATCCCTGTAATTAGCCTTTAATGTTTTATTCCATAAAGCATTATCTTCTTAGACGTGGGAGGAAATCTATGACAGAAAAAATGTTTTTTACAGAAGAGATGACATTTAAGTGTCTGAGTTTCATAGCCAAGCTGTAATGCAGAGTTCAGGATACGTACCCCATTATTTTCAAACCTCGAGTGTGGTAACTCATCCCTTTAGATTAACACTTCAACTTTCTTAAAACATTCTCGTTCAACTTTATAGGGTTGTGAACAAAGTTGGCAATTGAATACCTAATGTTCTTTTAACCTTTTCTTTTGGCAATGAGTCAACAAAGTCCATTAATATAGAAAATGATAGAACTACAAGGCCTCAAATATATCATGCATTCTTCAAAGAATAAGAAGACAAGAATATATCCTTAATGATCACCTAAAGAAGAAAATAACATCAAAGCATTACAAAATTAAGACAAGACATTTGACCGAAATGGCCATTAACTGAATACATATGAAGATGCGACCCTTTGGTTGATTAGATGACTTCATTGGAGACACCAACAAAATTTGAAGTGATAGGCTAAATATTTTATGAAGGGCAATGTTTTCATATCACCCTTCAATATTGACTAGTTTGATTTTTTGAGTGATGCTGCGAAGGTGTGGAATATTGTTTTTATGGATGACAAAAAACCATGGCAGTGGGGAGCTGCTCAAATTTTTCCACATGGATAATTTGCATCGAACAGAGTTTAGAGTTTATGCATCTTGCATGTAAGGTTTATTTGGTGATAGGGTCATATGGTCAACCAACCGTCTTGCAAATGTTTATGTTGTTTCTAATTTGTTGGATATGTGTTGGTGGTTTCTGTCAGTTTTGAATTTAGTTCATTTTCTTGGTGTTTTCTGTTAATTTTCTCTTTGTGGGTGTGAACATTGCTGAAAAAGTCAGCATTGGCAAAAAATCACCAAGAGTCCAGACCTCTAGGACATCCGAAAAATTGGTGAAAAAATCCACAAAAATCAGCAAACCACAACAAGCATTAAAAAGTACAATTTTTTTCTTCTTAAAATATTAGCCAACAACAACATCAAATAAGCATATTGGTCCATAAATATATGATCACAGTTCAACCAACAATCCCAATTGATCCCAGGGCTATCCTTATCCACGACACACACCATCCCTCGAAAAAATGTACAGGAGGTGACCCACAAATACAAATACGTTGAATATTCAAGATCCCATTTTTTAAAGAATATAATTGAAAATAAACAATAATGAAACACAAATTTAGCATAGGTAAGACTTTAAAGATATATTTCTAGTTATTGCAAAGGGAATAAGGATTCAAATCATACAAGGTTCAATTCTTGAATTTGTTTCTAGTCTAATTTAGGTGAACAAGATCATGGCATGGAAATACATGGACATAATATATAAGCTTGTTGGGTAAAACTAAGGTTCGTTGTTGGTATAGATGCACCCAAAAACTTATATAAAGTTATTCTAATGCATCACAATGCACATTACGTTTTTCAGTATTTGTAATGTTAGTTGAGGTTTATAGCTCCACATATCGCTACTATCATCACACCATTGTTGAACCTTGGCCAAAACCAAAACAAAAAATTTAGAATGAAAATAGTAATTACATATTGTTGATCCTCAACCAAAACCAAAACAAAAATTTAGAGTGAAGATAGTAATTGCATGCATGCTGAGTGGGATTATAATTAAAAGGGCCATGAATGACTTATTAGGTTATCTCAAGACAATGATTGAGGTCTATCATGATGTTCACAACAAAGAGATCATGGTAGTATATTAATTTCCCAGACACCTTCACTTGGATTTAGTCTTATTCTACTAGCCATTTTATTGATCATATAAACAAAACCATTACTTCATAAATTTAGTGAGCATCACCAATTCTCTTCATAGATTAGGTACAAATACCTTCTGTTGGAGGATCCTAGTCGATTGGCCGACTAGGTCCTTCGCCGATTATGGTCGAGTCGGTGCAGTCAATCGGTTAGTCTACCGACCATGCAGTTGTAACTGAATAACTGTTTGTAATCAATATATACAGGCTGGAGAGCCGATAACATATAGCATATCTGCATTGGTATTGTACTCTATTTTGGTCATGTTAATACAAAATCCTATTGCTGCTATCCCACTTACTCTCTTATGTATGATTATATAATGTGTATGTGACTCTTCCTTCATGTTGATATATTGTACTACTGGTAATTGATGCAATTCCTTAGATTACAACATTGGTTCCGTTGCCGGTAGTACACAATTGTGAAGAAATAAGGAAGATGCATAAATGATAAAAAACAGAGAGATTTGAGAGTGGTGGGACAAGAAAGTAGCAAATTATATTCAAAACTATGCAAGACGGAATAAGCTGACATTAGCGCAGGCAAGGGAGAAATTATTCACTTAAGCCCATGAAAAATTCATAAATACCGTTCCCTGTGAGATAAAGAAGTTCCTGATCGCTGTTCATGACCAAATTGGACATCCAAAATGAAAAGTTGTTAATGCAAAATATCTATAATGGAGGAAGAACAAACTTGTACGAATGGTTTGAAAAAATATGCAAGGACTTTTGTGAAGAGCAAGCCGTTGAGGACAAAATACCTGCCGATAAAATCCGATGTAAGTTTTACACTGATCTCCATGAAGGGTTTTTATGCTCCGTGCTAAGTTTGTTATACAAATTTTTGATTCAGAACGGTGCCAGACACATAATCGAACCTCGACCGCCATTAGAAGAGTGCGCAACGACAAATTGGGAAAATAAACCAAAAGAGTGGGAGCGGTTTGTCAATGAACAACAATGGGATTATTTCATAAACAAATGATGACCATTGCTGACCTCACATCCGCCGCCCAATAAGAGTCGGGTTAGAAATGGGGGGGTTGCTGAAGATGTGTTATGA
Source organism: Larix kaempferi (assembly GCA_027924585.1). Classification (NCBI taxonomy): domain Eukaryota; kingdom Viridiplantae; phylum Streptophyta; class Pinopsida; order Pinales; family Pinaceae; genus Larix; species Larix kaempferi. Next base: position 7,104,416 of record BSBM01001153.1, read on the forward strand.
ATAAAGAAGCATCAGGTTAGTCAATGAAAGAATGAAGGCCTGTAAAAAGTCGAGTCCGCTGCGGCGAAATAAATGTCTAGTCGTCCCCAAGCAAACAACAGATATACAAAGAATAGAAAGAGAAAAAAGATACAAACGATGAGAGCAATTGAGGAATATTTCCAGTCCACTACACAATAAGAGAAGTATGAAGAAGCCGAGAGAAAGGTTGAGCAGCCAAAAGTCCTACTTGAATTGAGGGAAAGTTGACCAGTTGAAGAAGAAGGTGAGGCGTTGACATTGGAAGAACGATAAAAAGTAATGGTGTTGACCCCCCAGACTTTGTGTATCACAATCCCAGATGCTTCAACTCCCATCGATTTTGTACCTATGATAATAACGATTGGGCCGACCATTAGACAAATAGTCGAGCATGACATGGGATTAAAACCAAGCGATACCAGTATATGGAATTGACTAGACCAATGTGGATGAATTGTAGATAGATTGATGATCCAACGACTAGAATGAGGTAACTAGATTACATTCACACCTAAGTTCGGAAGACACTCTTTTAATTTATTTTATTCAGAACACATCGAAGTACCCCCCTTCCAGCAAAATTATTAATAGAACTAGTCAACTTGTTGGAGCTCCAACTTGACAGAGAGGAGTTTGTAGAAGAAATACGTCTGTCGTGGTAGCAGTCACATCCACCAGAAGCTATCGCTAGTCCTCAAATAGTAAGTCCTTGTAGTAATCAATTGATAAGTCATAGAACTCATAAAAGTAGCAATATAATTGTACGTATTTTAGTAAATACTCCTATTTTTGAAGGGGGTGGTGACCCAAAGAAGCATTGGTTTGTATTAACCTTATTGATGATGAGAATCAACAGATTGCACAGTTTGCAGGAGGCCTTAGAAACAGAATGCTTACATGGTATATGAACATTTTGGAAGAAGGTCCAAAAACGAAGCAACAAGTAAGAGATACTTTCTTAGACTTCTTCAAATCCGACGATACAAAGCATTTGGAAGGACACAAGATGAAGCAAATTAAACAAAGACTAGAAGAATCCGTCTGTGAATATGATAGAATATTTAAAGATCTTCTAAGCCAAATTCCATCCAAGATGGACCCTATAGTAGTAATTCATTATTTTGTTGAAGGATTGCTCGAAAGAATCAGAACTCCACTGCTAATGCATGACTATTCATCTTATGAATATGTCCTAAAGAAATCCCTAAGAATCGAGTCGAACTCAAACCATTTGAGTCATACCATCGAAAAAAAATTGGAGGATAGAATTGAGATGATGGAGAAATCATTGCAACATCTAACTCTGTGAAATAATGACCTGTGGTGCGCCAAATGTTCCAATGAAGGACACACTAAAGACAACTGCCCATACGTCGATAGGAGAAGGTACCACAATGATTATAATGATCCTCAAAGAGAAATGGGAGTACCTGAAGGAAGCATGAATATATTCCCAGAAAAAATAAAGCCAACAAATTTTGAGACAGTACATACCACTTACTTTTGCGACATATGCGAAATATTTGAGCCCCACACGACCACTGACTATCCATATAACCCTGATAATGTAAAGCCAAAGTGGTGTGGAATCTGCCGAACGACACAACATACGACTGCGGAATTCATAAAGAATTTAAAGACCAAAGCAAACCACCACACAGTCTACCAGACACATACAATTGATCAAATAGGTCGGTACAATCGCAACAACGACCACCACAACAATGGTAACAACCGACAGGGAGGATACAATGGTCGAGGAAGAAACAATAATAATCGTGTATACCAACCTCCAGGTCGAAGTTGATCATGCTGCTATGTATGTTTAAGTGAAGATTATTTGAGTCTTGATTGTTCGTGGAAGGACAAGTCAGACTTACAATTTTGCATAAAGTGTGGAGTGGGGGAGAACAATCTTGAAGAGTGCCCCATAATGTTAGATGCTCTCAATAAAAGAAAAATTGTTAACGTTTTGTCTTGTGTCTCTAAGAATGAAGCTTGCAAAGAATTTTTTGAAAGATAATTGCAAAGAATAGCTTGAACTTCCATGATGCACACAAACCTATAGTTTCACCAAAGTAATGAAGGACCAAGGACATGTCCACATTCAAACATTTCACACCCAAAAAATTGCCAGGAAACAAAAAAAAAAGAGTAAATAGTGAATCACTAATGGACTAGATTATCTTTGGCCTTTCAAGCACGAAATTCGCACCTATGATTATGTCCTCAGCATTCAGAAACTAGAATATTCTTCTTCACCAATATGCTCCCATTTTCTGCTTATTCTACCCACTTCTCTCTAAGATCGTTGTTGATGACGATGGAATTATGCAAAATTATTTTTCATTTTTAAATGATCATGATTTATTTTCAAATCATTGTTTCTTTGTTTCTCATTTGCAAACTGCATGTATCTAAAACGAACTTCAATGTTATTTTAGCAATTAATACAATTGCAAAATCCTGTCACAGGGACAATGCCAACATGTAGCTCTTCTTATATATGTTAATAGATTATATAATTAATATAATTATTTTTAAAATATAAGGTTAAACGCTCCATAAGTGCTCCGCCCATAACAAAATAGATTTATTAAATTAAGAAATAATAGTGTATGGGCCTCCATGCCTGGGTGTTAGAAGCAGATGTCCAATTGAATTGGCTGCATGTGTGCTTGTTGCTCCATGTGAAATTGCAGGTCTTCTATATCCCTTCTCATATCAAAAATCGGTTGCATGTCCTCCTTCGTTAAACGCATGTAACCGGTACCCTCACATCGAGCCTACAGGGGGGGTTCTTGGATTCTCAAGGCCAATATGAAAAGAATTAATGAAATGGTGACCTTCCTTCCAGTTGGGAAAGGTGACCAATTCTGATGGGTCGATGTGCAAAGGCGTCTCAGGCTCTTCCCAAACAACTTGAAAATACCATGGATTTTTAGTCTCTTCGGGTGGATGAGTGTTTTCAGGATTCTTTGTCTCCCCTTCATCATGTCGTTGCAGTTGCACCTCATTTCTCACTTCCATTCGCTCTTCAACTAACAAAATCCTTTCTTCTAAAGTATCCATTACCTTGTTTATTTCCTCTTGAGTGTCCTTGCTTTCCAACTACGCCTCATCAATTTCCTCTTCAGTTTCCTTTCTTTCCAACTGAGTCTCATAAGAGTTTTCCTCTTCTTTGTGGTTAACTCTCCCTCCATTTTGCACCCATGCTCCACAGCGAGGTATCCCCATTTATCTGTATTGCATCATTTCGTGAATGCGACCATGTATGGATTGTTGCAGAGATGGCCAGATAAGTCCACCGGTCTGCCAGTTGAACCAAATATGACGCCCATATTTCACCAAATTCTCCTAGACTCAAAAGGTTGACCACAAACATGCCATCTTTCAGTGCAGAGCTTGTTATGAAACTAGGCATACAACAACATTTTTCTTGAAAGATCCTAAGAGCATAGGCTCTAAGAAGTCCCACCACAAATATACTTGGTGGGTGAGTTCTAAGGAATAAAACCAACTAATAAATAAGGCAGAAGCCCTATAATTGGATCTCATCAAAGAGGTAGGATTGATCTAGTTAAAGAGGAGATCACCAAGCCCCATCTAAATCAACTAACCAATAAGGTAGAAACCCTATAATTGAATCCCCTCAAAGAGGATCCTGATCCATTTAAAGAGGCAATTATCAAGCTCGATCTACATGAAGAACCCACTAAGTAATATGAACAAGTTTTACAAGCCCAAAGAATGATGGAAACTCCATTTCGAAAAAAAAACTATTATCTTGTCATTGAAAAAGGATTTCCAACCCTTTTTGAATAACTCTAGGACATGGGTGGATCAAATAGAGGAATATGAGCCCATTTTAAATCTAGAACCACTCGATCCAACAAAGATGGAAGCTTGGACCATAGTAGTTAAGGAAAAAATCCACTCCATTTATGTACCCAATCTTGATAATAAGTATATCTCACAATATTGTTTAGTTATGTATTGTTTCTCAATTCTATTATGCAAGCAACCTATTAAATTTTTCCCATGTTCTTAAGAATCTAAGAGGAAATTTAAGTGTAATGGGAAGAGTTGGTTAATCTTCTACCGAGTCTGACATTTGTGATGGGAGGAGAACTATTTTGCACGTCAAAATTGGAAGTTCCATATTTTGTAACTTGAAGTTGATTCGGTTTGACTGTAGCGTTTTAAAATAAAATCATTACCCATTTTAGTTTTAAAAAGTATCTCATAAAATCATAAGAATATCAACTTTTCACATCTCCAAACCCATATGTTATTTAAGAATAATTAACATAAAACCCTTTACTAGTTATGAAGTTCTTTAATTTGTGCAAACTTCTAATGGTATGAAGTTATTTATTAAGTGAATTTGTGCTAATTATTAGATTTTTGGGGTCTTGTTATTTTGGGTCGTGAGGAATTCCCTCTTAACTTCCTCACCCATTGTATTCAATATCATCAATTTCAAAAATGATTTTGATAATAAGTTGGTTGTGTTGTTCCTTAGAGTTGTGAAAAAAATTATAGATCATCACCTTTTCTTATCTAAGAGTGACCAATTTTCTCATCTATTAATTATCATCTTTGGGTTTGATAATCCCACAAAATGTGAGGGTGGACACTATTGGAACTTGTTATTACTAAACTTAGGATAAAATGAAAAAGAATGTATCCATTTTGATGTTAACTTATGATTACCAGACCATCCACTAACTATCCACTAACTATCACCCTTAATAAATTTAATATTTGCTTAAAGCTGATCGTGGGATCTAAACGCACTACATATGTAGAAAATGTGACTATCCCTACATCCAACTACTTAGCTTCCTTGGCCTCCTTGTTATTGCCCAAATTATTTTCCCTGCATATATGATATAAGTTTATATTTTGAAGATCTTGTGGAACATCCCTTGTTATGTGAATCACCTATCTCAAAGAAATGTCTCTATAAGCAAATGATCTTTCCAACCATGACATCACCAACTTGGAATCACAATGCATTGTGAAGTTCCTCACATTACATTGAAAAGCCTGAGTCATCATTTTATATGTTGCATGAATCTTAGCATAGTTATTTAATCCTCCACCAAGAACAAATCTAAATGAAAAACCATGATTTTTATCCATAACTACAAAAAAACCCAAGTCCACACTCATCTAGGTTACCAAGAGAAGCCCCATCCAAAAAAAACAATATGTTTAAGATAAAGAGAATTGAGAGGAGAAAGATTTGATGTACCTTGGATTTCATTGAAGCCTTCTACTGATCATGATCATAAGTATGTTGAATCTTGAAGTATAATTAAGTCATCAAACATAGACTATCTTTTATTATGGTTTAATACTTATTAACCAAATCTCACATGAAAATCACTAACAAGGAGTGTAATTTGATCCTAACACCCTAATTTTATTGGAACAAATCAAGTGTTTCCTATATCAATTCATGTAATGTACTCATCCATCATTCCCACCAAAGGATGGGTAGTTACAAATTCGATGACTAAAAAATTCCACCCCATAGATCCAGTGTTCGAATTCCAAACTAATTTAAGCCTATTGTGAATGCCAAAATTTATGACATGCATGTGTAGGTGCATGGATATAAAACATGGTGGAATTGAAAACTATATTTCACACACAACATGCATAAACCATAATGTTCATAACATAAACAAATATAATTTGCACATTCATAGACAACAACTACTACTTATCTTTTAACAAAACAAGATCTAAGAAACTAGTTGTCTAAGAGAAATTTTCAACCCAACCTTAGGTATCAGCTACATATACCACCCCCAAGATAGGCTATGAGACCACCATGGTGAAGGAAAAACCTAACCTATAGGCTTCACTCTCTCCCATCCAAATCCATTTTCTCTCATGCTTAGCCAATCTACTCACCATAAAGAATGATAGGCATCTCAGTGATCCATCCTAGCCCTGAAACTCTCTCCATTTCCCCGCACAACACAAGGAATGCCTACTCTTTCTCTTCTAAAAAATCCCTCAAAGTACCCAATTCTTACAGTGCTCTTTAGTGTGTGTCAAAAGAGTCCAACCTATGATTTTAGAAAATTCTCTTGTAAAATCAATTCATGACTTCTCAAAATCCATTATCCACTTTTGCATGACTTTTAAAATAATAAAAAATAAAACAATTTCAAATCATTTACCCTTTTCCCTTATTCATTCAACTAATTCCCCAAATCCATATATATATATTCCCTATATTTATATTATATTATATTATATTCCCCATATTATATATATATAAATAATCCCTTACATTATCCTTCCTTTTGCCATTACACCCTTTGCCTACCCAAATATTTGTTCGCCTTTGTAAAGTTGTTTCGTTCATTTCCCCCTTTAATAGTAATTAAATATATAAAAGGGGAAAGCCCTTTTCAGACCATCCCCTATCCCACGCTCTTTTCCATGGTCAAGTGAAAATATACCATAATACTTTAAATAGAAATGTTTATGATCGAAACTAAGCCAAGAAAACCTGGCGATGGAGAAATAGTGCCTAGAGGGGAAAGCAGAGCTACCAATACGCTCCACGTCTCAGGCAGAGAGCTGGTGGACAGAGCCACTCATTACCATGATGCAGCAATTACACAGAGAGAGGGCAAAGACAAGGAACGTCACACCATGCATGACAGGGAACAGACGGTCAAAGAAAAACGCCCCTGGTGCAGAGGCAGATCGACAGTTGAGACTCACAGGTCCAAAGATACCAATCTTTCCAAACTTAGCATGCACTGAACACTTCAATGTAGGCATTCAAGTGAAACCCTAACTTTCCAAAGATACCAATCTTTCCATACTTAGCATGTAGGCATTCAAGTGAAACCCTAACCCTAGATGGTAACGTGGAGCAGCTACCAACCTTTCTAAAGATCAATGGGTAGTGAACTGTGCACAGCAAAAAAAACGCAGGCGAGTGAGGCCCGTTGGAGATGGCAGGCATACCCAAGCTCGTTGCAGGAAACACGCAGAGAAAAAATGGATCGTTGTTCCATTGAAACGCTGTCAACGTTGGTTGGCAGATGGCAGGGACAAAGACCGTAACTGGCACACCAATAAGAAATGCTCAGGAAAATACTACGGTAGTGATACGCAGAACAGGACAGAATGCCACCGTTCATCTCACTCAGGCGATCCACCGCTTGGCCGAGAGAGAAATGACGTTGTTCTTCAAACCAAGCACGTAGTGCTATCTACATCCACACAGAGGGTGGGATATTTGTTGTTCCTCCATCAAACTAGTGGATTCCAAGATAGAACACAACCAAATGGCTAAGGTAGGCACGTAAAGGGAGACCGCAAATCCCCAGAAGTGAAGGCTTCCAACAAACAAATGGACCCAATCCGTAAGGACCAAGATTGAGAATGACCGTGAGAAATGGAATTGCATTGGCTCAATCATTATTTCCACACAGAGATTTACTGTGAATTGGTACACTCTCATGAACTAACTCGACGAAAGTCTTCTCTGTTCATCACTACATGACCGCCCTTGTTTCATTCGAGTAGCACACTAGCACAAAGAGCCACAACAGGCTTGTTGGCTCAACAAATTGCCTTTGATTTTGCAAAATAAAGGGGTGCTCTACTCTATATAAATGTAAATTGTAAATTTTGTAAATATGTAGATTTCTCATTGCTTTTAATTTGCTTTTCTCAATTCTTGGTTTGACTGCTTGCTTTCCTTGTCCTTTGGTTTGATGAGCTTATCATTACCTTGGTTATTCTTTATGAAAGATGATTTGATCATCCTGAGTATTCCACTTTGCGTGCTTCATGGTTGGTGCTTCTCCCTATCTTTGTGAAGTCATGTTAGTTTTCATACTTCCAAGTTTTGCCATTAAGTTATCAGTCTTTTTATCAGTCTTTTATTCAAGTATTTTTCTTTCTAGTGTTTGAAGATCACTTACATGCTCTCGTTGGATCTTGGTCAAATTTATTGCATAACTCAATTTGAAAGAATTTAATTATCTTCACCTTATTGCAACCTTATCAAATTTTGTCTTTCAATGATTACATGTATACTTTTGCTGGTTGTAAAGTAACTTGAAAAGTTTTCTTTTAAAAGGAAATGCAATTTTCTATAAGAATCATTTTCTGATGAATTTCATTATGATGCTGGGATATGATTATCTTTCTTTATAAATTTGATATACTTATTGGCCTAGTTACAAACAAAATTATTAATGAACAAAATGCTATTTTTAACTGTAAAATGAAATACATAAAATTCATATATTATAATGTATCAAATAGTTGTTTAAAATTATAATTATATATTAAATAAAATGCTTAATTATAGCATTCTATATCAAAAGTATTTCATAAATCCTCTGCAAATTTCTCGTTACATTGAGTCAAATATAGTATTTCATAAATCTTTTGAAAATTTCTCATCACATTTAGTCAACTATATTTAAATATCTTCAGAAAAAACAATTATTATTTTAAAAATTTAATATGAGATATGTTTTAATAACATGTCTAATTTTAGACAAAGGTAATGTAATCACGTATTTATCTTTTAAAAGGATAATAAGGTGTTTTAATATATATATATATACACACATAGTAATGTTTGACTCTTCTCTTACCACAAGTCTTTACGTGCCTTACAATTCTTTCATATTACATTTCATATGATATTTGTCACTTGCATATTTTAATAGGCTAAAAAATCAAGATGGAAATTTGTATTTATGCTTAAGATCATTTTAAGATTATTTTAAATTGTGACATCTTTGAATTTGAAGTTGGGAAAAAGGTTGGAATATTATTATTTAATGATTATAGAACTTTTTATAAAATTTTAATTTTTTTTCCATAAAAAAAATTGTAACATGTTATTTTCAGCATGAAAATCAAAGTTATATAGTTTATGCATATAGTAAGTATTGTAAGGTCTAAGCCCATTTTCAAAATGATTACCAAAAAATAGAAGAATAACTGAACTTAAGACCAACATAGCCCAAACATAAAGAAAATATACAGAGATAACTCGCTCCGCAAAATAGATTAACAAATCGGATCATGATAAATCCAGCAGCATAAAACTAAAATAAAGAGAGCTAGATAGCCCGCACAAAACCCCGATCCACTAGCATGTTATCACAGAATTCCTCAAAGGAGATAAGACCGACCATATCATCGATTGCATCCTTTGATAACCTATCGACATCCAGGTTTGCCTCTCTATAAATGTGTTGAAATGTAATGCGAGCAAAGCAGTTGATCAGAGACCTCACATTGTCCAGCCACTGCTTTAATAGAATGGCATTGATATCGTGAATCCCTTCTTCCCAATTAAGGATGACTTGTGAGTCACCAAATACTATCATGGAGATAATACCTCTTTTCGAGGAAAACCAAAGAAGACTGCTAAGCGCCAGAATCTTGGTCATCGTGTTACTTCCAGAACCAGCTACCATCTTCAAACAAATATTATGATTTCGTTTGATATAGATCAACCCACCCGTGCCACATTTACCACACTTGGAGGCAGCATAAAAAAAACCATAGGGTGTATCGTCCTCAAAGGTAGGGAGATTGACCACTATGTTCTTTGTTTTCACCTCAAGGGACGGGAATTCATGCCAGATTCGAACGATCATCCTATAGGTAGCGAAAATGGAGGGTACAACATCCTCAAATAACAGTCTATTATGAGCCTTCCAAATGATCCAAATCATGAAAAAGGGAAGGTTCTTGAACTTGACATCCCCGTGACACCATCTCTAGAGGAAATTGCTTAAAGTGAGTCCATTCCACTCATCATAAAATGAAAACCAGACTTGCAATTCTTGCCAGAATTTTACGAAGAAAAGTGCAATGTATGAAAGGATGAGAGACATCTTCCCCTGTGCACTTACAGAGCAAACATATATTAGGCCCATGAAATCCCCTCCTCTGCAAGTTTGGCCACGAAATAATCGTGTCCATAAGACACAATCACACAAAACATTTAATCTTTGGTGGGATTCTCCATGACCATATTTTCTTATGCCACCAATGGCTCTCTGGTAAGGTCTGTTGGTGTAGAATAATGTTGTAAACGTTCTTAACTGTAAGCAGACCGTTTGAGGTCTCAGCATCCCAAACTAAAGCATCAAGCTGATCTATAGGTGTTATCCCAACAAACTTAATGTTTTCAATATAATGATTCCAACAAGAGGCCATATGGCTGGGAAGGCCCAATTCCTGAGCAGATAACAAGTGTGGGGTGGTAGAATCGTTTCCATAATGAAAAGCTTGTGATAGAACCGCAACTTGTCGATGGTGTAATGCTTCCACGATATCCAGAGGAAGAATGAACGAATCAAATATACCCACGACAGGGTCTATACCAATAAACACCTCAGTACCCTTGCCAACTTTCCAACAGAGTGAAGATCCAATGAGATGAAAAATCCTAATAAGACCACGCCACATAGTAGAAGCATTGCGAAACTCCATTTGTGGCTTCCTGAGCCACTGAGTAACCATGAAGGTTCTTAGGTATTTGAGTATAATAACCAATCTCCATAGTCCATCATCGGTTAAATCCCGCCACATAATTTTGGTTAACATAGCCAAATTGAAAGATTCTAGCTGCAACAGACCTCAACCACCCAATGTTTTTGGCCATGACAAACTATGCTAGTTGGAGAGGTGGAATTTCTTCAATTGTGGTTTCCCATACCAAATGAAATGGAACATTTTACCATGAATAGCTTTCAACACTAAGGCTGGGATATTCATCATACCAAACCAGTATACATGCAAGATTTGAATCACAAACTGTGCCAAAAGAAGACGTCCTCCTAAGGAAATCCAACGAAAATCCCAACAATTAATTCTTCTTTCGATTCTCTAAATGAGCCAATTGCAATCTTCCAAATGGTAGTTATTGGGTTTAATGTAAAACCCAAGGTATTTAAAACCTGCATCAACATGCTCAAACAAAAAGGGGAATAATATCCTGAGGCTTTCCAAACAATACTCATCACGGCAGTTGTAAAGAAAGAAAGATTTAGAGGGACTAATGGCCATACCCAAGGCCAAACAGAAGGTATCCAAGAGACCCTTGAAAGTTTACCACTCCCTTAAGGAAGCCGAGCAAAATATCACCACCTCATCGACAAATAATAAATGTGAAATAGATAGAGCTCTGGAGATATTGATACCTTTAATTTTTCCCTTCAACTTAGCATCATTGATAAGTCTGCTCAGGCCTTCTATGTTAAGAATGAACAAATAAGGTGAAAGAGGGAACCCCTATTGGATTCCCCGACTACTGGAGAAAAAATAAGTGGGTGAGCCATTAATTAGGATCGTAAAATAAGATGAGGATATGCAGGACATGATCCAATTAGTAAACTCAACAGGTAAACCAATCTATAGTAGGACTAGTCTCAGGAAAGACCAATCGACCTAGTCGTAGGCCTTAATCAAATCCATATTTAAGATAAAGGCTTGATTATACTTGACTTTAACTCAGTGCAAACACTCCTATGCAACCCCGCTGGCATCTAGAATTTGCCTGTTATTGAGAAAGCTAAACTGTTTGGGATTGATGTATTTAGCCAACGCAGTTTTGATTCTTAAAGCTATGAATTTTGAGATCACTTTATACAAAAGATTGCATAATGAGATGGCCCGGAAGTCATTAAAATCAACAGGCTTATCCTTCTTGGGAATGAGGGTGAGATAAGTCGAATTGAGGTTGCGCGGGATAAAGGACTCAGTACGAGATTCCTCAATCGCTTATAGCAAATTCCAACCCAACAAATAAAAAAAGTGGAGGAAAAACTCCACCACCTAGCCATCAGGGCCTTGGATTTTCTCCTTCACAAAGGCCTTCAGTACACATTTAATTTCATCAAGTGTCACATCCCTGCCAATGTGTTCACCCTCTTCTGAAGTGAAGAACTTAGGATAAAACTAAATAATATCAAGTTGAGCTTCCAGATTCCTCACCAATTCCTGCATATAGATCGACTGAAAATGAGAGGTTGTAGTCTGCTTAATTGAAGAGGTATCCTTTCTAATACCACCATCAACATCCTTAATCTCCCAATTCGAGTTGATAATTCTCCTATTGTTTACAAATATATGAAAAAATTTAGTATTATGGTCTCCTCTAGCAATCCACAAAGCCCAGCTTTTGAGGCGCCAAGTGTTCTAAATTTGATTGAGTAAGTTGGCTTTCTGTTTTTCCAAAAGAAGTACAGACTCTTTTCTTTATTGTGAGAAAAAATCCTCCCCCATCGATGCTTCTGAGCTTATCCTCAATCACACATAAATCCTCAGTAATCTACTTTTTCTTGTTCTTGTCTCAGACTATGGCTTTAGACCACAAAATATTAAATTTCTTCATCAGTAATTGCAAAGGAGAGTGATGCCCGAGGTGTGATAACTCGTTCAAAGTCTTGTTAATCAAAGCACATAAATCAATCATTGTCTTCCAACCATGTACTATTGAATTTAAAAGGATAACAGGGTTTGACAACTTCAAAATCCAGACACCGTCCCACTGCCTCGGCCAGCTCTTCTTGAATAAAGAAGCGGTCCAGACACTTCGCCACACCCAATCCTCCCACACGTCCATTATTCCAGATAGGGACTAAGGTTGATGGAATGATATCAATAAGACCCAATGTCTCAAAATTCTCTTTGAAGTAGGCCGCAAGAGGATCATTGCAATGATTAGAACCCCATCCCTCGTATGCAGACATCGTGAAATTAAGGTCTCCTCCCAATATTAAGTGCAAGGATTTGATGGTGTTGGAGGCAAAGACACGGTCCCGAAAGCTTTCCCTATTCTTGTAAGGGTCGTATACATTGAGGATACAAAAATTGTAGTCCAAACCCCTGAGTCGTCCTTCTAACACAACACTTGCACAAGTCAGATATGCCGAGAAGTTGGTAACATTAGGGTTCCAGGACGATAACAGGCCACCATAATGACTAATCGAATCAACCCCACAACATTTCTAGTTCGGCTTTAACTTAAGAAAAAAATCACACTCACTGGTTCCAGAATGCATTGTCTCCTATAGGAGAATAACATCTGGTTTGTAGAAATCCAACAATATTCTTAAGGCATATTTTTTGGGATGGTTGCCTATCCCCCCGATATTAAAGGACACAATAATAATTGGGGAACCATGTTGGGGCATTCACTTGCTCTAAGCGACCCATCAGGAGACTCAAAGTTTAGAACCGAGGAGATAGATGCAATGTGGGATAGCCCAAGGTTTACCCATTTGTCATCAAGACCCGAGTTAGTGCCACTAGGTTTTTTAGGTGTTCCATTTTTCTTCCTTGTAGTCACATTGGAGAAATAGATAGAGTAAAAGGAAGCTTCATTCGTGGGGACACCAGGGGCTCCTCCAAAAATAGGAATGGGAATCTTATCGGGGGCAAGAGGACCGACAGTAGGAGACCCAGTTAGAACATGATCATATCCATCAACAAAAATGGAACCGACATTGAAGATATGGGAGGGGGAAATATTGGATTCAGGTAAAGGTCGAGTAGAGTGTACAGGTTGTGTGCCATCCTTTTCTATAGGAGAGGAAGAGATACAAATCCCCAACTATTCATACCTATCCACCCACCCTTAATAGGCTCGGGACTGATAGGGGAGACTGATAGAGTAGGAAGGTCAGTCCCAGCCGAAACACCCTCAAGAGAAGGTTGACTAGTACCACCGGAGGAACATGACCATTAGGAGGCGGAGAGATAATAGGAGAAAAGGGGCACAGAGAATTTTCATCTACAATGCGCATAACACCCATAATTTCATCAATAGATAAAGATTTTAAAAGAGGTATCCTTTCTAATACCACCGTCAACATCTTTAATCTCCCAATTCGAGTTGATAATTCTCCTATTGTTTGCAAATATATGAAAATTTTTAGTATTATGGTCTCCTCTAGCAATCCACAACGCCCATCTTTTGAGGCTCCAAGTGTTCTCTATTTGATTGAGTAAGTTGGCTTTCTGTTTTTCCAAAAGAAGTACAGACTCTTTTCTTTGCTGTGAGAAAAATTCCTCCCCCATCGATGCTTTTGAGCTTATCCTCAATCACACATAAATCCTCAGTAATCTACTTTTTCTTGTTCTTGTCCCAGACTATGGCTTCAGACCACAAAATATTCATTTTCTTCATTAGTAACTGCAAAGGAGAGTGATGCTCGAGGTGTGATAACTCGTTCCAAGTTGTGTTAATCAAAGCACATAAATCATTGTTTTCCAACCATGTACTATTAAATTTAAAAGGATAAAGGGGTTTGACAACTTCAAAATCCAGATACCGTGCCACTGCCTCGGCCAACTCTTCTTAAATAAAGAAGCGGTCCAGACACTTCGCCACACCCAAACCTCTGACACGTCCATTATTCCAGGTAGGGACTAAGGCTGATGGAATGATATCAATAAGACCCAATGTCTTAAAATTCTCTTTGAAGTAGGCCACAAGAGGATCATTGCAATGATTAGAACCCCATCCCTCATATGAAGACATCGTGAAATTAAGGTCTCCTCCCAATATTAAGTGAAATGATACGATGGTGTTGGAGGCAAAGACACAGTCCCGAAAGCTCGCCCGATTCCTGTAAGGGTCGTATACATTTGGTCCAAACCCTTGAGTCGTCCTTCTAACAGAACACCTGCACAAGTCAAATATACCGAGAAGTTGGTAACATTAGGGTTCCAGGTCGATAACAGACCACCAGAATGACCAATCAAATCAACCCCACAACATTTCTAGTCCGGCTTTAACTTAAGAAAAAAATCACACTCATTAGTTCTAGAGTGCATCATCTCCTATAGGAGAATAACATCTGGTTTGTAGAAATCCAACAATCTTCTTAAGGCATATTTTTTGGGATGGTTGCCTATCCCCCTGATATTAAAGGACATAATAATAATTGGGGAACCATATCGGGGCCTTCACTTGCTCTAAGCGACCCATCAGGAGACTCAAAGTTTAGAACCGAGGAGATAGATGTAATGCGGGATAGCCTAGGGTTTACCCATTTGTCATCAGGACCCAAGTTAGTGCCACTAGGTTTTTTAGGTCTTTCATTTTTCTTCCTTGTAGTCACATAGGAGAAACGGATCGAACCAAAGGAAGCTTCATTCGAGGGGACACCAGGGGCTCCTCCAAAAATAGGAATGGGAATCTTATCGGGGGCAGGAGGAGCGAGAGTAGGAGACCCAGTTAAAACATGATCAGATCCATCAACCAAAATGGAGCCCACATTGAAGATATGGGAGGGGGAAAGACAGGATTCAGGAAAAGGTCCAGTAGAGAGTACAAGCGGTATGCCATCCTCCGCGATAGGAGAGGAAGAGATACAAATCCCCCACTATTCATACCTATCCCCCCCCACCCTTAATAGGCTCGAGAGCAATAGGGGAGACTGATATTGTAGGAAGGTCAGTCCCAACCGAAACACCCTCAAGAGAAGGTTAACTAGTACCACTGGAGGAACATGACCATTAGGAGGCAGAGAGATAATAGGAGAAAAGGGGGACAGAGAATTTCCATCTCCAATGCGCATAGCACCCATAATTTCATCAATAGATAAAGATTTTAAAAGAGGTATCCTTTCTAATACCACCATCAACATCCTTAATCTCCCAATTCGAGTTGATAATTCTCCTATTGTTTGCAAATATATGAAATTTTTTAGTATTATGGTCTCCTCTAGCAATCCACAACACCCACCTTTTGAGGCGCCAAGTGTTCTCCATTTGATTGAGTAAGCTAGCTTTCTGTGTTTCCAAAAGAAGTACATACTCTTTTATTTGCTGTGAGAAGAACTCCTCCCCCATCAATGCTTCTGAGATTATCCTCAATCACACATAAATCCTTAGTAATCTACTTTTTCTTGTTCTTGTCCTAGACTATGGTTCCAGACTACAAAATATTCAATTTCTTCATCAGTAATTGCAAAGGAGAGTGATGCTCGAGGTGTGATAACTCGTTCCAAGTCCTATTAATCAAAGCACATAAATCATTGTCTTCCAACCATGTACTATTAAATTTAAAAGGATGACAGGGTTTGACAGCTTCAAAATCTAGATACTGTCCCACTACCTCGGCTAGCTCTTCTTGAATAAAGAAGCAGTCTAGACACTTCGTCACACCTAAGCCTCCCACACGTCCATTATTCCAGGTAGGGACTAAGGCTGATGGAATGATATCAATAAGACCCAATGTCTCAAAATTCTCTTTGAAGTAGGCTGCAAGAGGATCGTTGCAATTAATAGAACCCCATCCCTCGTATGTAGACATCATGAAATTAAGGTCTCCTCCCAATATTAAGTGCAAGGATCTGATGGTGTTGGAGGCAAAGACACAGTCCCGAAATTTCCCCTGATTCCTGTACGGGTCGTATACATTGAGGATACAAAAATTGTGATCCAAACCCCTGAATCGTCCTTCTAACACAACACCTACACAAGTGAGATATGTCGAGAAGTTGGTAACATTAGGATTCCAGCCCAATACCAGACCACCAGAATGACCAATCGAATCAACCCCACAACATTTCTAGTCCGGCTTTAACTTAAGAAAAAAATCACACTCACTGGTTCCGGAGTGCATCGTCTCCTATAGGAGAAAAACATCTGGTTTGTAGAAATCCAACAATCTTCTTAAGGCATATTTTTTGGGATGGTTTCCTATCTCCCTGATATTAAAGGACATAATAATAATTGGGGAACCATGTCGGGGCCTTCACTTGCTCTAAGCGACCCATCAGGAGACTCAAAGTTTAGTCGAGGAGATAGATGTAATGCATAATAGCCTAGGGTTTACCCATTTGTCATTAGGACTCGAGTTAGTGCCACTAGGTTTTTTAGGTGTTCCATTTTTCTTCCTTGTAGTCACATTGGATAAACAGATAGAGCCAAAGGAAGCTTCATTCGAGGAGACACCAGGGGATCCTCCAAAAATAGGAATGAGAATCTTATCGGGGGCAGGAGGAGCGAGAGTAGAAGACCCAGTTAAAACATGATCATATCCATCTACCAAAATGGAACCCACATCGAAGATATGGGAGGGGGAAAGATGGGATTCAATCAAAGGTCCAGTAGAGAGTACAGGCGGCGTGCCATCCTCCGCGATAGGAGAGGAAGAGATACAAATACCCAACTGTTTAGACCTATCCCCCCCACCCTTAATAGGATCGGGAGCGACAGGGGAGACTGATAGAGTAGGAAGGTCAGTCCCAACCGAAACACCTTCAAGAGAAGGTTGACTAGTACCACCGGAGGAATAGGACCATTAGGAGGTGGAGAGATAATAGGAGAAAAGGGGGACATAGAATTTTCATCTCCAATGCGCATAGCACCCATAATTTCATCAATAGATAAATATTTTAAAAGAGGTATCCTTTCTAATACCACCATCAACATCCTTAATCTCCCAATTCGAGTTGATAATTCTCGTGTTGTTTGCTATATGAAAAAAATTATTATTATGGTCTCCTCTAGCAATCCACAATGCCCAACTTTTGAGGTGCCAAGTGTTCTCCATTTGATTAGGTAAGTTGGATTTATGTTTTTCCAAAATAAGTACAGACTCTTTTATTTGTTGTGAGAGAAAATCCTCCCCCATCGATACCGTCCCATTGCCTCAACCAACTCTTCTTGAATAAAGAAGTTGCCCAGACACTTCACCACACCCAAACCTCTGACACGTCCATTATTCCAGGTAGCGACTAAGGCTGATGGAATGATATCAATAAGACCCAATGTCTCAAAATTCTCTTTGAAGTAGGCCGCAAGAGGATAGTTGCAATGATTAGAACCCCATCCCTCGTATGCAGACATCATGAAATTAAGGTCTCCTCCAAATATTAACTGCAAGGATTTGATGGTGTTGGAGGCAAAGACATAGTCCCGAAATCTCGCCTAATTCCTGTAAGGGTCGTATACATTGAGGATACAAAAATTGTGGTCCAAACCCTTGAGTCGTCCTTCTAACACAACACCTGCACAAGTCAGATATGCCGAGAAGTTGGTAACATTAGGGTTTCAGGCCCATAATAGACCACCATAATGACCAATCAAATCAACCCCAAAACATTTCCAGTACGGCTTTAACTTAAGAAAAAAATCACACTCATTGGTTTCAGAGTGCATCGTCTCCTATAGGAGAATAACATCTGGTTTGTAGAAATCCAACAATCTTCTTAAGGCATATTTTTTGGGATGGTTTCCTATCCCCCTGATATTAAAGGACATAATAATAATTGGGGAACCATGTCGGGGCCTTCACTTGCTCTAAGCGACCCATCAGGAGACTCAAAGTTTAGAACCCAGGAGATAGATGTAATGCATGATAGCCTAGGGTTTACCCATTTGTCATTAGGACCTGAGTTAGTGCCATTAGGTTTTTTAGGTTTTCCATTTTTCTTCCTTGTAGTCACATTGGAGAAATGGATAGATCCAAAGGAAGCTTCATCCGAGGGGACACCAGGGGCTTCTCCAAAAATAGGAATGGGAATCTTATCGGGGATAGGAGGAGCGAGAGTAGGAGACCCAGTTAAAACACAATCATATCCATCAATGAAAATGGAACCCACTTTGAAGATATGGGAGGGGGAAAGATGGGATTCAGGCAAAGGTCCAGTAGAGAGTACATGCGGCGTGCCATCCTCCATGATAGGAGAGGAAGAGATACAAATCCCCAACTATTTAGACCTATCCCCCCCACCCTTAATAGGCTCGGGAGCGATAGGGGAGACTGATAGAGTAGGAAGGTTAGTCCCAACCAAAACACCCTAAAGAGAAGGCTGAGTAGTACCACCGGAGGAACAAGACCATTAGGAGGCAGAGAGATAATAGGAGAAAAAGGGGACATAGAATTTTCATCTCTAATGCGCATAGCACCCATAATTTCATCAATAGATAAAGGTTTTAAAAGAGGCATCCTCTCTAATACCACCATCAACATCTTAATCTCCCAATTCGAGTTGATAATTCTCCTACTGTTTGCAAATATATGAAAAAGTTAGTATTATGGTCTCCTCTAGCAATTCACAATGCCCATCTTTTGAGGCGCCAAGTGTTCTCCATTTGATTGAGTAAGTTGGATTTATGTTTTTCCAAAAGAAGTACAAACTCTTTTCTTTGCTGTGAGAAAAAATCCTCCCCCATCGATGCTTCTGAGCTTATCCTCAATCACACATAAATCCTCAGTAATCTACTTTTTCTTGTTCTTGTCCCAGATTATGGCTTCATACCACAAAATATTCAATTTGTTCATCAGTAACTGCAAAGGAGAGTGATGCTCGAGGTGTGATAACTCGTTCCAAGTCCTGTTAATCAAAGCACATAAATCATTGTATTCCAAGCATGTACTATTAAATTTAAAAGAATAACAGCGTTTGACAACTTCAAAATCCAGATATCGTCCCACTGCCTTGGCCAACTCTTCTTGAATAAAGAAGTGGTCCAGACACTTCACCACACCCAAACCTCTGACACGTCCATTATTCCAGGTAGGGACTAAGGCTGATGGAATGATATCAATAAGACCCAATGTCTTAAAATTCTCTATGAAGTAGGCCGCAAGAGGATCGTTGCAATGATTAGAACCCCATCCCTCGTATGTAGACATCGTGAAATTAAGTCTCCTCCCAATATTAAGTGAAAGGATATGATGGTGTTGGAGGCAAAGACATAGTCCCAAAAGATCGCCCGATTCCTGTAAGGGTCGTATGCATTGAGGATACAAAAATTGTGGTCCAAACCCTTGAGTCATCCTTCTAACACAATACGTGCACAAGTCAGATATGCTGAGAAGTTGGTAACATTAGGGTTCCAGGCCGATAACAGACCAACAGAATGACCAATTGAATCAACCCCACAACATTTCCAGTTCGGCTTTAACTTAAGAAAAAAATTACACTCATTGGTTCCAGAGTGCATCATCTCCTATAGGAGAATAACATCTGGTTTGTAGAAATCCAACAATCTTCTTAAGGCATATTTTTTGGGATGGTTGCCTATCCCCTTGATATTAAAGGACATAATAATAATTGGGGAACCATATCGGGGCCTTCACTTGCTCTAAGCGACCCATCAGGAGACTCAAAGTTTAGAACCGAGGAGATAGATGTAATGCGGGATTGGTTAGTTGAGGTGAACCAAATAAGATATTACCAACATAGATCCATCTTAAACCCGTATCTAGGATTTTTTAAGCAATGCTTTCCTGTTCAACATTCCAGACATAACTAATAAAAGAAAAACTCAAAGATAATGAAAAAGACATCCTATAAAAGAAAAACTCAAAGATAATGAAAAAGACATCCTTTCCATCTTTCTAGGGATGAGAAAAAAGATTAAAAATGGATGATGTGGTCGATAAGGATGGACAACACTCTGCTTCCCACATAGAGATTCACCAATGAAGATAAACACCATACTCCTTTGAATAGTAAGATTCCTTCATATCCAGGCAGCTTAAAGTAGAAGATGGATATATGCTAACAAACATTAATGAAGAAAGAAAATCTAAAAGTTGTATCTTACTAGAAATTTCTGAGAATGGCTATGCTTATCTGACTGTCGAAAATTTTAAGCATTACAAAAAAATTAATGGAGAATACTAAAAATGTTCCTCTACCTTGAACTACTTTAAATTGCATGACCTACACATAGAAACAGACTTTTGAATTCATTGAGCAACATTCTGATAGGCATTTGTTATAGGTCAAATCTGCTTTTCTCCGTACCGTGATCACCTTGCCTTGTAGATCACACAAAAGGACACAAAGGATTGAAGAGCATGATTGCCTTAGATGACTTGTTGCTAGAAGTACATTTCTCACCTAATAATTTAACAGTTTATTCTGATTTTTCCACCTGTACGCCCCTCTCTGTACACAAGAGCTACGTACTGTATCCTACTCTCCTCAAGGGCAACCAGCGTACACCTCCAAAAAAGTTGTAAATGCATGTTGTAAAGCTCAAAAGTTGCTTCCTGTACGCTGTTCTTGTTGTATGAAACCCTCGTACATCTTAAGATGAAATCAAAAATATATTTATTTGACGAATTGGGATTAGTTGAAGTTGGTTTTGCAACTTCCCCAACTTCCCAATCCAACCACCTCTCCATCTAAACTGCCTACCTTGTCCCATAAATACAAGGAGGATCCATGAGAGGGGTTACTCATTAGACTTAGAAAACACAAGAAAGAATCTTGAGAGAAGGCTTGAAGTATTGTCACGTTGGAGGAAAGTTCCATGTCAAAGTGAAGAGCAGGAGCCCAGGATCCGGTTGCAGAAACATCTCTACACGTCAGTTATATTGTACTGATTTCATGTTTCTTTGACAATAAAACGGTTGAAACACCCTTTCTTGTCCCAAACATGATATCTATTGGTTTGCATGTCTATTTGGTTTAATTCTTGATTATAGTTTATGTTAGATTACTTTGTAATTTCATCATATGTTATATGGTCAAGATACGCTGAGTAAGGTATCTCTTGTATTGCAGGTTCGTTAAGTAGAAGCTCGAGTGGGAGATCAAGTGAAGGACCAAGCGAAAGCTAGGATCAAACATCGAAAAGAGGTATGTCCTTCAATCCCAATCTATTTCTTTTGCAGTAACCAAATGCAGTATAATCAATGTGTTTACCTGTCAACCCCGCCCAGTTGGTAGTGTCCATCTCCTCACTATAGGGTAGAAATCCCGAACAATAGACTGCCGACTCCGCTGGGGAGTAACCGCTTAGTTGTTCTGCTCTAGGAGACTTAATTTTGGTTTTCTTCTAGCCCTTTTCTCAGTTTTTGATTATCAGAGAGGCCCTATAGGTTTGTGTTATCTTTCCTGTTTGTTTGATTCAACTCTGTTTTTGGTTTGCAAAGCCTAATTGTGCCCTTTTGAGGCATGTACGCTGGTCTTCCCTACACACAGTAGCGTTTGTTGACTGATGTATGCCACTCCTTGCACTGCACAGTAGCGTACCTGTCTTGGTGTACGCTGTTTGTAACACTGCACAGTGGTCTATGTTCCTATAGTGGCCTGTTTTACTGTTAGGGTTTGTTTTTTAAGCTTTGGTTGTTGTTCCAGCCTGTTGCTTTGCCGTCTATACTGACTCCTGAGACCTCATATGCCTTTGTTGAGTCTTGTAAGCCTCCATAATCTCTTTGAGCTTGTTTTTGCTTGCTTGTGCCTTTGTTTAAGTGTCTTTGCCGCTTACGAGCCCTTTCTTGAAGTTCGTGCGCTATTCTTTTTGGACATAGCTGCATCTCTTCACCCTAGTTGCTGTTGCAGTCTTACATACCTACACTTTGATTGTTTGTTGTATGTTGCGATGTTTAGCACGCTTTCACTTGGTCTCATCCTTCTTTAGGGTTTGACTGTCAAGTTTGAGTCCTTAGGGTTACTTCCGAAGGTTGCTTGGTTCAGTCACTTGCTGATTGTTCTATCAATTTGTTCAAGGAAGTCAAAACCTCTTAGTCTTCTTGCTATTAAGTCCGTGTGTTGTTTAGGTCCTTCTTGGTTCACTTGCTTACTTTTTGCTTGGCTTAGTGTTTTCTTAGGGTTTTGATACTTAGGAGCAACCTGTTTAGGTTTGCCTTTCCGTCACAAGTGTCTCTTTTCCCTGTTTTCTTTTCACTTCGTTTCCAAGCCTCAATTTTTTCCTTTGCAAAAACTTGCTAAGTCAAGTATTCATCGAGTCTTTCGATTCGTTTGCTTTGAGCCATTTATATGTTTGCCTTGCACACGTTTTATAGTTAGATCTTGCTTGATTTTGTACAAAGTTCTCTTTCTTTTATAGTTATCAGAAAAAGACAAAAAATTGTTTCAATAACTCAGTAGTAAGATCTTGCTTTATTTCGAGGTAGCTTAGTTTACTTTGAAATATTAAAAAAAAAAAAAATACAAAAATATGTTTTAGGATTTCTTAGGTTTCAAGTTTTTGAAAGAATTGTAAACGAAAAGAGAAAAATTTGTGAATTTGAAAGCATTATCTTTTCAAGTACTTTACTTTCATAACAGATCATTCCACACATCGTACTACAACCTTTGAGTAACAAGTAACCCTTAAAAAGAAATTATTAATAAAATTTATTAGCAACATTTTCTTTTTAGGAATACACGACATCAACTAGCTTATGCTAGAGTTTCGAGCTCAAATCACCTTAAACTGCTCGGAACTAGCTTCATTACTCAAAAATCGTAGTAAGACTTTCATTTAGGTAAACCCATCTATATCAAATAGTCCCGGGAAACTCTACTTAAACCAGAGCTAAGCACGAGGCCGTGGGAGACTGGAATTGCTGAGGATATCCCCTCACTTTCCTTTTGACCATAAACTAGAGTCGATTCGCATATGAGGATCCTTTCAGATTTCGGGCTTTGCTACCCTACCCATGCGTTTCGACTAGGTTGACGTTTGTCCCCCTAGGTTATTTCGTATTGATGGTATCCTTAGTATCAGACCTTTAGGGCTCTACAAAGGTAGAGTGGGCGGTTATTCCTAGTTCACCTCAGACAAACATGGAAGGTAACCCTCTGGCAGTAATCCCGGGAAGGCGGTTTAGTGATTCAAGCGCCTGGACCCAGTGGACCTCCGAAGGATGCTACGTAACTGACCATCGATACTCTATTAGTCTGTTCTGGGCCCTGATCATCCCAAACTTGCTTCGGAGAGTATTTTCCATTGATTGCCTGGTTTGATTACCTAGGACCTTTTTAGTGGTGTGCTTGTTGTGCTGTTTGTTTCTAGTTGGCCTTAGATATTTCTGGCCCGTTGAGTTGAAAACTATGGATAGCATCCTGGTGAGCACCGATCAAGGGACCCCTATTCAAGGGGCTCCTTGTGCTTTTCCATTCATTGGGAACATTGGTACTCCCTTAATGGCTACCTTGAATCTTCTGGGATTCACTATAGGGCTACCGGTTTGGTTGTTTTCCACTCTGAATGCCTTGCATGCTCCTGATGCTTCTCAAGTAAGCACTTCACATCAAGAGCAACATAACCCTATGCCTTCTTTTCTAGTAGCATCTTTTCCTCCTCCTTTTACCTCATGTGGTGAAAGTAGTAATACTAGTAACCAACAGTCTAAAAAAAATAGATGGAGGAAGAATATGAAGAAGATGCCAAAGCAAGGGGGCAGCCACCCAGCCTCTGAAATTCATGCCGGGGGCACCCACCCAGCCTCTGGTCATGTTGGGGGCACCTACCCAGCCTCTGGAATTCATGCTGGGGGCACCCACCTAGCCTCTGAAAGTCATGTTGGGGGCACCTACCCAGCCTCTGGAGGTCATGCTGGGAGGAAACTTTCAGTCACTACAAATCATACTAGAAGTAAGTCTTCAACCACTATTTCTCATGTTGAGGACACGTCATTGATCACTGTTGGTCATATTAATGAAAAGTCACCAGTTCCTGTGAGTCATACTAGAGACACTGAATCAGCCACTGCAAGTCATGCTGAAAAAGTTGACATTGTCAACAAACCTAATAAACAGAAGCTTAAGTTCCCTTGTAAGTTTTGCGAGGGAGACCACCTTACTCACCGGTGCCCTACTATTCCAAAGGTGCAAAGAGTGTGGTCCATAGTTCAAAATTCTTCTGCTTCTGAGCAACCAGCGAATGCAAGTCATGCCGGGGGCAAGCTGTCAGCTAATGCTAGTCATGCTGAGAGTACTGTTGTTGTTACAGAGTCTAAGCATATAGGACACAAGCCAAATTTCTCTTGTTAACTTTGTAAGGGAGATCACCTTACTCACCAGTGCCCTGCTATTCCAGAGGTGTGGAGAGTGTGGTCCATGTCTGAAGGATCCTTTGCTCCTGAATTGTCTATAGATTCCCAACATCCGGATCAACCTTTGGTTGATGAAGTGGTTGAACCAATGCAATCTTTGGTCAACCCCACTCTTTCTTCGGAGAGTGAAGTGATCGAATCGATGCAATCTTCGACCGATCCCATCAGTCCTTCGGAGATTGATGCACCTGTCCCTGAAGTCTTTTGCATTACCAGTTCGGATGTATCTGAAAATGGGGGCACTGCATTTGTGCCGAGTGAACCCCTACCAAGCTCTGGGATCATTTCCTTTGATTGGAATAGTCTAACTGGGCCTCACCTTCCTTCTTCTACACCTTTTCAGATAAAGGTTGATATTGGAAACCATATGGTTCAACGATGTATTGTAGATGAAGGACCCTCTATTAGTATCTTATCCCCTTATGCTTGGAGAGATTTAGGTTTCCCTAACCTTGTTACAGCTGTTAATTAGCTGTTGACCTTCGATAGAAGACCTAGTGGACCGTTGGGATTCCTCCCTCAGGTACCTATTACTTTAAGTGGAAAAACAGTGTTAGTTGATTTTATGGTTTTAAAGGACCCTATGGATTTTGATATGATCCTCGGGAGTGATTACGT
Source organism: Larix kaempferi (assembly GCA_027924585.1). Classification (NCBI taxonomy): domain Eukaryota; kingdom Viridiplantae; phylum Streptophyta; class Pinopsida; order Pinales; family Pinaceae; genus Larix; species Larix kaempferi. The sequence goes on from BSBM01001153.1 coordinate 7,129,896, forward strand.
ATATACTATGCAGGCTGTGGTGTCTACGCTCTTTCGTGTGATGTATTTTCCTCATAACGAAAGAATTGTCACTATCGATCAACTTACATTTGTTGATCCCTCTTATTACCCGACTATAGACCAAGTATGTTCCCCGTCAGTAGGCACTACCATGTCACAATCAAATTATGTGGCATATTGTTCCTTGAGTCCAATCGCTACTGAGAAGAAGCCTCTGAATTCATGCTTACCTTCTCGGGACTAGGTCCCGGCAATTGACCAGGTGCTGACTCCATCTGAATGTTTAGATATGTGTTATATCTGGGATGATATAATTCCTTCTGATGAAGTTTTCCTAGAGTCTATAATGCAGTCTACCATTCATTTGGACATTGATCCACCTACGAGCATTCTTCCACCTTTTCTTCGAGCTCGTTAAAAACAGTAAGGAGGCTACGAGCAATCTTCCACCTTTCCTTCGAGCTCGTTAAAAACAATAATAAGGCTACGAGCATTTCTTCCACCCTCACTTCGAGCTCGTTAAAAATAGTAAGGAGGCTACGAGCATTTCTTCCACCCTCACTTCGAGCTCGTTAAAAACAGTAAGGAGGCTACAAGCATTTCTTCCACCTTCACTTCGAGCTCGTTAAACACAGTAAGGAAGTTATGAGCATTTTTTTGTATCTCCTTTGAGCTAGTTAAAAACAGTAAGGAGGTCACGAGTTTAATTTTTCAGGCTCGTTAAAACTTTACAAAAAAGATTTTTATAGATTTCTTTCACGCTCTTGTTTGACTCTTTAAATATGACAAGATTGCCGAGTATAGTTGTCATTTCAGACTCGTTAAAGGATTTGAAGCGACATCCGCTTAGGTATAAGTTTAACCCTTTTCCGGACCTTTGCGGATTAATTACGAAAAATGAATACTCTAGTCATCCGTGGCTAGAAGAGTTCTCCTCTCATTGTTTTATACTTTTTCGGGAGAGGAGACTAACTATACGAAAAAGGCCTTTTGGAGCCTCTCTTTAGGGTTTTCAGGCTCTCTAAATATGAAAACACCAAGCGAGCATTCACCTACTCGGGCTCGATGTGAAATCCACGAGAGGGTAAATAGAGGATTGTTTAAGTTTTTCAGACTCTATAAACAGGAAAACACCGGCGAGCATTAACCTACTTGGTCTCGATATTAAAATCCACGAGTAGGTGTATGGAGTATTCTTCTATCTCTTCTTCGAACTCTGTAAACAATGAAGAAGGTCCTGAGTCTTCCTCCCATGGGCTCATTAAACCTATTACATGGTTGGACTTATTGAGTTTTCTATTTTTCTTGGACTCATGAAATAAACAAGAAGAAAATTCTTTTACCAAAAGTAATAAGGGATAAGAAGGGTGTATCGTATCTCTTTCAATTTCAAAGGCAGTTATGTCAGTGATATCCTTGAACACAGCACCTACTTGAGTCTCTCATGTTAGTCGGGTTTTAGTTTTTGACCTTAGGGTGAACCTGATCTCCGAGTTGTCAAATCCCCCAGTTGGTTATTCTTCCAACCATATGGAGGGTGTGTTATGTCTCCTACATGGCAGATTTATATCACTTTCCCCATTATGTTGAAAACTGCCTAAGTCACTTTGTGTTGTGCTCACTATTCAAGGATACAGCCCGTGTCGGCCATTCTACAGTTTACCTTGATTTCGTGTGTCGGCCATCCTGGTGTCAATTTGTTTCATCTTGTTACTCGTCCTACTCCACATCAGCTCATACCTGCGAGTGTTCCTCGTGTTGGATGATGGAGGATGCATTAATGCATCCCTTCCAGCAGACTTCTTCCCATTGACCTCAACTCATTATGCTCTGGGAATGAAGTTTAGAGTTTCGGTTAGTACCTTGGGGATTGCAGTCATCAGTGGCAGTTTCCCTTGCTGTTGAATAAATGGGAATACATCAATGTCTCTTATTCGACAGGTTCCTCAAGTGTTTGACTTCAAGTCCACTTATTCACACTTGTTAGGATCGTAATAGGTACCTTGGACCCCATTATCATTATCGATGGAAGTCCTCGTGTTTGTTAATGGTATACATCAATGACCAGTAATCAAACGATATCCCCCATGTTCGACTTCAACTCATTTATTCACATGGTTAGGGTTTGTACCTTGGGTTGTTTTGGATGAAGACCTTGGGACTATGATAGCATCACCATGTTTATGTTATCCCCCAAGCTGTGCAAGATTGAGCCTTACTCATTTTGGCTCTTCATGAGACATAGATCCAACTTGTTGTTATGGCTATGATCTCTCTGTTGACATGGATCCACGCTTGTATTTCAATGGCCATGCTCTATATATACATCTCCTAGTTATGTATTGGAGATCATGTTACACATCTATATGATGTCAAGATTGTAATTGCTCGCTGAACTTGATCGTTGTTTCACGTGTTTTTGTGACTTGGTTCTGCAATTTCTTGCTCCTCCTTTGACTTGGACCTATAATGTATTTCGGCCATCGTTTCCCTCTGACCTCACACATTAGGGGGCATCTGTTATAGGTCAAATCTACACTTCTTCGTCCCGTGATCACCTTGCCTTGTAGATCACACAAAAGGACACAAAGGATTGAAGAGCATGATTGCCTTAGATGACTTGTTGCCAGAAGTACACTTCTTACCTGAGAATTTAACAGTTTCTTTTGATTTTGCCACCTGTACGCCCCTCTCTGTACACAAGACCTGCATACTATACTCTACTCTCCTCAAGGGCAACCAGTGTACACCTCCAAAAAAGTTGTAAACGCATGTTGTAAAGCTCAAAAGTTGCTTCCTATACACTACTCTTGTTGTATGAAACCCGCATACATCTTAAGATGAAATTAAAAATATATTAATTTGACGAATTGGGATTAGTTGAAGTTGGTTCTGCAACTTCCCCAACCTCCCAATCCAACCACCTCTCCATCTAAACTGCCTACCTTGTCCCATAAATACAAGGAGGATCCATGAGAGGGGTTACTCATTAGACTTAGAAAACACAAGAAAGAATCCTGAGAGAAGGCTTGAAGTATTGTCACGCTGGAGAAAAGTTCCAAGTCAGAGTAAAGAGCAGGATCCCAGGATCCGGTTGCAGAAACATCTCTACACGTCAGGTATATTGTACCAATTTAAGTTTCTTTGACAATAAAAAGGTCGAAACACCCTTCCTGTCCCAAATATGATATCTTTTGGATTGCATGTCTATTTGGTTTAATTCTTGATTATAGTTGATGTTGGATTACTTTGTAATTTCATCATATGTTATATGGTCAAGATACGCTGAGGAAGGTATCTCTTGTATTGCAGGTTTGTTAAGCAGAAGCTCGAGTGGGAGATCAAGTGAAGGACCAAGCGAAAGCTAGGATCAAACATCGAAAAGAGGTATGTCCTTCAATCCCAATCTATTTTTTTTACAGTAACCAAATGCAGTATAATCAATGTGTTTACCTATCAACCCTGCCCAGTTGGTAGTGTCCATCTCCTCACTATAGGGTAGAAATCCCGAACAACAGCATTGACTTCCTTACTAGATTGAATAGAAATATAAGTTACAAAACTCCATGTTGATTGACATCCAGAACCCAATTGCAACAAAGCACATTTAATCATAACATACAAAACTGTAATCATGCAATCATTTGCAAGCTATTTTACTTATAGTGGTAGAAGCAGACATCTGTTTAGCTTTGATCAAATTGTCTTTCAATACATAATGCCAATAAGAGAAGATCGGCTTACAACTTCTTCGATTAAGCAAGTGAAGGACAAATTTCTGAACTTATATTCCATAGAAACAAAGCCATCTCAAACTTCCAAGTATCAAATTCAAATTGATAGCGTGTAATATATCAGTATTCTGGGCTATAACCTTATCCATTAGAACATAACTTCTTAAGACCAAAACCTTCCTCACATTTAAATCTCTGTACAAAAAACTATGATTTCTCTGTAGTATTGGTCCAAGGGTTCAACTGCAGTTTTGAAGAGAAGAATAGATACTTTATCCATAAAAAAAATACAAGAAGCCTCCTAGTGAATGCGTAACAAATGATCCAATGCTTGTCCCAACAATACAGTGCCACGCAGGGCCATAAGATGTATCAAATTCCTGCAGTCAAAGAAAAGAGGATCTCTGCATCAACAAAAAATGAGTAACTTGCATATGTTTTCTGCCCTTTTATATCTATGATGGTAACAAATGTCAAAGACAAACACAATGTTTTATATTTGGTAAATTTGACAATGTGATTAGCATTCTGAAATAACAAAATTATGTCATGATGAAAAAAAAAATAGATAAATACTTAATTAAGCTAAAAGAACCCTCTTCCAAGGACCAGTCTTTAGAGAAAAGGATGAGATTAACAGAGGATGTATATACAAATATCAAGGAGTGTACAGTCCAGGTTTGTTTACTTCCCATCCATCTTTTGATGGTATAGGATATTCTATTGAAGGTCAACAACAATACCTTTTGTTATACAAACATATGCAATATGGAGAAATTATGCGTACAAGGCATATGGAACAGGATTAGCCACAAGTATCCAAAACCAAAGTTGGTATGTATATAAACACATATAAACACATAAGATATTACAATATTGGTCAGATTATGGATGGTAGTAGAATGGACCAGAAATCAAGTACACCTTCATGTGCCTACCTTTTACATAGTTTATGAAACTGAACACTAGCTCAATATTGTTTTACAACCCCATAGAACCTAAGACAACTGGACTGTATTATCTCTCTAGAGCTCATCGACAAACTGTTTTTTTCTATCATCATTCTCAGTAGTATAATCAAGAGTGTGCTAAGCACATAAACAACTTAAGACAACTGGACTGTATTATCTCTCTAGACCTCATCGACAAACTGTTTTTTTCTATCATAATTCTCAGTAGTATAATAAAGAGTGTGCTAAGCACATAAACAAAGATTAACGTGCCATCACTCATTTCATAGCAGGTAGACATAGTCTGAGTATACTTTGCAATTGTTATTTTTTATGGTACGAGTAATGCCATCCCTCTCTTCCAATGAGCCCATATAGGTAGGGGCAGCACTCTATTCCAATGGGCCAAATGATAAGGCAAGGCCGTCCCACTTCCAATAAGCCAACGCTCTCACCAGTTGGGTTGGACCTTTCTGTAGAGTGCATAGAAATAGACTAATGGGTTTTTCGCTTCACCCTTCCTCGTAAAATTTTGTGACTGATCTTTTACAAATAAAGATGTTGCACCTGTTCACATTTATCATAGATGTTTTTTCTTTTATAAGTATATAAGTATCTATGGGGATTTGAACTTGTGGCCTTCCATTTACAACTTCTCATCTCAATTACTCATTACCAATTTCTCTAACCCATGGACCACATTTATCATAGATGTTGCATCTTTTACACCAGCATAGATCCATCTTAAACTCGTATCTATCAAGCACCGAGAGGGATCCAATTTCTTGAGGTGTATTTCTTTTTTTAAATTTAAACTCAAGAAATTTGATTTCTCTTGATTGATAGATTAGGGTTTAAGTTTTAAGTTTTTATTTTATAAACGAACATCTATTTTTTAATTATTTTTCATAATATTTTATTTTATGAACCAACATGGATTTTTTTTAAATACTTTCCATAATTTTTTATTTTATGAGCCGACATGAATTTTTTTAATTATTTTGTTAGTAACAAACATTACATCACAAACTTTACAACATCTCCCCCATACTGGGCTGTAGAGCACCTCGTTTCACTCGGTGCAAAAATTTAAATAAAATCATAGAAGGGACACTGCCACCACTATGGAACTTGGTTAATAATTGTTTGACCATGTGAATGAAGTCGGTTCGCTATTTTTTAGGAAAAGTTTGTTAAAGGGGGTTATTTTGTGGACATTACGGCTAATTACCTTTGGGATAGTTAAGGATGTTGAAAGATGAGGCCTTTTGTTATGTACTTATGGTTTTGACCATTGTAGACCATTGTGGTTTGTTAGGAATTGGTTAAAAATAGTGGAGGATTATTTACTTTTTGCTCCGCCCTAGATCTTAGGGATTTGTGATTATTTTAGTGTAAGAGGTTGAGGAGCTTAAAGCTATATAAGGATTTTCTCTCTTCCTCATTTGTCATGGTTGGTTTATGAGATTCTTCTCTCCTGTAGCCTATTGTTATATCTTTCTTAATGGGGCATATGAAAATCAAGGGTTTGCTTCTCCATTTGTAAGTGGTTGTTGGTTCTAATCTCTAATGTTGATAATGATGTATGGAATAGATAGAACTTGATAATTAAGCCCATAGAAGGGAAGCCTTGTCACATTGGAAGGATTGTGAGAGACTTTTCCTCCTTCCTTTGTTGTTTGATGCATGAATATCACATGGTTCCCAATGTTCATTACAATAAGAACTCGTAACAATTAATTGTATAAAGCACATCCTATTAACATAATTTTGAGTTGGCAGTGCAAGGGAGCTTGCAAATCCAAAATCTAATGATATGTGCTTGATGTCTTTTTTTTCCAAACGACATGGAATGGACATTGGCAAAGCCTGTCCTATCTAACATGTTCTCTCTAGATAACCTTTGATGAAGAATGAGCTAACCAGTGACTTTGATCTTGAATGCACACAAGGAGCTTTACTCATCGAAATTTTCCTTCCTTTGGAGTTTTGTCCTTTATTCATGCAAATTCTCATTATTGTGTAACTTTCTTCTTTTCAACTTTATGAACAAGATTTACTCTTCCACCATCTTCCTACCTTACCTAATTTTTAATCCAATTGACCAATATTGCATGAAAATCCCTGCTCAATTTAGGAATAATGGTCTTGAGTCAATGACTCTCTCTCTTTCTTTCTTTTTTTATTTGAGAATAACCAAGAAGTACCCTCTTCACCCTCTTCCAAGAATAGAGTGAGTGAAACGTCACATGGGCTTCTAGTTTGTTAAGATCCAATTATTTAGGGGTTTTTTCGAGGGCCAAATCCCCATAAAATTGCATATCAGACCCCTAAATTGAAGATCTACCAAAGAACCCACTATCTTCATTGGATTGACCAAGATGCAACCAACTGATCCAAGGAAGGGAGTTCCAAAACAACAAGGAGGAGACACCAACAATGAGAAGCCTTGAATAGGCCAAGGATTGATGGAGGTGAAAGATCCAAGCAAGCCTAAGAGTGTGACAGGTGGTAGGTAAGTGCAAATTCAAAAGCGAGCTATCACCTCAGTAGAGTTTCCATGTGAATCCAAAGACCATTAACACAGATAAAGACAATGGTATAAATATGGTTGTGAACGCTTTGATGGTGTGACTAACCATTGCAAACAAAGAAGAGGCCATACTCTTTCTAACTCTTAATAATTTGGTGTTTACCATCAAACTACAAGTGTTTGGGGCAAACTATAGGTATAACTAGGAAAAACAACACTATGTTGTGCAAGTATGTGTAAATAGTCGGTTGGAGGCATGACATATGCATGAAATTATAGGGTTCGAGGTGGGCTCTCTAACCACCCAAGAAAAAATGGATTTGACCATAATAAACTCTTGAATAAGTGTGCCCCAATTGGTTTGGGGATGCTTGTGAACCAAAATGGGGCTTCTTTAAATAGTTGGGGCATTGTTTTGTCGACAAGGCTCGAAATTAGTGAGATCAACTGAGAGAAACCCAAACAAGAGAGTCAAGTGATTTACTAAGACCAAATCCTCTGACCAATGTTGATTTTTGTGTTACTCTAAAAGTTGTTACACCATGTTTGGGGGTGCTTCATGATATTTGGGGTACATGGTGTATCTTCAACCCTTGGAAGCTTTGAGATGGGTTGCAACATGAGAGATGATCCATGATATATATGAACATTTAGGATAGCTTGCGTAGTGGATGTTTTCCATTAGATGATTATAGGATCAATGTTCTTCCCTTTGGATTTGGAGTTCTCTTGCTTGATTGGTGGACACCCTTCATGATGGACACATGGAGGAACCACTTACTTGTTGGAGAGTAGCCCACTTGGGATGAGGAGCATTTTTCATCACGAAGGAGGTCTTTCATTCGTAGATGGCATGTGGTATCTTGGATTTCTATTTGGAGGATTGGAGATGGCTTGGGGACTCATGGGCTTCGACGGTGTTCTTGTAGGGGGTAGCTAACCTAGTGGCGTACATTGCTTAGGAGGATCAATGGAGTGTGTTGAGTTTCATGATGGAGTGGTGTGGACATTCCTTGCATAGCTACATCACTTCAAAGACCTTATTGTGTATGACATCAACTTGGATCATGACACATGTACTTTACATTAGATGCCTCACTTGTGTTGGCCTACATAGGCTCATGTAGGTTCCTTTTAAGGGCTTGTTGCCACATAGTTATTGTTGGCCTCCCTTACCTCTTGTATAAATAGAGGAAGGAGAGAGGCTTTCCATTCATACCACTTGTGTGTTCATTCTTACTCATTCGTGTGTAGAGATGTGACCTAGAAGAGGAGCATACTTGTTTTCTCTATCTCTTGGAGTCTTCACTTGTAATTGGTCTCTCTCTCTCTCTCTAGGTGCTAGGGTTTCTTAGTCTTCTTGGAGTTTCTTGGAATTCTAGAGTTAGGTTTATCCCTTGGAGATTGGAGATTGGGGTTTTGAGAGAAAACCCTAGGGTGGATTATTGAAGAAGATAAGAGGAGGATGCCCCCATTGAAGGTTGTCTTGGAGCGATTCTTACACTTGGTTATTCTTGGTTGAGCTAGGGTTTGTTGATTCACCCTAGTTAGATATTTTTGGATAGTTGGAGTTTTTGAACTAGCCTTGAGAGAAGGCTATGATATGTATCACTACTTCTTCTTGAGGTAATATCTGAAGTTACCAACTATCCATATCTTGGGCAATTTTCATATTTGAATTTCAGCTATATATGTTCTTTATGCATTGCTATTTACAATAGTTTATGTCTTGTTGATTTGAACTAATAAAAATGGCAAATCGTTAATTGTATTAACATCCAATGAAGAAGATAAGGGGCATAGTTTATTGTTTCTATAGTGTTGTAGTTATTGCTATAAAAGTACATTTCCAGATTTGGTGTTTGGCAAAAATTAATGGTGATGTTTAATTTTGTGATTGTCACCATTAATGAAACTCCAGCAACAATCCTTAAAGGCTCGTAACAATTTTGTTTTAAAAAATTGAATATAAATGTTGATGTTTATCGCGCATCATTAAAGTTTTTCAAACTAACAACAACAATGAAATAATGGCAACGATCCATTATAGAATGTAGATAATAAAGTTTAGAGTTACTAAAAATAATGTCCGTCCTCAAATTATTGCAATTTATGCAACAATAGTGAGGGTCATTAAAGGTCCGTCACCAACAAATCACTATTGTTCATAGGAAATGGAAACGACAATTGACCACTATCATATATGCATCAATAGTGAGGGTCATTAAAGACATGTCACTATTGTTCATAGAAATTGGCAACGGTCACTAACCATCACTAATAATTATTATTGGTGATGGACCTAGACCGTCTCCATATCTCCTTTACTTTTGGCTACATTGCCTTTGGCGATGTTCATTTTTTGGTGATGGAGGCCCTTATGACCATCGTTGATGAGGTTATAGTGATGTTTTCCGCCCTACACTAAAGGCTTTTTTATAGGAAATGGTGATGGAAATTGACCATCATCATATATGCATCAATAGTGAGGGTAATTAAATACATGTCACTATTGTTCATAGGAATTGGCAATGGTCATTGACCATCACTAATAATTATTATTAGTGATGGACCTATAACATATCCATATCTCCTTTACTTTTGTCTACGTTGTCTTTGGTGACGTTCAGTTTTTGGTGATGGAGGCCCTTTTGACCATCACCGATGAGGTTATGGTGACGTTTTTCGCCCCTCACCAAAGGCATTTTTTGTAGTAGTGGATAAATATTATAAATGATTTAGTAATGTTTTAGACCATCTTTACAATTAATCAAGATTTTGTCAATATATAGATGGTTGTTACAGTTAGTAGCCAAGTCCTTGGTTCATGTTTGTGTTTGAGCTTTGGGAGAACAAAATTCTAGAAAATTTTGCCATGCAAAAAATAATCGAAGTGATCATGGAAAAAATATAATAATGTATGTGGAACATTGGATTTTAACTCTATTGATTAGGTTAATGAGAGCTTCTATGTGTAAGTATTGTACATTGTACTAGTATTGTTGAAGGGTGCTAGCTCAATCGAAGAGCGCCTGCTTTATAAGCAGGAGGTTGGTGGTTCGATTCCTCTGTGTCCTACTAATATTGCAATATATTTCTAATTTTTTTTATCATGATTTATGTACAAGGTTGGTTTCAAACCATATTTGTATGTTGTTATGAGGGGGGGTTCTAAACCACCCTTGTAAGCTCCTACGAGGGGGTTCTAAATTGGCGTCATATGTTGCTACGAGGGGGGTTTCTAAACCACCTTAGTAAGTTGCTATGACGGTGGTTCTAAACCACCCTCATAGGTTGCTACGAGGGGGGTTTCTACACCACCCTTATAAGTTGCTACAAGGGGGGTTCTAAATCGCCCTCACAAGCTTCTACGAGGGGGGTTTCTAATTAACCCCAAAAGCTCTTAGGAGGAGATTTCTAAACTACCCTCATAGGTTACTACCAGGGGGGTTTTAAACTGCTCCCAAAGTCACTTTTCGAGGGTGGTTCCAAATCGTCCCCAAAATCACTGCTACCAAAATTCAAGCCTTTTAGTGGCGGTTTTTGAAAAGATATAAACTGCCCCTGTAGGTTTCTATGCATGGGGTTCTAAACTACCCCTAAAATTCACTTTTTGAGGGGGTTTATGAACCCCCCCCTAAAGGCATCACCGCTAAAAGTCAATCCTTTTAGCAATGTTTTTTGAAGAGATATATAAACCACCCCCAAAAAGTGACTTTTAGCTGCAGTTCAGAACCACCCCCCAAAAGTGACTTTTAGGGGAAGTTCCAAACCGCTGCCAAAAGTATTTTTTTTGGGGTAGTTTGGAACCGCCCCTAAAAGTCACTTTTGGGGGCAGTTTATATTTCTTCAAAAATTGTCACTAAAAGGATTGACTTCTAGTAGTGGTGCCTTTAGGGGAGTGGGTTTGCAAAACCATCGCTAATGCTAAAACCCCTGCCAATTCCACTTTTGGAGGAAGAAAATGACCGCCTATAAAGGTATTTTTTGTAGTAGTGTTACCGCTTCAGAATATGAAGCAATCAGAATACATAAAAGACATAATTTTCTAACTTGTTTTTTATTTTTAGCTTATTGGTTTCTATAATTTTGGAGATATACTCAATCAAAGTTAAGGGAAGTTTTAATGGGGTTTGGCCCTTCCAAAGTAGTCATTTTTGAATTTTCACTATAACTTTTTTCTAGGAGGTTTCAAACATCGAAACTAAGAGAAAAAATATAATACATACCCAGATATATGTGGTATGATTTTCAAAATCCGAATCATTACAGGCTTGGGTTTATACCCTGTGGAAGGGTTCTTAACTTGTCCAAAAACTAGTCTCAAATACTAGGTTTTCTGAGGAAAACTATTATATCTGGAGCATGCGAGCTCCAAATTGAGTGAGACCTATTTTATCGAAAAGAAGACAGACTATAGTGTCAGTGATAGAAATTTCTAATTCAGATCTAAAAAATTGGGCACGTGGTAGTTTGTACACTTTCACCTTCTCCAAAGGGCCAAAAATAACAAGTGTTGGAAAACTTGCCATAATTTTTTATTGGCACATCCTAATTAGGTCAAACTTGTGGTACTGTAGAGAAGACATATCAGGCTACTAAAGGATGAAGTTTCAAACTCAGAGGGGTTCAAATTACAGAGATGCCTCAGTTTGAAGGTCAGCCAGAAAAACAGTCTCCAAATTAGAGTTTTAAAAGGTATGTTATTTTAAATTTGCATAACTTTTGACTAAAAGGTTTGAATAAGGTGATTCAAAATCCATTGGAAAGAGGAAACACATGAGAATATGTTGAAATAATAATATTATCATTTTTTATACTAATTTCAATATATTGAGGTTGGAAGTACACACCATGAGTGCATAAATTTCATAGTTGCAAAAGTCTCATTCTTAAGACTTGACAGATTCCACCCATTGTGGAACCCTATAGACCACCTCACACCAACTCACCAAAAAATATGGAGACCTGTTCTACTACCAGTAGGTTGGAAAACCTAGAATCACAATACACATATCTTAATGTACATATGAAACAAATTCAACGAACCATCAACAATTGGGATTGAACATGGGAAAAATAGTTGGATACAAAATTAGACCATTGGGAAAAGAAGTTGGATGAGAAGTTGAGAAATTTGATATTTAGTGCCACACATGTAGAGGAACATGGGAATTAACAGAACGATGAGCCACATCATGAAGAAAATTCACAGTTAGGACTATTTATCCAGCATCAACCTCCATTAGGTCCTCATAGCAATAAACCACACTCTATGGATAATAACAGCTAGAATTGTTTTCCTAAAGTAGACTGACACAAGTTTGATGGTTCTAACCTATCGAGATGGGTTTAATCAAATGGAACATTAATTTTCTATTCATGGTATTACAAATGACATGATGAAACTTAAGGTGGGGATCTTGTATTTGGACACAAAAAGATGGCAATGGTGGGAGTGGAATAAAAAGTCTTGTGGGTGCTACATTGCTTGGAGTTTGTTTGTTAAAGCTCCACATGTGATTTATGAGCAAGATCCTCACTATTTGGGGTGGATTACCAAGTTATACCAAACAGGGCTAGTCACATACTTATTTCATCCTTTGAGCAATTTATCCATCTATATAGAGAGCTTAACAAATTCTTTCTATAAATAATGTTTCATTAGTGTCCTTAAGGAGGCAATTAACGCACAAGTCATAATGCAACGTCCTACTACTTGGTTGGAGGCATTGCAGAGGGATATAGAAGCAAAGATAGTGATCAATGCACAAACCAAAAAACCCTCTTTCATTCCTCGATCACACCCTACACAAGTCAATTCCCGAAGCACAATTCCTTCTTCTCCCTAGAAGGTACAAAAGTTGTCACCATCAGAAATGGAAGACCAACAAAGACGAGGACACTACTATAATTGTGATGAAAAGTATGCTCCAAGTCATAAATGTAAAGAACAAAGTTATTCCACATTGATGTGACAGATCCTACCAATCCTGAAGACATAATTATAGAATATACCCCAATGGTTGAGGTTGTTGAAGAAATTACTCCCATACAAGAAGATGTGGAAAATGAAGTCCATCAAGAAGAACCACTAATCTCTCTTCACGTTTTACCTATGAGAAAGAAATGATGGCCATCCTACATGCAATTGAAACATGGTGACCGTATCCAATAGGGAGATGTTTCTAGATAAATACATATCACCGTAGCCTAAATATTTTTTGGATCAAAGGATATCATCCTAGGAAAAACAAAAACGAGTCACCAAAATGCTTGGATATGATTATGAGATCATCTACAAAAAGGGAAAAGACAATGTTGCGGTAGATGACTTGTCAAGGAAACATGAGGAAAAGGGATTACTCTTTTCCTTATCCTCTCCAATAGATGAATGGTTAGGGGAAGCCTCGAAATATTGGATAACAAATTCTACAACATCTCATCTAATTAAGTGTCTCCAGGAGGATACCAACCCTCCCCAGCGTTGCACTTGTAAACAAGATACATTGAGATATAAAGGTCGTCTTTTCCTGGTACCTAAATCTGTCTGAAAATATAAAATATTAACATAGTTGCATTCATCTCCTCTTGCAAGTCACTCGGGATTTCAGAAAACTTATGCACGCACTAGGCGCTCATTCTTTTGTGAAGGAAGGAAAAATGATTTCCTTAATTTTGTAGTAGAATGTGACACTTGCCAAAGGAACAGGGTGAGATAGTAAAGACTCCTAGGGCATTGCAACCATTACCAAACCCATCCAACATTTGGACCGACATTTCCATGGATTTTATTGTTGGTATTCTAAAAGTAGGTAATAAATCAGTCATCATGGTGGTAGTTGATTGAATTTCCAAATATGCCCACTTTTGTGCTCTCCAACACCCATTTACCTCGGCAATGGTGTCCCAAATGTTTCTAAACTAGATTTTTAAACTTCATGGCACGCCTACCTCCATTATATCAAATTGTGATCCCACATTCATGAACAAATTTTGGCAAGAACTATTTAAACTACAGGGCAACCAATTACAAATGCGCACATCTTATCATCCACAAATATATGGTCGGGTAGAAGTTGTCAACAAGTGCCTTGAAACCTATTTGTGATGTTTTGCACTTGCAAAGCAACACCAATGGGAACAGTAGTTACCATTAGCATAATGGTGGTAAAATACCACTTAGCACAAGGCTACAAAAATGACACCATGTGAAGTATTATATGGAAAACAACCACCCTCAGTGGTTTCTTATCTACCAGGTACTTCCAAAGTACATATAATTGATGATTTGCTTCATAACCATGATGTCACTCTTTGCACACTCATGGGAAATTTGGCAATGGCCCAAAATTACATGAAGCAACAAGTAGACCAACACTGCTAAGAGCATTCATTTGTAGAAGGTTACCAAGCGTTCCTTTGCCTCCAACCTTATAAGTGAACCTCTCTCAAAGTTAAAGGCCATCATAAGCTCACACCAAGATTTACAACCCATATCATATTGTTCAACGCATTTTTCGGGTGGCCCACAAATTAGTACTCCCAGCACACTCCAAGATTCACTCAATATTTATTATCTCTTGCTTGAAGAAGGTAGTGGGTCAAAATTGTCGAGTTCAAACTACCTTACCTAAAATAGATGAAGAAGGATCCATTTGGATCCAACGATAAGTAATTTTGGACACCGGGGAGTGTCAACTACATCAGCACACTATCCATAAAGTTTTGATTCAGTGGAAGGACACCTCACCAGAAGATGCTACTTGGGAACCATCAATAATTTTGCAACAGTTTCCCCATCTCTAGCATTCAGGACAATCATGTTGCTTTCGAAGGGGGAGGATATGTTAGGTTCCTACCCTAATGCCCCTACTTTATCTATGTACAAGGTCGTAAGGCCCATTAGTTAGTGAGTGGGTAGTTCTTTAATGTAAAAGGCTTCCTTATTAATTAAGGTTCCTTAGGTGTTCGACCCTCATTATTAATAGAGGGACCACAATTAGTTAGAATTGGGCTATTGAAGTACAATATATAGAGTAGTAAGATATGCAATGTGAAGTCAATAATTTTCCTTTTATTTAGAGCTAGTGCTCTTGGAGGTTGGCCCCTCGAAGAGGCAAGTGAACATTGTTATCTATTTCATCTATTCTTCTTTTATTTTCTATCTTTCCTACGAATTTCTTGGTTTAAGCATATTACAAAAAATTCCATGGAGAATAAGCATGCTTGAATTAAAGGAATTACAGATGCAGCTAGAAGAGTTACTAAAGAAAGTGTATATACACCCCAATGTGTCTCCTTGGGGAGCACTAGTGTTGTTTGTGAAGAAGAAGGATGGAACGTTGAGGTTGTGCATTGACTTCAAACAACTAAACAAGGTCATGATGAGGAATAAGTATTTTCTACCTTGAATTGATGACATGTTGAACCAACTGAGAGGAGCAAGGCTATTCTCGAAGATCAACTTGAGATCTTGTTACCATCATGTAAGAATTAAGAAGAAGACATCAAAAAGACTGCTTTTAGAACCTAATATGGTCACTACGAGTTTGTGGTGGTGCCATTTGGGTTAACAACTACATTCATGTACCTAATGAATGGAATTTTCATAAAGTATTTAATTAAGTTTGTCATCTCGTTCTTGGATGACATCCTTATTTATTACAAGTTAAAGAAAGAACATGCATAACACTTGAAACTACTATTGTAAGTGTCGAGGGAACATCAATTGTATGCCAAGTTGAGTAAATGCTCTATTTATCAGAAGCAAATCCATTACTTGGGGCATATAATTTCTAAGGAAGGAATAAAAGTAGACCCCGAGAAGATTAAAGCCATTATGAGTTGGCTTACACCTAGGAATGTATCATAAATTAGATCATTCATGGGATTGGCTAGATACTGCAAGAGATTCATTGAGGGTTTCTCTAAAGTGGTGTACCCAATTACCTCATTTCAAAAGAAAGGAATTAAATTTCAATGGATGGCACAGTTTGAGGAAAGTTTCCAATGGTTGAAAAATTGTTAACTAGGACACCAATTTTGAAGATTGCAATTCAAATGAAGACTTTGTGGTTTGTACATATGCATGTCAAGAAGGAATCAGGGGAGTCTTGATGTAACAAGGGCACATGATCTATTATGAGTCTAGGAATCTCAAAGAACACAAGAAAAAGTATGCCACACATGATCTGGAGCTCGTTGCCATTGTGCATGCATTGAATATGTGGAGGCATTACCTCAAGGGAAAAACATTTGATCTAAGGATAGATCATTGTGGATTGAAATATCTATTTGTAAAGCATGATTTAAATGTCAGGTAGGCAAGATGGTTGGAGTCCTGTGTGAATTTGGTTTTGAGATCAAACATATAAAAGGAAAGGAGAACAAACTTGTTGATGCACTCAGCAAGAGGATACATGTTGTTATACTCCAAAGTTCCACTTTGAGTGTCGTTTCACCTCGTCATGGTTTATCCCCATGTGAAACCTAACGACGTTTCCTCCTAATGCATGGAAAAACATACTCTCACCTATTTGGTCCCCTCTTTGGCCTTCTTTGGAAACCTTAGAGCCAAATCCAACTTGCTTAAACTGAGTGCCGCATCATCAGCTCGGACTGCTACTTCATTTTCCCACTTTGCAAGATTTTTGCGCCTTGCTAGTGGTGCAAGGCGCGAAAATTCTCCTTTTTTGCGCCTTGCATACCTGCTAGGGCGCGAAAATAACAACTTCATCATGTTCTGCTAAGTGTTGGGGTTGCGGAAATCCCCTCAACCACTTTACCCTTGAAGTTCGGATCTTGGATTTCGAGGAAGATAATTTAGGGATGGTGATTCCTCTCGAATCCCATATATTCCTTCTTCCTTGTTGTGAGTCATCTCCTTGATCCACCTTCTACTCCTCGATATCCATTATTATCTCCTAGTGGTTGGATTTTAAAACCCTATAAGAAGGATGCCATCCATAAGCTAGGGGGAGAGCATTTTAAGCATCAAACCTATGGTCTTAGGAGTTTTGCAGAGGTAGCAAGGAAGGAGGCTTTGGAGTTGAAGGTTTGCTTGGACATCAAGGGATCACTTTGTAATTTTCTACTGGTTTCCATTAATGATAACTTGTCTTATTTTCCCATTTCATGTGTTATGTTTCAGTGATTAGCATGAAGTGTTTCTAATGTGATTTAGATCTGAACTAGTATACAAGGTATTTGGATTTTTGCTGTGCTGGTTGTTTGCTTGATTCAAACAGGTTCTGCTTGAGAGATTCGAGACGAGAGCTGGAAGCAAGACAAACATCTGGTTTAAGGTGAGTTACATCGATTCTTTCTCTTTAAATACAATTAGGATTTGTATGCATGATTAGATCTAGGATCTTAAGGTAGCACTTGTTTGTTAGTTGTCTTAGATCAGGCTTAGCTAATCTCAGTTTGATCTAAGGGTAAATCTAACTATCTGTAGGACGGATTTACTACTACAATGCAGTGCATGCTTCAACTATCAGTATGTGAAAATAAAACCTGAGAAATATAATTCTTGAAGATGTAAGTTCAAATGGATGTTATCAGCAGGTAAAGGAAGGATTACAATCGAAAAAATGTATCTAAGAGATATACATGTTATAGGTTTGAAGATGATGGAATCATGAGATATCAAAACAAAATTTATGTGCCTAACTCAGGTGAGTGAAGGAAGTTGATCTTGAATGAGATGCATAGAATTCCTTATGAAAGATACCTAGGATACCAAAAGACACTTACAATAGTAAGGGGTCAGTATTTTTAGCTAGGTATGAAGAAGGATATTGTATAATATGTGGTCAAGTGTTTGGAATGTCAGAGAGTTAAGGGTGAGCATGGGCACCCAACAAAATTGTTTCAACCTTTGCCTATACCTGAGTGGAAATGGGATGTGGTGATTATAGATTTCATCACAAAGTTGCCCACAAAAACTAAGTAGCATGATTCCATCATGGTAGTGGTGGAAAACCTAACCAAAGAAGCTCATTTTATTTCAGTGAAGTCAACCCATAAAGTTGCTAACATAGCCGACATTTATATGAAATAAGTTGCCAAGTTGCATGGTATTCCAAGGGAAATTGTGTGAGACAGAGATCCAAAGTTCACTTCAAATTTTTGGAATGGCCCATTCAAAGGCTTTGGAACAAATCTAAATATGAGAACAACATATCACACACTGACAAATAGGAAGAATAAAAGAGACAATTAGGTGATTAAGGATATGTTGAGGATGCATGTGATGGATCAACCATCTAGATGGTAGGACTACCTATACTTGGTATAGTTTGCATACAATAATGGGTTTCATGCTTTACTGAATATGATTTTATTTGAGGGCATGTATGGTTGGAAGTGCAATACTCTCATCAGTTGGGATAAACAAATAGACAGGGTAGTTACTAGGCCATAGTTGTTTAGAGAGATGGAGGAGCGGATGGTAACTAAGATAAAGCATAATTTGAAGGCAACTTAGGACAAGAATAAGAGCTATGTGGATAGATTGAAAGCAATAAGAGAGTTCCAAGTGGGGGATCATATATATCTAAAATTCAACCAAAGAAGACTTCCCTGAAATTGGGAATTTCTCCAAAGCTTACGGACAAATACAGCCGACCATTTGAAATATTAGATAGGATAAGGCTTGTAGCTTATGCATGTGCATTGATTGCATGTATATGTGTCCATAATTTATTTCATGTGTCTTTATTAAATAAATATGTACCTAATCCTAACTGCATAATTTATTGGGCTATGATCCAAGTGGAATTGAAAGGATATATTTAGGTACAACTAGTATGTATCTTCGAAAAGAAGATTACTTTGTTGAGGAACATGGCCATCAAGTAGGTAAAGGTCCAATAGACCCATTATAACCCTGAAGAGGCAACATGGGAGCTGGAGGATGCGATGTGGGAAGCATACCTACATATTTTTTAAGGAAATTTTGATAATAGGGTGGTTTAAAAAATATTTTGATGTACAATGTAAACATGTACATAGTGTTGTGATACACTAATGATTGTGCATAAATTAACGGGGAGGGGAATGTAGCATCCCTATTTCCCCCCCATATTTAATGTGTAAATATTATGAACATGATGGAAGCCTGAGACATTAAGCTGGAGGACTAGGATGCTTAATATGTATAATTTATTATGATTTAATAAAAAACTCATGGATGTTGTAGGAAGGATCGGATGAAAAGAGATGGGGGGCTATGAATCCACAAGTTACAAGGCCGAGGAAGGGATGATGGGGAGAGACCCTAATTGTTTATGTCCTTGATCTCACCTAAACCTTAGGAAGCTACTTAAACTAAGGTATTTTATATTTTTTATATATATGGGATTAAGCCTATTTATTTAAGCTAAGCAAGCAATGAGAGAGAGAGAGAGAGAGAGAGAGAGAGAGAGAGAGAGAGAGAGAGAGAGAGAGAGAGAGAGAGAATTCATAAGTGAGCACTTGTCTAGTTTCTTGCATGCATACAAAATGTTAGGAACTCAATATTATTGAGGGTGGATGGTGGTTGTTGACCATTCGATGTTGTGTGTTTGCTTTTCACTGGAATTGTAGAGTGAGTATCTAATTGTTTTGTTGTACAGAAGAGGGTGTGGACCATTCAAATTGAGTTCAATGGAAGGCCATTCACTGTTCGATTGGGTGGACTCTTGACAGGGGTAGCCGAGAGAGTATCTTGATGGTATGGTTGCATTGAATTTGGGAGGAAAATTCCTATTTTGTTGTGGAGTTCCCCTAGAATCCCTAAGATGTAGAATCTCTAAGATATGCTAATAAGCCTCAAGATGGTGTAATGGGATAGTGAGTCCTTCAGGGAGAATTGGCATGCATGTTGCATTCCCTAGAAGTCACAGTACAAAGACTCCTTGTCCAGCATGTGTTGGAGCACTAGAAGGGAACTGAAAGGCTCCATAGGGATTGTTAAAGCTGATGGGGGAATAAGTGTTGAGGATTGGAATGGATATGGATGGGATTTCTAAACTAGGAGGTTGCATGAGGTATAGGGTAGAGAGGGTTGCTTGAGTAACCTGTGAGTGGTTGGGCCAAGTAGAGAATTGAGGATCACATCACCCGTGTGGATTGATATCCCCATCTTGGGGTTGGACTCTATTATAAGTAGGTTTCAAAATGAAGTTAAATGTGACATATTTAGGTATTAGAATGGTATCGGAGATTTGTGTTCAGTTACTTTTCTGTCACGATATATTAGAGTTAATATCATGCCTTTAGATTCAGTTATTGAAGTTGAATTTGTTAGTTAAGGGTCTTGTTGGAGTTCCTCGTCATCCTAAAGGTGCCATCAGGGGTGGGTGAGGACGTTACATGTGGTAGCACTTCTACCACATATGTGTCCCCACTGGCCATTAACTCTTATTACCCATTTCCTAGACTTCCATTAGGGCCTCCAATCCATTAACATTGTCAATCTCCTCCTTTTCCTCGAGGATAGGTTTATTCCCAATATAACATGCTCATTATGCATGTTCCTAGTAACTAAAATACACAAACTTATTATAATAAGAATAAGAACAAAGGGAAGAACGAAGGAGACAATCAAAATTAGGAAGGTGGGGGTCAACCCCCAACCCTCCTGACAATATTGGAGGCAACCCCAACCCTACAAATCAATATCCTAATAAACCTGCCAAGCAAGGTAAGAACCCCCAATTATGGACTAATCATCCATGTTTCTTTTGTGAAATCTGTGGAAATTACACTCACCATTTCTCACATCTCTCATGAGCACGTCGACTATGGGATGAGGTTAATAAATGTGAAGTAGACAACACCTCTCAAGGTCAACAATGGTGCTCCACCTCCTCCTCCTAACACATCTCAATTGATGGTACTACAAAACCTCTTCCCACCAAAAGGGGTTGTCATAGCACAACCAGTGATACCTCATCCCATTCAACCGTTTACATCAAGCCATTCCATTGATCCTTCCTTCCATCATATTTTCATGACCTCCACCAATGTCAACCTAAAGATGCTACGTAATCAGTATTGCATGACAATCGAACCTACCAAATCCAACAAGGATAAGGACTCACCACTACCAAAAGAACCCTTACATCTACCTTGACACAATGTAGATCCTCCTTTGAAGACCCCTAAGATTCGTTTTCATTGCACCACCCATAAACCAAATGCTAGAGCCACTAATAACTATATTATTATGGATGACTCGGCTCAGTCCCTTGCAGCCAAGTCTACCTCAGAATTTCTCTAGAACTGCCCCATGTGGCACAAGTCTCTCTTGTCTACATTAGGTGTGATGCATCCTTCCGATGCTCATCTAATGACCTTCGGTTTAGACTGAGTTGAACCTTGAACGCCTTCTTAGGTAGCCTTCAAGGTTCCCATCACCATTAAGACTTTGATCATTCATTGGTGTATCATTGATGAATGACTTCCACTTGTGTCATGTCAACCCATATTTAGAAGAAGTTAGGTTCCCCTTAGTTGACCCTATCCCTTATGACGTTACTTGTGTATGACGATATACCTTTCTAGTCGCAAGGCCTTGTCCAAAATGTTCCTATTGAACTCATTGGTAAGATGATATTGATTGATATTGAGGTTGTTGATGCTCGGTAATATTACAATCTCCTCCTTGGTCATCGCTACATGTATGCTATGAAAATAGCCACGTCCACCATGTTTAGACTCATGATGCTCCCTCATAATGGGAAAAAGTCACACTTGATCAAATTATCTATCATGATCCCAAGGGGCCAGTCAGTCCCAACAATGTCCTATCAAAAATCAAGGGTAGTCTCTCTATGCCCTTGTTCACTGTAGTTAGTCCCTAAATATTCCAAGATGCCTCCATGCTTGGCATCTTTACAAAACCTCCCCCTCTTACTATCCAAGAAGACATTTCATAGTTATGCATTGTTACCTCTAAGAAACCTACTGCTCAACAACAAAATTCACCCACTCCTACCCCCATTGTAGGACATATGTGGGTGGGATTTCCTATCCACCAAGTTTCACTCCTCTTCCCTCTCCCCAAGATTGTTGGAACCCCAATGATGATTAATCTTAACCTCCTACAACTTACTTTAGGCCTCCCTATTTGGTACCTTACACTATTATACCCTCAGCCTACCCCTTAGGTTGTTCTCACCTTGGTCCAACTGGTTGGTACTTCTCATGCCCCACCACCTATGGTGTTGTAGGAAGCTACAACTTCCAGTTAGCCTCCTCCCAAAAATAAGGCTAGTGGTAAAACTAAGAATGCAACCATTCATTTTACCCCAACCATAGCTATGAACCTCCCTTCTATAGCACCTCTCATGACTCCTACACCTTGTTCCATCTGCAATATTCTCGATCATGAAGCCCATCAATGTTTGAAGTTGACTATCTTGCATAGTCATATGCATGCATAGGAAAATTGATCTGAACTTATGAACGCAAGGAATTACAGAAATACACATAAACGCAGAGATGCAGCATAAATAAGACTTCATTTCATTAATATCACATAACGGAAATATGCTTATAGACAGAATGGAAATAAACTAGCTAAAGCGTTGGTAGCTTATCTCTGATAAGAGAAGTGGCGGCCACCAGCCTCTGAGCTCTGAGTTACAATGCGTCTCCAAGCCTATCTATTATTGAGAAACAAAGGAAAACCCTAAACATCCAAAAACCTAACCCTAGGAGATGAAAATGCCAAACTATGGGCCCAGTTGGGGTAAATTAGTACATCAATTTCCCGGCGTCGTAACTTTGGCATACAATCTCCGTTTGACGTGCATGATACCTCATTGGGAAGATCTATCCGAGGACTACACTGATGATGGAAAATGTTGAGTTAATATATTGCATTTGCAAGGGACGATAATTTCCAAAAAACGTCGTTTAGGGCCTCAAAACGGCTTCGGAAGTTTAGGACCCGAAAAAACTGCTAAAAATAGTAAGCTATGCTATAATTAAGGAAACTGAAAGAACAATATTGGGGCCCCAAGTGGAATAGGTGGGTGGCCACCAATATCCACCTGGATCATTCCTCCCCCCTTAAGAAGCAATGGTCCCCATTGCGTGGAGTTCCTCCATGAGATGAGGAAACTTCTGTTGAACTTGGTCCCTGGTGAGCCACTTGCCTTGGTGCAGGAGTTGGCCAACTTTGACAACCCGATACAATTGGATCTTTTGCTGGTGAGTGTTCTTGATTTGCATGTCCATGAAACGATCTGTGGTGGCCTGTTCCCTGCAGCTTGGGTTTAACTTTGTTGCTGTGAGTTGTTCTGCAATGTCGGAGATGTCCAGTAGAGGTGGAAAGTAGGGTCGAAGACGGTACACATTGAACACTGGGTGCAAACCAAGGAATGGTGGAATACTGAGCTCAAAGGAATTTTCCCCTACAGCCTTGGTGATAGTGTATGGCCCATATCAGAGCGGGTGAAGCTTACGATAGGGTCCAGCGAGGCGCTCCTTCTACAAATGTAGCCACACTTTGTCGCCCACCTAGAAGTTGTGTGGCACCCGATGCTGATCATGTCGTTGCTTGTATTTGGCATTGGTTCTGTCCAATATGTTATGAACCTGTTTCCGGAAGTGCTGAATGTGTTCGATGAATTTGTTTTCCTTGTCAGCTTTCGACTGGACATGAGCCGAATTGTCCTGAGTCAATGCAAATGGCATGGCTACGTCAATGGGACATAGTGGCTGGAATCCCAAGCCCACCTGAAAGGGGCTGTGGACGGTTGAGCTGTGGAGAGCTCGGTTATAGCTGTGTTGTACATAGGGGAGGCTCTCATCCCATGTGCGTGGATGCTTTGAGTTGTACATGCGAAGAATGTGTATGATCATCCTGTTGATGACCTCTGTCTAGCCATCAGTTTGGGGATGGAAAGTTGTGGACTTGGTGAGCTTGGTGTCTAGCATTGACCAAAGGTTGGACCAAAATGTACTGAGGAACCTACTGTCCCGATCTGAGATGATAGACTGTGGGATCCCAAAGTGTACCCACACTCGTTCAAAGAAGAGTTTAGCAGTGGTTTCTGCTGTGATATTCTTCTTGTAGGCCACCATAATGGCCATCTTCGAGAATCTGTCGACGACCACAAAAACACAGTCATTGCCATGCTTAGTAGAAGGAAGGCCCGACATGTAATCCATGGAGATGGATTCCCAAGGTCGACTAGGGGTAGGCAGCGGAGTGTAGAGGCCTTGCTTCTTAATGTTCGGTTTGGAAATGGCACAAGCAGTGGAGGATTTGAAGTGCTTTTGGACATCCATTCGAAGGTTTGGCCAATAGAAATACTTCTGCAGTACTATCACTGTTTTCTCGACCCCGAAATGCCCAGTGACCCGACTGTAGTGGGATTCCCAAATCATCTTGGCGCACTCGCTTGAAGGCACACAAAGGTGTCCTAGGTGATATAACAATTCATCCTAGAGGTGAAAATTGGGAACTTGCTTACCCTCCAAGAGTGTCTTGTATGTGTAGCCAAATTCTGGATCGCTCTTTTAGAGAAGTGGCCAGTCAGAAGTCTCGTGCCTATAAGAGTTGAGCACGATGGTTAGCGCCACGGTCGGTGGTCGACTGAGGCAGTCTGCAACATTATTGGTGCTTCCCTTCTTGTACTTGATATTCAAATGAAACTGTTGTAGATATGTGGACCACTTCTGATGGCGATCGTTCTGCAACTTCCCTTGTGTTTGCATGAACTGCAGGGGTCGGTGGTTTGTGTGGATGACCGTTTCCTTCCCCAAAATGTAATGCTTCCATTGTCGGCAAGCCTGCACAATGGAATACATATCCTTGTCATAAGTGGGATACTTCTGAACTGTGTCGGACAGTGTCTCACTGTGATATGCCACTGGATGTCCCTGTTGAGTAAGAACTGCCCCAATAGCATAGTCTGAGGCATTTGTCTCGATCTCAAATGGTTGTTGCAAGTCTGGTAATGTGAGCACTGGGGCAGAGCAGAGGCGATGTTTCAACTCGATGAACGCCTCCTGTTGAGATTCAGACCAAAAGAATTTTGCTTTCGCTCCTCCCTTGGTGATTTGGATCAAGGGCCAAGTGATATGAGAGAATCCCAACACGAACCTGTGGTAGAAATTGGCAAGACCTAGAAAGCTATGGAGCTCTGTTAGAGTGGTAGGGGATGGCCAATCCTGATTGACTTGGATCTTGGCCGGATCCACATGCACCCATTGCTCATCAATAATGTATCCCAGATACTGAACCTGGGTCATGCCAAAAGTGCACTTCTCCAGATTGGCACACAACTTGTGTTGCCGCAGTGTTTGGAGGACCTGTCGGATGTGGTGGAGGTGCTCCTCCCAAGTTTGGCTGAATATCAGGATGTCATCCAAGTACGCTACTACAAATGAGTTGGTGAATGGCCGCAAGATGTCATCCATCATCCTCATGAAGGTTGCGGGAGCATCTGTCACCCCGAAAGGCATGACCAACCATTCAAAAAGGCCCTCCTTGGCTTTCAAGGCAGTCTTCCACACATCAGAGGGTTCAATTGGTACCTGGTGATACCTGGACTTCAAGTCGATCTTACTAAAATATTTCCCCCCCCTGAGTTGGTACATAAGGTCATCAATCCGTGGGATCGGGTACCTATTCCGAACAGTGATCTTATTCAACGCCCGATAGTCAATACAGAGTCTCCAAGTCCCATCCCTTTTTTGCACCAACACGATCGGGCTCCCACAGGGCGATGAACTTAGTCGGATGTGCCCTTTCTGCAACAAGTCTTGAATATGCCTCATGATTTCGTCATTCTCCATAACAGAGCGCCGATAGATTGGTCCATTGGGAAGCGGCGCACCTGGGGTCAGATCGATGGGGTGACTGACCTGACAGTGCAGAGGCACCCCTGCGGGTGAGGTGAAGATGTCCTTGTACTCTTCCACGCCCTTGTCCATCTATTGTTGTCGGGTGGAGGAGCTCTGTCTGGAGGTTGTGGCCATAGACTTATTCTTGCCCTGAGGGCGGATTACCAGGAAAACAAATTTCCCCATTTTGGAAATGAGCTTACTGCATTGTTTTGCAGTAACCAAAGAGATGGCGGCAGGAGGCGCTACCTCGGGTATCCTGTACAACTTATTTCCCAAAGTAACAATAACAGCGCAGGGCCGGGACTCATACACAACATGTCGCTTCCACAAGTATGGTTGGCCTAATAATACATCAGAAACATCAAGAGGAGCAATGTCACAGAATACCTCATCCGTGAAGGGCTTGATGCTGTAGGGAAGGCGACACTGTTGGCTGACGCGGAGATCCCGTCCTTGTTGAAGCCACCCAACGGTGTACGGTTTTGGGTGTGCTGTGGTCGGCAAGCCCAACCGCTTCACGACTTATGCTAAAATGAGGTTCTTTTGGCTCCCACTGTCGACAATGAACTGAAGCGAGGAACCCTTTACCCACATCTGGGAATGGAAGAGGCGCTCCCCCTCCTCTGGATCTTCCGGTTCCTCCTTCTGGACCTTCGTGGTGGCAACAGTGGTGTTGAGCTCTGCATCGATAATTTGCTTCCCCCTGTCATTGCCCCTTTCAGGTTCTGGTTCGGAGCCGGAGCATGCATCTGATTCAGAAGCCTTCAGCTCGGCCACTAGTGATTACTTGGCCCGACACTCACTTGTGTTGTGCATGGAGCTCTTATTAAACTCACACCACTTTCCCGTATCCTTCTTTGGCTTCGCAGTGTTGTTATTTGCTTGCGGTTTTGGCGGGTTATCCTGGGCTGCCCCGCCTTGGCTTTGTCCTTTGTTCTGCGGTTTGGGGGAACCTTTCCCTTGCTTCTGATTCGCAGATCCAAAGTCTCGCTTCTTCTGTTTGAACTTTTGCTCAATCTTGGTAGCAAACCAATATGCTGCGCCAAGCAAGGAGATGTCGAGGAACTCCATTTCCTCCTGAATGTATCTATGCAGACAACTACGGTACTTCAACACCAAATGTTTCTCCAAAACTTTGATACCCAATTTTGTGCGTAGGGTATGGAACAGATTTGTCAGCTCATGCACATCTTGATCCCTTTGTTGCCGTAGCGTAGTCCATTGTATGTACTTGTCCTCATAGCTTCCCATGGGATAATATTGTTCCTTGATGGCATCTCGGAAAGAATTCCAAGTGGGTGTGGCCGAAAACAGAGAGGATGCCCTCTCGTCCGTCTGCTCACAGTAGGTTTCCCACCAGTCCTTGACATGGGGGGCGGCTTTGAGGACTGCAAAAGTGATCCTTTCCCGGTGGGAAAATTCATGCACTGAGAAGTACCCTTCTAACAGATTCAACCATCTATCTATGACATCTACATCTATTTGGCCTTCAAATATGGGAATGTCAAAGTTTACTTGTACCTTAAAAGGGGTTGCGCCTCAAGAATGGCTGCTGCTGGGAAGTCGTTGAAGGATCTGGGCAAAGTTATCCATCATCGCGTTCCTTTGCTTCTCGAGGGCCTCCTCAAGCTATATTTTGATAGGATCTCCTGCTCCCTCGTCTTTCTTTTCATCCGCCATGGGTGGCCGTTGGGGTTTGCGAGGCTAATCTTGCAAGGGTTCAGCCAGGTCAAGCCCTAATTCCTTATACCCTGACCTCGTTGGGGACATGCAAAAAAGGATTGAGAAAGAGCAGATCTGCTCTGATACCATTGATCCGAACTTATGAAGGAACACAAGGAATTACATAAATACACATAAACGTAGAGATGCAGCAGAAATAAGACTTCATTTCATTAATATCATATAACGGAAATATGCTTACAGACAGAATGGAAATAAACTAGCTTGAGCGTTGGTAGCTTATCTCTGATAAGAGAAGTGGCGGCCACCGGTCTCTGAACTTTGAGTTACAATGCGGCTCCAAGCCTATCTATTATTGAGAAACAAAGGAAAACCATAAACATCCAAAAACCTAACCCTAGGAGATGAAAATGCCAAACTATGGGCCCCATTGGGGTAAATTTGTACATCAATTTACCGACGTCGTAACTTTGGCATACAATCTCTGTTTGACATGCATGATACCTCATTGGAAAGATATATTCGAGGACTACACTGATGATAACAAATGTTGAGTCAAAACCTCATATTCGCCAGGAACGATATTTTCCAAAAACATCATTTAGGGCCTCAAAACAGCTCTGGAAGTTTAGGACCCGAAAAAACTGCTAAAAATAGTAAGTTGTGCTATAATTAAGGAAACTGAAAGAACAATGTTGGGGCCCTAAGTGGAATAGGCGGGTGGCCACCAATATCCACCTGGATAAAAAAATATGACTAATGTTAACACCCATCTTGTTCATAATACTCCCTCGGATGTTCTGAATCAATGAATTAAGGTATTGCATACTAACCATTTGTGTGCATTATGTGGTGTCCACCATTCCCATTCCAAAATTTTCATGCGACATTGATTGATCTCTAACGTAGGTCCATAGAAAATTAGGTGACCATCATCGAATAGGTTTCCCCACCTAACCAACCACATGAAGAAATGACCTCCATTTATTACATTTCTTCATCAGGTGAATCATAGTCTTCAACCCCCTATGCATCTGCATCATCCTTGTTGATGTTGAACCCTCATGATCTTTCTATTTCTACCTTTTGAAGCGATCAGGAAATCCTCAAAGCACTCACCAATCCCGAGTTCCCATGGGATGATATGCACCATTAGGCATATTTCCTCCCATGGTAGTGCCCTTCCAATGATGAGTCTTCTAACCAATTATCCATTGAATCAAAATATTTTGTTCCCCTGGGGCATGTTGATTGGTTCAGAAATCCAATTCCTACTCTGGATTCTTTTGAGGAGGGAAACATGGCTAACATCTCTCTCATTATTAAAATATACATTTCAGTTAAGCCTAGTGTTATTGAGAACATCTTGCTTAGTGCTTCTTGCACTTATGAGGAAATTGCAGCTTGTAAAGCCCTTTTTCAAGAATTTTGAGATGTTTTTGCCTGCTCTTATGCCAAAATGCTAGGACTCGATCTCTCCATAGTAGAATATCAATTGACATTTGGTCGAATGAAGGATCTCTATGCCAAAATTAGAGGTTGATTCACCCTTCCAAATCTCCAACAATCAAAGACGAAATCAAGAAACTTTGGAATGCAAGTTTCATATACTTGATTTCCTATTCCAATTGTGTATCCAACCCTATCTTGGTTAACAAGAAACAAGGCACCATTCCCATTTGTATTGATTTCCATGATCTAAATAAAGCTTGTCCAAAGAAGAATTCACCACCCTCTTCATCAATCAGATCACTGATGCATTGGCTAGGGATGAGGACACATCCTTCATGGATGGTTTCTTGGGGTACAATAATATTCAAAATTGTCCTCGAGACCAGTATAAAACTGCCTTCACCACCAACTCGGGGATCTTTTCCTATCAAGTTATGCTATTAGAACTCAAGAATGCTAGAGCCACCCTTTAGCATGCCACGTTATACTAATTTCATGAAATGATTGGTATACTCCTATCAGATTCATATTTGGAAGACCTCAGAGCTCATACATATAAATTCTCATAGCACCTAGAACATCTTTGCAAAGTTTTCCTTAGGTGTTGTAGGTATAACTTTCGCTTGAACTCTCTTAAGTGTGTATTTTTTGTTCTTGTTGGCTAGTTGTCAAGATTTATCATTTCTAAACAAGGGATCGCCATTGATCCTTTGAATGTTCAAGCATTCATGAACTTCATTTTCCTAAGACTTTGCACCAATTGAAAATCCTTTAAGGAAAGGTGAAATTTTTACATCGCTTTATTCCAAACGACGCCAAAATTGTTCTTGGATTCGTGTGTTTGCTCCATTCCAACATCCCTTTTGCATGGGATGAGCAAGCATATGCTTCCTTCAACACCTTAAAATATGCTCTTATTTCAACACCCTTGATTATACCCCTAGATTTTATGAAGGACTTCATCCTTTACCTCTCGACCTTTAATTTTCCCATATCCAAAGTGCTTATTCAGGAAGATGCCAACCACAAGGAACATGTCATTTATTATGTTTGTAAGAATTTGTCTAAACCTTCTTTATCTTACCATCATGAGGAAGCTAAGCTTAGTTGTTGTTTTCTCGATACAAAAACTTCACCATTATATCCTCATTAGAAAAACCAAAATTTATTGCAAATTCGAACCCCATCTTGCACCTCTTGAGTCGATGCCTCCTCCAAGGAAAAGTTGCTAAATGGATCATAATCCTCCAAGAGAATGACCTCAAATCTATTACTCACGGGATCAAGAAGGCTTTGGCCTTGACATAGTTTATCTCTGACCTCCCTTCTTATGGAACCCAACCCCCTATCAATGATAATCTCCCCAATGAACACTTACACCATTTCTTAAGATGATCCTTGGCCCTTGGTATGGGGACATTCTAGCCTATCTATGCACTCAAAATTTTGGCCCACATTGCTCATGATATGCTCGTTGACAAATCCATCCCCAAGCTCATCATTACCTCCTCATTGGTGATGTCTTATATCAGTGATTAGTGATACTATAGCGTGATGATGCCTCACTTTTGAGGAGATTGAATGAGCCTTAAATGATTTCCATAGCATGGCATGTGGAGGTCATCTTTCACGGGTGGTTGTCACCCATAAAATTGTCCAAGTCGGTTAGTTTTGGCCTAAATTATCATCTGATTGCATTGAGGTAGTGAAGCATTGTTGAAGATGCCAGTTATTCACCTCAAAGGTGAGGACACCTCCTACCTCTTTACACCCAGTCATCACCATCAGTTGATTTTGTAAATGGGCCATTGACTTCATGGAGTGTACACCTATGGCGAGTGATATCCATAAGCACATAATTGTGGTTGTTAAATATTTTACCAAATGGGTCAAAGCCATGCCAACATACAATAACACTACCACCCGTACAACATGTTTCTTTTTCAACCATGTTATTACCCGATTTGGAGTCCTGAAACAATTAGTGCCCGATCACAGTACTCACTTTAAATATGCCATGTGCAAAGAGCTATCTCACCATTTTAAATTTGAGCACCAATATTCATCTACCTACTATCCTCAGGGAAATGTTCAAGTTGAGGTCATCAACAAGGTCCTCAAAACCATGCTCCAATAGATGATGGATAAGAAAATTCCAACTGGAAACACATGCTCTTTATGCCTTATGGGCATATCAAACATCAACCAAAACTACTACTGGGTTCACTCCATTCCACCTTGTCCATGGCATTGAGTCCATTTTACCCAGATCCCCTCCTTATATCTAGTAGTCGAGCTTTTTGATAGATACCTTTGATATGGAACAATGCTTGATCACTTTGGAACAAGTGAACAAGTGAACATGGATCATTGTGCTTCTTTGCAAAACATTGAAGCTGCCAAGTGACACTCTAAAACCCATTATGGTCATCAGATCCACCCTCACTCACTTTGTACAAGTGATCTAGTCCTTTTTTATAACCAAAATCATGATACTCTTGGCCATGGAAAGTACGAGCCTTAATGGAAAGGAACTTATGTCATCAAACACTGCTTGGGAAAGGGGGTATAACTGCTTGCTCATCCAAATGGCCAACTTCTTAAGAACCCTCATAATGGATTATACCTGAAGAAATACTATCCATGATACCAACACCTTTTCTTATTTCTTGTATTATAAATTTTTTCTATCACTCCCCTTTAGGATGAACCATATGATTTATTTTCTTGTCCTTTTTTGATGCATCGTTACTCTCAATGTTAAGTTGACTATGTCGATGGTGAAAGTAGATACTCTATGAACCTTGCCATGACAACTTGGGCCATTTATTCCCCATATCACTCCCTTGTCCATGTCAATGGTGTGTGTGTTGGTGTTGCCATTAATAATAAGAGGGAATAAGATGCCATGATTGGTCTCTTGGTTGATGCCCTTCATTTACACATTCAACACCTTCTTATTTTCCTAGATTCCTAGTTGCTTATCATGAAGTTGAATAATTGTTATTGGGTATGTGATCTTTTCCTCCTTATAAAGTATCCACGAGCTAGACAAATGGTTAGACAATTTGAATTCATTACATACATTCATATACCTAGGAGTCTCAATAGTTTCATAGATAGTGCCGCAAACCAGATTCTAGATAGGCATCTTAATCATCAATAATAAGAAAATAAATCATGCGTGTGTATATAAAATCCTACCACCAAGTGCATCCTTATGTACATCAAGCAATCATCTACCATACATCACATTGCATCATAGATAAGGCTCATGTATATAAAATCACATCCATATATGTATATATATAATCATTCAGAAAATAAGGAGTGCTTATATGATCAATGAGCTCATAGCTTAGTCCAAAGAATATGTGACACATAGTAAAAAATATTGTGTCTATACTGTGGGGGGAGTTCCCTAAGCCTTCCTACTTATCATCATCATCATCCTCGGTATGGTCCTCATATTCCTCCTCCTCATCATTGTCCTTGTCACTTCCTAGTACTACAATGTAAGGGATGTTATACCTCTTCATAAATTGGATCCCCTCAATTGCCATGGCCATCCTCCTCATAGTGGATTTCCACTCCAATTGTCCTCATAAGCAGATTAGGATCAAATCCACATCCAGGTGTTTCCAACCATCATCAATGACCCCCTCCAATAAATTATCTATTTCCCGGTGGATCCCCTTCATGATAGCCGCAAGACCTCGTCAACGCCTCTATGATGGGGGATTAGGGTCGAATCACTCGACCCTTCCTTGCAATCTCTGGTGTCTCTATGGTGCAATGGGTCCAAAATTTGCACACACATGAGCGATGAGTAATCAATACCATGTATCACAAAAATAAATCTAGCCACCATCCATGTTACTAGGGAAACACAACTTAAAAAATGCATAATCATACATATCATCGGTCCCCCATGCCTAACCTAGTGACCAATGTAACACTAGGTCATCTCAATAGTCCTCCTTGCATAGGGGTATTCCTTAGTGACTACATGAAGTTGTCACCATTGAGAAAAGAAATCCCAGTGGAAGATGTTGCCCATAACACCACCTCCCCCCACACACCATCACATCTCCCCATGTTGCATCTAAGGCTCCATGGGATTTGCATCTAGAACTACGACATGAGGTCACAGTGTTAGTACCCTCTCAAAGGAGTAGGCACATATGAAGATGTCAAATCCAAAGTCGCATCCCTTCATCCTGCAATGATTCAGCTATCACCAATTTGACATCAAGGACATCTAGGCCCACCTAAAGTATGTGCTTCCTAATACTTGCTTGGCAATCATCATCTATGGGACTGTTTCGAATTTGAACACAGTTCACTCCATAAACCCATCATGAATTTAATTAACTATGAAATCTTACACTAAAAAAATTGATCATCTAATTGTCAGAAATCTCATGGGTTTTTCTTGACCCCAATGCTCATACCATGACTACTGCAACCATTCGAGTCTCCAACTGCTCTATGTCCTCCATTAGTATAGAGGTATTGTGAAGTGTATCCCTTTCTATGTAGTGGCTTACCAAGAAGTCCTCCATGTCCATAGTTTTTGGCCTCACAAGTCGTGTATCACCTACCACCCCCAACACAGGTATCCCTATCATGAAATATACATCGGGGGATGGGGGGTGAGATTGATATTTCACCCTATATGAATAACACCTCAATGTTTAGGTCCCAATGCTTGATGATCTTCCTCAACATAAGACTACCCACTCGCATCAATGGGTTCTCAACAAAATTGAGTAACCTATACCTAGCTATCGACCTTTGCAATGCAAAAACAAATTCTAGAGCTCCCCTCAAAGCCTCAAAAGATCTCTCTCTCTCGCTCTCTCTAGTGATACTCATGCCTACAATTTTGTCCAAAATTTGTGTTGTACCAACTCACATTTTTTGCCATCAAAAGTGCAATCATTGGTTGCACTTTTCTCACAGATAAGTTCAATGAAGAGTTGAACCTGTTTGTCCAAAAAGAGTGATCTAGTCACATATTTTTTATGAATAAATACATAGAAGGGTCACTAGTTTTTCCCATCCAAGAACAACCTAATTGCACCTGTCTGGACTTTTTCACAATCGAGTCGTAGAAAAATCCTTAAAAACTGTGACCCCCAGTAAAACTCTTCTGGGATTCCCTCGAGACCTTAGAATACTTAATGTGGATGAAAATGTAGAGATAGGAGAGACCTCTAACCTACAAGTTGTGGAATCCAAATCCAACGGTCGAAATAGGAGAAATTTGCGCTTGAACTTCGAGGTCCCACAAGCTCCTCCTATGGTGAACAATCAAAATGACACCTAATTTGATGGGCCCCACCCTTTTTATGGGATTTAGGTCAGTTTTTCTTCCACTTTGTATGGCCTCGTTCAATGTCCATTTGTAGTGTCATTCACATTGTTAGAATCTTGGTTATGTGATCTTCTTGATTACATAACTAAATATGTGTGATTAAGATTTATTTTGGCAAGTCCCTATTTTCCTCTTATTTTTATGCATGTAGTCTAGTCCTTATTCTATATTATATGATATTTGTACTATTTGTTTTCTTTCCAAATGTACTTTTACACTTTGGTATTCTTTCCCATGTGTGCAGCTATAGGTTGCATCAATATCCCACCATTTCTCCACATGCAACCATCCTTGCATGTATATTTCTTCATATTGGCATATAAGTGATCCCATTTTGCTTGTAGGTCCCTGGCACTTTATTTGGGTAAGTGACCTAGCCTAACCACCTTTATATTCACCCTTACTCAACAATAGAGTCTTCCTTCGATGGGTTATCGTTCATTAGTACCCTCAATGTATTCTGGTACCCATGCCATTTTGTCCCTTTATAAATTAGAGTTCATCTAGTTTGTGATATTGACTTTAGCCGCATGTACTTCTTCACTCTCACTCACTGGCCTACCCCCGGAATTTCCCACTTATAGAATTTTTGGTGTTTCATTTTACATTTCATAATCCCATTGCTTCATCCATACTATAAAAGTTACATCATTTTGCTCCCAAACATCTACCCCAAGGATATCCCCGGTAGTGTCCTACTCACTGGTCTCTTCCATCTATATCCCACATTCTGTAGATTCACTTGGTTGTATTTTGGGCACTTGTGTCATTGACCCCCTTCTATAGTGCCCCTCACTGTTGAAAAATGTATATGATCTCTCATGGTAGCATCCTTGGTCGCCTTTATTCAAAGCATTCTACAATGTGTCACCCATGGAACCTTTCTAATGTCATCCCCCACACAGTGTTGACCTTGGTACCCTCATTTCCCTTCAATGAGTATTCACATTGCAGTTAGGTCCATTGGTTACCCCATGTGTCCCTTCTTTGATATTATCACAAGTTCCACATATGCTGCCAAGTCAACCATGCCTTCATATTCTGAATAAAGGAAGTTTGAGTTCCTCGCTCTATGACCTTCTATCTTCCTTTGGTGTCTTAGTCCTATTTCTCTTAACTTACTAGTGACATACCTTGTGTTGATAAACAAAGAACCCTCATTGCTTTGTTTTCAACAGGTCTCCCCCTATAGACTTTAGCACATGCATTCTAGAGGATAGACTTAGAGGAATTATCACCTCGACCCACTAAACATCATTGATGGGTAACCTTGGACCAATTGAGAGAAAACCTCAGTGCCCCTTAGATTAATTTGTTCTCATGTGCTCGACTTTAGTTGATTATCACACCATTAAGAATTGTACAGTGTGGTGGTTCCCTTATCCAATTTTGGTTGAAGGCCCTAGATGTTAGGTTATACGAGCACACATAATTACACAAGAGAGAAATAAACTAAAACAAGCAATGAAATAATAGACACACAATTTCTTGGAAACCCCATACGGGAAAAAACCAGCACCCAATGAAGATCTTCATTACCCTTGACCTAACCGGCCAAGCCGGGCCAAGTGAGCTCACTCGCTCACCTCCAGGCCACTTTACAATGGAGCCTCCTCAAGCCTTATAAAGGCTTCCTTACATGCAATACCATGGGGCAATACCATGGGCTACAAGAAACCATGTGCCCAAAAACATGTGCTAGACCTAACTAACTTTGACTCAATCCCGAGTCAAGGTTAACCCTAACAAATCCTCCCTTTAAATTTGACTTGGAGTAATCACCAACCCCCCTCAAAGTTTTAACCGAGGAATCTCACATACACCCCCCTATCACCAAGGTCTTTCTCCCGACTTTCCGGTGAGTTACCACAAATTTTTTATTTTTATGTGTCTTCATGGTGACTACACCATCACCATCCATTGCTTCATCCTCTCGCTTTCCATGCTCGTCTTCTTGCTCATTTTCTGCCATGCTTCTTTTGCAAACTCCAGCCTCAACAATATGACATATCCCACCAATGCCACATGCATTCATTTTAAAATCATCTTAACCACTTTTAATAAAACCCTCGGATAAAAACTTTAAACATGGAATTTCAAAAGTCTCCCATAGAACCTTCATTTGTATAAATCTTTCACAAACATCTCATTCCATTTTTTTATCTTAAAATGACATGGCACTAAACCTTTCTTTTTAAAACTTTTATATACTCCATGCTTTATTTATCCATGTGATTTTTTTTTTTTTAATACGCATACCGTGGTTTCTCTTCATGCTAAGGTATCTTCGAGACATTCTGCTCTCGGCTGACTCTGGCGAACTGATTTTCACACAGAAGCTTCTCTCTCATAGCTATGGGGGCAACTCCTTTACAATAAACCTCAACCAACATGAGACATTGATTACCCAATCCAGAGCTATCACTCAACTACAAAACTTACTCAGCTTTTTCATAGCAAAGGCAACGATCTAGGGTTTCTAGTCTGTGGTTTCCCTCACAATGCTCCTGTGCAGCATTCAAGGAAATGCAGGTCTTCCTCTACGACCTTCTCATGCGCAGCAACTATTCTCTGGATCCAGAATTCGTCCTCCAACTCGGCACCTCATTTGATCGATCCCATCCGTGATGTTTCTCCCTCTCCAGCATCTTGGCCGCGTGCGACCACTAGTCGTAGGTGAGAACGCTTTGCATCAGGTTCCGCCTGAACTTTCTGCGGTACGCGGATTTGGCCCGCGACTTCACGTCCGTGTAGCGCCTGAGTCCAAGGGAAACCAGCGCCATGACCGCGAGCACCTCCTGGGGGTTCCATGGGCTCAGCCATGAGAGCACCGGGCGGAGGATGGATCTGCTGAACCTCCTCACGGTGGATCTATCCCTGCAACGAGAATTTTCCTCTATTACCCGTGACAACAATATCCTTCACATCATTTCTCTTTACATTTGGCAATGATCTCAAACAAATTTGCGGCTATCAAAATGCAATGTAATTAGTGGCTTCTCTCCATGATGGTGACTCCATCAACAGTGGCAGCAACGGTTCCTACCAAGCGATATTTTTTTCTTCTTCTTCTTTAGCAACAGCAAGTAGCGCAACTCCAAGGGCTCCATCGGTCTTAACTACCACAACGCTTGGGCAAGATTCACATGCTTCTCAAAACAAAATCAACAACTAGCAACATTACATCTCACCCCCGAACTCTGCAACGATTGCAGCGATCCTTCATCTTCTTATGGATCCTTTGCACATCCATCAAAAGAACCACATGGGATCTCTTTCCCAATGATTTGGTTGCGGAATCACATGCAAATATTTATACACCACCAGATCATGACACGGCGAGTCTATTGATGGGAA
Source organism: Larix kaempferi (assembly GCA_027924585.1). Taxonomy (NCBI): domain Eukaryota; kingdom Viridiplantae; phylum Streptophyta; class Pinopsida; order Pinales; family Pinaceae; genus Larix; species Larix kaempferi. The sequence goes on from BSBM01001153.1 coordinate 7,167,837, forward strand.
TCAAACTCCAGATCTGAACGCATATCTGCTCCTGCACATCCTTCACCAGGCACAACTCCACTAGCACAACCATGCCAAACCATGGCTCTGATACCAGTTGTTAAGTTATACGAGCACACATAATTACACAAGAGAGAAATAAACTGAAACAAGCAATGAAATAATAGACACACAATTTCCTAGAAACCCCATACTGGGAAAAAACCAGCACCCAATGAAGATCTTCATTACCCTTGACCTAACCGGCCAAGCCGGGCCAAGTGAGCTCACCCGCTCACCTCCAGGCCACTTTACAATGGAGCCTCCTCAAGCCTTATAAAGGCTTCCTTACATGCAATATCATGGGGCAATACCATGGGCTACAAGAAACCATGTGCCCAAAAACATGTGCTAGACCTAACCAACTTTGACTCAATCCCGAGTGAAGGTTAACCCTAACACTAGACACTTATCACTCCCTCCAACTCTTGAGTCTATTATAGAATCCCTTCAGTTCTTGGCTTCTTTTGGTGTTTGGGTTACATTGGCAACAATGATCTAGTTTCAGTTATAATTCCCTAAACTTATTTGGCTTAGCCTTTCAGTAGTTTGAGGCACCTATGAAGAGTTGTCTCACACTATCACTCCTTCCATATCTTGGGCCCCTCTAGTTGCAACACGAATTCAGTTACTGTGATTTACCATCCCATTAGGATGCCATTGTTCCCACTCAGGAACTTCAAATCAATTATGGTTGGGCCATATTTATGCACTTCGATTGGGTCCCTCTTTCGACCCCCACGATGTATTATACCCAACAATTACTCATGTCAATTGATTAGATCCATCTTGGTCTCGATCCTATATTGTATTGAGACATTGATATGAGCATGGGTATGCCTACCTCATTATACAAGCATGGCCTTACGGTAGCCACCTTGGATGGGGGACTCTTTTTCCTTCCTCACCCTTGTTTCTCATATGAGTGCTCATGGTTCCATATGGATAGAAAGAAAGGAAACCTATGATGTATTTTGACCATATAATGAGCTCATGACCTCACACATAAGGGGGTAATTGTGAATAGCATAATTTTGCTCACCTACTTTGGCATGAGTTCCATCACAATTATACATCATCATTGAAAGTATTGTCCCCATCTCCATATGGCCTCAACAATGTGACAAAAAACCTAAATAAAAGTAAAAAATCGACCACTTCAAGCATGTTAGCATTTTCCATCAAAACACCATGGTTGACTCATGTTTTTCCCTTTGAAAATCATATCCAGGTCCTAAAACCAGAAATCAGTTAATCTTAATTGTTGTATGCTTCCAAAAAAGTAGTGGCTAAAAATGGACAAACCCTAACCGTTATGGTCGAAAATAACTATTGATTTGGACTTCCAATGCCTAATCTCCCCACTAAGTTATCAATGCAAAGAGGATCACTCATGGTCATTGGAACCAAGTTTCAGTTTTGTCCACCATATTTCCTATAAATATAGCCCTCATGGTCACCATTTCATATCACAATTCACAGTAAGGTTATGTTGTTGAAATTCCATCTGAAAGGAAGAGAGAGATCGATGATCCTTTCCTCCTTTCACCATTGTGGAATCAACAATCTAATCAATTGGTTGGAGAATTGGGCACAAAGGAATTAGAAGAACCCCCCTTCGAATCAACTACATAGGTCTTCTATCATCTAGAACTAGTACCAAGGTGCTATTGTACTCGCTTATTATTTGTCTAATAAAATCAAACATTATTTACATATGTTGCATGCATGTTTAAGAATTTAATTCATTTAGATTAGTTTCCTTTCCATTACTTTGATTTGCTACTAGAGATTGCACAACCCTGTAGTAGGCTTTTTTTTCACATGCGAGTGAGAGATCACACACAACAATCTGGCTCAAACTACAAGAGGGGGGCACCATTACCTTCTTGGAAACATGGTATTTCATTTAACATCCCCATCTATCGTTCTCACTATTGGAGGGGGTAGTTACAGATTTCCTCATACAAAATTCTGCCCCATGGAGGCCATTATTTGAATTCAAACTAATTTCATCCTCCCATAGGAAACACAAACTAAGTGCATGTGTAAGTGCATGATTATAAAATACAATGAAATTAACAACTATATTTCACCCACAAAACATGCATAAACCATCATATTCATTATAGAAAGAAATATAAATTGCACAGTCATAGACAACAATGAATAATTATATTTTAAATAAGGAATATCCAAGCAACTACTAGTGTAAGAGAAATTCTCCACTCAACCATAGGTATCAACTACTAATACCAGCCCCAAGCTAGGCTATGAGGCCACAAGGGCGAAGGAAACACCTACAAGCTTCGCTCTCTCATTCCAACCCATTTGCTCTCATGCTTAGCCAATTTGCTCATCACATAGTACTACAAACATCTCACTCAGCCATCCTAGCCATGGAACTCTCTTCCATTGCCCCACATAACACAAGGAAGGTCTTCTCTTTCTCTGCTCTGCAGTGCCTCATAGTACCCAACCCTCACATTGCTCTTTAGTTTGTGTAGAAAGAATCCAACTTGTTGTATGTTATTAGAGAATCTCATGTACAATCAATTCATGGCTTATCAAGCATCCATGAGCAACGAATAAACAATAGGTAAAGGTTCTTATCTTACCCAGTCTCTATGCTCACCTACAACCATCATCTTCCCTCTTGATGTTTGCAATTTCCTCCTTCCAACACTATTTTATGGTTAATTTCACAATTTGGTTAATGGAAATGGATAGAATAGCATGCCACCACTTGTGGTCTAAATTACGCTTGGAAAAATGAGTGATAGAATCCAATGGAGATGACAAGATTGGTGAAAAGACAATTGACATTACTTCTGACCGTAGAAGAAAGGACTTACAATTGTCATAAAAGTATATTCATCCTATGCTTCCATAATTTCATGAGAAGACTTCCAGCAACCTTCCACATGCATTCGTTGATTGGACATAATAAGTCAAAGAAAGTAAATGGTTCATTCAAGTGACATGGTAGAAAATGGATGAGCTCCAAGGCTAACACTTGGCAAAAGAGGATTTAATCTCCTATGACACCCACATCTTCCTCCTCCCTTCTATTTGAATCATAGCCCCTCCAGTGCTCCTTAGACAACCATTTTGGACCATTTGATTATTTTCCATCATAATATTTACATATCTTTCAAGTTAACATAACAAGTCAACCACATGGCCCATATAGAAATATTTACATCATACATACCTAGTCATTCACTAGTTGGGCCTTGGCCTTGAGCTCCGCATTAGGAACTCATACCAACATATTTACTTTACATAATCTGAGTTAATACATTCCAAAGGTCAAAACTGGGATATACCCCTATCATTATATTTCTACAAGAAGCAAGGGTTAGGCAATGAAGAGTCGTACTACCCTAATGAGAGACATAACATAATATAAAGAGAAGGAGGAGATAGTGTCTGTTGGAGACTTTAACAAGAGAGCATGGAACTTGTAGATGCCAAACTTCATCAAATGTGCACAACGATTGTGGCTAGCCGAAGAGGAGGGATGATGGAGGAGGGACTTAGTGGATGGAAGCAAAGAGGTTAGACACTTTGGGGTGGAGATTTTATGTTGATGCAATGCTCACAACATTGTTATAGGTAACAAACTTGAGAGGTGGAAAGGATTGAGTATGGCCATGCGTGACACACAGGAAAATGTGTGGTTGATTACACAACGATCTTGGAAAGTGGGATAGACAACATAATAACTCTCATGCTCAACAATTGCCATGTGGCAATGTCATTGTGCCACAATCCACCCTTTATAGAAATGACGTGGACAAAAGGGAGACCCAAGGATAGGCAAAACAACACAAAATGGGGTGGAAGTTCCTCGAGAAAACAAAGAGTTATTTAGCACAACAATTGAAAGAATCATCTCCCAATTGCAGTTTATAAGCAAAGACAAAGATGTAAGTGTTAAATGTGAAGAGATGATGGATGAAATCCAAATAATGTTAGAAAAGTGCAAACCTAGGCAACTAAGGAGAGACAACAAGTATATAAACACTTAATAATGAACAACCTAAGAGTTACACACAACACCTAGTATGAGATGCTTGTGGAATTATGACTGTACACAATAGAGTTGGAGGATCTTCGAAAATTGATTTTATATAGGCAGAAAATGGCAGCCTTGAATAGTGAGAGGTTTACAATGGAAATTGGCCAGGGGGAGTTGAGAAAATGGATAAATCGTGGGACATATAGTGTAGAATTTGGCTTAAGGATTGGGACAGAAGAGGACAACTATCTCACATATAAAAAAGAACTCAAAAACCATATCCAAGAATGCTACAACAAGGACAAATGAATGAAACACACCAATAAGAAATAACAATACTAGTTAGAAAACTTCAACAAGGAAGGGGAAATCAAAATTCAAGACTACTCGAGACTAAAGATATCATGGTGTGAAAAACATGCGATGACTCAACGAATAATTGTCTCCGTATGATACAATGTGAAATAGTGAGATGGGAGCAACCAAAAGAACTGTGAGAGAAAAGGTTGTGTAGGATATGTGGGAACAGGGAACTTGAAACATAGTAACACTTTCTTCTTTGTTGCAACACATATTTGCACATCATAGAAGGGGCCAAGAGCATTATTGAGAATTGGGAAGAGACATTTCAAGAAGATCAAGCAGGCCAATGCAAGGGCGGTGAAGAGACATAGCAAACAAGAAAATGGTTGTTAAAAAAGAGTAAAAATCTATATTTCCATCTCTATATCCACTTATTATTTCATTAATATGAAATAATTGTTGTTTAAATAAATCCCATGAGGAAATTAAAACGAAAAACCGAGTCCTCTTTGTCAATCATACCCACCCGCTTGTCCCGGTCACTACACATCCGTAAACCATAATAAAAACCCTACGCGCTCACTGATACTGATACGGGCAACTCTTTTACTGTCGCTTTCCAGTGATCTCCGAGCTTTGAGTTGGACGCATTCACTCGTCGCCTCCTCCAGGTAAACTATCTCTCTTTCCACACTTATTCCTGTTGCACAGATGATGGTGTCTATTCAGTTGAAGGTATGGAGATTACTGACAACCAATCAAGTAATTTCCCTGCTTCCTCTCCCACTCCCACTTCCATACACCTCAAAACTCCACATAACATTCCCCAATTTCTGCACCCAAACAACAGACCCATCCACAAGTCCACCAGAGAGGGGTATTGTCACGGAATTTCTCCTCAACAAATGCGGTTTATCAGAGGAAGATATCGCAAAAGCCTTTAGACACGGTGATAGACTCCTTAGTGCAAAATCGATTCATAATTTGGAAGAGGTTTTGCAGTTGTTAAATGGCTGCGGTTTGGTCTCCTCTGCCCAGATTCGAAGGGTCGTCCTTTGCAACCCTGAGTTCTTGTTTTTAAGATCCGAAAGAAACCTAAACTCTAAGCTCAGCTTCCTTAGGACTTTCATGACGGATGGGGATATCTCCAAACTAGTTCTTAGAAATGCAAGGATATTTAAGCAAAGCGAGGATAGGCTTAAATCTGCAATTTCACTTTTGCAACGACTGGGTGTTGAGGGTATAGTATTATCACATTTAGTGGCAATGCAGCCCCGCTTGCTTACGGTTTCAGAGGAAAAGGTTATTGAGTCATTTAAACAGGCCGAGGATTTGGGGATCAACAAGGGATCGAAGATGTTTGCAGGTTTCCTGCGTCAGATTTTGGGAGTAGCGAAAGAAAAAGTAGAACGGAGATTACAGTGTTTGAGCAATGTAGGTTTCTCAGAAAAACAAGTTTCGGAATTATTGAGACGGTGGCCGTTATTTGTTGGGTATTCAGAGGAAAATGTGAAGCATCATGTGGATTTTCTGGTAAAATCTGTGGGGGTGTCATTGGATGATTTTGTTAAAGGGCCAACTCTGTTTGGATACAGTTTAGAGAAGAGGGTGATTCCTCGGTACAGAGTAATAGAGGCATTGAAGTCGATGCAAGGGCAAAAGTTGAGAAGAAAGATATCTTTAACATCGGCTTTTCAATTGACAGAAAAACGCTTCTTGGAAAAATATGTCAAGTCAAATGCCGAATGCTCCTCAGTTCTGTTGGATATTTACTATGGTGGGAAAGCTGTAAATTTGATCATTGACAAGGAGACAGCGTGTCTCAATCAAAGGGATTCACGTGACGAAAGCTCTGAGACTTCATCGGCACCTTCAATATGACTTTTTATGCACTAATTTAGTTTTAATGTTTTCTTCAATGTATTTTCGTCAGCCAGAGGACATGAAGGTGCCGCTTTAAAGATTTTTTTCATCAGATAGAGTACATGAAGGCTCCACTTTATGACAGTTCTATGGCTTCCTTGGCACAAGAAGAGCCCAAAGAGAGTGCTTGTAACGTTAAAATCATACAGTTGTCAGCCAGCATTTGCGAGGAGCAGATTTATAAGCAGAAGCAGTTTAAAAATATTGCATCATTCTTTTCAATAATGGGTTCTACTCACCCTCGTTCCTGTTCTCCATTGCCTTTAAATGCTTAATTAGATTTGTTTTATATCAGCACTAGAAACTCAAATGACAATTGACATTGTTTGGTTAACACATCACCTTCTGTTGTCAGTCATGAATTCTCACATTTATATTAAAAATTCGCTGTTTTAGTTGAATCGGTCTGCCTCTAAATGCATGCATGTCTTGTCAGGAATGATGTCGTCTTTGCAAAAACAACGGAATTGATAGTCCATATCAATGAATAATTTTGTGGATTAGTTTTTGTTAAAATGTGCCAAGGATTTTGTTCATGGTTCTAAATGTAGTCCAGTTGTAGTCTGCGATGCCTGGTTCATTTGTTTGATGTGACAATGGGGTCTCCTATTCAATATATGCATTTTTGATAGTAAACAATGTTTTGATTCTCTCTAGCATGTTTTTTTGATAGTAAACAATCTTTTGATTCTCACTAGCATGTTTCATATTTGTACACATTCTCTTTCTGTATGATGTGGGCAGATACTCAAATATGAAGTCCTCATTTTCAGGGCTCAACCCCAAGTCAAGTTGTGCAAGCTCTTGTGCCATGTAAGTGTACAAGCTTTGTTGGATGAACAAATGTAAAGATGGCTGATCCAGATTACTGTTTTAAGCTTTTTGCAAGGCATCAACATAGCAAGGAATAAAGTTAAATTTAGTTTTGCATGATTGTATAAGGCATCTCTAGTAATATGGCATAGGCCAATGCTGGGGTTCTTAATCCCCTCACCTTTATGTCCATCGCTGCATCATTATTCCACTTCCTTCAATGTCAAACCACTCTGAATATGCCACACACTCCATCCATAGACTACCCAACCTCTCAAAATGCAACACATTCATTATTCTGTGTTGAAAACAAAGGAAATTGCCACAAAATTCCCTAGTTGAGAGCATCCTAATAGAAAACCTACTCACTCACTGATACCAGTGCCTCTCTTATTGTCTCCTTCCAGCCATCTCAATCTTTGAGCTGCAGTCGTTCACTCATGTCTCCTCCAGATAAATTAACTCTCTTTCAGATTTGTTACTCTTAACAAACTTATTTCTCTTGCACAGATGATGATGATGATGTGTGTTCAGTTGAAGATGTGGCCATTATCATCCCATCACCATTTATCATTTGCGATTTCCCGCATCCTCTCCCACTTCCATTTACCTCAAGTTTGGAAGAAGTTTTGGAGTTGTTAAAAGGCCGTGGTTTCACCACCGCTGCTCAAATTTGAGTTTTGAAGGGTCGTCCTTTGCAACCCTAAGTTCTTTTATAATGCCAAAAATTGTAGTCTAAACTCATTCTCCTTAAGATTTTCGTGAAGGAAGAGGATATCTCCAAACTCGTTTATACTGATTCAAAGATTTTTACTTCCAGCTAAGGCAGGATTAGATCTGCAATTTCACTGTTATATAGATTGGGTGTTGAGTGTGAAGCGTTATCAGAATGATTAAGGAGGCAACCCTGCTTGCTCACATGTTTAAATGAAAAAGGTTATGGAGTCATTTAAACTGGTCAAGGATTTGGGGCTCAACAAAGGATCAAAGATGTTTGCAGCTACTCTGCATGCGATTTTGGGAGTAGCAAAAAAAAAGATTGGAACCTATGTTGCATGTGGACCCATGCTCGCCCAAAAAACGCTGTATCTGCTGTTCCAGTGTTTCAGCGACTTGGCGACCTTAGGAAACATCTCCACACTTCTGTGGACTTCCTCAGGACTTGGGTACTTGCTGGCTGTACCAAAGACATTCAGGGCAGATTTTGGGGATGTTCAGGGCAGAGTTCGGAAATGTTAAAGAGGGAATTTATTTATTTATTTAATAATTAAATAAACTCATTTTACTATACAAGGGACATTGTTTTTCCCAAAACAGATCTACTTAATTGTATGTTTAATTCAACCATGCAGGAGGGATTCCATATCCATGATCAACTAATATAACCAACGTAATCATTGTTTGTAACACAAACCATATTATTATGACCTATGTTTCTTTAATGTGCATACATGCGTTTTATGGTTGAGATATCACATTAGGAGAATTATGAGTTATAATCACTCAGCAAGGTAGCACATTGTTAGCTTCCTAAGTTCATAGTACAATCATATAAATATATAACATGTTTTCTCGAAGGGTTACATAATCTATATTCAGCATTTATATCCTTTCAGTATGCACTGACACAACTGCATCTATACAAGTCAGTCAGTTGATGCTCATAAGCAATTGGGGATTTAGCAATCAAGAGAATAAAACTCATAAGGATTTATGTCCATATATAACAATTAAAATTTATTGTATTCATCAAAACAAACTCACATTAATAATCAAGAACATTAATAATCGTCATTAATTTAATAATCATGAAATTTATTCTATTCATCAAAACAAACTCACATTAATAATCAAGAACATGTTGAATAATAGATGGCACAATATTACATAACCTCCCAATTCATCATTCAGTCAAGTTACCAATATATGTGTGTTTGAAATTTATTAAGTATATCAAATTATAAGTAGGTTCATTGAGACATTTTTACAAACACTTAGCAAGCCTGTAAGCTAGAACCATTGTGGAATTAAGACAAACACTTTGTATGCATACAAGCTACATCCATTGAAGCATTGAGACAAACACTTTGTATGCATACAAACTACAACCATTGAGGCATCAAGACAAACAGTTTGCATGCATTAAAATTCAAAACCATATTGGAATTTGACCAAACAAATTACAAGCATGAATTTGCTCATTCTCTGACTTCTATTACAGGTTAACATTGGGTTTTACATTGGCAATCAATTCACAAATCCAGGCCATAGAACCTAGCCCACAGGCTGAAGGCGTTTCTACAAAACTGCCCATAAAGAAGATTCGGGTATGAAAAACTTTTTTTTTTTAATCAAAACGGGGGTTCTAGGCCCAAAAGGCACGGAGACCCCCAAATGTTGTGCAGCCCATAAAGAAGATTCGGGTATGAAAAACTTTTTTTTTTTAATCAAAACGGGGGTTCTAGGCCCAAAAGGCACGGAGACCCCCAAATGTTGTGCAGATTTGAAACATATTCAACACAAATCGAGTTTTCTCAAAAATAGATTCAATTTCATCAAAATTATATAGGATTCAAAGTTGTCTTTCTAATTAGTTGGAGCTATGAGTAATCTACTACAGTCATACCTGCGGAAAACCAATTACCCAACATAAAACTCATTCATACATTCTATCAAACATATTGCAGTAAACCTTTTATGCAATCCCGTGTGACCAAATCTAAATTCGTTCAAATATTTTGTCAAACAAGTTGTATGTACCCAAACAAAGCAATGGAAGGCTACAAGTCTAATTAACGGGCTATAAATTCCAAAATACGAACTCCAAGTATCTCATATTTTTGGTGAGTATATGACAAAACAGATTTGAAATGTTCATACCAAAACTATCAAAAGCCCACATCCTAGATTATAAGAAAAAGTCAAATTATTGAACAACTATTTGCAAGAATCTGGAATGGCCACATTCAACACTGCTCTAATAAAAAGCATATATCTCGAAAACAACCCCTCAAGTTCTCAAGATATTTTGTGGGGAATTATGTCTCCATCCCCCAAAACCATAAATAAAATTACACACCAACATGGTTTACACATTTCTAGTTACAATTTGATTCTCATAAGTAAATAAGTTATCTTTTTCATTTAGGGATTTTATCAAACATGTTGATAACAAACTTCTAACAAACAATTTGCAGACCAGCTTAACCCAAGTTAACCCAATTAGCTCAGTTCATATTTTAGCTCCTAAGAAGAGAATAGAAGAATGAGAAGAGAAGAAATTGTTTTAGCAACATCTACCCTAGCTTAGATATCACTTGCATAAATTTTCATTTCAACATATCTTCTATTTGCTTTTATTTAAACCTAAGCATACAAGTTCGGTACGAAAGCTACACACGTGGGTTAGTTTAAAACACTAACATACAACCCTCCATAAACCCGATTTATACATGCGAATAACTCCTAGTTTACCCAACATTTTCCTTCCAAGGAGGTTCACTAATCAAATTCTCAAATTACCAAGTCCAATTTATACACAATTTACCAAATAAAACAAAAAAATTGTTAACAAAATATTTACAAAAAATTATACTTGTTAGAGAGAATTTCTCTACAACTTCATGGAGTTTCCCCTTAAGCAATCATTCATTTGCTCCAATTCTAGCATAATCACTCACACAGTTACCCACAATCAATATTTTCCAAAGCCATAAACATAGACATAGATGAATGAAAATTAGTACAATTAATAATTAGAATGAACATACTATCAACATTATACTTGGCCAAAAATTTTCATCATGGTTCGACACTAGAAATCTCCCAAACCACTCCATGCCTTGCCAACTAGATTACACCAATCGGTTTGCCTCCCATCCATATCCAGGGAGAACTTCTCTCCCTATAACCCCCGACCTATAAGATCTCACAAACAATACCTAAATGCAGCAATAGAAGTGATAGGAAAGTTAATGAAGAATCCTTTCTTCCTTCCAACACCACTAAGATCTCATTCAACCAAAACAAGCTAGCCTATATGACTAATTGAGAAATCCCAGAGCCATTTTACAAGGTTAAGCATACATAATCATATAAAACATGTATCATCGACAAGATCATAATCACAATATATTCCACAAAGTAATGTTCATCCTTGTCACAATCATATATCCTAATCCTTGTCATCAATTTGGATGTGGAAAAAAAGAAACCTTCATATAACATATACTTGATCAAAATCAGTTTGGTACACGTAATCACTTACATAACGATGTATTCATATGTATATACATTCATCAATCAAGTGACTCGGCCAGGTGTACAACATACATGTTTGGCATACATAATCCATCAAAACTCACCCTCTCTGGATGTCACAACACCATACCAGCCAAAGAGGGACACTACACCATGGTCGCCTTTATTCAAGAAAAATTGCAATGTGTCACCCATGGAACATTTCTAATCTTAGCCCCCACATAGTGTTGACCTCAATACCCTCATTTTCCCTCAGTGAGTATTCCCATTACACTTAGATCCCATAGTTATCCCATTGTGTCCCTTCCCTAATATTATCACAAGTTCCACATATGCAACCAGGTCAGGCCTTCATACTCTGAATAAAGGAAGTTTGAGTTCCTCGTTCTATGACTCTTTATCCCCCCTTTAGTGTCTTAGTCCTAGTTCTCTTTATAACCCAATGACATACCTCATTCTAATAAACAAAGAACCCTCATTGCTTTGTTTTCCATAGGTCTCCCTCTATATCCTTTAGCACATGTATTCTAGAGGATAGGCTTAGAGGCATTATGTACCTTGGCCCCATAACCATCATTGATGGGTTACCTTGGACCAACTGAGGGGAGACCTCATTGCCCCTTAGATAAACCGGTTCTTACGTGATCGAATTCAACTTATTATCACACCATTGAGAATTGTATAGTGTGGTGGTTCCCCTATCCAAGCTTGGTTGAAGATCCTAAACACTTATGACTCCCTAGATATCTCTTGAGTCTATTCTAGAATTCCTTCAGTTCTTGGCTTCTTGTGGTGTCCAGGTTACATTGGTGACAATGATATAGTTTTAGCTGCAATTCCCTAGACCTATTTGGCTCAGTCTTTCAATAGTTTGAGCCACCTATGAGAAGTTGTCTCACACTATCACTCCTTTCATATATTGGGCCCCTCTAGTTTCAACACGACTTCAATTACTGTGATTTGTAATACCATTAGGATGCCATCATTCCCACTCAGGCACTTCAAATCAACTATGGTTAGACCATATTTATGTACTTGAATTGGGTCCCTCTTTGACCCCCACGATGTATTGTACCCAACAATTACTCATGTAAATTGACTAGACCCTTCTTGGTCTTGATCGTAGGTTGTATTGAGACATTGATATGAGCATGGGGATGCCTGCCTCATTTATTTTGAGACTATATACAACTCACATCTTTGGTGAATTTGTCTACAGGTAGGGCCTCTGTAGCCCCCTTGGAGGGGGGACTCATTTTCCTTCCTCGCCCTTGTTTTTCATTTGAGTGCTCATTGTTCGATATGGATCGAAAGAAAGGAAAACCTATGATGTATTTCGACCATACACTAAGCTCAAATAAGGGGGCAACTATTAACAACCTAATTTTTCTCACCTACTTTGTCATGAGTTCCATCACCATTATACATCATTGTTGGCAGTATTGTCCCCATATCCATCTCATCCATCTCAATATGGCCTCAACAATGTGACCAAAAACCTAAAGGGAAGTAAAAAGTTGACCACTTCAAACATGTCACATATTTCCATCAAAACACCATCACTGACACTCTCATGTTTTTTCCTTCGAAAAGCGTGCCCAAGTCCTGAAACAAAAAATCAGTCAATCTTAATTGTTGTATGTGTTAGACACAATGTCACACTGAGAGGGGGGTGAATCAGTGGGCCAACCCTTCTTTCCAAATTCAACTTCTTCAAGACTTAAACTTAGATCATTAAATCATTTCACTTCAACACTTAGGCAGAGTTCATCATTCACACTAAGCTATACATCAATAAACATGTCATTCATATCATCAATCCACATCATAAGAGACACATCACAAGATAAGATTTGTAAAATTTTATATTTAATTCAATCGGCCACAACCGTTACGTTACATCATCTAAAACTGATTGGGAAGCACCAACTTCTATTCCAAGACACAGCTTGGTCTTTTTTAGATCCAACTAAGAAAAAGGTTTGCAAGACCCAACTTACAATTACATTTTGATTTCTGTCCACAACTTGTCATTGTCGATCCGTCACATTATCATGTCACTATCAAACTTCACAACTATCTCTGTCAACTTCTCTGCCATATCAATTTGATTGATTCAATTTGTTGCTGCTCATACAAATTGCTCTATTGTTGTCAATGTCATGTCTCTTTGCATAATAATATTGTTCTTTATCCTTTGCTCATTGATGGTCAACACCTCAAAGTTTGGCTTATGTTATCTAAGTATTCACATGTACTCAAGGTCTGTTCATGTCTTCAAGTGTCTATCACTGTCTGCTCATACTGAACTGTAGTTGTAGCAGTCTTTGGATGCTTGTCAACTATGCCTTGCTCAAATCATGTCATCAAAAGTCTGCTCATCAACATATATACAAATATTACTTGCCCACTAATTAGCTTGTCATGATCATGTCAAGTTTACTGCTTCCATTAACTGTTGTTCATGACCTCTGTTCAGAAGTGCCTCTGCTCATCAACACTGATATTGTCCTCTACTGCCTCAGTAATGCCTTGTATTCATATTGTGGTTACTTCGCCTCATTGATATACCCGAAAATCAGAGATAGAACTGTTCAAACTTCTTCACATAACTTATGCATCTGTCTAAATTGAGATCAGAACTTAGATGAAAACTTATACAGCAGTTGCCTCAGTGAACTCCCAAATTCTGAGCTTGATCATCCATGAAAATCACAGCTTGTATGCTGTTGTTCGGATCCTCAAAAATTAGACCCTTTCATCGAATTTAGGGCAGATGTGTCCTTACTCAACTGCGGCTACCTTAGATCAATCCTTAACCCTGTTTTAACCACCGAAATTCCTCAGTGAGGTCCAAAAAATCAGAACTCAAGAAATCAGCTAATACTCCATCGAATTCTTTACACTATTGCCTCAAAAACTCGCTGCCTCAGTCAATAATCCAAAATCAGAGCTATCACACTTTTTAAAACATGTTTAATAATGAATCTAGCTCTTAGTATTTATAGTGGTGTGATAATTTTTTACTTGAGTCGACCTGCTATATATATATTTATTTTATTTAATGCACAAGCTTATGACTGGGCTGACATATCCTTTGGAAGGTCAAATAATAGTTTACATGTATTACTTAGTATTTCTTTTAATTGCTTCAAGGAGCCACGTTATTAGGGCTGCTAGGTTAGGGTCACACATTTAACCTTTTTGCCATGTTTAAGGGCTGCCATATCATAGCCAACCAATATAGGAATTTTATTCTTATATAATTTTTTATTTGCTTTTTGACTGGTCCAAACATAAAGAGTAAGGGCTATGTTCACTTCACACCAACCACAACAAACTTCAACAAGCAAGGGCTTTTCATAAAAGGTTCCATCATGTCTTCATAACCATAAGATAATCATATTACCAATTAGTCATCATCAATTATTTCTTCAAGTGCAATGTGCTCCATCATGGTCTTCAAGCACATCACCATCAAGTGGTAGCATGGACCATCAAGCTATCACGTGTGGGATTCCTCATCAAGTCACAACAAATGACCACAGAATGGGTCATTTGGACCACCTAGTGTCCTAATGCCCAAACCACCCATGACCACCCAGCGGCCTGTTTTTTGGATTTTAATTTATTAACCAGAACGTGCACATGTTATGTATTACAATAATGCTCGAGCGTTATAGTCAATACATAACGCTCACTGGTTATGTATTTCTATAACACTCGCGTGTTAATGAATTCATAACGCTAGCACGATATGATTTCCTATCCCGCGTGTTAAGTGACATGATAGGCTCGTGCCCGCCCATGCATAGTTCAAAGAAACGCTCGTGCGTTTTCCTTTTACTAAACTTTAGTGCGTTTCGTGAAAGCACGATTGCATCTAAAAGGTCCCTCAACTTCGTGCGAGGGCCCAATGCGAGCAAAGGAGTTGATCAAAGACCTCACATTGTCCATCCATAACTTTAATAGAATGGCATTGATGTCGTGAATCCATTCTGCCCAATTAATGATGACTTGTGAGTCACCAAATACTATCATGGAGATAATACCTCTTTTCGAGGAAAACCAAAGAAGACTCCTAAGCACCGGAAGCTTGGCCATCGTGTTACTTCCAGAACTAGCTGCCATCTTCAAACAAATATTATGAATTCATTTGATATAGATCACCCCACCCATGCCACATTTACCACACTTGGCGGAACCATAAAAAAAATCATAGGGTGTATCGTCCTCAAAGGTAGGGACACTGACCACTATGTTCTTTGTTTTCACCTCAAGGGCCTGGAACTCATGCAAATTCAAACGATCATCCTACAGGTAGCGAAAATGGAGGGTACAACATCCTCAAATAACAATTTATTCTGAGCCTTCCAAATGATCCAAATCATGAAAAAGGGAAGGTTCTTGAACTTGACATCCCTGTGACATCAACTCCAGAGGCAATCGCTTAAACTGAGTCCATTCCACTCATCATAAAATGACAACCAGACCTGCAATTCTTTCCAGACGTTACGAAGAAAAGTGCAATATATGAAAAGATGAGAGAAATCTTCTTCTGCACACTTATAGAGCGAACAAATATTAGGTCGATGAAATCCCCTCCTCTACAAGTTTAGCCACGAAATAATCGTTTCCATAAGACACAACCACAAAAAACATTTCACCTTTGGTCAGATTCTCCATGACCATATTTTCTTATACCACCTACGGCTCTTCGGCAAGGTCTGTTTTGTGTAGAATAACGTTGTAAACGTTCTTAACTGTAAGCAGACCGTTTGAGGTCCCAACATCCCAAACTAAAGCATCAAGCTAACCTGTAGCTGTTATCCCCGCAAACTTAATGTTTTCAATATAATGATTCCAACAAGAGGTCATATCGTTGGGAAGGCCCAATTCCTGAGAAGATAACAAGTGCGTGGCGGTAGAATCGTTTCCATAATGAAAAGCATGTGATAGAACCACAACTTGCCGATGGTGTAGTGCTTCCACGATATCCGAAGGAAGAATGAACGAATCAGTTATACCCACAACAGGGTCTATACCAATAAACAACTCAGTACCCTTGCCAACTTTCCAAGAGAGTGAAGATCCAATGAGATGAAAAGTTCTAATAAGACCATGCCACATAGTAGAAGCATTGCGAAACTCCATTTGTGGCTTCTTGAGGCACTGAGTAACCATGGAAGTCTTCAGGTATTTGAGTCTAGTAACCAAGCTCCATAGTCCGTCATCGGTTAAAGCCGGCCACAAAATTTTGGTTAACATAGCCAAATTGAAATATTCTAGCTGCAACAGACCCCAACCGCCCAACTTTTTTGGCCATGACAAACTCTGCGAGTTGGAGAGCTGGAATTTCTTCAACTGTGGTTTCCCAGACCAAATGAAATGGAACATTTTACCACGAATGGATTTCAACAATAAGGTTGGGATATTCATCATACCAAACCAGTATGCAACCAAACTTTGAATCACAAATTGGGCCAAAAGAAGACGTCCTCCTAAGGAAAGCCAACGAAAAGCCCAACAATTAATTCTTCTTTCGATTCTATGAATGCTCCAATTCCAATCTTCCAAACGATAGTTATTGGGTTTAATGTAAAACCAAAGGTATTTAAAACCTACATCAACATGCTCAAACACAGAGGGGAATAATATACTGAGGCTTCCCAAACAATCCTCACCAGGACAGTTGTAAAGAAAGTAAGATTTAGAGGGACTAATGGCGATACCCAAGGAAAGACATAAGGTATCCAAGAGACCCTTGAAAGTTTGCCACTCCCTTACGGAAGTTGAGCCAAATATCACCACATCATTGAAAAATAATAAATGCAAAATAGATAGAACTCTGGAGATATTGATACCTTTAATTTTTCCCTTCAACTTAGCATCATTGATAAGTTTGCCTAGGCCTTCTATGATAAGAATGAACAAATAAGATGAAAGAGGGAACCTATGTCGTATGCCCCTACTGTTGGAGAAAAAATGAGTGGGAGAGCCATTAATCACGACTGCAAAATAAGATGAGGATATGCAGGACATGATCCAATTAGTAAACTCCACAGGTAAACCAATTTGTAGCAGGACTAGTCTCAGGAAATACCAATCAACCCGGTCGTAGGCCTTAATCAAATCCATCTTAAGATAAAGGATTGAATATCCTTGACTTTAAATGAGTGCAAAGACTCCTATGCAACCTCGATGACATCTGGAATTTTCTTGTTATTGAGAAAGCCAAACTGTTCGGGAGTGATGTATTTAGCCAACGTAGGTTTGATTCTTAAAGCTATGATTTTTTAGATCACTTTATACAGAAGATTGCATAATGAGATGGCCTGGAAGTCATTAAAATCAGCAGGCTTATCCTTCTTGGGAATTAGGGTGAGATAAGTCGAATTGAGGTTGCACCGGATAAAGGATTTAGTACGAGATTCCTCAATCGCTTGAAGCAAATCCTGACCCAACAAATAAAAAAAGTGGAGGAGAAACTCCACTGCCTAGGCATCAGGGCCTTGGATTTTCTCTTTCACAAAGGCCTTCAGTACACATTTAATTTCATCAAGTGTCACAACCCTGCCAACGTGTTCACCCTCTTCTGAGGTGAAGAACTTAGGATAAAGCTTAATAATATCAAATTGAGCTTCCAGAATCTTCATCGGTTCCTGCATATAGATCGACTGAAAGTGAGAGGTTGCGGTGCTTAATTGAAGTGGTATCCTTTCTAATACCACCATCGGCATCCTTAATCTCCCAAATCGAGTTGATAATTCTCCTATTGTTTGCAAATCTATGAAAAAAATTAGTATTATGGTCTCCTATAGCAAACCACAATGCCTGACTTTTGAAGCGCCAAGTGTTCTCCATTTGATTGAGTAAGTTGGATTTTTGTTTTTCCAAAAGAAGTACAGACTCTTTTCTTTGTTGTGAGAAAAGTCCTCCCCCACCGAGGCATCGAGGCTTCGGAGGTTATCCTCAATCACCTATAAATCCTCAGTAATCTACTTTTTCTTGTTCTTGTCCCAGACTATGGCTTCAGACCACAAAATATTCAATTTCTTCATCAGTAACTACAAAGGAGAGTGATGCTCGAGGCATGATAACTCATTCCAAGCCTTGTTAATCAAAGCACATAAATCATTGTCTTCCAACCATGTACTATTAAATTTAAAAGGATAACAGGGTTTGACAACTTCAAAATCCAGATATCGTCCCACTACCTCGGCCAACTCTTCTTGAAGAAAGAAGCGGTCCAGACACTTCGCCACACCCAAACGTCCCACACGTCCATTATTCCAGGTAGGGACTAAGGCTGATGGAATGATATCAATAAGACCAAATGTCTCAAAATTCTCTTTGAAGTAGGCAGTAAGAGGATCGCTGCAACGATTAGAACCCCATACCTTGTATGTAGACATCGTGAAATTAAGGTCTCCTCCCAATATTAAGTGCAAGGATCTGATGTTGTTGGAGGCAAAGACACGGTCCCAAAAGCTCGCCTGATTATTGTAAGGGCCGTATACATTGAGGATACAAAAATTGTGGTCCAAACCCCTGAGTCGTCCTTCTAACACAACACCTACACAAGTCATATATGTCGAGAAGTTGGCCATTAGGGTTTTAGGCCGATAATAGATAACCAGAATGACCAATCAAATCAACCCGACAACATTTCCAGTCCGACTTTAACTTAAGAAAAAAATCACACGCACTGGTTTTGGAGTGCATCCTCTCTTGTAGGAAAATAACATCTGGTTTGTAGAAATCCAACAGTCTTCTTAAGGAGTATTTTTTGGGATCGCTGCATATCCCCCTGATATTAAAGGACATAATAATCATTGGGAACCATTTTGGGGCCTTCACTTGCTCTAAGCAACCCATAAGGAGACTCAAAGTTTAGAACCGAGGAGACAGATGTAATGCGGGATAGCCTAGGGTTTACCCATTTGTCATGAGGACCCGAGTTAGTGCCACTAGGTTTTTTAGGTCTTCCATTTTCTTCCTTGTAGTCACATTGGAGAAACGGATAGAGCCAAAGGAAGCTTCATTCGAGGCGACACCAAGGGCTCCTTAGAAAATAGGAATGGGAATCTTATCGGGGGCATGAGGAGCAAGAGTAGGAGACCCAGTTAAAAAACGGTTAGATCCATCAATCGGAATGGAACCCACATTGAAAATATGGGAGGGGGAAAGATGGGATTCAGGCAAAGGTCCAGTAGAGAGTACATGCGGCGTGCCTTCCTCCGAGATAGGAGAGGAAGAGATATAAATCCCCAACTGTTCAGACCTATCCCCCCACCCTTAATAGGTTCGGGAGCGATAGGGGAGACTGATAGAGTAGGAAGGTCAAGCCCAACCGAAACACCCTCAAGAGAAGCTTGACTAGTACCACTAGAGGAACAAGACCATTAGGAGGCAGAGCGATAATAGGAGAAAAGGGGGGCAGAGAATGTTCATCCTCAATGCGCATAACACCTTGAATTTCATCAATAGATAAAGATTTCTAAAGCAATGGTAAGAAGGTCTGAAACTTACTCATGAAAACCTACATCAAGTTGCTATCCAGAGGGATAGGGAAAGATATGGTCTAATCCAAGTCATCAGTGTTCGAAGCCTTATAAGAAAATATGTCTGAATCCGAAGAAAATGACTTACAATCTTGGCAAAAATGACTTGTACGATGGCACTTGAAGCATTTGAAGGGAATCCACCAATTGTCTAGTTTTTGAATGAAAACCCCTTGTTCCCAATGGACCTCAACTTCTTCCAACAATCCTTCCAAAGAGTCAATTTCTACTAGGACCCTGGGCCACTTTATGTCCAAGCTTGAGAGTGTGCTCTCCTCGATCAGAATAAAGCGACCGATGGAATTAGCAATATCCCTGAAGGCCCGGAAGCTCCAACAGAACATAGGAAGCCTCAGAAGTAGGACCCATAGATGTCTCTTAAGGATTTTCTCCTTCCACGGGTTGAAGGCTGAGTTCCACCGCATCAAAACAAGGGAGCCGCTACCTATCACCTAGAACCTGGACAGGATGAGCTGCAAAGATTCCTCCGAGAGGAAATGAAAAAAGACCCAACCATCGACAAGCATAATCACCCACGGCACATGGTTAATTTAGGGTTTCTAACAATTGGAAATCCATTCAAGAATTTCTGATCGGTTAAGCTTGGCATACTCAAATTTTACAAGCAGCGCCCAAGAAGATAGGTTTAGTACCATATCCAATGTCACGTCTTTACCAAGAGTACAAGGAGCTCTGCTTTTGCGTGCTTTTTCGGTCTTAATCCTTCTTCTATGCTTAGCCCTTTCACTCGATAATGCAGAAGACCTAATTTGTCCACACACAGATCCGGTCCTACTTGCATCGAGCCGCAACCAAGAGGCGAACCATTTGGAACCTCATCATTTGTGAACAATCTTCGTTGAACTTTGAGTGAAGCTTTGTGACGAGAGTAAAAGACCACAAAAGCATTAGGGTTAACTCGCACTTGCTGAGTCAGTAAAGGAGAAGTACGATCGAGGAAGGAGCCTGTGGTTGTCTCCAAGAATTGACGTGTATTCAAAGAGAGAGAACACGTCATTGTACCCAAAACCTCAACCTAGCCAGACGAAGACCTTAAAAATAACAAAATGTAAAGGAAACCCACAAATATAGTTTAGAGCTAAAAACTTGGTAACCGGGAAAACTAAAAATAGGTACTGCAGAGAAAAAATAAACGACTTTCCACTTTTTTCACTGGCTGGTACTAAGCCATCCAAGACGGATGGTAGACTCCAAGTCTGCCGTAAGGATTTTCAGCCACCCGACCAAGGTTAGAGACCCATCCAAACCCTAACAAGAAGAAACCCTAAACCCTAATAGAGACATAGGTCCTATCATTATGTTTTTTTGGAACCATGCATATTCATGAAGTTCTTGACACATTATTTCATATGTTGAATCTTTTGTAAAACTTCAATTAATTTTTGTGTGATAACTTTGATATATATGGATCACAATCCAATTGTTTCAATGGATGGCCGCACATTGGATTTGGTAGAAGTAGGAGATTTTAAGTTTCTTAATGAAAGGCGCCATGAAAGAAAGATTGAAGTGTAATCTTATGGGATCAAGTCATTTGGATGCCAGCCTATTTAAAAGGATTTTACGTGATTTTGAAAGCTTATTAAGGACGCACAGTGGTTGAGACTGCTCACTCCATTTTGTTATTATTTTATCATCAAATTTTAATAATACCGATTCACTCCCACATAAGATGTCACTGTAACTTCACTGGATCACCAACGTACTAAATCGTTATGGTACTAAATCGTTATGATAATAAAGAAGTTACTTTATGGTTAAGATTTGTTTTTGGTAGGAGATTTCTTCATTTTCAATAAACTAGCATGTTACTTAACTTGTGGTTGGTGGACACCGATAGGTTACAAGTTAAGTGTTACTAATAAGTTACTTGTTTTCCATGAGTAGTAGTACGAACTATGAGTTATCCATGCATCAGCTACCAATTATTCATGTAACAACTACCACCAATTTTTTTTTAATAATTATTTATTTTGAATTTAGAATGAATGCCATCAAAATCAATATACACAATACACTTCTGACATCCACACACAATCTAAAAAAATCACTCCAGATTCTAGATATATTGCCAAGTAATCTCGAAACATACAACCACTTTTGTTGTCAAAGTAAAACGCATGCAAAGATCATGGAGAAGGATCCCAAGGAGTTTGCTAATATGCACACATAGAGGTCGCTTCACTTGCCAACTCTCGATGAAATTAAATCCGTTGCATTACACTGTTGAGTTTGTTCCAATGATACGCAAAAGGGGGAGAAGTATACTTAGCTTCCAAGAATGACGGTTAGTAAGATCCCGAGATCTTTGTCCAGAAGGGCGATGAAGTAGCTGAACAACCGTATCATCTCCTACTGTCGTGAATAGTATGTGAATTAATTCGTGAAAGAAAACAGTTAGACACCAGAGTTGGTTTTCCTGGCCTATATAAGAAGCTGTATTTAGAATGTAAACTAGGGGGAAGGACGCTCCAGACTCCAAGAATCAAGCAAAGATTACTTCATACTGCAAACAAACATAAATCAAAATAGTATGTGAATTAATTCATGAAAGAAAACAGTTAGACCCTAGAGTTGGTTTTCCTGGCCTATATAAGAAGCTGTAATTAGAATATATACAGGGGGAAGGACACTCCAGACTCCAGGAATCAAGCAATAGTATGTGAATTAATTCATGAAAGAAAACAGTTAGACACCAGAGTTGGTTTTCCTGGCCTATATAAGAAGCTGTAATTAGAATGTAAACTAGGGGGAAGGACGCTCCAGACTCCAGGAATCAAGCAAAGATTACTTCATACTGCAAACAAACATAAATCAAAATAGTATGTGAATTAATTCATGAAAGAAAACAGTTAGACACCAGAGTTGGTTTTCCTGGCCTATATAAGAAGCTGTAATTAGAATGTAAACTAGGGGGAAGGATGCTCCAGACTCCAAGAATCAAGCAAAGATTACTTCATACTGCAAACAAACATAAATCAAAATAGTATGTGAATCAATTCATGAAAGAAAACAGTTAGACATTAGAGTTGGTTTTCCTGGCCTATATAAGAAGCTGTAATTGGAATGTAAACTAGGGGGAAGGACGCTCCAGAAAATTCGTGGAAATTATTTTCCAGAACTCTGTTATATGTTTCCTTTAGGTTCTAGTCTTAGCATGGAGAAAGACTAACAGGAGTTTGAGTACTGTTACTCGTTCATAGATGTGTTGTTGAAGACAGTGTCCTATTTACAGTATTGGTATTATTTTTGGATTTTATTTCAATAGATACATATGACTCTTGTTGTTATTTTACGTATGCAATTGTGTAAATTCTTTGTATATGTTTTGTGCAATTATGCAATGAGTTAATCTTATTATTTGTACGAGCACATGTTATTTTGAAATTCTGTTTATAATAATTAAATTTGGTTTATAATAGAACATCTTTATAGCAAAATGGTTTTAGGCGCACATCTAAAGCAAGAGCTCAGCTTCGACAACAAGAAGGAAACTTCGTGACTCGATTATCAAACGCAGCCATTGGCCCAACAGGCGTGTTCAGTGAATTGGTCAGTTGAGATGAACCAGTGAGGCCTGACAGCTCCTAGTGGTCAATAGCTTCGGATCAGGGAAAAGGAGATGTAAAAGGTCGGGATCTGAAGTGTGGGGAGTAGGCACAGCGGATACACACAATTCGTGGGGGCCAAAATGCCCAGAACCCACTCAGATATTTCATTAGACATAAGCTATTTATACATAAGATAAAGCAGTTGCCAGGAAATGCAACGCACGGTGAGATCACCCAAGTAGCTTGCCACAATTTGTGATGCGACGGCCATTTACAAACTGAGTTTAATATACTTGCAGCACATCTGTCAAAGCCAGCAGCTCGAGGTTGCCTTGAACAATGGACAAACCTTCGGGGAATGCATTAAGCATTACAGTAGCAGTATGATTAATGCGATGGGTGGAGGATGTTGACATTGCTGTCCATCAAAACTTAATTGCAAATCCAGCAAATCCACAGTATGATTAATGCGATGGGTGGAGGATGTTGACATTGCTGTCCATCAAAACTTAATTGCAAATCCAGCAAATCCACCGACAGATATGGTCGCAGGAGAAATTAATCTCCAACACTCTCCCTTAACACTCTCCCTTAGAACACTTTCCCTTAGAACACTTTCCCTTAATTTCTAAGGTCACATTACATTTACACAACTTACAAAAATCATGGCCAGCTGATCTTAAAAGTTAAATATACAAAAATCATGGCCAGCTAGTCTTAAATATCAGCTAGGCTTCTTACATGTAGTCACAAAACACTTCAAATTTTTCTATTGCTGCTGGAATCTTCATCATCAGATTGCTCTCATGTCTTAGAGAGACTTAAAGCTTAAGGCGGATCCGCCTTAAGTCTCTCTAAGATTGCTCTCATGTCTTAGATCTCTCTAAGATTGCTCTCATGTCTTAGAGAGACTTAAGGCGGATCTGTGAGACTTATGTGAGACTTAAGGCGGATCTGTAGATCTACTGCTGTAGTTACAGATGCTTTCTCAACTGAAGGCGGAGGCACACTCTACACTCTTCCTTCCCCGCAGGTGGCAGACTTCAGCAAACCACACATCAATGGCGGAGGATCACACAACGAGTACAAGGCTACAGCCTTTCAACAAACACATTCATTCTTCAACAACAAGCAACATCAAATTCATCCATCATCAACGAGCAAACAACATCAAATTCATCCATCGTCAACGAATAGTGGCTTCCATCAGCGTCAACATTTCCAAAACAAGACTTCAAATTACAAAGGCATACAACATTGCTACAGTGAATTCGAAACAACAAAAAACTTCAAAATTTCTTTGAACATTTCCTTCATCGAAACACCAGGTCATTGTATTTTTCATTTTCCAGCGGTGCACAACTTTGAACCAGTTATGTGCTGGATTCTTGATGAATTTCATCTTGACATTCTTCTTCTTGTTGTTTACGCTGCATAGCAGCTTCAATACTGTAGCTCTTGCAGTTTTATTACTGCAATCAGAACCTGCACAAACACAGAACTAAAATGTTAAATAAAACAAGTTTTTCTTGTTGATGCCTTTGATCAAAGTCTTCAATCGCTGCAACAAGGGTGCAGTCTTCAGCAACAAAGCAACCAACATTATCACAGACTTCTTCATCAATTGCAAGAGCAATTGGAATTTCATTCACTCGGTCTTCATGTCCAAGCAGATTAACACTACCAGTGAACAAACTATTTATCAACATTATTTCCATCTTGAGTACAGTTAGCTCTTCTGGAGTGAAGATCTCTTCATCATACCTTGGTTTAGTCTCAATTTCATCTTCACACTGTACTGTAGTGTCTACAAAGTTGCTGCTCTCAACATATGCAGACTTTTCACCACTGCATTCATTCTCATAGAGTTTGGATGCCAAACTCGTATCCATATGTTCCATTTTAAAACTTTCAGTCCTTAGTCCTTCTGGACAAACCCTTCTCAAGGTTTTCTTTCACCCTTCCAACTTCAATTCTTTCCACAGCTGAGGTCAGCTGGACAAGGGTTATTCTCCCCCTCAAAGCACATAGGATTGATTTTTCATCTAAATGAGCACAACAGGCTCAACAGTTCGTCAACAGCTAAATGCAACAATTATCATTAACAGTTTTGAAAGAAAACGATACCAATACACCTGGTCATCTTCATCAAACGCGGCTACCAAGCAAATACTTTGAGCTTCTGCTCAACTTCAAGCTACGGCCTTCTCAAACTTCATTCACGGCTTCACAGCTCTATTGGAGGAGTTCTGCAACAGCACACGGGATACACATGAGACTGCTCAACCACTAAACCATGGGAGCACTGACCTTCACTCTGCACTGCTCGACCATTAAACCATGGGAGCGCAACAAACACATATGAACAGAGGAGGAACACGGACTGTTAGCAACTCGGAGGACTTCGACACATCCCTCTTTCTTCATGCATAGAGAGCTTCAGCTCACACGCAAGGCTCCAACCTTCAACAACAGCACAAACCTCAGCTATAATCTCCTCAAACCAAACAGACTTCTCAAATAGCAGTAGTCAAAATCGACTGCACTCAAACACAGTGGCAAGGGCGTTTCACTCGAACCACGGTTCAACCTCCAGCAAGAGAGAATGGGAGTTCACGAAATCTCAATATGCTGCTCTTAAACAAGAGTACCAATCACCTAGGCGCCGCAATTCGTGTCCTTCAGCCAGTGACATGAAGCTCCCCAAGGACGGCTCCTTTTCACTTCTTGGCAGGTAGACATAAGAACAAAAACGACATACTCCATAGGTGGAGAGATGGCTCTCTCAACATGGGCGTGGGAAAATCCTCTTTGCCACAGGTGGGAGTCTCTTAGCTCAAACGGTGGCAACAAACTCTGCTTCTTTTCGCTCTTACATTCAACAATATGGGCCACCACAGCTCGTTCAATTGGCAGCCAACTTAGAGGGCATGAGTAAACCCAACACCTCAATTCACAGAGAAAACACTCAGGTAAGCGGCCAGGCTTTGATGACAAGTCTTGGCAGAAGTAATGTGCATCTCTTTAATGGTTGGACTGACCACTCTTAACCGGCGGTTGGAGGGACTCCCAGGGCTAACAAACCATCACTCAAACAAGCGGACATGCCTGAACTTTTGATGCTTTAATCTAATAGCCCATAGAAGGGACGAGATCCCTTATAACTAGAGCCAACGAAATAAACCTAATAACAACCCTAGAAAGCCTGCTTTCTAATCATATCGGTGCAAACTTGGCAGCAGCAGGATCTCCCTGCTCTGATACCAATTGTGGGGAGTAGGCACAGCGGATACACACAATTCTTGGGGGCCAAAATGCCCAGAACCCACTCACATATTTCATTAGACATGAGCTATTTATACATAAGATAAAGCAGTTGCCAGGAAATGCAACGCATGGTGAGATCACCCAAGTAGCTTGCCACAATTTGTGATGGGATGGCCATTTACAAACTGAGTTTAATATACTTGCAGTACATCTGTCAAAGCCAGCAGCTCGAGGTTGCCTTGAACAATGAAAAAACCTTCGGGGAATGCATTAAGCATTACAGCCATCCACGTAGCAGTATGATTAATGCGATGGGTGGAGGATGTTGACATTGCTGTCCATCAAAACTTAATTGCAAATCCAGCAAATCCACCGACAGATATGGTCGCAGGAGAAATTAATCTCCAACATGAAGCAATTCGAGAATGTGTGTGAAAATAAACTTTCATCCTTAAAATTTTTACAAACTTCATGGAATAGGCAAGTTCAGAACTGTTTTTTGGGTAGAAAACAGAAGCGTCTGTAGAAAGTCATAAACTGTGAATGGCATCTCTTTGTCATAAATCATTTTGTCGTGTTACCTTTAGCTTTGTTATTATGGCATCTTGTTCGTTAATGGTCGCAGCTAAACAAGCATGTTTCTGTATTATACATTTAACCTTCCGAAGAAATGAAAACTCAAGAAGCAAAGGCAAAATCTTTTGAAGCTAGTAGTATGAATAATTCCGACCGCCGCCCCAGGCTTCCTCCTGGTTCAGGGGTCGAATCCGTTGAGAAGCCACTGGGGAAGAGAGTGCGCATGAAACAGTCGAGCTTTGGAGTGGTCAATAAGAACGGGAGCCTGGTCTTTGAGGTCTCGGCTGCAGGAAAAGGCTCCAAAGAAAAACACAATATGCTTAAAGGTCTTTATAAATTGAAAATGTTTTAACTTTATGCAGGAAACAATGCAGCATGGATTACGTCTTACCAAGGGTCGATTCTCACATTCCTTCAAGAATATTGCATCCCTCCGGAAGCAGCTCCAGCCACAATGATGAAAGAGATATTACCTATATTGGCATTGCACCAGAGTCTCCCAGGAGAAGCTATGGCAGAATGCAAGAGATCCAGAAGGTTGAAGACAAATAGATGGTCTCCCCAGAGATTACATCCAAGGATTCTACTTGATGTGCGCCTTTGCAAAGAACTTGCAGGACACTTAGCAGGTTTTGGAACAAACCCGAGAAGTTTATGAGGGTTACAGGAAATATAAGCATCCAAAAACCTCAAATTCAACTTTGGATGGGGCTGCGGGGATCGGTGACTTGGATTTGTCTGAAATTTTGACCTACCCAAAAATAAGCTACACGACATTCACATTGCTGGAGTTCAGTGCCATGCCCCCTACTCCTAAAAAATTCGAGCTCGAAAATGTTCAAATGTCTCTTTTAAATGTCCTTAAATGTTTTCTGAATTGGGAAAATGAATTGCATAATTGTACGAGGAAGATAGCGTTTGGGTCATTTCAAGAGCTGCATGCAACGAATGAACATGTTAAATGACGAATTTGAACATTCAAAGCAACCCTTAGTTCAACAGATTATTTTTTTATCCATGCAAGTCGAGTGACCCTAGTGATTCCATGATCGTTCGCTACTTGACCCCGGTAAGGGTTTTATCCTTAATTGGCCAATTGTTTCACCAGAATCTAGGCTTTTTTAAGCAACGCTTTCCTGTTCAACATTTCAGACATAACTAATAACAGTTACAACTTGAATGCAAAATTTGTAAGCTACAGTCGTTGATTATGAAAAGTAAACAAGATGTTTCCCAGCTCTGCTCAGTTTCATCGTTGCTAGGGTTTGTATCCCAATCACTGCTTTTGAATACTGAGAACAATGGAACTTATGCTATCTATGTATCATTTTATGTTTGTGCTTCCCCAGAGGGTAGTGCTACCCCCTATACTATAGGTGGCTCTGGATCTAACGTCAAGAATTCAAGCAAGATTGAAATGATTTGATCCATACAAAACCCTTTTCCTTTCTTAGAAGCAGCTCCATAGGCTTGTTATGGCAGCATGCCTATATCTATAGCATTCTCAGCATCTGAAGGGTAGTGCTTCATAGTCTAGGGGTTGCTCCTGGATCACTTCTCCAAGCTGTATTTCCATGGATTCAGGCAATGGTTACTCCTGTTGTACTTGTAAATATGTAAATAATAGACTCTACTCTCCACACCTGGCACATTTACTGTATTTGGCTCTGGAATTGGAACGGGATATGGCCTCCGGAACTGGGTATTCAACGTATGAAAGGGATGTTCACTACCCAGTTTTTAGATTACTTCAAATGAATGGGTGGCTATTCCCTACATTACCTGCCCATATTAGATCATAGGTAATCTATTTCCATCCTGAAATCTACCATATCATATGTGAAATAAAATGCAATAGTGGGTTCCATATGTTACCCTTCGTGATCCATCTTCGCTACCATATGCCCATATTAGATCATGGATAATCTATGCAGTTATGGGTGGTTGTCTTGAAATAACTCCAATTTTATTTGATTGCTATTGAGGTATATCACAATCGCCCGATTAAATGGACTAAAGCTAAGTATTTTAATTAGTGTTGAGCTAGCCTGGTTCTCCCAGCTTAGGGCATGTGGCAGTTATATCCTGATTGGTTGCAACTTTCTGTTGAAGATTCTTCGAGCCTTACAAGTTTTTGAGTTGAGTTGCATTTTCTGGTCAATGAAGTTAGATGTATTGCTACTTTGTGAAAATGAAGCGTGTTGATGTCCTAGTAATTATTTCTTATAATAAGGATCTATCATGCATGTCAAAGCATTCACACTAGATATTGGAGACGATAAATTATTGTAAAAGATGAGCAACACCTCCCGAAAACTGTAGAACCATTGCAGAGTTTTGTCTTATAAGTTGAGAACCATATAACCCTAGAGAAGATTGGTAAACGTTTATCCTTTCTTTGATGGTCTTTGTAAAGAAAATAATGTCCTCATCTTGAATAAGTTATAACCAGTGTTACACGGGTACGCGTTTCCGGACCCCGGAAACGAGTTTCCTCGCTCCCACGCGTTTCGGAAACTAGGAAACGAGTTTGGGTACGTTTCCACCGCGTACCCAAATCCGGAAACGGCGGGAAACGCACATAGGGTACGTTTCCTCAAAAGGCGGAAACGTCAGCGAGTTTGTGGCCCAAAAATAGCTCGGATTTCCACGTTTTCACCCGTCACGTTCATTTTCGGGTCGGGTTTGCACTGCAGAGGCCGCGTTTTGGGTTTGCAGATTGTAGAGGTCGTCGCAGAGTCCACGCGAAGCTATTTTCCAGGTCGTCGCAGAGTCCAGGTTAGTTTAAGTTCCAATTTCGTCAAGGTTTTATCGTTCTGGTGGTCGGCCGTTTGGCCCTTTCGCAGGTGGCTCGGGGTCTGTCCCGGCCGCTGTTATATATTTATAACAGCGGCCGGGACAGACCCCGAGCCACCCGCGAAAGGGCCAAAGGCCCGCGGTCTGTCCCGCGCTGCTGTGTTGTTACAGCAGCGCGGGACAGACCGCGGGCCTTTGGCTCTTTCGCGGGTGGCTCGGGGTCTGTCCCGGCCACCATTAATTTTAATTTTTTTTAAAATTATATTACATTTTGATTTTAATTTTTAAGTTTCAATTTAATTTAAATTTTACAACAGTTTAAAAAATTAAAAACTAAAAAAATTGAAACTGTTACAAAATTAAAAAATTTGAAATTTCATTGCTTAACAGCCAACAGGTCAAACAGCAATAGCAAGTTGCAACAATGAGTCACAACAGCAATAACAGTGACAGCGACAGCGATACTGATAACCCAGAAATTCAAAACAGTGATAGAATGGCAGCAAGCATGAATAGGCCTGTGCATGGGGCAGATTCTAATGGGCCACCTAGAAGTTTGTCAGAATATGCGAAGGGGACATTTGATCCTTTAAAACCCCTTCTATTATATGCATCCAAACAACCAAAAAGAGCTTCAAACGCTGGTGGTGGTTCACGTGATTGGAAATGCAATATTTGTGACCATGCTTGGGTTGGCAGCTATAGCAGAGTTAGGCAACATCTTTTGGGGATTCCAGGTAAAGGAGTGCATGTTTGTGCCAAGCTGACAGCAGAACAAAAATCTGAACTTTTGAGGCTGCAATTGGCTGTAGATGGAAAAGGAATGTTTTCTAGCAGAAATGTCACCTCCCACGATGACCCTTCCAAAGCTATGTCTCCACCATCAGGGGTTGGGAGTGCTACATCAAAGAGAAAAAGGTCGGAGGGTTCTAGTTCTACATCTCGTTCTTGTGCAATAGGTACCACATTAACTGGCATGTATAGTTTGCAAAAACGAGATGATACAGATGATGCAATTGGCAAATTTCTGTTTGCTAATGGAATTCCTTTCCATGTTGTTCGTTCTCCTTACTATAGGGAAATGGTTAAAGCAATTGCAGAAATGGGACCTTCATATCTACCACCCGGTGAACATAAGATAAGAACAACAATTCTAGAAAGGCAGGTATCAAAAATTAATGTGCAAAAGGAGGAAATGAGACAAACATGGGTGAGGTTTGGGTGCTCTATTGTTATGGATGGGTGGACAGACATAAGCAAGCACCCACTAATCAACATCATAGTGACATCTACAACAGGTCCATTCTTTCTTAGAGCCATTGATTGTTCTGGAAAGCGCAAGGATGCATCTTTCCAATATGAGCTTCTTCGGGATGCTATAGAGGAAATTGGGGTTGATAATGTGGTGCAGGTTGTGACAGATTCAGCAACAGTTTGTAAATCAGCCGGGTTATTGATTCAGAGTAGATATCAGCATATTTATTGGACTCCTTGTTGTGTGCATGCACTCAACAATGCATTGAAGGACATTGGAAAAATCCAATGGATATCGGACTTGGTAACAGCTGCTAGAGATGTGCAGATGTTTATCTGCAACCATCACACTTCTTTAGCCATGTATAGGGCTCACACGAGGAAGGAATTCCTCAAGCCAGTTGATACTAGATATGCTAGTTATTTTCTCTTATTGGAGAGGATGCTAGAGGTACAAGCACCATTGCAAGCCTTAGTTGTGAGTCCAGATTGGGGAAGGTGGTCGGAATCCAAGACAGACTTGGGGAAGAAGGTTAGAACTCAGGTGTTGGACAATGTTTGGTGGGAAGATTGTTCTTATTTGGTATCATTCTTGCGCCCTATTGTGGAGGTGATTCGCTATGCCGATTCTGATTCTCCTAGTCTTGGAGAAATCTATGAGACCTTTGATAGTATGTTGGGTCGTGTGAAGGTCGCCATTCAAATAAGGGAGCCCTCATTAGATTTCTATACAACCCAGGTTCGACCCGTCATCCAGCGTAGATGGGACCGCATGAACACACCTTTGCACATGGCAGCATATGCACTAAACCCAAAATGGTATGTGGAAAGGCCTGGGAGAGTGCCTCCCATTGATGATCCCGAGGTAAAGAATGGTTTTCTAGATGCAATTGAAAAGATGTACAGTGAGGAGGAGGGGGCAAAACTTCAAAGACAATTTGTTCAGTTTGCAAGTCTTACTGGCCCCTTCAACAAGCGTGGTGCTCGGATAGATCGTATAGATTTAGCCCAGGATGACCCGATTGGTTGGTGGAGGATATATGGGGATGATGCACCAGAGCTCAAACATCTTGCTATGCGTTTGTTGTCTCAGATTGCTAGTTCCTCTGCAGCGGAGAGGAATTGGTCTACATATAGCTTCATCCACTCTATCAAGAGGAACAGACTTACCTCTAGAAGAGCGGAGAAGTTAGTTGCTGTGCATAGTTCTCTACGACTTGTTCATAGAAAGACACCTGAGTATTTGAAGGGACCAGCGACACGATGGGATGTTGATCCAGAGGAGGATGCACAAGTTGATGTGGAGGAGGGACCTAATGAGACACAACTTGGTTTGGTTGGTGTGCCACTTAGCATGTTTGAGAATGCAAATGATTCTGATTCAGATGGTGACATTCCCATGGTTGATCCTGATTCATTCGTGCAGCAACTTGATGCAGAGACTAGTGGGGCATTGCCTTGAGCAATGATGCTCATTTGATGTTCTACTTTCTATTTTAGACTTTAGTTTGTGTTTTCATTTGGTGTTACTGTTAAGTGGTTAACATTACACTTGACTCTTTAACTTTAAACTTTAAAGTTTAAACTTTTTAATTCCCAATATGAATGTTGAATCTTGATGTATGAGTTTGAGTTTTAAAGTTTTTAACTTTTTAAGTCCTAATATGATGTGATTTAGTTTTACTGATGTTTCTTGGAATGCATCATTGAAGTGTGATTTACTGATGTATTCACTATTTAGTAATTTACTGATTTATGAATATGATGTTTCATGTTTCATGTTAGTGGATTCTGATTTACTGATTTATGAATAGTAATACTGAATACATGATGTTCATGTTAATGTTTCATGTTAGTGGATTTACTGATTTATGAATACATGATGTTAACGTTATAATCATAATGTTATTGTTTTGTTTCTATTTAGTATTTAGACTTTTAGTTACTAGTTACTACTAAATTACTAATCAGTAATCTTTAAAATTTAAACTCTTAAATTATAATTTTAATTTTTTTTAATTTTGTAGTATTCTGGGTGGGGTCCCCTATAATTTAAAATTTTTCCTATGTTGAAGACCTCGACGTACCCTTCCGCGTTTCCTAAAATTAGGGGGGTACTTCTACATATGCCGTTTCCGCGTTTCCCCGCTCCCGCGTCCCCACGTCCCGGAAACTTGGTGGAACATTGGTTATAACATCTTCGAGGAACAAAAGAGGTCCTCCACAATTCCAGAGAGTTTTAGATAAATGATCAAGGACGGACCTCTGCTCTATGGCATCAGGCTGCTGAAATAGGGCATGGTTTGTTCCACTAGGAGGGCAAGTTGTTGTGTGTATCAGATATTTCCCATCCCGCATAGCAGCCCATTTGCCTTGTTCCCTGGCCTCAACCACTATTTTAAACTAGATGTTTATGACCAGCACAAGCAAGCAGAAACTATTAGACTTTAAATCTTCAACAGGGCATAAGCATATCACCATGCTACAAGTCATCCTTCACTAAGAGGTTGCAAGTAGCCGATATCTATTCTGTTAAAGTTCCCGAGACTTGCACGTGGTCCAACCAGTATTGCAAGCACTGGTGTACAACTATCACAAGCAAAAGCACAAACATGTCATTGAAGCTCAACCATTTTGGCTGTGATAGTTTTTACATCCTCAAACTGTAGCTTGGGAATATTCTGATCTAGATACACTTTATATGCAAGAGTGAACATCTTCTTTTTCTATATTAGTGCAGTTAGCTTGTCCTGTAAATCTTTAAATATGATAGTCGTAGTGTTTTGGAGAAAGCACCATGCCTTCTCTGTGATATACCAATTGCGCTTATCATGTTCTTGAGTAAGTTGTTGGCTGCTACTAAAGGTTTTTCTTCTTTACTGAGACCTCCAAACCTAAGATTTAATGCCTTAAATTCTCTCTGATTTTGTTCTTAACATATGGCTTAAATTGCTGCATCAATTATTGGTGGAGCTTTAGTGCCACCACGAAGTACCTGTGCCTAAGAGTGTTTTATATCAACACTCTCAGTCTTCACTGCTAACTCTTTACTGTCTTGACTCTTCTTTGCTTGCTTGAAAATCCGTCTATAAATTTTCTGTGTCCTCGGCAGTATTCTGGGTCGAATGTGCAGTGGCCTCTAAGCTGAGTTTGGAAGTGCCAGTTCCAATTGTAAGATGTGATCTACTTGTGAGGTTATCTTGTATGACTTTATGAGTTTGTTCCCTCAAGTTCCGTTCACACTTATGGAGTTAGGGACTCCATGTGACCAAGTTTAGTCTAGAGCTACATGTTCCTCATTGAGGTCCATTGTGCTTATTGCAAGACCTCCACTATAAAACTACTTAACATTCTATTCCATAACTCTGTGTGAGTTCCCACAAGTTCTGTTCAAGCTTATGGATTAAGCAATCCATGGGACCAGTTTAGTACAGAGCTACAGAATTCTCAAGGAGGTCTAACATAAGCATAGCAAGAGTGCAAAGACCACTCCTATAAAAGAAAAACTCAAAGATAATGAAAAAGACATTCTTGCCAGCTTTCTAGGGATGAGAAAAAAGATTAAAAATGGATGATGTGGTCAATAAGCATGGACAACACTCTGCTTCCCACATAGAGATTCACCGATGAAGATAAACACCATACGCCTTTGAACAGTAAGATTCCTTCATATCCAGGCAGGTTAAAGCAGAAGATGGATATATGCTAACAAACATTAATGAAGAAAGAAAATCTAAAAGTTGCATCTTACTAGAAATTTCTGAGAATGGCTATGCTTATCTGACTGTCCAAAATTTTAAGCATTACAGAAAAATGAATGGAGAATACCAAAAATGTTCCTCTACCTTGTACTACTTTAAATTGCATGACCTACACATAGAAACAACCTTTTGAATTCATTCAGCAGCATTCTGATACGCATTGACTTCCTTACCAGATTGGATAGAAATATAAGTTACAAAACTCCATGTTGATTGACATCCAGAACACCATTGCAACAAAGCACATTTAATCATAAGATACAAAACTGTAATCATGCAATCATTTGCAAGCTATTTTACTTATAGTGGTAGAAGCAGACATCTGTTTAGCTTTTATCAAATTGTCTTTCAATACTAATGCCAATAAGAGAAGATTGGCTTACAACTTTTTCGATTAAGCAGGTGAAGGACAAATTTCTGAACTTATATTCCATAGAAACAGAGCCATCCCAAACTTCCAAGTATCAGCTTCAAACTGATAGCGTGTAATATATCAGTATTCTGGGCTATAACCTTATCAATTAGAACATAGCTTCTTAAGACCAAAACTTTCCTCGCATTTAAATCTCTGTACAAAATCTATGATTTCTCTGTAGTATTGGTCCAAGGGTTCAACCGCAGTTTTGAAGAGAAGAATAGATACTTTGTCCATAAAAAAATACAAGAAGCCTCCTAGTGAATGCGTAACAAATGATCCAATGCTTGTCCCAACAATACAGTGACACGCAGCGCCATAAGATGTATCAAATTCCTGCAGTCAGAGAAAAGAGGATCTCTGAATCAACAAAAAATTAGTAACTTGCATATGTTTTCTGCCCTTTTATATCTATGATGGTAACAAATGTCAAAGACGAACACAATGTTTTATATTTGATAAATTTGACAATGTTTTATCTTGAAATAACAGAATTATGTCATGATGAAAAAACAAAATAGAGAAATACTTTAAGCTGAAAAGGCCCTCTTCCAAGGACCAGTCTTTAGAGAAAAGGATGAGATTAACAGAGGATGTATATAAAAATATCAAGGAGTGTACAGTCCAGGTTTCTTTACTTCCCATCCATCTTTTGATATTTATATCAAAGTATACGTAAATTTTTGCATAGTATAGGATCTTCTATTGAAGGTCAGCAACAATACCTTTTTTAATACAAACATATGCAATATGGAGAAATTATGCTTACAAGGCATATAAATGGAACAGGATTAGCCACAAGTAGCCAAAACCAAAGTTGGTATGTATATAAACACATAAGATGTTACAATATTGATCAGACTATGGATGGCAGTAGAATGGACCAGAAATCAAGTACACCTTCATGTGCCTACCTTTTACATACTTGACACCTTCATGTGCCTACCTTTTACATAGTTTATGAGACTGAACACTAGTTCAATATTGGTTTACAACCCCA
This sequence comes from Larix kaempferi, assembly GCA_027924585.1. NCBI lineage: Eukaryota > Viridiplantae > Streptophyta > Pinopsida > Pinales > Pinaceae > Larix > Larix kaempferi. The sequence goes on from BSBM01001153.1 coordinate 7,204,404, forward strand.
TAGAACTAAAGACAACTGGACTGTATTATCTCTCTAGACCTCATCGACAAACTGTTTTTGTCTATCATCATTCTCAGTAGTATAATAAAGAGTGTGCTAAGCACATAGACAAAGATTAACGTGCCATCACTCATTTCATAGCAGGTAGACATAGTCTGAGTATACAATTGTTATTTTTATGGTACGAGTAATGCCATCCCTCTCTTCCATTGAGCCCATATAGGTAGGGGCAGCACTCTACTCCAATGGGCCGAATGATAAGGCAAGGTCGTCCCACTTCCAATAAGCCAACGCTCCCACCAGTTGGATTGGATCTTTCTGTAGAGTGCATAGAAATAGACTAATGGGCTTTTGGCTTCACCCTTCCTCATAAACTTTTGTGGCTGATCTTTTACAAATATAGATGTTTTTTCTTTTATAAGTACCCATGGGGATTTGAATTTGTGGCTTTCCATTTACAACTTCTCATCTCAATTACTCATTACCAATTTCTCTATCCCCATGGACCACATTTAACATAGATATTACATCTTTTACAAAATTTAAATAAAATCATAGCTGTAACTTAACATATATCTTATTACCAATGTTCCCCCAAGTTTCTAGGATGGGGGGACGCGGCAGTGGGGAAACGCACATTCGGGACGCGTGGAGACCACCCCCAAACTTTAGGGAAATTCAGGGGGGACGGGGGACGTCCCTAAAATTATAAAAATAAAATAAAATACCAAAAATATTATTTCATTTGACATATATTCATGATTGTGTAATGTAAATACTAAATGTATTGATTTATTTTCTAAGTAGTACTAAGTAGGGATTGTAAAAAGTGAAAATAATGGAAAAACATAAAAAAAATTATTCTCAGGGGCATGGGTGGAGGGAAACGTTTCGTCAGGAGTCCCCGGGACGTCGGGACGCAGGAAACGCATCCCCGACCCTGCGGGATGCATCCCCGTGGAACACTGCTTATTACTAATAACTATTTTAATTTCTTTGCAAATTATTAAGAAATATAAGTTTATGGAAGAGACACTGCCACCACTATGGAACTTGGTTAATAATTGTTTGACCATGTGAATGAAGTCGGTTCGCCATTTTTTAGGAAAAGTTTGTTTCAGGAGGTTATTTTGTGGACATTAGGGCTAATCACCTTTGGAATAGTTAAGGATGTTGAAAGATGAGGCCTTTTTCTATGTACTTATGCTTTTGACCATTGTAGACCATTGTGGTTTGTCAAGAGTTGGTTAAAAATAGTGGAGGATTAGGTACTTTTTGCTCCGCCCTAGATCTTAGGGATTTGTGATTATTTTATTGTGAGAGGTTGAGGAGCTTAAAGTTATATAAGGCTTTTCTCTCTTCCGCATTTGTCATGGTTGGTTTATGAGATCTTTCTCTCTTGGGGCCTATTGTTATATCTTTCTTAATGGGGCATATGAAATTCAAGGGTTTGCTTCTCCATTTGTAAGTGGTTCTTGGTTCTAATCTCTATGCTAATGATGTATGGAATAGCTAGAACTTGATAATTAAGTCCATAGAAGGGAAGCCTTGTCACATTGGAAGGATTGTGAGAGATTTTTCCTCCATCGTTTGTTGTTTGATGCATGAATATCACATGGTTCCCAATGTTCATTATAATAAGAACTTGTAACAATTCATTGTATAAAGCACACCCTATTAACATAATTTTGAGTTGGCAGTGCAAGGGAGCTTGCAAATCCAAAATCTAATGACATGTGCTTGATGTCTTTTTTTTCCCAAACGACATGGAATGTACATTGGCAAAGCTTGTCCTATCTAACATGTTCTCTCTAGATAGCCTTTGATGAAGAATGAGTTAACCAGTGACTTTGATCTTGAATGCACACAAGGAGCTTTACTCATCGAAATTTTCCTTCCTTTGGAGTTTTTGCCTGTATTCATGCAAATTCTCATTATTGTGGAACTTTCTTCTTTTCAACTTTATGCACAAGATTATTCTTCCACCGTATTCCTACCTTACCTAATTTTTAATCCAATTGACCAATATTGTCTGAAAATCCTTGCTCAATTTAGGAACAATGGTCTTGAGTCAATGACTCTCTCTCTTTCTTTTTTTTTGATTTGAGAATAACCAAGAAGTACCTTCTTCACCCTCTTCCAAGAATAGAGTGAGTGAAACCTCACCTGGGATTCTAGTTTGCTAAGATCCAATTATTTAGGGGTTTTTTTCAAGGGCCAAATCCCCATAAACTTGCATATAAGAACCCTAAATTGAAGAGCTACCAAAGAGCCCACTATCTTCATTGGATTGACCAAGATGCAACCAACTGATCCAAAGAAGGGAGTTCCAAAACAACAAGGAGGAGACACCAACAATGAGAAGCCTTCAATAGGCCAAGGATTGATGGTGGTGAAAGATCCAAGCAAGCCTAAGAGTGTGACAAGTGGTAAGGTAAGTGCAAATTCAAAAGCGAACTATCACCTTAGTAGAGTTTCCATGTGAATCCAAAGACCATTAACAAAGAGAAAGACAATGGTATAAATATGGTTGTGAACACTTCGATGGTGTGACTAACCATTGCAAACAAAGAAGAGTCCATACTCTTTCTAACTCTTAAGAATTTGGTGTTGACCATCAAACTACAAGTGTTTGGGGCAAACTGTAGGTATAACTAGGAAAAACAACACTATGTTGTGCAAGTATGTGTAAATAGTGGGTTGGAGGCATGACATACGCATGAAATTATAGGGTTCAAGGTGGGCGCTCTAACCACCCAAGAAAAAAAGGATTTGACCATAATAAACTCTTGAATAAGTGTGCCCCCATTGGTTTGGGGATGCTTGTGAACTGAAATGGGGCTTCTTTAAATAGTTGGGGCATTGTTTTGTCAACAAGGCTCGAAATTAGTGAGATCAATTGAGAGAAACCCAAACAAGAGAGTCAAGTGATTTACTAAGGCCAAATCTTATGACCAATGTTAGATTTTTGTGTTACTCTGAAAGTGTTTACACCATGTTTGGGGGTGCTTCATGATATTTGGAGTACATGGTGTATCTTCAACACTTGGAAACTTTGAGATGGGTTGCAGCGTGAGAGATGGTCCATGATAGATCTGCACATTTAAGATAGCTTGCTTAGTGGATGATTTCCATTAGCTGATTATAGGATTAGTGTTCTTCCCTTAGGAATTGGAGTTCTCTTGCTTGATTGGTGGACACCCGTCATGATGGACACATGGAGGAACCACTTACTTGTTGGAGAGAATCCCACTTGGGATGAGCAACGTTTTTCATCACAAAGGAGGTCTTATATTCCTAGATGGCATGTGGTATCTCGGATTGGAGATGGCTTGGGGACTCATGGAGCTTCGACAAAGTTCTTGTAGGGGGTAGCTAACCTAGTGGGGTACATTGCTTAGGAGGATCAATGGAGTGTGTTGAGTTTCATGATGGAGTGGTGTGGACATTCCTTGCATAGCTACATCACTTCAAAGACCTTATTGTGTATGACATCATCTTGGAGCATGACACATGTACTTTACATTAGATGCCTCACTTGTGTTGGCCTACACAAGCTCATGTAGGTTCCTTGTAAGGGCTTGTTGCCACATAGTTATTGTTGGCCTCCCTTACCTCTTGTATAATTAGAGGAAGGAGAGAGTCTTTCCATTCATACCACTTGTGTGTTCATTCTTACTCATTCTTGTGTAGAGATGTGACCTAGAAGAGGAGCACACTTGTCTTCTCTATCTCTTGGAGTTTTCACTTGTAATTGGTATCTCTCTCTCTCTCTTTAGGTGCTAGGGTTTGTTAGTATCCTTGGAGTTTCTTGGAATTCTAGAGTTAGGTTTATCCTTTGGAGATTGGAGATTGGGTTTTTGATAGAAAACCCTAGGGTGGATTGTTGAAGAAGAGAAGAGGAGGATGCCTTGCCCTTGGAGGTTGTCTTAGAGAGATTCTTGCACTTGGTTATTCTTGGTTGAGCTAGGGTTTGTTGATTTACCCTAGTTAAAGATTTTTGGATAGTTGGAGTTTTTGTAGTAGCCTTGAGAGAAGGCTATGATATGTATTGCTACTTCTTCTTGAAGTAATATATGAAGTTAGCAACTGTCCATATCCTGGGCAATTTTCATATTTGAATTTTAGCTATATATGTTCTTTATGCATTGCTATTTACAATAGTTTGACATAACAAAAATGGCAAATCATTAAGTGTATTAACATCCAATGAAGAAGATAAGGGGTGTAGTTTACTATTGCTATAGTGTTGTAGTTGTTGCTATAAAAGTATATTTCCAGATCTGGTTTTTGGCATAAATTAATGGTGATGTTTAATTTTGTGATCGTCACTGTTAATGAAACTCCAACAATAATCCTTAAAGTCTCGTAACAATTTTGTTTTAAAAAATTGAATAGAAATGGTGATGTTTATCGCGCATCATTATGTTGAAATATTGTAACTTCTAAGAATATTCTATTTGTACTTTATTATCCGGAGATGTTTATTCCTCCATCGAGACATTATTATATATCTGGAGATGTTTATTCCTCCGTTAGGATGTTATAACTAGGGTTATTAGACTCTCCTAGCGGGGTCGGCCTTGAGTTAAGTTGTTAGGGGTTATTAAACTCTCCTAGGAGAAGTCGGCCCAGTTAGGGTTAAAAGTCAAGTGAAGTAAAGTATAAATAGAGGAGGTGTGTTCCTCATTTAACACACACTCACTCACTTGTGAACTCGCATAGGAGAGAGAGATATCTGCAATGGAGGAGAAGGAGCTCTTGTTTGGGGATTTCATCTGTGTACTTGTTGATCATCTATATTGAGGAAGTTTTGTTGGGTTTTCTACCCCATGAGGGTTTCCCAGGATAAATTTGTGTCTCTTGTGTTTATGCTGTGCTTGTTATTCTTTCAGTGATCCTATATATGCTATTGTTGTGAAATTGAATTGAATACTGATGTTATCTATCTTAGCATATTGAACCTTAAAATGGTATCAAATCTATCCTGAAGGAAGGCAATGCATGGCACTTACGACAATTTGAAAGTTAGGGCTTTGTATAGCAAAACCTAGTCATCTTGGAAATTTCGCTATAAATCACTTTTGGCGAAGGTTTGGGATCGGAAACTTGGACAGGACGAATATGACATGTTCCTGTACCTTGTGTCCGAGTTTCAGTCTTATATTCATTGTACTTTCTGAGATATGATCCATACAAGTTAGGGTTTCTGCCTCTTCCATAATGAAGCCCTAAACAGGTGACCTAGGGAAAAAGGTCATATCTCGGGCTTGGAAGCTCCAAATGGAATTCTATAATATCTGACAGTTAGGGAACAGATTGTAGTTTCACAGGTCCAAGTTTTAGAGGCCGAAGTTGAAATAGTGACACATGGCACTCCGAACAAGTTCGCTATGTTATTTCATCCCTTAAATAGGTCATGTTGGGAAATTGAGCATATCTCTCTGATGAAGAATCCAATGAAGCTAAAACCTGTGGAGTTGGAAAGATGGTACTTCGGGCTACCATATGTAGAAGATTCAGACCCTGCAGATTCGAAATTTCAAAGATATACCAAAAACAATACGACACATTTGAAATGGCTCAACGAAGGAAATCAAAGAAGAGGAGGAAGAAGCTCTCACTTAGGGTTTTCAGTTTTTAGGTATGGCATGACCTGATACAATGTTGGAGACACTTGATGAAACATTGGAAACTTTGAAAATGGATTTGGAATCCATTCATCATAGATATTAATCCTCCATCAAAATGTTGTGGGAGGAAGGAGATTGAAAATTAGGGTTTCCAAGTAAGAAGAAACCCTAGCAAAGTTGGGAGACTCATAGGGCAGCAATGAAGGAGGTTTAAATGGCACTGATATTTTATCATCCTAGCACCATGAACCTATATAAGATGTTTACAAGTTATATACCTTGGATGGTTAGGTTTTTACCTTTATAGAGAAGACTACAAGCAATCTCTACAGGTATGACTTGAGGAGATAAAGGTATGTTTTAAAATCTGTTCATGATTAAGTTCATGATATGTTTCTCTTCATATTATTGAGGTTAGTACAATCATGATTAATCTTAGATTGTCTGATAACCTTAGTAAAAGTATGAATGCATGTGAATAATAGAAGACATCCATTGATTAAGGTTATGACACTTATGATTGTACTAATGCACTTGTGGTGTTGTATGAGGATGATATTGTCTGCTAACATGAAAGGTATATCAAGAAAGACAAATCCATATGACCATGATGACATGAAGACAAAGACTCATACATACTTATTGATCACATAGAAGCTCTACTTACAAGGTATGTATAATTTGGTTCTGCAATGCTTAACTTATGAGATATGCAGGTTACTAGCACAAGGTCTCTAAATCATTGAAGAGAACAAAGAAGACATTGTTTGGGTATGTTAGACATAACTAGCAAGCATGATAATCTAGGTATGTTTTCCTATATCGAGTTAGAATCCTAGTTTGTGTTGGGATCTTAGATAAGTATACTTGTGTATGAAATGATCATGACCATACATGTTTAAGATTATTTAGAATCTTAATGTTTTGATAGTATTAAGATTATACTAATGAATGTATGATTATGTATGAGATCTTGAGGATGACACAATGATGACACTAGTGCACACTTAAGCATGCATAGTGGTCTAGGATGGATAGAAGTTCAAAGACATATAATCATGATGCTATCATAAAGGGAAAAATAGAGATCAAGAGGGAGGCAACCACACAAACATAAAAGATAAGTATTTGAGTTGTTATTTGAATTACTTCTTGAATCTCTGAATAGTTAATGATATTGCTCGTAATAATTGTATGCATATTTGTATTCCTAGAATCAGGAAATATATCATGTATAGTGTAACCATTCATATAGCATTGAACAATATACTACTAATACGCATATGATGGGTAAGTTGGACAAACATTCCATTGTTGCTTGTCTAGAATGAAACCTCTTTGATAACATGCTGGGAGCTTTGCACACTCTTGATAGTATGTTCTAGTAGAGATGGAAGGCATCTAGATAGCCACTGTATGAATACATGATATGGAAAAGTGTTGTGACAAAGTATTGGTCAAGATAGTTGCATGACTATGTGAATCATATTAGTATGCATAATAGGTTATCATTGAAATTTCAACATGATTTGATGATTATGAAGTGTTACTAATCATGTAACTAAATTTGATTTGTAGGAAAGATCATGTTCTATGATATAAAAAAGAAGGATGATGAACTTGTTCCAAAGAAAAAGTGATGGAAGTTCAACAAGAAGACTTACAAATCAAACGTACTATAGAAGTACAAAGGAAGGCTCGTGGCTAGAGGATTCTCTTAGAAAGAGGGAGAAGATCATGACGAGATGTTTGCTCCAAGTGGCTAGACACACTTCCAGAGATAGATTATACCCATGGATGACAAGACCGTTTGGTGTAATAGAAGAAGAAGTGCATATCAAGCAAACTCCCAGGATTCGATAGAGAATCACGTGATTGAAGAAGGCTTTGTACGGGTTCAACAAGTACCCAGGATCGATAGTCATTTGATGAGCTTGATGATCACCACAGGTGATGCGGATTTCAACCTTTGCTACAAGATTGAAGAGGGTTTCTATATACAGATGGCATGCTTCTCTCAGATGGAAGCAAGAAGGAACTCACCATAGAGTTCGAGTGATCTTGAGGCTCATATCAGTAGACCCATATGACGGGAGATGGCACAGATAGATATGCAGAAGATCACTCAATGCAGAGTGTGCATGATGTTCAGTCACATAGGGAGGACAATACTTAGATGTAGAAGACTCCACTTCAGAGGGAGTAGATCTCAGAGTTAAAGAATCTTGGCATGATTCTTGTGATTAGATATGTGGCTAAGATCAGATGAGACTTTTCCTTAGCCAAGGAAAATGTGAAGTAGATATCTGGGATGATGGACAGTAGTTTCTACAGTTTACACACAAATGATCGGTTCGCTGATGTATTTGACGACTACCAGGACATATATATGCCTTGCTGTGAACACCCTGAGTCAGTATCTAGTTGAGCCTAGACGTGTTCACCTGGCAGTTGCAAAGCAAGTGATGAGGTACCTAAAAGGTACGATAGACTTTGGTCTATACTATGTTGGAGATCATGACTATAGATTGTATGGTTATACAGATGCAGATTGGTCCAGAAGTGTCTCACACAGGAAGAGCACCTCAGGTGGATGTTATTGTATGGGATCCGCCATGATCTCATGGTTTAGCAGGAAGCAGTCCAGTGTGGCTCTCAACATAGCTGAAGCAGAATATATATAGCAGCTTGCTCTGCTAGTTGTGAAGCCATATGGTTTCGGAAGTTGTTGTTAGGACTATTTGACTTAGAGATGGACTCCACTATGATCTTGTGTGACAACCAGAGTTGTATCAAGATGACGGAGAATCCAGTGTTCCATGATAAGTCAAAGCACATAGAGATCCGATATTTCTATATATGGGATATGGTGCAGAAAGGAGCTATAAAGCTCAAGTATGTGAGCACTGATGAGCAAGTTGTTGATGTATTGACCAAACCTCTGTCTCGAGTAAAGTTTGAGTATTTCCGAGACAAGCTTGGTGTAGTTCAAAAGGACCTGTTATCACATTTATAGTAGTCGGGCTACCATACATTATTTTTTTGATGCCAGTACACTATTCAGCCAGTTCCCCTACATTTGAGATGCTGAGATGAGCATCTATATTGGATCACTATCAGATTGTGGACAGCAGTTATATTCCCCATGCCATGACTGAGTCTCTGGAAACTCAGAGAGATGACCGATGTAGCCATTATACCATTGGTACAGAGCAGTCAGTAGTGCCCAGAGTTACAGCAACAGTTTCAGAGGACAGAGGATGGTACAGGTTGATGAGCATTCAGGTATATGACTCAGCAGGTATATCATGGTGTTATGGCTAGATTGCTTTTATACTTATTCTTATAGCATGTCTTAGCACTTAGTGTCATGATCTGGCGATCATATAGATATTTGGACCTGGTTGATCTATATATATATTATATTGTCCCCACTCAGACTTAGAAGTTCACTATTCATACTCATTGGTATGTACCCTCCTTAGGGAGAATAGAGGTGATCATTCCACCATACCTTGGCTTGCTAGTGTTGGCTCCATCATTTCATTGTCTTCATCCATCCATGGCCTACCTTTTAGATTATCACCCTGACTTACTACTTGACTAGTGGCATGGAGGACTTTTCTCCACTGTAGCCTCTGTATTGGATGAGCTTCCTTGTTTATTGTGTCTCGGCTCTGAGTTGGTGACAAAACTTACCTATGGTGAGTTGGAGTTCCTTGGAATTCCCCCTAGTCACTAAAGTTGTGTTGGCTAAACCTGAAACTTTTGGTGCTGCCATGAATACAAAATCTGGAAAAAATGAAATGCTATATCTTGTATGAAAAGCCCATTCATGCAATGTGTTTCTGAACACACATGAATGAGAGGCATGCCAAATGAAAATGGCTATGAAAATAAAATGTTATATCTTTTGGAAAATAAATACCTAGGTAAACAAGTTGTCCATGACACACCTAGAAGTGCTCAGGTAAACAAGTGCCTTAAAAACACACCTGCAGCAGAAAGCCTAAAATAAATGTAAATCTATGCAATGTGTTTATAAACACACATAGATCAAGGCTATGGAAACTTCAGGCCCAAAAAGCAATGGAACTTAAATGCTATATCTAAACAATTGCTGGCCTTATTTGTATTATGGATTGTGCGCATCTGTGAAGGTGAATAAACCCTCTTTAAACAACTCATCCATTTGTGAGACACCGCCATTCCCTGTGTTATTGCTCATTCAGTATATACTATGGTGTGTATTCCCTTTCCCTTGCCAAAGTGTCACAAAGTCAAGTCAGTCAAGTCATCCCTCAGCCTAGCCAGTTAATTTAGCCTTCACCCATCACTAGCAAATTGATCACAGCTATGAAGTGAGTATGATCCTGAAAGTCTAGTCTGAGTAATAATAATAATTAACGACATTACATATTTGGATTTAGATAGCCAGAAATGACTACTTTGTGTTATAATTGTTATTTGAATAAGTTGTAGAGCATGTATTAACCTTGACACTTTGCAGCAGCTTTCGATGATGGTCTGAGTTATATTTGGTCTTGGTTAGACCCAGTTTGACCATGGAGGACCATGGAACATAAGATGTTGGCCCTTATGATGATATGGATAGATGATATATGGTCTATGTACACATACATGATGATTCTATGCAGCAGCTACAGGGTTATGATGATGATTCTTGGTTTACAGCAGTGTTTGGTCATTTACAGATTATTATTATTGGCCCTGTTCCGGTATATTGGATATTTATTTTGATCATGCAGAGACTCATATGGTGTATGAGTACATATCTTGGATGGATTTGGACCTTCTGAGTCCAATGGGACAGTTTTTTTTCAGTTCCGGGCACTTACAGTGATGATTGAGCCTCAGTAGGCTGTCCCAGTGCAGTTTTGGTCTATCGGAGGCCCTGTCGGAGCAGATGTGATTTTTATCCGGTTGACCTAGGGCGCTGATGATGGAGGGGGTGGTCCAGCCACTTGTTTTTACCATATTACCCCCCTCCTGGACACACTGGTGCCCTCCCCTTGACAGTGCAGGCACTCCAGGAGGCTGTTTGGGGTAGTTTCACGCTTCCCGAGGCATTTCAGGATTGGTAGAAATGGCTATTGAGGAAATTGATTTGGGCTACTGAGGCAAATTTATGGCATGGGATGATCAGTGATGATAGATTGGGGCCTTCCACACCTTCTCCAACAGTTTCAACTTCATCGGGGCCCGCATCCATCACTTATGGCACTTTCTGTGGATTTCTGAGGTCTTTTTGAGGCCTACGATTTGACTATGGAGGCACGATTTGGTACATTCATGATTATTTTATGGTTATTGTGCTATGGGGATTGACCAAGGAGGGATAAAATTACCCCTTGGACCCACCATAAGCCTCTTATGATATTATGTCATCATGATTTGGTGGGATTCCCCTCTTCTAGGGCGATTTTGTCCACTTACATAATATTTTATTTGTGATCCATGTATTTTATTGTTGAGCTCATCTCAACCATTGATTAGACATTTGTATCTTTTAATCTTAGCCACTCATTCAAAAAGTGGTTAGGATTTTGATGCCTCTCCTTCCTATTTAAAGGAGAGAGCTTCTCATTGTAAGGGGTCTTTGGCTCTTGGATTATTGGTATAGAAAAATATTCTTGTGGAAATTCTTGTGGTCTCCTTTGCATCTGGTGTTCTTAGATGGTGATTGGAAAGTCTATTGAAACCTAGAATTTGGAAATTGTGGTAAGATCTATCTTTTTTGGAAATCATTGTTTGTCTACAGGAGGGCGACTTCAACAAGGGCGATTTTGCAAGGCTTCTTCAAATCGACTTTCTTGGCATTCGCTTGTATCAGGGGGTTATCATTAGCTTCATTGTGATCTATGCTATCTTTCTGTTACTTCTCTTGTGGCATTAGTCTTATCTCTTGATGCATCAAATCTGATATTGTTGACGTTTGTTGTGCAGGAGAGATGGCGCATTGGCTTCTTGGATCAAATCGACTCGCATAGAAACTACCTCAAAGCTTCTCAAATTGATCGGGTTTGCATAGATCATCATCATCAAGGCATCTACAAGGTTACCCAGGTAAGATACACAGGTTTGTTTCTCTTTCCTTTATCCAATCCATTGACATAGCTCATAAATTGTTAAAACCTTAAATATCTTAAAACCCCCATTTTACATTTTCTCAGATCTACTTAGATCTAGTGGGTTGTTGGGCATAATATTGAAAACCCACCTCTACAGCATCCACAGCATCCCGGATCTATAGTTTGGTGAGGATTGGCTTCCGTTTGATCCCCTTCCCAAGCCAACTTAGCTTCTCCCAAGCAAGGCGCACTTCCTGGTGGTTGTGAGTTGACCTAGATCTAGGTGGTGGGTGTTTGAGATCCCGCTTGATCCATAATCTACACATCAAATAACATACACCCAGATTGTTACTTTTTCTGAAATTCACCTTGTGGGCCCTTTTCCACATTTTAAGGGATTTAATCCCCATTTTGGACCATTAGGTGTACTTAAACTCAGATCTAGTAAGATCTAGCCGTCGGATTGCCGTGAAATTATAGATCCACACTCCTACTTGACCAACCTACCCGGATCTAAAGTTTGGATGCCATCGGACTTGTCTTGACCCACCTAACCCACCTTTTAGGCCTCCTTGGGTAAAGTCGCACCACCTTGGAGAAGTGAGTTAACTCACTTCTAGGACGTGGGTACTTGAGATTCTTGCGGATTTGGAATGGGAATAATTCAAAACCTAGGTCTAGTGTGTCACTTTGTCAGATCTTGCCTTGGGGATAGCATTCCTTGTTTTAAGGGATTGTGGTCCACTTGGGTTAAACCTAGATCTAGACCTACTTATCCATCAAGACCTTTATTGCCCACTTGTCTCATGCTATAGGAGTCCTCAACCACAAGTCAACCCTACTTTGACTCCATTATCCCAATTCCCAAGGCACTGGTTACTCTCCAAGTCAATTCGACTTTCCTAGATTGTTGGATTAACTTGTGGTTTGACCTTAGTGTGGTGAACCAAACCCTTGATGCCATCATGTATCATGGTCAAACTTGTCACTTGTACTAGTTAGCCCCAATTCACCCCTAAACTACCCTGCATTGGACACGGTTCCCAAGGCAGTGGATCTTCCAACATTGAACTAGTACACTAATCCTAGATCTCACTTCAAACATTGTAAGTCACTCTCACATCAACTATGAACCAAAGTTGTACTCTTTGAACCCCTCACTTAGCTTGTGACTTCATCCTTAGGTCTAGGATAAACCATACACCTAACTTCACTTAGAAATACCCTGATTTGGTGTCTTGGTTTCGATCTCTCCTGTCGAGAGTAGATCGGGTCTTCCCCTTTATTATTTGGGCTAGATAACATAAAGCGAAGGTTGCCTCGACTGGCGTGACAACCATATATTGGAGGTCGAGGTGATCGTGGTTGCACCTTTTGAGTTTCCCTTCCCTATTGCCATCCATGACTGGATACATCCATAGGGGCAACTACAGTTTAGGTGATAACAGGACCCTCCTCGAAAGGGGGACTGATATGGTCAATGATGATATTTGGATCGACGATGAGGTCGATGATGTGGATACTTGTATCGATGATGAGGATACTTGTATTGACGATGAGGTCGATGATGTGGATACTTGTATCGATGATGAGGATACCTATATCGATGATGAGGATACTCGTATCGATGATGATTATACCTATATCGATGATGAGGATACTTGTACCGACGATGAGGTCGATAATGAGGATGCCTATACCGACGATGAGGTCGATGATGAGGATGCCTGTATCGACAATGAGTGGTCCTTAGACTTGGTCTAAGTTGACGAGTGGATTGCATCATCCCTAGACTCTAGTCCTAAATGAATCTAGAGACTTGTGTCTTCATGAGTGGTCCTTAGACTTGGTCTAAGTTGACGAGTGGATTGCATCATCCCTGGACTCTAGTCCTAAATGAATCTGGAGACTTGTGTCTTCGTGAGTGGTCCTTAGACTTGGTCTAAGTTGACGTCTAGATTGCATCATCCGTGGACTTATGTCCTAAAGAGATCGGGATTGACCATCCTGTAAGTGGGCCTGTATTGCATCATCCGTGGCTTTATGTCCTAAAGATATCGGGATTGACCAGGGCCTGTAAGTGGGTCTGGATTGCATAATCTGTGGCTTTATGTCCTAAAGAGATCGTGATTGACCATCCTGTAAGTGGGTTTGGATTGCATCATCCGTGGCTTTATGTCCTAAAGAGATCGAGCATTAGAGAGATTTTGAGGTCAAAAAAGGGCCTCCTAAGAGATGTACTACAAAAATATGAGATATATTAAAATATTATGAATTGGGGTTTTATGGGGTAGGTATATATGACAAGTCACCTCCCACACTATTTTCTATGCACAATATAAATAACCATGGTTGAGTTACTTTTCAAAATTCACTAGAAATAAAATTAATAAAATAAGTCTACATTGATGTGACTAAGATTCATTGTAAATTCCCAAAAATGTATTGTCCTTTAACATTTATTTGTCTTGAACTTGCAAATGAAATTAAATAATAAAAAACATTTTTAAGAGCTTTTTTAAAAATTTTATGTTGACTTTTTATATTTAGTACTTTTCTCATGAATTTAATAATGTAATTTAATTGAGAATTTATTTACATGTAAAATGTCAATAATATTATTATAATCCACATTGCATTATTATTATTATTATTTATTAAATCTATTATTATTATTTATTAGTTTGACATTATGTTATTAAATATAATAGAGTGAATATATAATTTAAAATTAAAAACATAAAAATGATAATATATTATTTTATAAAAAAATGTGAAAGGACTTTCTTTATGAATTAAGAGTACTTCACTTGAAAATGACAATAATATTATTTTATGTGAAAGTGTGAAAAGACATTCATTATGAGTACTTTACTTGAAAATGACAATAATATTATTTTATGAAAAGACTATCATTATGAGTACTTTACTTTATGACTTAAAAGTACTTACACCACTACCTTGGTTAACTATGTGTTTTCATCCACCATAGAAAATTTGACAAATAAGCATTCTTAACTCATGCAATGCCACCTCACCAAGGGGGGTGATGTCATCTACTAGAATGTGATTGGTTGTATTTTATAGTACATTTTCTTTGTTTTGAGGCCCTTTTTTGACCTCAAAATTTCTCTAATGATTGACCATCCTGTAAGTGGGTTTGGATTGCATCATCCTTGGCTTTATGTCCTAAAGTGATCGGGATTGACCATCCTGTAAGTGTGTCTAGATTGTATCATCCTTGGCTTTATGTCCTAAAGTGATCGGGAGTGATCATCCCGTAAGTGGATCAATATTGTATCATCCTTGGACTTATGTCCTAAAGTGAGAGGGATTGATCATCCCGTAATTGGATCATGTGTGTTGCAGATTATGATGTTGTTGATCGAGAGATCCAGATGATGATGATGTTGATCGAGAGATACAAATGATGATGTTGTTGATCAAGAGATCTAGATGATGTTGTTGATTGGGAGGTCCAGATGATGATGCTGTTGATTGAGAGATACAGATAACGATGCTCTTGATCGAGAGATCCAGATGATGTTGTTGATCGGGAGATCCAAATGATGATGTTGTTGATCGAGAGATCCAGATGATGTTGTTGATCGGGATATCCAGATGATGATGCTGTTGATCGAGAGATCTAGATGATGCTGTTGATCGGGAGACCCAGATGATGATGATGTTGATCGAGAGATCCAGATGATGTTGTTGATCGGGAGATCCAGATGATATTGTTGTTGTAGCTGATCGAGTGATCGAGTGTTTCAGAAGATGAAGACTCAGTACTGAAGATGTTGATATTCCAGTATTGAAGATATTAAAGATGTTCCAGTAGTTGTTTGAGTTACTGATGATGATTGAAAAAAATTCCAATGATTTATAGATGTATCACTCTGATGTAGTTGATGACTCCTTTCTCCTGAAAATGTTGTTAGAATATCCTTCTCGTTAAGGGGGAGTGTTGAAATATTGTAACTTCTAAGAATATTCTATTTGTACTTTATTACCCGAAGATGTTTATTCCTCTGTCGAGACATTATTATATATCCGGAGATGTTTATTCCTCCGTTGGGATGTTATAACTAGGGTTATTAGACTCTCCTAGTGGGGTCGGCCCTGAGTTAAGTTGTTAGGGGTTATTAGACTCTCCTAGGAGAAGTCGACCCAGTTAGGGTTAAAAGTCAAGTGAAGTAAAGTATAAATAGAGGAGGTGTGTTCCTCATTTAACACACACTCACTCACTTGTGAATTTGCATAGGAGAGAGAGAGATCTGCAATGGAGGAGAAGGAGCTCTTGTTTGGGGATTTCATCTTTGTACTTGTTGATCATCTATATTGAGGAAGTTTTGCTAGGTTTTCTAACCCATGAGGGTTTTCCAGGATAAATCTGTGTCTCTTGTGTTTATGTTTTGCTTGTTATTCTTTCAGTGATCTTGATGATATGCTATTGTTGTGAAATTGAATTGAATACTGATGTTATCTATCTTAGCATATTGAATCTTATCACATTAAAGTTTTTCAAACTGACAACAACAATGAAATAATGGAAACAATCCATTATAGACTGTAGCTAATAAAGTTTAGAGTTACTAAAAATAATGTCGGTCCTCAAATTATTACCATTTATGCAACAATAGTGAGGGTCATTAAAGGTCTGTCACCAAAAAATCACTATTGTTCATAGGAAATGGCAACGACAATTGACCACTATCATATATGCATCAATAGTGAGGGTCATTAAAGACATGTCAGTATTGTTCATAGAAATTGGCAACGGTCACTAACCATCACTAATAATGATTATTGGTGATGGACCTAGACCGTCTCCATATCTCCTTTACTTTTGGCTATGTTGCATTTGGTGACGTTCAATTTTTGGTGATGGAGGCCCTTATGACCATCACCAATGAGGTTATAGTGACGTTTTCTGCCCCCCACCAAAGGCCTTTTTTATAGGAAATGGTGATGACAATTGACCATCATCATATATGAATCAATAGTGAGGGTAATTAAATACATGTCACTATTTTTCATAGGAATTGGCAATGGTCACTGACCATTACTAATAATTATTATTAGTGATGGACCTAGAACATCTCCATATCTCCTTTACTTTTGGCTATGTTGTCTTTGGTAACATTCAGTTTTTGGTGATGGAGGCCCTTTTGACCATCACCAATGAGGTTATGGTGACGTTTTTCGCCCCTCACCAAAGGCCTTTTTTGTAGTAGTGGCTAAAGCTTGTAAATGATTTAGTAATGTTTTAGACCATATTTACAATTAATCAAGATTTTGTCAATATATAGGTAGTTGTTATAGTTAGTAGCCAAGTTCTTGGGTCATGTTTGTGTTTGAGCTTTGGGAGAACGAACTTTTAGCAAATTTTTCCATGCAAAAAATAATGTAAGTGATCATGGAAAAAATATAATAATGTAAGTGGAACATTGGATTTTAACTCTATTGATTAGGTTAATGAGAGCTTATATGTGTAAGTATTGTACATTGTACTAGTATTGTTGAAGGGTACCAGCTCAATGGAAGCGCACCTGCTTTACAAGAAGGAGGTTGGTGGTTCGATTCCTCCGTGCTCTACTAATATTGTGCTAATATTGCAATATATTTCTAATTTTTTTTTACGATGATTTATGTACAAGGGGAATTTCAAACCATCTTTGTATGTTGTTATGAGGGGGGGTTCTAAACCACCCTTGTAAGCTACTATGAGGGGGTTTCTAAGTTGGTTTCATATGTTTCTACAAGGGGGGTTTCTAAACCACCCTAGTAAGTTGCTACGGTGGTGGTTCTAAACCACCCTCATAGGTTGCTACGAAGGGAGTTTCTACACCACCCTTATAAGTTGCTACAAGGGGGGTTCTAAATCGCCCTCATAAGCTTCTACGAGGGGGGTTTCTAACTGTCCCTAAAATCTCTTAGGAGGAGATTTCTAAACTAACCTCATAGGTTACTACTAGGGGTTTTCTACACCACCCCCAAAGTCACTTTTCGAGGGTGGTTCCAAATCGTCCCCAAAAGCACTGTTACTCAAATTCAAGCCTTTTAGCGGCGGTTTTTGAAGAGACATAAACCACCCCTATAGGTTGCTATGTAGGGGGTTCTAAACTACCCCTAAAAGTCACTTTTCGAGGGGGTTTCCGAACCCCCCCTAAAGGCATCACTGCTAAAAGTCAATCCTTTTAGCAACGGTTTTTGAAGAGATATAAACGCCCCCCCAAAAAGTGACTTTTAGCTGTAGTTCAAAACCACCCCCAAAAAATGACTTTTAGGGGCAGTTCCAAACTACCACCAAAAGTCTTTTTTTGGGGGCGGTTTATATTTCTTCAAAAACTGTCATTAAAAGGATTGACTTCTAGAAGTGGTGCCTTTAGGGGGGGGTTGCAAAATAGTCGCTAATGCTAAAATCCATGCCAATTCAACTTTTGGAGGAAGAAAATGACTGCCTCTAAAGGTCTTTTTTGTAGTAGTGTTACCACCTCAGAATCTGAAACAATCAGAATACACAAAAGACATAAGGTTCTAACTTTTTTTTTATTTTTAGCTTATGGGTCTCTATAAGTTTGGAGATATACTCAATCAAAGTTAAGGGAAGTTTTAATGGGGTTTGGCCCTTCCAAAGTAGTCATCTTTGAATTTTCACTTTTTTCTAAGAGATTTCAAGCATCGAAACTCATAGAGAAAATAGAATACATACCCAGATATCTATGGTATGATTTTCAGATTCTGAATCATTATAGGTTTGGATTTATACCCTGTGGAAGTTAGGGTTCCTAACTTGTCCAAAAACTAGTCTCAAATACTAGGTGTTCTGAGGAAAACTATTATATCTGGAGCATGCAAGCTCCAAATTGAGTGAGACCTATTTTATCAAAAAGAAGACAGACTATAGTGTCAGCGATAGCAATTTCTAATTCATATCTAAAAAATTGGACACGTGGCAGTCCATACACTTTCACCTTCTCCAAAGGGTAAAAAATAACAAGTGTTGGAAAACTTGCCGTAATATTTTATTGGCACATCCTAATTAGGTCAGACTTGTGGCATTGTAGAGAAGACATATCATGCTACTAAAGGACGAAGTTTCAGACTCAAAGGGGTTGAAATTATAGAGATGCCTCAATTTGAAGGTTAGCCAGAAAAACAGTCTCCAAATTAGAGTTTTAAAAGGTATGTTATTTTAAATTTGCATAACTTTTGACTGAAAGGTTTGAATAAGGTGATTCAAAATCCATTGGAAAGAGGAAACACATGAGAATATGTTGAAATAATCATATTATCATTTTTTAATACTAATTTCAATATATTGAGGTTGGAAGTACACACCATAAGTTCAGAAATTTCATAGTTGCAAAAGTCTCATTCTTAAGACTTGACAGATTCCACCCATGGTGGAACCCTATAGACCACCTCACACCAACTCACCAAAAAATATGGAGACCTGTTCTACTACCAGTAGGTTGGAAAACCTAGAATCACAATACACATATCTTAATGTACATATGAAACAGATTCAATGAACCATCAATAGTAGGGATTAAACATGGGAAAAAAAGTTGGATACAAAATTAGATCGTTGGGAGAAGAAGTTGGATGAGAAGTTGAGAAATTTGATATTTAGTGCCACATGTAGAATATCATGGGAATTAACAGCACGATGAGCCACATCATGAAGAAACTTCACAGTGAGGACCATTTAGCTAGCATCAACCTTCATTAGGTCCTCATAGCGATAAACCACACTCTATGGATAATAACAACTATAATTGTTTTCCTAAATTAGACTGAAACAAGTTTGATGGTTCTAACCTATCAGGATGGGTTTTACTCAAATGGAACATTACTTTTCTCTTCATGGTATTACATATGACATGATGAAACTTAAGGTGGGGATCTTGTCTTTGGATCCAAAAAGATGGAAATGGTGAGAGTGGCATAAAAAGTCATGTGGGTGCTACATTGCTTGGAGTTTGTTTATTAAAGCTTCCCATGTTCTTTATGAGCAAGATCCTCACTATTTGGTGTGGCTTACCAAGTTATACCAAACAGATTCAGACACATACTTATTTCATCCTTTGAGCAATTTAGCCATTCGTACAGAGAGCTTAACAAATTCTTTTTATAAATAATGTTTCATTAGTGTCCTTAAGGAGGCAATTAAATCACAAGTCAGAATGCAACGTCCTGCTACCTGGTTGGAGGCATTGCAGAGGGACCTAGAAGTAGAGATAATGATCAATGCACAAACTAAAAAACACTATTTCATTCCTCGCTCACACCCTACACAAGTCAATTCCTGAAGCACAATTCCTTCTCCTCCCTAGAAGGTACAAAAGTTGTCACCATCAGAAATGGAAGACAAGGACTCTACTATAATTGTGATGAAAAGTATGCTCCAAGTCATAAATGTAAAGAAAAAATTTATTCCACATTGATGTGACAACTCCTACCAATCTCGAAGACATCATTATATAATATACCCCCATGGTTCAGGTGGTTGAATAAATTCCTCACATACAAGAAGAAGTGGAAAATGAAGTCCATCAAGAAGAACCACTAATCGCTCTTCACGTTTTATCTAGTATTTCATTCCCACAAACCTTGAAACTTTGGGGTTACATCAAGCATCGCAAAGTGGTAGTTTTAGTTGATAGTGGCAACACCCACAACTTTATTCACCAACTATTGGTTGAGGAATTCCATTGTTATATACACCCAATGCCTAACTTTGAAATTATGATAGCTAATGGAGGGATGATGAAATGTCAGGGGCATTGTGAAAATATAAAACTCCAACTGGGTGATTATCATCTCAAAACTCATATGTTGGCCATAGATATGGGTGGTCATGATATAGTTTTAGGGGAATAATGGCTATGTACATTGGGCCAGTTACCATGGACTTCAAGGAATTATACTTGATATTTACTCAAGACTCTTATACTCACACCCTCGAAGGGCTCCAAGCAAGCTCCCCTGAAATCATAAGTTCTCATCAGATGAAAAAAATATTGAAGAAATGTCACTTTGGAATTATTGCTAGAATTATCGCTCAATTCCATGCCATCCAAGCTTTGGATAACACCACACCCAAAATCCATCTTGACCTGTAAAGGGTTTTGGACAAACAACAATATGTATTTGAAACACCAAAGGGTTTACCCCCATATAGAGGAGAGGATGATCATGGTATTCTCTTGATTCCAGGAAGTCAACCACCAAATGTAGGACCTATAGGCATCCATTTGCACAAAAGAATGAAATTGAAAATATAATTCATGAGATGTTAGAGGCAAGAGTCATATGTCCCAGCACTAGCCCATATTCATTCCCAATGGTCATGGTTTTAAAGAAAGAAGGAAATTGGTGCATGTCTTGATTTTCATGCCCTCAATAAGTTGATGATCAAAGATAAATTTCCCATCCTAGTAATTGATGATATTTTGGATGATCTCCATAGGGATAAATTTTTCACCAAACTTGAACTTCGTTGAGGATACCACCAAATAAGGATGAAAGAGGCATGCATTCCAAAGACACCTTTCCGGACACATGAAGGCCCTTATGAGTTCTTGGTAATGCCCTTTGGACTTTGTAATGCCCCTTCTACTTTTCAAAGCCTCATGAATAAAAATTTAAGGCCATATCTTCATCATTTTGTGTTGGTTTTCTTTGATGACATTTTGATTTACAGTCAAACATGGGATGGCCATGTACAACATGTTGATAAAGCCTTGCAACTCCATCAATACCATCAATTATTCATTAAACGCTCAAAATGTGCTTTTGGGGTCTTAGAGATCAAATACTTGGGTCAATTGTTGGACAAGATGGGATGAAATTGGACCCCAAGAAGATTGCAGCAATGCAAGAATGGCTCTTCCCTAAAACCTTAAAGAGATTATGTGGGTTTTTAGGCATTACAAACTACTATAGGAAGTTTGTGAAGAACTATGGTAAAATTGTATCCCCATTGACAACCATGCTCTAGAAAAATGCCTTTGCGTGGAATGAAATGGTAGAACAAGCATTCTTAGTTCTAAATAAAGACATGTGCACCACACTAGTCTTAGCTATGTCCAATTTTAATAAGACTTTTGTATTGCAATGTGATGTTTTTGGAAAAGAACTGGGTGTAGTTTTAATGCAAGAAGGAATACCCTTAGCTTTCACAAGCAAGTAGTTGTGTGACAAGGGCTTGTGGAAGTCTACCTATGAGAAAGAAATGATGGCCATCCTACATGCAGTTGAAACATGGCGACCGCATCTAATAGGGAGATGTTTCCAGATAAAGACATATCACCATAGCCTAAAATATTTTTTGGAGCAAAGGATATCTTCCCCGGAAAAACAAAAACGGGTCACCAAAATGATTGGATATGATTATGAGATCATCTACAAAAAGGGAAAATACAATGTTGTGGCAGATGACTTGTCAAGGAAACATGAGGAAGAGGGATTACTCTTTTCCTTATCCTCTCCAATAGTTGAATGGTTAGGGGAAGCATGACAAGAATGGATAACAAATTATACTGCATCTCATCTAATTAAGTGCCTCCAGGAGGATCCCAACCCTCCCCAGCGTTACACTTGGAAACAAGATACATTGAGATATGAAGGTCATCTTTTCCTGATACCTAGATCTACCTGAAAACATAAAATATTAACATAGTTGCATTCATATCCTCTTGTAGGTCACTCGTGATTTCAGAAAACTTATGCATGTGCCAGGCACTCATTCTTTTGTGAAGGCATGAAAAAGGATTTCCTTAATTTTGTAGTAGAATGTGACACTTTCCATAGGAACAGGGTGAGATAGTAAAGACTCCTAGGGAATTGAAACCATTACCAAACCCATCCAACATTTGGACCAACATTTCCATGGATTTTATTGTTGGTATTCTAAAAGCAGGTAACAAATCAGTCATCATGGTGGTATTTGATCGACTTTCCAAATATGCCCACTTTTGTGCTCTCCAACACCCATTTACCCCGACAACAGTGGCCCAAATGTTTCTAAACTAGATTTTTAAACTTCATGGCACGCCTACCTCCATTATATCAGATTGTGATCCCACATTCAGGAGCAAATTTTGGCAATAACTATTTAAACTATAGGGCAACCAATTGCAAATGAGCACATCTTATCATCCACAAATATATGGTCAGGCAGAAGCAGTGAACAAGTGCCTTGAAACCTATTTGCGATGTTTTTCATTTGCAAAGCAACACCAATGGGAACAATGGTTACCATTAGCATAATGGTGGTATAATACCACTTATCATGAGGATACAAAAATGGCACCATATGAAGTATTCGATGGCCAACAACCACCCTCAATGGTTTCTTATCTACCAGGAACTTAAAAAGTACATGTAATTGATGATTTGCTTCATAACCGTGATGTCACTCTTTGCACACTCATGGAAAATTTGGCAATGGCCCAAAATCACATGAAGCAACAAGCAGACCAGTACCGCTGAGAGCATTCATTTGTAGAAGGTGACCATGTGTTCCTTCGCCTTCAACCTTATAAGCAAACCTCTCTCAAAGTTAAAGGCCATCAGAAGCTCACACCAAAGTTTTACAACCCATATCAGATTGTTCAACGCATTTTTCGGGTGGCCTAAAAATTAGCACTCCTAGCACACTCCAAGATTCACCCAATATTTCTTACCTCTTGCTTGAAGAAGGTAGTGGATTAAAATTGCCGATTTCAAACTACCTTACCTGAAATAGATGAAGAAGGATCCATTTGGATCCAACCATAAGTAGTTTTGGACACTAGGGAGCGTCAACTATGCCAACACACTATCCATAAAGTTTTGATTTAGTGGAAGGATACCTCACCAGAAGATGCTACTTGGGAACCATCAATAATTTTGCAACAGTTTCCCCATCTCTAGCATTGAGGACGATGTTGCTTTTGAAGGGGGAGGACATGTTAGGGTCCTACCCTAACCCCCCTACTTTATCTATGTACAATGCCATAAGGCCCATTAGTTAGTTAGTGGGTAGTTCTTTAATGCAAAAGACTTCCTTATTAATTAAAGTTCCTTAGGTTGTCGACCCTCATTAATAGAGGGACCACAAGTAGTTAGAATTGGGCTATTGAAGTACTATATATAGAGTAGTAATATATGTAATGTGAAATCAAGAATGTTCATTGTATTTAGAGCTAGTGCTCTTGGAGGTTGGCCCCTCGAAGAGACAAGTTAACACTATTATCTATTTCATCTATTCTTCTTTTATTTTCTATCTTTCCTATGAATTTCTTGGTTTAAGCATATTACAAAAAATTCCATACAAAATAAGCATGCTTGAATTAAAGGAATTGCATATGCATCTGGAAGAGTTACTAAAGAAAGTGTACATACACCCTAGTGTGTCTCCTTGGGGAGCACCCGTGTTGTTTGTGAAGAAGAAGGATGGAGCGTTGAGGTTGTGCATTGACTTCAGACAACTAAACAAGGTCATGATGAGGAATAAGTATTTTCTACCTTGAATTGATGACGTGCTCGACCAACTGAGAGGAGCAAGGCTATTCTCGAAGATCAACTTGAGATCTTGTTACCATCATGTAAGAATTAAGAAGAAGACATAAGAAATAATACTTTTAGAACTTGATATGGTCACTACAAGTTTTTGGTGGTGCCATTTGGATTAACAACTACATTCATGTGCGTGATGAATGGAATTTTCATAAAGTATTTAATTAAGTTGGTCATCTTGTTCTTGGATGACATCCTTATTTATTACAAGTTAGAGAAAGAACATGCATAACACTTGAGACTACCATTGTAAGTGTCGAGGGAACATCAACTGTATGCCAAGTTGAGCAAATGATCTATTTATCAGAAGCAGATCCATTACTTGGGGCATATAATTTCTAAGGAAGGAATAATAGTAGACCCCGAGAATATTAAAGCCATTCTGAGTTGGCTTACACCTAGGAATGTATCAGAAATTAGATCATTCATGGGATTGGTTGGATACTACAAGAGATTCATTGAGGGTTTCTCTAAAGTGGCGCACACAATTACCTCTTTACAAAAGAAAGGAATTAAATTTCAATGGATGCCACAGTGTGAGGAAAGTTTCCAATGGTTGAAAATTTGTTAACTAGGACACCAATTTTGAAGATTGCAGATCCAAATGAAGACTTCGTGGTTTGTACATATGCATGTCAAGAAGGAATCAATGGAGTCTTGATGTAACAAGGGCACGTGGTCTATTATGAGTCTAGGCATCTCAAAGAACACGAGAAAACGTATGCCACACATGATCTGGAGCTCGTTGCCATTATGCATGCATTGAATATGTGGAGGCATTACCTCAAGGGAAAAACATTTGATCTAAGGATAGATCATTGTGGATTGAAATATCTATTTGTAAAGCATGATTTAAATGTCAGGTAGGCTAGATGGTTGGATTTCCTATGTGAATTTGATTTTGAGATCAAACATATCAAAGGCAAGGAGAACAAACTTGTTGATGCACTCAGAAAGAGGATACATGCATTGCATGTTTCAACTTTCAATATGTGTAAATCAGACCTAAGAAATATAATTCTTGAAGCTGTAAGTTCAAATGGATGTTATCAGCAAGTAAAGGAAGGATTACAGTGGAAAAATCTGTCTAAGAGATATGTGTTAATTTTTCGATAATTGCATTCAAACATTATCTAGGATCCTACTAAGAGAATAACAAGCACAACATAACAATCATAAACACAAGAGACACAGAGTTTCCTCAGGGAAAACCAAGAAGGTTAAAAACCCTTCAACTTCCTCAGAGATAGAATAAGCCGGAATACAAAGATCACAATGATCAATCCCCAAAAGATAGATGACTCCAGTAGCTACCCCTCCTCCACTTGTGCGCACTCATCTCTCTCAACTATGCGAGTTGGATGAGTGAGTGAATGAATAGAATGAGAGACACTCATTCTCTATTTATACACAGCTTAACTTGCCTTTAATTCTAACTGGGCCGACTTCCTAAGGAAGCCTAACAACCCATCCACATGACACATGTAGGGCCGACCCCACCAAGGTGGTCTAATAACCCATCAAATAATACTTGCGACACTTGCGACACTTACAAATACAAATGACGACACTTCTGATTGGAGGAATAATACATCTACATCATGAATATAATAAAGTACAAGTGTAATACATAGAAGAATATCTTCTGAAGTTACAAATACATCAACACTCCCTCTTAACTAGGAAGGTATTCTCTAGACACAGGTCATTAATACATATCGCCACAAGTCTTCAATTCTGGAGCTGGATCATCGTTACTCGATCACGGAGCATCATCGTCACTGCTGCTGTACTCGTCATCTCGATCACTGGGCTATCTCTCAATTCTTCTCATCATGGGAAGTTCTACAGAGCCAACCCTTTTTCATGTTGGTTGTAGGCCTAGCCTCTTGTAGGTCTTCAACATATCTGGCCATCCTATGGAATGTGCGTCAACAAAACCTCGAAAGAGCATCCCAGGAATTTTACGAGCACACAGCTCAACCCATCAGATCTCCCAAGATCTTTTACATGTGACCACCACAAAACCTCGAAAGAGACTCCGAGCTCAAACTATCGGATCTCCCAGGATCTTTTCTATGTGGTTAGGAAAAACCTTAAAAGAGTGTCTTGCAACCTGAAAGATCTCTAAAGAGCATCCCAGGACTTTTACGAACACACAGCTCAACCTATTGGATCTCCAGGACTGATTACATGCCTCCTATAGAAAAACCTTGAAATAGCATCTGATTTGAAACTATCAGATCTCCCAGGATATTATCTATGCTACCTATAGCAAAACCTCGAAAGAGTATCCAAGCTCAAACTATTGGATCTCCCAGGATCTTTTCTATTCTACCTGCACAATCTGTCCACAGCCACAGAGTATCATACTGATCATCATCATATAGTACATCATCCTGATGCACATCATCATCACATGATTACCCTGATAATGTACACAACATCATCCTGATGCATATCATCTGGAGCATCGTCTTGATGATCATCACTCATGATCATCCTGATCATCATCATAGCATCGTCCTGATGCCTATCATCTAGAGCATCATCCTGATGCTCATCACACATGATTGTTTTGATCATCATCATAGCATCGTCCTGATGCCTATAATCTGGAGCATCATCCTGATGTTCATCACACATGATCATCCTGATCATCATACACAGCAGTAACCGGAGCATCGTTCTGATGCTCATCACACAGCGCTTACATCCACAGCCATGGGAAGGATCCTCCTACCACCATGCTTGGAATGGCTCCTACGAATGTGTCCCATCACTTCTTCCTCGAAGTATCTTCTATCTGAAGAACACCAAGCCTCTCTCTCAAGTACTCGAACTTCACTCTGGCTAGTGGTTTGGTCAACACATCTGCAATCTGCTCATCTATCGCAACATACTGGAGCTTCACTGCTCCACTCTGCACCATATCCATGATATAGTGATATTTGATCCCGATGTGCTTCGACCTATCATGGAACACCGGGTTCTCTGACAACTTCACACAAATCTGGTTGTCACAATAGATACAGGTAGCATCCAACTGTAGATCAAATAAATCATACAGTAGCTTCCTTAGCCATACTGCCTCGCAACTAGACGAACAAGCCATGACATACTCTGCTTCAGGTGTACTCAGTGCTACATAGGATTGCTTCCTGCTAAACCAAGAGATCACACCTGATCCCATACTGAAGTAGCACCCCGAAGTGCTCTTCCTATCTACAGCACTGCCTGCCCAATATGAATCAACATAACCCTCTGGGTTAAACTTTTGATTCGCATCATACTTGAGCCCATAATCAATTGTATCCTTCAAGTACCTCAGAATATGCTTTACAACAATTAGATCAACCTGTCTAGGATCTGTCAAAACTGGCTCAAGGTGTTCACCGCAAAGCAAATATCTAGTCTCGTGTTTGTCAGATACATCAAGGACCCAATCATCTGACGATACACTGTGACATAAACCGACTCTAATGAAGCATCACTCAATAGCTTCAGGTTCTATTCCATAGATGTGGCCATGGACTTGCAGTCCATCATCCCGAACTGCTTCAGGATCTCTACTACATACTTCCCTTGTCCAAGGAATATTCCATCTGCACTCTGCCACACCTCCATACCTAGAAAGTAATGCATCATTCCCAAATCCTTCATCTCGAACTCGGCAGCAAGCTTCCTCTTCGTGTCGGCAATCAATCTATCCTCACCTGTCACAAACAGGTCATCCACATATAATAGAAGTATCATTGGATTTCCCTCCTCAACCTTGTAGTAAAGGTTGGAATCTGCTTTACTCTTGGTAAAGCCCAAACTGGAAAGGAAGTTGTCTATCCTACCGTACCATGTCCTAGGTGCTTTCTTTAAGCCATACAAGGCTTTCTTCAATATGCACACATATGACTCCCTGTCATGTGTCTCAAAGCCGAGTGGCTACTCCACATACACTTCCTCTTCGACTACACCATTCAAGAGAGTTGTCTTGACATCCATCTGGTGCATCTTCCACTTCATCACTGCAGACAGAGCAAGTACTGTTTTGATGGAAGTGTATCTGGCTACAGGTGCAAAATTTTCTTCCTAATATATCCCCTCTTTCTGAGAGAAGCCACAAGCCACAAACCTTGCCTTGTATTTCTCTAGGCTGCCATCTGCAACATGCTTGATCTTGTAGATCCACTTGGAAGTCACAACAAACTTCCCTTCTGGTCTTGGGACCACATCCCAAACATCATTCTTCATGATCGACTGATATTCCTCAACCATGGCATTCTTCCATTACTACATCCGAGATCCTGGGAACTTCAAATTCTTCAATATATGCAATAGATAGTTTTCTTGAACTTCGTTGTTGGAACAAATGTTGTAGTCCTTCTTTTGTAGGTGATTGTACACGATCTTTC
Organism: Larix kaempferi; assembly: GCA_027924585.1. Lineage (NCBI taxonomy): Eukaryota > Viridiplantae > Streptophyta > Pinopsida > Pinales > Pinaceae > Larix > Larix kaempferi. The sequence continues at coordinate 7,233,108 of BSBM01001153.1, forward strand.
CTACAAGTCAAATTCAATTGCATGATTAGAAACTTCTCATAGTTTTCAGAACAAAGTTTTACACATAAAGGCATATGTCATACAGTTAGGCAATTATGTTAGCCAATGATTCAATACAATATTTATCCATATCCCGTATTCATACAGTAGCTTACTAGATTCCTTCCATCTCTACCAAAACATTGTTAAGGGTTTGCACTACTCCCAACATGTCAGCAAAGAGGTTTCATTCTAGATAAGTAGCGATGGAATGTTGTACAGTGCCATAGGCCACTTACCCATCACATGCATATTGGTAGTATACTGTTCATTAATGCGATTATTCTAATATGCATAATACATAGCCTAAGTCTAGGAACATAAGTATATACATCATTGAACAATGTTATTTAAACAATCGGATATACAAGAAATGACAATTCAAATACTTATATTTGTTTGTTTGTTGGGTGGGCTCCCTCTCAATCTTCGCTTCCTTTCTGCAATTCCATTCTGATGTGGATTGTAAGGAGTAGTTAACTCCCTCTTAATCCTTGAATCACTGCATACTTCTTGAAGTATGCTGAAGTGAATTTTCCACCATTGTCGGATCTAAAGGTCTTGATCTTCTTTTCAGTGTTGTTTTTCTATCAAGGCTTTGAATTCCTTGAATTTGTTGAATACTTCATCTTTGTTCTTCAAGAAATAAATCCAAGTCTTCCTAGAGAAATCATCAATGAAAGAAACATAATATACATACCCACTCAGAGAACTGCATGACATTGGACCGCATACGAAATTCCTTTTTCCTTGATTTCACTGCTTGGAAATGCCTTCTTTGTGTTCTTTCCTTTTGCACACCCTTTGCAAACACCTTCATGCTTTGACTAGATTTCAGGAAGACCTTCTACTTCTTTGCTTGCAATTGGTAGTGCTCTATAGTGCACATGAGCAAGCCTTCTATGCCAAAGTTCACTTGGTTCCATGGATTCATGTACCATAGCATGTTCAGGTTGTCCCTTCAATTTGTACAATCCTCCATCTTGCTCTCCAAGCACTACTGCATCATCTATGGTTATACCTTTTGGCCACATGAGTACTTGGCCATCCAAAAATGCAACTCTCGTCCCATTTGCATCCAAAGATGATATGGAGAGAAGATTCTTCTTGAGTCCAGGTACATATAGAACATCTTGCATCTTTAAAGAATTCCCAGAGTCTAACTTGTAGGAGGCTTCACCACTTCCTTTTATAGGGTATTGATAGTCATCCCCAAGTTTCACCTTATGAGGTGACTCATGTTCATATAGATCCATAAGAGATTTTTTGAATCCCTTCATATGTTTAGAATCCCCACTATCAATGAGCCAATCATTACACCCATGAGTAACAGTACCTGTGAGAGCAGAGATTAGGACATATTCATCGTCACTTGAAGAGTCTTCACTTTTTGCCCTAGATTTCTTTCTGGAAGGTTCATCATCCTCAGCAGCATGAGTATGATACCTCTTATTGTTGTTCTTGTTGTTGTTGTTGAGGTCTTGATTGTTCTTGGGACAGTTTGAGGCAAAGTGTCCCTTTTCATTACAAGAGAAGCATCTAACGCGAGAGAGATATTTTTTCTTTTGATAGAAGTGAGGAGATTTCTTTTGATGATATTTCTCCCTCTTGAACTTACCTTTCTTGGTGTGTGCTGTGAGAGATTGGTCTTCACTTCCCATCTTCTCTTCTCGGGCCACAAGCCTAGCTTCTTCTTGTGAGCATTTCTCCCATAGTCTACTGAAGGAGATCAATTTCTTTCTTGCACAAATACCTTGGATGAAGGAGTCCCATGACCTAGGTAGGCCATTTAATGTGGTCATGAAAATTTCTCTATTCTCCACTACTTCATCCACAGCTTCAAGTTGTTCTTTGATTTGAGAGACCTTAGTAAAGTAGGATTGGATGGTCTCTCCATTCTGGAACTTAACCCCTTTCAATTGATTCCGCAGAGTCATCTTTTGATTTATATGCTTTCCTTCAAACAACTTGGTCAAGGAGTCAAACATCTCCTTAGGTGTCTTTAGAGAAGACACATAAGGTATGAGATGGTCTTTTATAGAATCAGCAATGATTCTCTTGGCCTTGACCAGGTTCTTCTTGTGTAAGGCCTTAGCCTCATCTCCCTCTGGAACTAGAACCTCTTCTTTTATGTAGGTGTCCAAATCATTCTCTTCTAGGATTAACCCAATCCTATACTTCCATGCTCGGAAGTTGTCAGCTCCTTCAATCTTATCCTTAATCTTGGTGTGGTGAGAAATCTTAATGAGAAACTCAAATGGAAATAAAATATTTAGGTCTTACCACTTGATTTGCTGAAAACTAGATCTGGAGTTGGATTAGGGTTGTTAGAGAAACCCCAAAAATTCAAACTTTGAATTCCAAACTTTTGAATGGATGGAAAGATGCGCCTTGCTGAGCTGATCAAGCTGACATACTTCAATTTTGAAATCTGCAAAATTTGACCCCTCAAAATTGCCTTTGAAACTTTCAGATCTTCTAGTCAAAATCCCGAACTAGGGTTTGATAATGCCCAAGGTTTTGCCCAGCCAAAAAGTTCGATCTTGTGCTCTTAACTTTGATTTTTCTGAGGAGCATCTAGCCGTGGTCACAGATTCCAAAAATTTCAACTTTTGCAGAAACCCTAATTTTCCACCTTTCCGATCAAAATCCCAAACTAGGGTTTGATGATGCCCGAGGTTCTGCCCAACCAAAAAAATCGATCTTGGTCTCTAAACTTCGATTTTCTTTAGGAGCATCCAGTCGTGGTCTCGGATTCCATAAATTCCAACTTTCTACGAAACCCTAATTTCCCGTAGCAGTGACGAGCCAAAAACTGAAAGTGCTTAGAATTGAATTTTGTCTCGACAGAAATATGCACCCTTGCAAGGAGATTCAACCTAGACTCCTGCCTTTGATGATCTAAGGAGAGAAACCCAAAGATTAAGAATCCCTAGCTTCTATAGCTGAACAATGTCTTTTTCTTAGCACGACTCTGATACCATGTTAATTTTTCGATAATTGCATTCAAACATTATCTAGGATCCTACTAAGAGAACAACAAGCACAACATAAAAATCATAAACACAAGAGACACAGAGTTTCCTCGAGGAAAACCAAGAAGGTAAAAAACCATGCAACTTCCTCAGAGATAGAATAAGCCCCAATACAAAGATCACAATGATCAATCCCCAAAAGATAGATGACTCCAGCAGCTACTCCTCCTCCACTTGTGCGCACTCCTCTCTCTCAAATATGCGAGTTGTATGAGTGAGTGAATGAATAGAATGAGAGACACTCACTCTCTATTTATACACAACTTAACCTGCCTTTAAGTCTAACTGGGAAGACTTCCTAAGGAATCCTAATAACCCATCCACATGACACATGCAGGGCCGACCCCACCAAGGTGGTCTAATAACCCATCAAATAATACTTGCGACACTTACAAATACAAATGATGACACTTCTGATTGGAGGAATAATACATCTCCATCATGAATATAATAAAGTACAAGTGTAATACATAGAAGAATATCTTCCGAAGTTACAAATACATCAACAAAATGCAAGTTATCAGTTTGAAGATTATGGAATCATGAGATATCAAAACAAAATTTATGTGCCTAACTCAGGTGAGTTAAGGAAGTTGATCTTGAATGAGATGCATAAAATTCCTTATGCAAGACACCCAAGATATCAAAAGACACTTACAACAGTAAGGGGTCAGTATTTTTAGCCATGTATGGAAAAGGATATTGTATAATATGTGGTTAAGTGTTTGGAATATCAAAGAGTTAAGGGTGAGCATGGCCACCCAACAAATTGCTTCAACCTTTGCCTATACCTGAGTGGAAATGGGATGTGGTGACTATAGATTTCATCGCAAAGTTGCCCATGAAAACTAAGTAGCATGATTCCATCATGGTAGTGGTGGAAAAGCGAACCAAAGAAGCTCATTTTATTTCCGTGAAGTCAACCCATAAAGATGTTAACATAGCCGACATTTATATGAAATAAGTTGCCAAGTTGCATGGTATTCCAAGGGAAATCGTGTGAGACAGAGATCCAAATTTCACTTCAAATTTTTGGAAGGGCACATTCAAAGACATTGGATCAAATCTAAATATGAGCACAACATATCGCACACTGAGAAATAGGCAAACTAAAAGAGCCAATTAGGTGATTAAGGATATGTTGAGGATGCATGTGATGGATCAACCATCTAGATGGTAGGCCTACCTATACTTGGTATAGTTTGCATACAATAATGGGTTTCATGCTTTACTGAATATGAGTCCATTTGAGGGCATGTATGGTTGGAAGTGCAATACTCCCATCAGTTGGGATAACCAAATATATAGGGTAGTTACTAGGCCAAAGTTTTTTAGAGAAATGGAGGAGAGAATGGTTAAGATAAAACGGAATTTAAAGGAAACTCGGGACAAGAAGAAGAGCTATGTGGATAGATTCAAATCAATAAGAGAGTTCCAAGTGGGGGATCATATATATCTAAAACTCAACCAAAGAAGAATTCCTTGAAATTGGGAATTTCTCCAAAGCTTGCGTCCAAATACAACAGACCATTTGAAATATTAGATAGGATAAGGCTTGTAGCTTATGCATGTGCATTGATTGCATGTTTGTGTGTCCATAATGTATTTCATGTGTCTTTATTAAATAAATATGTACCTAATCATAACTGCATAATTGATTGGACTATGATCCAAGTGGAATCGAATGGAGATATTCTGGTACAACCAGTATGTATCCTGGAAAAGAAGATTACTTTGCTGAGGAATATGGCCATCAAGTAGGTAAAGGTCCAATAGACCCATTATAACCCCGAAGAGGCAACATGGGAGCTGGAGGATGCGATATGGGAAGCATACCTACATATTTTTGAGGAAAATTTTTATAATGGGGTGGCTTAAAAAAAAATTGATGTACAGTGTAAACATGTACATAGTTTTGTGATGCACTAATGATTGAACATAAATTAAGGGGGAGGGGAATGCAACATCCTTGTTTTTACCCTATATGTTTAGGGTTTAAATATTATGAATGTGATGGAAGCTCGAGACATTATCCTGGAGGAATAGGATTCATAATATGTATATTTTGTTATGATCTAATAAAAAACTCATGAATGTTGCAGGAAGGATCAAATGAAAATAGATGGGGGGCTATGAATCCAAAAGTGACAAGGACGAGGAAGGGGTGATGGGGAGAGACCCTAATTGTTTATGTCCTTGATCTCACCTAAACCTTAGGAAGCTACTTAACCTAAGGTATTTTATATCTTTGTTATATATGGGATTAAGCCTATTTATTTAAGCTAAGAAAGCAATGTGTGTGTGTGTGTGTGAGAGAGAGAGAGAGAGAGAATTCATAAGTGGGCACTTGTCCAGTTTCTTGCATGCATACAAAATGTTATGAACTCAATTCTATTGAGGGTGGATGGGGGTTGTTGACCATTCGGCGTTGTGTGTTGGATTTGCACTGGAATTGCAGAGCGAGTATCTAATTGTTCTGTTGTACAGAAGAGGGTGTGGACCATTCAAATTGAGTTCAATGGAAGTCCATTCACTGTTCGATTGGGTGGACTCTTCACAGGGGTAGCCGAGTGAGTATCTTGATGGTGCATTTGCATTGAATTTGGGAGGAAAATTCCTATTTTGTTGTGGAGTTTCCAAGGAATCCCTAAGATATGGAATCTCTAAGATATGCTAATAAGCCTCAAGATGGTGTAATGGGATAGTGAGTCCTTCAAGGAGAATTGGCATGCATGTTGCATTCCCTGGAAGTCACAGTACAGAGACTCCCTAGTCGGCATGTGTTGGAGCACTAGAAGGGAACTGAAAGGTTCCAGAGGGACCGTTAACTCAGAGAAGGGGGTTGTTTCTTGTTGATAATTCCATGATATATGTATTCAATACACTCCATTGTTCCATATATAAGCAAAGAAACGATCAGAAAAGCATTCCTTTCTGTAGGGAAGAATGCAATTTGATTGATAATTGAATAAAGTGATTTAGTAATTATATTTTTTGTGTTTTAACATCTTTTAACTACTAATCATGTGAATAAAGCTATGTGTGGACAAAGTCCAGGTGAATAGGAAGGATGGCAATACCCGAGATCCATTTAAAGATCACAAGAGACACGATGCTCCTGTTTCCCCTAATTTGTAGGAAAGAATCCCCTGAATTGGGGTCGTGATTTCCAATGTTGAACTAGGGTAGAAAGTTTGTAATAAGTAGAGGCACTTGAGTAGTAGGGGGCCTAACTCATATTTTGGAGAACCATTCTCTATACTTTCAGTTTTGATATTCAGTTTACAATTTCTATGAATGTGATGTATCTTATGAATTTTTAATGAAGGACCAGCGTTACTTCCAACTTGTGAGTTTATAAGTTTCATTCCCCTCCTGTGATGCGCAATGGGGAAGGACCCCTCAATGCATAGATCAGGAGTGATGGAATTTTCTTTCTATATTTTTATGCATTCTGTTGTTTATTTCCAGGATAAATACACGTGGATTAGTTTCAACACTTATTTGATACCAGATTTCAATTCTGCGCATAAGCATCTTTCTTCTGTAATTCTGTGACAGTGCATCCGTAGTTTTGATACACAGCGTCTATAGTCCTGTAGCTACCATCCGTGAATGCAATTTCTAGATTTATATTTCCACTTTTTATATGGTATTATTAGACTGGATCAGATCTATACTCCTTAATGATGACTTCCTGTTTCCAGTTAAATAATCTATGGTTCCATTAGGTTAGGTTCATGCTCTTAAACTAGATAAGATTTACTTTGGTTTTCATAAACTAGGTCAATGTTGTTTTGGATTTCATAAACTAGATGAATGCTTTCATAGAATAAAATTCATTCTTTCTTAGATTAAGTGAATGCTTTAAATAGAGTAAATTCCTGCTTTCATTAATTAGGTAAATCATTTGTTTTGAATTTCTTAGATTAGGTGAATGCTTTAAATAGAGTAAATTTATGCTTTCATAAACTAGATTTATGCTTTCATAAAATATGTTCATGATTTTAGTAAAGTTCATTTTTGCTTTCGATTGTGATAGACCTTCAGTTATTTCACTCTCTTTAGAACAACTCCTCACTATTCCTTTGAACACTTTGAACACCCAACGATAAATATTATCTCAACATAGTGCACATATAGTGTTGAGTGCCTCTGAAGTTTGTACATTCCCTGGTCGATATTTAAAGTGATCTTCTTGAAAGAATACCTGTAAAAGGGTAGGCATATTCGAGAGCCACCACTTTTTGGCGCCATTGTCGGGGAGGTGCTTAAACTATAAGAGACATCTTGAAAAAAAAACTTTCAAAAATCTAAAAAATATCATGAATGCCTCGGCGAAGGAGGGATGAATTTGAACGTTTTATGCCTAACAACCCTATGAGCAATAACAATTTTGAACACCTCCAATTCGAATTTTTCAACACCAACGAAGAAGTTGTTCCCAGCTATAACATTGACCTTGATAAATTCTTCGCTAGCTCTAGTTCAAACACTACCATGGAGGATGACGAAGAAGAACACAAAGAACTGTTTACCTTTCCCATGAGTGTACCCCTTGGAGATGTTAGAATGAAAAATATCAATCCTACTAATCTCCCAAACTTCCATGGCTTAACTTCAGAAGACTTGGACACATTCTTGTTTGAATTTGAAGTAATTACAGTTCCTATGGTTACACAACAGATGCACAAAAATTAAGACTTTTTCCCTCCACACTAAAAGAGTTATCGCTCATATGGTTTATGAGCTTAGAAGGAAACTGTATTTTCTCTTGGGATCAAATGAAACAAGCCTTTTTGGAAAAATATAGAGATTACTGTAAATCCAAAGACACTAGGGATGAGATTTTCAGGATGCAATAGGGAGAAAAATAATCTTTGGAAGATTATGCACAGCGAATCCAACTCAGTTATAAGAGAGTTATTCATTGTACCGTAGATCAAGAATCACTAAAACTTGTACTTCTTAGGGGAATCAAGGAAGAATACCTAGAAGTCTTGAATTTGTTAGGATATGGGGATATCTTTCAAAAAAACTACGACCAAATCCTACAAATATTTAAAAATTATTCCAGATCCAGGAAAAGCAAAAATGGAATGCGAGATATACACCCATTAGCAGGAGGATCATCCTTTTCAAGCCCAAGCCTCACAAAATCTGACTTGGGGAATCTCCTAGACGACATGAAGACATATATCCTTCAATCAATAGTTATGCAATTAGATGCACTTCAACTAAAAAGGAAATAAGATGAGATCAACTAGGAACTAGTGGTATTCTGCCCAAGATGTAGAAAAAAACACGAAAACAGACAATGCCCATTAAATACAATAGAAGTCTGCGGGCTCTGTACTGATGATCATACATAGAAAAATGCCCTTTTCCGCCATCATGCAAAGAAGCCATACAAGATCCTACCTTAGATAATTTTGTAGAACAAATTTGTTTTGTTAACCAACGAAGGAATAATTTTGCTAGGCCCTTCCAATCCAATAATCAAGCCTATTTCAATCAAGGTAATCCTCGACATAATTGGAATCCTTCAGCGCAACTTTCATTGCCTCCACAAGCAGGGCCAAGTCAATGGAAGCAAAATCAAACTCCTTACCATTAGCCATACTTCACCCAACCTTACCCACCTTTTTCACAACTGCAAATGAACTATGGGAATCCATATCTATCTTCCACAAATTGGAGAGGACCACTGCAACAACCACTTACAATGTCACCTCCAAAAAACCAACATCCCCCCAGACCGCCTACAATCCCAACTCAACCTGTCCCAAATCCAAATAACAATAGGACATGACAACAACCCTACAACAATGAAGTAATGCAGTTTCCAACTTATGTTGTAGACACACTAGATTTGAATGAGATCAATCTGATATCTGGAAAAACACTACAGGGTCCCCATTATCAAAACAATCAAGAACCCACATATTTTGAGCAACCCACATCTATAGAACATCAGCAACCTGAAATTATACGATCCCAGGAAGAAGAGGATCAACCCTAAATACCATAAAGTAATCCTCATAATCCTCCATTTCCTGAAAAGCTAAAACAAAACAACAAAGAAGAAGTAGAAAACGCCATACTTAATGAATTGAAACAGTTAAATATTCAAATTCCACTCTTACAAGCAATCATAGATGTTCCAATTTGTAACAAATTCATAAAGGAAAACTGCTTGAAGAAACCTGGGCGAAAGAAACGGGATCCCCCAACCATAAATGTGATAGGTAAACTAGCAGACCTTATGTTGGGGATCTATGTCAACCCAAAGTACCTCGATCCAGGCAGCCCTATCATCAATGTAACCATAAACAAAAATCCTATTTCAAGTATTCTAATTGATCTAGGAGTTGCGATAAACGTTATGACAAAAGACACTATGTTAGCTCTAGGTCTCCAATCCTTTATAAGACCAACAAGCACGGTGTTACAACTGGCTGACACATCCACTGCCAGGCCGGAGGGTATCCTCGAAGATGTAATTATTAACATTGAATCTTGGGAATATCCAACAGACTTCATAGTCATAGAAGTCAAAAGAAAGCTCAGTGGGTACCCAATCATCCTAGGGAGGCCATGGATGGAAACAACAGACTCCTATATAGGTGGTCGTTCTGGGGATATGACAATTACCAGTGGACAAGCTAGAAATAAAATCACCATATACCCGCTAGAAAAACGATCTACAGATGCAGAAAACCAGAATTGGATGGACGACTATGATGACATAGATGACCAAAATATGCAACCTGTCGTTAGCATAAAAAACTGCTCTAACCCTAAAAGCTAAGGATGAAGATGCTTATTTAGCTAATTTTATTCAAAATGTTTATCCTAATCATGATATACTTGAAGAAATTTTTGCAACAGGGCAACAACAAGAAGTGCTAAACTCTCCTATCAACACAGATAGAATGTGGAAGCAAGTATTCTCCATTGAAGAACAACTCCCACAGGTAAAAATCGTGAAAATCTTGCCTGGGAAGACGATCAATATTAATGCACATCTGGAGCTAGAACAAGAACAACAATTAATAAAAGTGCTCTCAAAAAACAGCAGGGCTTTCGCATGGACCTACACTGATATGAAGGGGATACACTCGAATATTTGCAAACACTATATTTACATCAAGCAGGGTGTTGTCCCGATATGACAACCCCAAAGAAGGATGAATCCAACGTTAAAGGATATAGTTAAACTAGAATTGCAAAAGTTACTGGATGCAGCCTTCATTTACTCGATCTCAGACAGTGAGTGGGTCTCACCCTTAGTGATAGTTCCAAAAAAAAGAGGAAAGTGGATAATCTGTGTAGATTATAGGGAACTTAACAAGGCAACCAAAAGAGATCACTTCCCTCTACCATTCATTGATCAGGTATTGGATACTCTGGCTGGAAACAAGTTTTTTTCATTCTTGGACGGATTCAATGGCTATAACCAAATCCAAATCAACCATGTTGACCAAGATAAAACAACATTTACCTTCCCATGGGGCACATATGCATACAAAGTACTACCTTTCGGACTTTGTAATGCTCCAACAACCTTTCAAAGGGCTATCTTGAGTATATTCTCCAATTTTATCAACAACCAAATGGAAGTCTACATGGACGACTTCACACTGTATGGAAAAAGTTTTAATCAAGCATTACAACATTTAGAATTGGTTCTAAACAAATGCATCGAAATGAGCCTATTCCTCAGCAATGATAAATGTCGAATGTTAATGCAAGAAGGCATAGTTCTAGGCCACCACATATCCCAAAGAGGAATTGAGGTAGATCAAGCGAAAGTCACTGTTATTAAAACACTACCCCCACCTAACAAACATAGGGATGTGCGTAGCTTCCTTGGGAAAACAAGATACTATAGAATATTTATAGAGGGGTTCAGTAAAATTGCTGCACCAATGTTTTCCCTCTTGACAAAAGACACAGAATTTGTCTGGACTGAACAATGCATGACAACATTTGACCACCACAAGGAGAAAACCACAACTGCCCTAATCCTCCAAGGACCAAACTGGACACTACCATTTCAAATCCACTCGGATGCCTAAGACAAGGCTATCGGGGCAGTCCTCGGACAGGAGGAAGAGAAAAAACCATATGCAATCTATTACATCAGCAAAAACCTGGTAGGGGAAGAACTGAACTATACGGTCACAGAAAAGGAATTTTTTGTTGTTGTACATTCCATAAACAAGTTTAGGCACTACATCACGGGGTACCCGGTCTTTGTACACACAGATCATTCTGAAATCAGGTACCTCGTGAATAAACCCAATACAAGTGCTAGGATTATAAGATGATTGCTTCTTTTACAAGATTTCGACTTAAAAATCCTTGACAAACCAGGAAAACATAATGTGGTAGCAAACTTTCTATCAAGACTGACCCATGTACAGGATAGTGAATTACTAAAATACAATTTCCCCGATGAACACCTCTTTGCAATATCGACACAAACCCCATGCCCCATGTTTTGTTGATATAGATAACTACCTTGTACCTGGGAGGTTTCCACGGAATTATAGTTACAAAGAGAAGTGTAATATCACAAGACAAAGTGAAACCTATACTTGGATACAAGGAATGCTCTTTAAAAAGGGGCCAGACCAAATATTGAGGAGATGCATCCGAGAAGATGAGGTCCATGACATACTTTATGCTACTCACAATGAACCTTGTCGAGGCCATTACACAACAAAAAGAACAACTTATAAAATATTGTAGACTAGATACTACTGGCCAACACTACACAAAGACTCCCAAGAATATCTTTCACACTGTGATGATTGTCAAAGAATGGGAAAACCAACACAAAGAGAAGAGATGCCACTACACCAATAGGTTTCATCAGAACCCTTTGAAAAGTGGGGATTTGACTTTGTCGGTCCATTTAATCCACCTTCAAATCAGAAGAACTACATTTTAGTTTGTACGAACTATCTTACTAAGTGGGATGAAGTTGCATCACTCACAGCGGCTAATGAAATAAATGTAGCAAAGTTCTTCACAGAACAAATCTTCTATAGGTTTGGAGTTCCCAGAGAATTAGTTTCTGACCAAGGGAAACATTTTATATCAAACCTCATTGATGAACTATTCAGAAGGAACAAAATAAAACATCGAAGATCCTCCTCCTACCACCCACAAGCCAATGGGAAAGCCGAGGTTACAAATAGGGAACTTGAAAGGATTCTAACAAAGACAGTTCAATTGCATAAAAGGGATTGGGCAGACAAGTTAAATGAAGCAGTTTGGGCTTATAACACAACATGGAAAACAACAACGGGTTTTACCCCCTATGAGCTGGTATATGGAAAAAAGGTAATGCTCCCTATTGAATTTGAGATCAAAACATTAAGAATCACATCCCATTTAAACATGCAACTTTCAACAATACAGGAAGAGCTTATGCTCCAATTAAACTAGTTGGATGAGCACCACCAACAAGCTCTAGCCCACACAGAAATCATTCAGCAACAAAAGAAGCAATGGCACGACAAAAATATCAAAGAAAAGAAATTCATAGAAAGGGATTGGGCATTGTTATATGATTCTAGATTTTAGAAATTCCAAGGAAAACTTACAACACGATGGTTGGGACCATACATCATTGATACAATATACGACAATGGAGCAGTCAGAATCAAGGCCATAGACATGACCGAATTTCCAATGTTGGTAAATGGACATAGACTCAAATTGTACAAGAAACCGCAGTCCAAAGAGGAATTCACTCAAACTCTTTATCAAAAATATCTGATGCTGATAGAGGATGTACACGTCCTCCAATTCAACTAAAAAAATATATCATGAAAAAGATGGAAAAAAAAACAAAATGATGAAAAAAGAAGAAAAATATCATGAAAAAAAATGATGAAAAAATATATCATGAAAAAAAGGATGAAAGAAAGAAAAAAATTATGACAAAAATGAAAAATAAAAAAAATCAACTGAAGCAGCAAAAGGTATCAAGCAAGCCAACAAATCCACAAAAGCAACAAACGTTATAAAGAAATCCAACAAATAAACTGAAGCAGCAGAAGGTATCAAGCGAGCCATCAAATCAACCGAAGCAACAAAGGATATCAAGCAAGCCAACAAATCAACTGAAGCAGCAGATGATATGAAACGAGCCAGCACAATGGAAAAAAATCCAACATAACTACAGAACTGACATTCAAAACTACAAACAAAGACAAAATCAACTACGGAACTCAATCATTACTGCCAAAATATCCACGTCAGCAACCAAGGTACACTATGCACAAAAAGGTAATCTCTGAATCCTTTGTTTCCATTTTGGGTCAAATCAATTTCTCCCTACAGAAGGAATAATTCAGAGATGAGGACAACTCTATTTAGACAGAATGGTGACACATAGTTCAGAGTAACCACACCCGGTAATGATTGCCGATCCAAATTAAGAAATGATGATCTTCGTATCCCACCATGTCCTTTCGTATCAAACAATAGCATGGCATGAAATGATGGAAGGATAAGGCAGAATTAGCAAGAACAAATAGGGGAATAAGATGGAAGTGGGATAGGGATAAGTAAGCAAGTCCAACCGGCATATATGAAGATTTTAGACCTTGAGCAGAGTAAACACAACAAGAAGAATTTAGGACTTAGTTAGCAAGTCAGATTTCATCCCAGAACAAGCAAGTAAGGCATCTGGTCCGCCACCCTCAATTTTATATTATTCATCCATTGTAATTTCAGAAGATGAATAATGGGTTTAAAAAGAGTGAACCAGAAGACCATGCCCCCATCTATGAAAAACCAGAAGTGTTGACAATACTCCGCACAACGGGGTGGATGCCATTAATCATTGGGTTAAGAGGACATTATGTATAAGTAGCCTTAGAATTTTCCAAAAATATAAAACATTTAAAAGAAGAACATGTTACTAGGGTGAAGGGGTTACGCATCCAATTAAGTGAGGAAACAATTGCAACATACACGGGCATGCCCAGGGGGTTACATTGGGGGAAAGACGACAGGGAAGCCAATATTAGAGCAAAGATGACTTTCTTTGCGGAAGGTGAGTGCTATGAAGAAGACAAGAATGACGTCAAAAGAGAAACCATGCCAAATCCGTGGGATGAAGTAGTTGTTGTTGTCCTCAAATACATTATCTGCACAGGGAGACTCAGCTATATACCTACCTTCCATTTCAGGATAGTAGACCTCCTAAGGAACAAGGGGCATATAAAACCCAACAACAATATCAACATACCTTTCTACCTATTGCAATCCATTTGGGAGATGAGTAGGAAGGTAACACAGGGGAAGGGAGATGCATTAGCTCATCATGTGTTAATCAAACTAATCATATGTGAGGAATTGAAAGCCCAGGTCCCCGAACTCTCCTTGGAAGAGTCCATCCATATCTCTGTTGAGGATGTCCAGAGAATGAGGGGCACCCCAATTGCGGGTGCAACCCTCGTCTTGGAGAAGAAAGAAGGAAAGGCAGCCACCCAATCATGGGTCAAAAGGAAAATAGACATAGACATTGACGACAATGAGGTCGTAACTGAAACTTTGGTAAAGATAAAGCATTCCAAATATGCCTCCAGTCAGATACCTATAGGGTCATTTGCTAGAACATGTGGATTTACGCGACAGAGCAGAAGGCTGGAGCAGGAGACAAAATCCAAGGAGGAGAAGGAAAAGAAAAAGAAATAAGAAGAGGAAGACGAAATATGCCCCATACCCAAAGACCAGATAGACTCTAAGGATGATGGGGTAGAGCAAGGAGACCCTTTTACACCAGTGGAAGGAAACACACCACCCCAAGACCTTGCAACAACCAATGAAGAAATGCAAACTAAAGAGGATGAATGGCTGGCTAGGGCACTGTCCGAATTAGCAAGAGTTAGAGAAGAGCTGGCAGCCATAAATATTGATGCATGACTCCATAAATCCCAAGCCGCCTCATGAATCCATAAATCCCAGGCCGTGTCATCAGCTGCACCCCCATTTATGCATGAGAAAACTCAGATTTTGAAGATGTAACATGCTGGCCAATTAAAGCAAATGGAATAACAAAACTAGGAATTGTAGGAAAAATTGAGCAAAGCCCGGGAAATGATGGTTCAAAAGGACCAACATATCTTACATTTAGAAACCACTCTAGTCACTGCTTCCAAGTTATATGAAGAGATCATCGGGTCTAGACCTCCATCTCGGATTTACGCAGTATATCTTAAGGAGAAATGGTGGTTTTTTTTTTTTTTTTACAAAGATTGAAACATCACTTACCCATGGAAATAACCACCCCAAAGCAGTTTGTAGATGCTTCTTTGGAGAGCACAGAACTTGAGAAGGATCAACTGCGTGAGTTCTTTCTTCACAACCTAATCGTACCCAACTCACCAAACTGGTCACCAAATCCGTATATGGGTGATTTCCATCTCAGAGCGTTGTGTTCATGGATGAACCATGAGATAGAGAGGTCACAAGATTCTCACCTCTACCAAATGGAGGAATGGGAGAACACACTTTGGATAAGAGCTGAAGCCACGCACCCAGAGAAGGTGGTCCAGGATTATCATGCCATAACCTCGGATGAGGACTTGATCCCCATCCTTCTCGAGAAACAACAAGAAGCCATTGAGAATTTAGACAAGGCCACATAGAGCACACTCGGTGAGGTATGGGAAGTCATAGGCGATCAATGGAAAAGAGTTTCAGGAGACCTGAAGAAGCGTGAACGTCATTCGCCCCATAGACTGGAATTCATGCTGAGTAGTGAAAAGATGTATAGGGAATCCTTGATGAAGAACAAACTTAGATGGATTGGGATGAAGTTGAGCCCACCATTCTTCCTTCCCCTAATAATTAAAGAGGACATCGATGATGACGAAGAAAGAAGGGTTTGGGCCAAAGAAGAGCAGAGTCAAGGATATCACCAGTAGGCAGGAGCTCCTAGAGTTGTTGCCTGGGACATCATAGAATCCATTGTACAACATGATGGGTTACCCAAGGATGGGTAACATCTTTAAGTTCAGGGGAGATGATAAGTCCATGATATAGGTATTCAATACACTCCATTGTGTCATATATAACCAAAGAAACGATCATAAAAGCATTCATTTCTGTAGGGAAGAATGCAATTTGATTGATAATTGAATAAAGTGATTTAGTAATTATCTTTTTTTGTGTGTTTTAGCATCTTTTATCTACTAATCATGTGAATAAATCTATTTGTGGACAAAGCGCAGGTGAATATGAAGGGATGGAAATACCCGAGCTCTAGTTAAAGATCACAAGAGACATGATGCTCCTATTTCCTCTCATTTGTAGGAAAGAATCCCCTGAATTGGGGTTGTGATTTCCAATGTTGAACTAGGGTAGAAAGTTTGTAATAAGTAGAGGCACCTGAGTAGTAGGGGGCTTAACTCATATTTTGGAGAACCATTCTTTGTACTTTCAGTTATGATATTCAGTTTACAATTTCTATGACTGTGATGGATCTTATGAATTTTTAATGAAGGACCAGCGTTACTTCCAACTTGTGAGTTTATAAGTTTCATTCTCCTCCTGTGATGCGCATTGGGGAGGGCCCCCTCGGTGCGTAGATCAAGAGTTATGTACTTTGCTTTCTATATTTTTATGCACTCTGTTGTTTATTTACATGATAAATACGCATGGATTAGTTTCAACACTTATTTGATACCATATTTCAATTATGTGCATAAGCGTCTTTCTTTTGTAGTTCTGTAACACTACGTTCGTAGTTCTGATACACGATGTCTGTAGTCCTGTAGCTACCATCTGCGAATGAAATTTATAGATTTATATTTCCACTTTTTATACGGTATTCTTAGACTATATCAGATTTATAATCCTGAATGATGACTTCCTGTTTCCAGTTAAGTAGATCTCTGATTCCATTAGGTTATATTCATGCTCTTAAACTAGATAAGATTTACTTTGGTTTTCATAAACTAGGTCAATGTTGTTTTGGATTTCATAAACTGGATGAATGCTTTCATAGGATAAAATTCCTGCTTTCTTAGATTAAGTGAATGCTTTAAATAGAGTAAATTCTTGCTTTCATAAATTAGGTAAATGATTTGTTTTGAATTTCTTAGATTAGGTGAATGCTTTAAATAGAGTAAATTTATGCTTTCATAAACTAGATTGATGCTTTCATAAAATAGGTTCATGATTTCAATAAAGTTCATTTTTTTCTTTCGATTGCGATAGACCTTCATTTATTTCACTCTCTTTAGAACAACTCCTCACTATTCCTTAGAACACATTGAACACCCAACGATAAAGATTCTCTCAACATAGTGCACATATAGTGTTGAGTGCCTCTGAAGTTTGTACATTCCCTAGTCGATATTTAAAGTGACCTTCTTGAACGAATACCTATAAAAGGGTAGGCATATATGAGAGCCACCACTTGTGTTGTGCAAGTTGATGGGGGAATGAATGTTGAGGATTGGAACAGATGTGGATGGGGTTTCTACATGAGGAGGTTGCATGAGGTATAGGGTAGAGAGGGTTGTTTGAGTAACCTGTGAGTGGTTGGGCTAAGTGGAGAATTGAGGATCACATCACCTGTGTGGATTGATATCCCCATCTTGGGGTTGGCCTCTATTGTAGACAGATTAAGTACAATAGAGAGCCTACATCTGGGAGGAACGTCTGACTTCTGCAACCAGTTTGGACGTCTATTAAGACAAGTGAAATCTTATTTTTAATTATTTGTGTTTTAATTATGTGTGCCATGGTTATTTTATTATGAAATGTGTTTTATTCATATCTTTGAGTATAAATGTGTGCATGGTTTGCATGACATATATGTGGTTGCATTCATGTAGATATTGCATGCTTGTTTAGAGGGCAATTTGAATTTTATTGGGTGATCACGATTATATTATGATTCATGGTGTAATTATCAAGTTATTATGTTGTACTAGCTAGTTCATCCCTGCATGGATATGTATATTTATTTCAAGATTTAATTCCATGGTAAACACATATATGAATCCCTGCGTGGATTGTTATAATTGTAACTAGGTTTCAAAATGAAGTTAAATGTGACAGATTTAGGTATCAGAATCGTATCCGAGATTTGTGTTCAGTTACTTTTCTGTCACGATATATTAGAGTTAATATCATGCCTTTAGATTCAGTTATCGAAGTTGAATTTGTCAGTTAGGGTCTTGTTGGAGTTCCTCATCATCCTAAAGGTGCCATCAGGGGTGGGTGAGGACGTTACATGTGGTCGCACTTCTACCACATATGTGTCCCCACTTGCCATTAACCCTTATTACCCATTTCCTAGACTTCCATTAGGGCCTCCAATCCATTAACATTCTCAATATCCTCCTTTTCCTCGAGGATAGGTTTATTCACAACATAACATGCCCGTTATGCATGTTCCTAGTAACTAAAATACACAACCTTATTATAATAAGAATAAGAACAAAGGGAAGAATGAGGGAGACAATAAAAATTAGGAAGGTGGGGGCCAACCCCCAACCCTCCTGGAAATATTGGAGGCAACCCCAACCCTACAAATCAAGATTCTAATAAACCCTCCAACCAAGGTAAGAACCCCCAATTATGGACTAATCATCGATGCTTCTTTTATGGAGTCTATGGAAATTACACTCACCATTTCTCACATCTCTCCTGAACACGTCGACTATGGGATGAGGCTAATAAATGTGAAGTAGAAAACACCTCTCAAGGTTAAAAATGGTGCTCCACCTCCTCATCCTAACACATCTCAATTGATGGTACTACAAAACCCCTTCCCACCACAAGGGGTAGTCATAGCACAGCCAATGATACCTCATCCGATTCAACCATTTACATCAAGTCATCCCATTGATCCTTCCTTCCATAATATTTTCATGACCTCCACCAATGTCAACCTATAGATGCTACGTAATCAGTATTGCATGAAAATCGAACCTACCAAATCCAACAAGGATAAGGACTCATCCCTACCAAAAGGACCCTTACATCTACCTTGACATAATGTAGAGCCTCCTCTGAAGACCCCTAAGATTTTTTTTTGTTGCACCACCCATAACCCCAAAGATAGAGCCACTAATAACTATATTGTTGTGGATGAATTGGCTCAGTCCCTTACAGCCAAGTCTACCTCAGAAGTTCTCTAGAACTTCCCCATGTAACACAAGTATTTATTGTCTACATTAGGTGTGATGGATCCTTCTGATGCTCATATAATGACCTTAAATTTAGACTGAGTTGAACCTTGAATGCCTTCTTGGGTAGCCTTCAAGATTCCCATCACCATTAAGAACTTGATCATTCATTGGTGTATCATTTATGAATGACTTCCACTTGTGTCATGTCAACCCATATTTGGAAGAAGTCAGGTTCCCCTTAGTTGAACCCATCCCTTATGACGTTACTTGTGTATGACGATATACCTTTCTAGTCGCAAGGCCTTCTCCAAAATGTTCCAATTGAACTCATTGGTAATATGATCTTGATTGATATTGAGGTTGTTGACACTCGGTAATATTACAATATCTTCCTTGGTCATCACTGCATGTATGCTGTGAAAATATCCACATCCACCATGTTTAGACTCATGATGTTCCCTCATAATGGGAAAAAGTCACACTTGATCAACTTACCTTTCATGATTCCAAGGGGCCAGTCAGTCCCAACAATGTCTTATCATCAATCAAGGGTAGTCTCTCTATGCCCTTGTTCACTGTAGTTGGTCCTGGAATATTCCAAGACGTCTATATGTTTGGCATCTTTACAAAACCTCCCCCTCTTAATATCCAAGGAGAATGCATTGTTACCTCTAAGAAACCTACTGCTCAACAACAAATTCACCCACTCCTACCCCCATTGTAGGACATATGTGGATGGGATTGCCTATCCACCAAGTTTAACTCCTCTTCCCTCTCCCCAAGATTGTTGGAACCCCAATGATGACTAATATTAACCTCCTACAACTTACTTTAGGCCTCCATATTTGGTACCTTACACCATTATACCCTCAGCCTACCCCTTAGGTCATTCTCACCTTGGTCCCCATCAATGTTTGAAGTTGACTATCTTACATAGTAATATCCATGCATAGGAAAATATAACTAATGTTAACACCCGTCTTGTTCATAATACTCCCTCGGATGCTGTGAATCAATGAATTAAGGTATTGCATACTAACCATTTGTGTGCATTATGTGGCGTCCACTATTCCCATTCCAAAATTTTCATGCAACATTGATTGATCTCTAGCGTAGGTCCCTAGAAACTTAGATGACCATCATCAAATAGGTTTTCCCAACTAACCAACCACATGAAGGAATGACCTCCATTTATTACATTTCTTAATTGGGTGAATCGTAGTCTTCAACCCCCTATGCATATGCATCACCCTTGTTGATGTTGAACCCTCATGACATTTCTATTCCTACCTTTTGAAGTGATAAGGAAATCCTCAAAGCACTCACCAATCCTGAGTTCACATGGGATGATATGCACCATTAGGCATATTTCCTCCCATGGTAGTGCCTTTCCAATCGTGAGTCTTCTAACCAATTATCCATTTAATCAAAAGATTTTACTCCCCTAGGGCATGCTGATTGGTTCAAAAATCCAATCCCTACTCTGGATGCTTTTGAGGAGGGAAAAATGGTCAACATCTATCCCGTTATTAAAATAGACATTTCAGTTAAGCCTAGTGTTATTGAGAACATATTGTTTAGTGCTTCTTTCACTTATGAGGAAATTGCAGCTTGTAATGCCCTTTTTCAAGAATTTTGATATGTTTTTTCCTACTCTTTTGCCAAAATTCTAGGACTCGATCTCGCCATAGTAGAATATCAATTGGCATTTGGTTGAATGACGAACTCTATGCCAAAATTAGAGGTTGATTCACCCTTCCAAAGCTCCAACCATCAAAGACGAAATCAAGAAACTTTGGAATACAAGTTTCACATACCTGATTGCCAATTCCAATTGGGTATCCAACCCTGTCTTGGTTAACAAGAAACAAGGCACCATTCCCATTTGTATTGATTTCCATGATCTAAATAAAGTTTATCCAAAGAAGACTTCACCACCCCCTTCATCAATCAGATCATTGATGCATGTGCTATGCATGAGGATACATCCTTCATGGATGGTTTCTTGGGGTGCAATAATATTCAAAATTGTCCTCGAGACCAGTATAAAACTACCTTCACCACCAACTGGGGGACCTGTTCCTATCAAGTTATGCTATTAGAACTCAAGAATGCTAGAGCCACCCTTTAGCATGCCACGTTATACTATTTTCATGAAATGATTGGTATACTCATAGCATATTTGGAAGACCTGATAGCTCATACAAATAAATTTTCATAGCACCTAGAACATCTTTGCAAAGTTTTCCGTAGGTGTTGTAGGTATAACTTTTGCTTGAACTCTCTTAAGTGTGTATTTTTTGTTCTTATTGGCTAGTTGTCAATATTTATCATTTCTAAACAAGGGATCGCCATTGATCCATTGAATGTTCAAGCCATTCTTGAACTCCCTTTTCCTAATACTTTGAACCAATTGCAAATCCTTTAAGGAAAGGCGAAATTTTTATGTCGCTTTATTCCAAACAATGCCACAATTGTTCTTTGATTCTTGTGTTTGCTCCATTCCAACATCCCTTTTGCATGGGCTGAGCAAGCACATGCTTCCTTCAACACCTTAAAATATGCTCTTATTTCAACACCCTTGAGTATCCCCCTAGATTTTATGAAGGACTTCATCCTTTACCTCTCGACCTTCAATTTTTCCATAACCAAAGTGCTTATTCAGGAAGATTCCAACCACAAGGAACATGTCATTTATTGTGTTTGTAAGAATTTGTCTAAACCTTCTTTATCTGACCATCATGAGGAAGCTAACCTTAGTTGTTTTTTTCTCGATACAAAAACTTCACCATTATATCCTCATGAGAAAAACAAAAATTCATTGCAAATTTGAACCCCATCTTGCATGTCTTGAGTCGACGCCTCCTCCAAGGAAAAGTTGCTAAATGGATCATAATCCTCCAAGAGAATGACCTCAAGTCTATTAATCACAGGAGCAAGAAGGCTTTGGCCTTGACATAGTTTATCTCTGACCTCCCTTCTTATGGAACCCAACCCCCTATCAAGGATGATCTCCCCAATGAACACTTACACCATTTCTTCAGATGATCCTTGGTATGGGGACATTCTAGTCTATCTATGCACTCAAAATTTTGCCCCACATTGCTCATGAGATACTCGTTGAAAAATACGTCCCCAAGATCATCATTACCTCCTCATTGGTGATGTATTATATCAACAACAATTTGATACTATATTGTGATGATGCCTCACTTTTGAGGAGATCAGATGAGCCTTAAATTATTTCCATAACATGGCATGTGGAGGTCATCTTTCATGGTTGGATGTCACCCATAAAATTGTCCAAGTCGGTTAGTTTTGGCCTACATTATTATATGATTGCATTGAGGTAGTTAAGCATTGTTGAAGCTACCATTTATTCGCCTCAAAGGTGAGGACACCTCCTACCCCTTTACACCCAGTCATCACCATCAATTGATTTTGTAAATGGGCCATTGACTTCATGGAGTGTACGCCTATGTCGAGTAATAGACATAAGTACATAATTGTGGTTGTTAACTATTTTACCAAATGGTTTTAGAAGTCATGCCGACATACAATAACACTGCCACCAATACAACATTTTTCTTTTTCAACCATGTCATTACCCGATTTGGAGTCCTGAAACAATTATTGTCTGATCACGGTATTCACTTTAAATATGCAATGTGCAAAGAGCTATCTCACCATTTTAAATTTGAGCACCAATATTCATCTACCTACTATCCTCAGGGAAATGGTCAAGTTGAGGTCGTCAACAATGTCGTCAAAACCATGCTCCAATGGATGATGGATAAACACAAGTCCAACTAGAAACACATGCTCTTTTATGCCTTATGGTCATATCAAACATCAACCAAACTACTATTGGCTTCACTCCATTCCACCTTGTCCATGGCATCGAGTCCATTTTACCCAGATCCCCTCCTTATATCTAGTAGTCAAGATTTTTTATAGATACCTTTGATATGGAACAATGCTTGATCACTCTGGAACAAGTGAACATGGATCATTTTGATGCTTTACAAAACATTGAAGCTGCCAAGCGACACTCTAATACCTATTATGATCATCACATCCATGCTCACTCATTTTGTACAAGTGATCTAGTCCTTGTTCATGACCAAACTCATGACACACTTGGCCATGGAAAGTACGAGCCTTAATGGAAAGGTCCTTATGTCATCAAACATTGCTTGGGAAAGGGGGTATAACTGCTTGCTCGTCCAAATGGCCAACTTTTTAAGAACCCTCATAATGGATTATACCCGAAGAAATACTATCCATGATACCAACACCTTTTCCTATTTCTTGTATTATAGTTGTTTTCTATTATTCCCCTTTAGGATGAACCATATGATTTTTTTCTTGTCCTTTTTTGATGCATTGTTACTCTCAATGTTAAGTTGACTATGTCGATGGTGAAAGTAGATACTCTATGAACCTTGGTGTGACATCTTGGGCCATTTATTCCCCATCTCACTCCCTTGTCCATGTCAATGGTGTGTGTGTTGGTGTTTCCATTAATAATAAGAGGGAATAATATGCCATGATTGGTCTCTTGGTTGATTCCCTTCATTTACACATTCAACACCTTCTTATTTTCCTAGATTCCTAGTTTCTTATCATGAAGTAGAATAATTGTTATTGGGTATGCGATCTTTTCCTCCTTAGAAATTATCCACGAGCTAGACAAATGGTTAGACAATTTGAATTCATTACATCCATTCATATACCTAGGAGTCTCAATAGTTTCATAGATAGTGCCGCAAACTAGATTCTAGATAGGCATCTTAATCGTCAATAACAAGAAAATAAATCATGTGTGTGTATATAAAATCCTACCATCAAGTGCATCCATATGTACATCAAGCAATCATCTACCATACATCACATTGCATCATAGATAAGGCTCATGTATATAAAATCACATCCATATATGTATATATATCATCTTTCAGAAAATAAGGAGTGCTTACATGATCAATGAGCTCATAGCTTAGTCCAAAGAATATGTGATACATAGTAAAAAATCTCATGTCTATAGTGTGGGGGATGTTCCCTAAACCTTCCTACTTATCATCATCATCATCATCCTCAGTATGGTCCTCATATTCCTCCTCCTCATCATTGTCCTTGTCACTTCCTAGTCTTACGATGTAAGGGATATTATACCTTTTCATATATTGGATCCCCTCAACTACCATGTATATCCTCCTCATAGTGGATTGCCACTCGAGTGGTCCTCATAAGCATATCAGGATCAACTCCACATCCAGGTGTTTCCAACCATCACCAATGACCCCCTCCAATAAATTATCTATTTCCCGGTGGATCCCCTTCATGATAGCCGCAAGACCTCGTCAACGCCTCTATGTTGGGGGATTAGGGTCGACTCACTCGACCCTTCCTTTCCATCTCCGGTGTCTCTGTGGTGGAATGGGTCCAAAATTTGCACACACATGAGTGATGAGTAATCAATACCATTCACAAAAATAAATCTAGCCACCATCTATGTTACTAGGTAAACACAACTTAAAACATGCATAATCATACATACCATCGAGTCCCCATACATGACCTAGTGACCAATGTAACACTAGGTCATCTCGATAGTCCTCCTTGCATAGGGGTAGTTCTTAGTGACTACATGAAGTTTTCACCACTGAGAAAAGAAATCCCGGTGGAAGATATTTCCCATAACACCACCTCCCCCCATGCACCATCACATCTCCCCATGTTGCATCTAAAGGCTCCATGGGATTTGCATATCGAACTACGATATGGGGTTACAGTGTCGATACCCTCTCAAAGGAGTAGGCAGATATGAAGATTTCAAAGCCAAAGTCTCCTCCCGTCTTCTTGCAATGATTTAGCTATCACCACTTTGACATCAAGGACATCTAGGCCCACCCAAAGTATGTGCTTCCTAATACCTACTTGGTAATCATCATCTATGGGAATGTTTCGAATTTGAACACAGTTCACTCCAGAAACCCACCATGAATTTAATTAACTATGAAATATTACACTAAAAAAAATTCATCATCGAATTGTCAGAAATATCATGGGTTTTTCTTGACCTCAATGCTCATACCATGACTACTGCAACCGTTCAGGTCTCCACGTGCTCTATGTCCTCCATTAGTATAGAGGAATTGTGAAGTGTATCCCTTTTTATGTAGTGGCTTATGAAGAAGTCCTCCATGTCCACATTTTGTGGCCTCACGAGCCGTGTATCACCTATCACCCCCAACATAGGTATCCCTATCATGAAATATACATCGGGGGAGGGGGGTGAGATTAATCCTTTCACCCTATGTGAATAACACCTCAATGTTTAGGTCCCAATACTTGATGGTATTCCTCAACATAAGACTACTCACTCACATCAATGGGTTCTCAACAAAATTGAGTAACCTATACCTAGCTATCGCCCTTCGCAATGCAAAAAAAAATTATAGCACTCTCCTCAAAGCCTCAAAAGATCTCTCTCTCTCTCTAGTTGATACAACTCACATTTTTTTCCATCAAAAGTGCAATCATTGGTTGCACTTTTCTCATGGATAAGTTCAACGAAGAGTTGAACCTTTTTGTCCAAAAAGAGTGACCTAGTCACATATTTTTTATGAATAAATGCGTCCAAGGGTCACTAGTTTTTCCCATCCAAGAACAACCTAGTTGCACCTGTCTAGACTTTTTCACAATCGAGTCATAGAAAAAGCCTTAAAAATTGTGACCCCTAGTGAAACTCTTCCAAGATTCCCTAGGGACCTTAGAAGACCTAATGTGGATGAAAAATATAGAGATAGGAGAGACCTCTAACCTGCAAGTTGTGGAATCCAAATCCAATGGTCGAAATAGGAGAAATTTGCACATGAACTTCGAGGTCCCACAAGCTCCTCCTATGGTGAAAAATGAAAATGACACCTAATTTGATGGGCCCCACCCTTTTTATAGGATTTAGGCCAGTTTTTCTTCCACTTTGTATGGCCTGGTCCAACGTCCATTTGTAGTGTCATTCACATTGTTAGAATCTTGGTTATGTGCCCTTCTTGATTACATAACTAGATACGTGTGATTAAGATGTATTTTGGCAAGTCCCTATTTTCCTCTTATTTTAATGCATGTAATCTAGTCCTTATTCTATATTATATGATATTTTTACTATTGGTTTTCTTTCCAAATGTACTTTTACACTTTGGTATTCTTTTCCAGGTATGCATCTATAGATTGAGTCAATATCCCACCATTTCTCCACATGCAACCATCCTTGAATGTATATTTCTTCATATTGGCATATAAGTGATCCCATTTTGCTTGTAGGTCCCCACTTTATTTGGGTAAGTGACCTAGCCTAACCACCTTTATATTCACCCTTACTTAACAGTGGAGTCTTCCTTCCATGGGTTATCGTTCATTAGTACCCTCAATGCATTATGGTACCCATGCCATTTTGTCCCTTTATAAATTAGAGTTCACTTAGTTTGTGATATTGACTTTAGCCGCATTTACTTCTTCACTCTCACTCATTGGCCTACCCCTAGACTCCCTCACTTATAGAATTTTGGTGTTTCATTTTACATTTCATAATCCCATTGCTTCATCCATACTATAAAAGTTACATCATTTTTCCACCATACATCTACCCCCAAGGATATCCCCATTAGCGTCCTACTCATTGGTCTCTTCCATATACTATCCCACATTCTGTTGATTCACTTGGTTGTATTTTGGGCACTTGTGTCATTGATCCCCTTCTATTCTCTCAAATACCCATGTACTTAGGAAACCATTTAAATAGTTATCCTCACTATTGCAAACTGTATATGATCTCTCATGGTAGCATCCCTGGTCGCCTTTATTCAAATCATTCTACAACGTGTCACCCATGGAACCTTTCTAATGTTATCCCCTATACAGTGTTGACCTTGGTACCCTCATTTCCCTTCAGTGAGTATTCCCATTGCACTTAGGTCCCCTGGTTATCCATTGTGTCCCTTCTTTGATATTATCACGAGTTCCACATATGATGCCAAGTCAACCATGCCTTCATATTTTGAATAAAGGAAGTTTGAGTTCCTCGCTCTATGACCTTATATCTTCCTTTGGTGTCTTAGTCCTATTTCTCTTCATTTCCTAGTGACATACCTTGTGTTGATAAACAAAGAACCCTCATTGCTTTGCTTTCAATAGGTCTCCCCCTATAGACTTTAGCACATGTATTCTATAGGATAGACTTAGAGGCATTATCACCTTGAACCTATAAACATCATTGATGGGTTACTTTGGAATAATTGAGAGGAGACCTCAATGCCTCTTAGATTAATTTTTTCTCATGTGCTAGACTTTAGTTGATTATTGCACCATTAAGAATTGTACAATGCGGTGGTTCCCTTATCCAAGTTTGGTTGAAGACCCTAGACACTTATCACTCCCTCCAACTCTTGAGTCTATTATAGAGTCCCTTTAGTTCTTGGCTTCTTTTGGTGTTTGGGTTACATTGGCAACAATGATCTAGTTTTAGTTATAATTCCCTAGACTTATTTGGCTTATCCTTTCAGTAGTTTGAGCCACCTATGAAGAGTTGTCTCACACTATCACTCCTTCCATATCTCGGGCCCCTCTAGTTGCAACACAACTTCAGTTACTATGATTTACCATCCCATTAGGATGCCATTGTTCCCACTCAGGCACTTCAAATCAATTATGGTTGGGCCATATTTATGTACTTCGATTGGGTCCCTTTTTTGACCCCCACTATGTATTATACCCAACAATTACTCATGTCAATTGATTAGACCCCTCTTGGTATCGATCCCAGATTGTATTGAGACATTGATATGAGCATGGGGATGCCTACCTCATTTATTTTGAGACTATATACAACTCACCTCTTTGGTTAATTTGTACACAGGTAGGGCCTTTGTAGCCACCTTGGAGGGGGGACTCTTTTTCCTTCCTCACCCGTGTTTCTCATATGAGTGCTCATGGTTCCATATGGATAGAAAGAAAGGAAACCTATGATGTATTTTGACCATATAATGAGCTCGTGACCTCACACATAAGGGGGTAAATGTGAATAGCATAATTTTTCTCACCTACTTTGGCATGAGTTCCATCACAATTATACATCATCATTGGAAGTATTGTCCCCATCTCCATATGACCTCAACAATGTGACAAACAACCTAAATAAAAGTAAAAAATCGACCACTTCAAGCATGTCAGGGTTTTCCATCAAAGCACCATGACTGACTCATGTTTTTCCCTTTGAAAAGCATGTCCGGGTCCTAAACCCAGAAATCGGTTAATCTTAATTGTTGTATGCTTCCAAAAAAGTAGTGGCTAAAAATGGACAAACCCTAACCATTATGGTCTAAAATAACTATTGATTTGGTCTTCCAATGCCTAATCTCCCCACTAAGTTATCAATGCAAAGAGGATCACTCATAGTCATTGGAAACAAGTTTAAGTTTTGTCCACCATATTTCCTATAAATATAGCCCTCATGGTCACCATTTCATATCACAATTCACAGTATGGTTATGTTGTTGAAATTCCGTCTGAAAGGAAGAGAGAGATTGATCATCCTTTCCTCCTTTCACCATTGTGGAATCAACAATCTAATCAATTGGTTGGAGAATTGGGCACAAAGGAATTAGAAGAAACCCCCTTTGAATCAACTACACGGGTCTTCTACCATCTAGAACTGGTACCAAGGTGCTATTGTACTCTCTTATTATTTGTCTAAAAAAATGAAACATTCTTTACATATGTTGCACGCGTGTTTAAGAATTTAATTCATTTAGATTAGTTTCCTTTCCATTACTTTGATTTGCTACTAGAGATTGCACAACCCTTTAGTAGGTTTTTTTGGCACATGCAAGTGAGAAATCACACACAACAATCTGGTTCAAACTACAAAGGGTGGGGGGGGCACCATTACCTTCTTGGCAACATGGTATTTCATGTAACATCCTCATCTTTCGTTCTCACTATAGGAGGGGGTAGTTACAAATTTCCTCATACAAAATTTTGCCCCATGGAGGCCATTATTTGAATTCAAACTAATTTCATCCTCCCATAGGAAACACAAACTAAGTGCATGATTATAAAACACAATGAAATTAACAACTATATTTCACCCACACAACATGCATAAACCATCATATTCATTATAGGAAGAAATATAAATTGCACAGTCATAGACAACAATGAATAATTATATTTTAAATGAGGAATATCCAAGCAACTTCCAGTGTAAGATAAATTCTCCACCCAACCATAGGTATCAACTACTAATACCACCCCCAAGCTGGGCTATGAGGCCACAAGGGAGAAGGAAACACCTACAAGCTTCACTCTCTCTCATCCCAACCCATTTTCTCTCATGCTTAGCCAATTTGCTCATCACAGAGTACTACAAACATCTCACTCAACCATCCTAGCAATGTAAATCTCTTCCATTTCCCCACATAACACAAGGAAGGTCTAATCTGTCTCTACTCTACAGTCCCTCATAGTACCCAACCCTCACATTGCTCTTTAGTGTGTGCAGAAATAGTCCAACTTGTTGTATGTTGTTAGAGAACCTCATGTACAATCAATTCATGGCTTATCAAGGATCCATGAGCAACAAATAAACAATAGGTAAAGGTTCTTATCTTACCCAGCCTCTATGCTCACCTACAACCATCATCTTCCCTCTTAATGTTAGCAATTTCCTCCTTCCAACACTAGTTTCTGGTTAATTTCACAATCTAGTTATTGGCAATGGATAAAATAGCATGCCACCACTTGTGGTCTAAATTATGCTTGGAAAAATGAGTGATAGAATCCAATGGAGATGACAGGATTGGTGAAAAGACAATTGACATTACTTCTGACCGTAGAAGAAAGGACTTACAATTGTCATAAAAGTATATTCATCCTATGCTTCCATAATTTCATGAGAAGACTTCCACCAACCTTCCACATGCATTCGTTGATTGGATACATCAAGTCAAAGGAAGTAAATGGTTCATTCAAGGGACATGGTTTGAAAATGGATGAGCTCTAAGGCTAACACTTGGCAAAAGAGGATTTAATCTCCTATGGCATCCCTAACACTTGGCAAAAGAGGATTTAATCTCCTATGGCACCCCCATCTTCGTCCTCCCTTCTATTGGAATCGTAGCCCCTCTAGTGCTCCTTAGACAACCATCTTGGACCATTTTATTGTTTTCCATCATAATATTTACATATCTTTCAAGTTAACATAACAAGCCAACCTCATGGCCCATATAGAAATATTTGCATCATACATACTGTCAAAACCCAAAAATTTTGAAAAATTTAAAATTCTTAAGCATAGTAATTAATTTTATTAAATGCATTCCTTGATCTGTTTGTGTTAGTTAAATGATCATAATTATATCTGAATGATATGTTATTGTACTTTAATTTTAATGTGAGTTTTTATTTACAGTTACTGATGGTTTGTTGTTCTGCAACCCCTAGGGGAAAAATGCCATAGCAGACTGGGCTTACTTAGCTTCCGAGCTAATGCATCAAAATGTCTTTCTCTTACAGATGTACAGGTACTGTGCGGGTCGCTACATTTAAATCTTTAAAGTATTAAAAGTCGGTTAGCTGTACCAATTCCTTCAGTAACAGTCTATGCATGTTAACCAGGTTTAGCAAGTTTCTAAAGGTAGAACTCTTCTTGCATATATGCCAGGTTCAACTTCAGGTTATGATTTGATTTTTACTTTAATTACGAAGGACTTTTCTTAACATTAGCAATTGCAAAGATTATCTGTCAAAACCTGTATTCTATCGTTTAAAATTTATGGACTTGCCTTGTTTGAAATCTACTTTTTATTTCTATAAATGATACTTGAACAAAATCTATAAGCACTTATGGAAATAGTCCTTCATTATCTTATTTGATTGAACTCGTTATGTATTGAGGATAACACAGGTCTATTCTTTTTAAGCCAATATTTATGAGTTGCATAACTTGACTTCTACCTGTTAAAGTCCCATCACGAAGAAATAACAAGTCTTAATCGTCTGTGCAATGTTATCTTAATATAGAATCGTCATTTATTTATGCCCTACACCTCTACAGTAAACTTAGAGAGTTGATAGAGATATAGTATCTCTTATTCTTTAACAATAGGCTAGGGTATAGAATTTAGTGATCGGTTTGCAATTAGCATTTGATTTACTTGATATCTACCTCCTTGGCAATTTTTATAATAATTTATCATATGCTCTATGTTTGAAACAGACTCCAAGTCTCAAACTTGAATGCTATAGACCAAGCAAGCTTTTGTTGAATATAATACAAGGTATTAAAGACATCATTCTAGGGTTTTGATTATTATAAGAATGATATATGAATTAGCCATTATGAAAAATCATACAATAACTTTATCTATATATATTATGAGTTTTTATTTAGCAATAATGATAAGATTATCATCGAGATCCTGAACTTTACTGTCATTAGCATGATTGTAATGATTGTAGGTCCAAGTGTTATTGTTTTCCAATACAAATTCGAAGCATGTGTTAACATGGACATTTTGGCAAGTCAAACTATGGTTTATTACCATAATTGGGTATCCTTACTATGATTTTAATTGATTGACAATAATTGTGATGTCCTCGTGGAACTATGGAGTCTCGACCCACTGCATGGAAATATTAAGCTGCTACGTGGTTAATCGAGAGCCAAGTGCTTGGTGATATAAAACATTGGACCTAACCCTACCTCGTCATTTTCCTTCGCCTTCGGGCTCGGGTCTTTCTCTGCAACATCTCCAGGTTTGAGCTTTGTTGTGACGCTGTTGATACAGCTCTCAGGCTATTACAGTTCCTTTGCTTAATGTTATCGTTTGGAAGTCTTTAGAATTGGCTGCTGATAGCTTTGAGTGTGTTATAATGCCTAGGGTTTATCCCTTGACTTCCTTTACTGGTCTGGTCCTAGCATAAGGGTTTCGTTCCACCTGTTTTGTCACGGCTCCCACCATAGAATAAATCTTTTGCTTCTGTCAGTTGCTCATTCGGTGACGAGGAAGGTGTGATCGTGGTTGACTGGATAATTGCTAAGTTTTGGAACTCCATTCGAGTTCGCTGGTAAGCAATGGACATTCCTTCGTTTTTCAGTATAAAAGAAAGGGTTTATCAAAATCAAAACTGTAGCTAATACTACTCTGTTGTTTACAGGTTTTGGCTCTTCTACAAGGCGTGGATAGCACGAGCTTGACCAAGGAAAAACCGGGTAAGCCTGGTTTTCACCATGGCGTTCCTCCTTGTTGGTTGTCTGTATGGTTTGGTTTTGAAAGACCACCCTTGTGGCTAGCTCCGTGCTGTTTGGTCTTGAGGTTGTTTATTACCAACGTTCATGGACGTGTTTAACCCTGTGCTGTGTATGAAAGGTTATGACTACAGTCATATGTAATTTATTCGTCTTGCTAGAGGTATTAGGTTTTATAAATTAATTAATGTGTAAAAGAAAGGCTATGAGCCTGCTAAAAATGACAGGGTTACGGCTTCAGGGTTTTAATACTGTACATATACTTGCTTGGGGTTTTTACCCAGGGTTTTTGGAATTTAACCTAATATAATTTGTTTGTCTGTATAATGGCTTGTTCTATGGTTGCGTTTCCTTTAATTCGATGCTATATATAATACTAAGTAATCCTTAGTTTTTAACATCACTTGTACAGTGGGTTGGTGAACTCGACTGTAGGTAGAAAAATGTCTTAGCATTGGTTTTGCTCCTATGTTTTTCCTGTGTAATTTAAGCTTTGTAAAATGATTTGTTACAGTCATTCTGTATGGTAGAGCCGGTATGTAGTGTGTGTTTTAAATTTCCAGATTCTAAGTAAAAAGCTTCTATTAATAAATGGCTATGGCCGTAAGTGAAATCGTTGTAATGAGTTTCAAAGTTTGGATAATACGACTTGCTAAAGTCTCCTGTATGTTTTGAGCTGATGTGCGTGGCATACATTTTCAACTTCATGTTTTTAAGATTTTCAACTTTGTGAAATCTGGGCTACGGCCGTCGTGGAATCGTTGTACAAATCCTAAATGTAAAATACTTGTAAATTCTGAGATGATGGGGGGGGTTCAATCCGTAACGACAGTGGTGATTTTGTTTTAAAAGCTGATTCTATAGTTACGATTTTCTTCTGTTGGCAGCTTGAGAAACAAGTGGAAGATACTGTGATGATACTGAAGCTCGACAATGAGCTGGAAAACTATTATGTCTGTTCCGTTTTGTTGTGGAACTAATATCTAGGTTATTTCTCTACTGAAGAATCCTTATTGTGAAAGCTGGGTTGATAGGGTTCAACTGAATCCTACAGTTATGATGTGGTTTAGTTGTCCTTTTTTTTGTTTCTTTTAATTTCGACTCAGTTGTTGCTTGGGTGTAAATGGAAACATGATAACTTCCTACTGTTAAGCTCGATAGATGAACTAGATTTTTGTTCTGCTATTGCTTGGTTGGAAAACAGTAACTAAATTCTATGATTAAGATTTGATTGACAAATAAGAGACAAGTGAGTGATAATATGATAATGTTTAAGCTCGGCAAAAGGGTTCTGCTATTTCTTTTGTTGCAAAATCTTAACTAGATTATTTAACAATGAAGGATTCTTTGTGATACTTCCTGCTAGGGTTTTGCTCTAACAATTTAATTGTTATAAAAAGACTTGTTCAAACTTTAACTAGGGTTTGTTTATTCATTCAATTAATAGAACGCTACTAGTTAAGTTTCTGTCTTAGGGTTTGTATCCGGTTATAGATAACTTGACCGTAGTTGACATTCTCCTGCAATATTGGTTATCATAGTGTAAAGACTGTAGTTTTTATTGTTCAAAGTTTACTATTGTTTCTATTATTGTTTATCTAATTTTATAATATACAAAGTACAATTACTTATACGCAAACCCTGCTTGTCTGTTCAAGAAATAAAAATAAGCTAGGTTATGATTACAGCTTATAAATTATTACATAAAGTATGAATAGTTTTCTGTATAAATTATGAATACATTAATAATAGTAAAACAGGGATATTAAATCATACTAACAACACAGAAAATCACAGCAACTTTTAACAATCTTACTACTGATATTCCGAGATATTCAATCTACTAACTAATTAATTACCACTTAGACATATTAACAATAAATACAACATGCATTCATTCATCCTTAATTAACATATAGGAGTAAGTAGCAGAACCTGTTCTTGATTTGTGGACAACAACATCTATGGGAGGCTGTTCCTCCCTACCAACTCCTGGAGAGTGCCCAAACAGCACTTCTTAGGACCCCCTAGCTTACTCTGATCTCCCTGGCTGGAACTAGGTGCAGCAGAATAATTCACTCAGCCCAAACATCTATACCGAAACCAAGTTACTGCAGCAATCCTCTCAAACAACTTCTTTACTATATAATTCCCTCTTCCTCAATGGGACTCCTGAATAACATTCACCTGAATGTATTCTCCCTCCAGAACAATTTTAACCCCCTAGCTTAGTTCATTGAGTACTATTTAAAAGATTGCCTAGGTCTTTGTTGGGTTAACTGTCATTAATGAGCCACCTGCTCAGATTCCACTTTCTTGGGGAATCATGACCCCAAATATAGGGAAGTTGCCACCTGCAACTTAGGAAGTGTTTGAGGATGCTGCCACTTGTCTTTTGCCTGTCCACCTAGTTCCATCCACCAGTTTGACCAGTAACCTCTTTTAACAGCTCTCCCATGCTGTTGTCTCCATAATTTATTTATTAATAATAAAATATTCTGATTTAAATTCCATTTCTAGTGACTCTGCTGAGTCATCAATTCCTACTTAGCATTAAATTTAACATAATGTCTCAGGAATATAATAAAATAATTACATTATTTTTACAAAATTGGGGTATGTGACACATACCTAGTCATTCACTAGTTGGGCCTTGGCCTTGAGCTCCACACTACGAACCCATACCAGCATATTTACTTTACATAATCTGAGTTAATACATTCCAAGGGTCAAAACTGGGATATACCCCAATCAATATATTTCTACAAGAAGCAAGGGTTAGGCAATGAAGAGTCGTACCACCCTAATGAGAGACATAACATAATATAAAGAGAAGGAGGAGATAGTGTATGTTGGAGACTTTAACAAGAGAACATGGAACTTGTAGATGTCAAACCTCATAAAATGTGTACAACCATTGTGGCTATCCAAAGAGGAGGGATGATGGAGGAGGAACTTAGTGGATGGAAGCAAAGAGGTTACACACTTTGGGGTGGAGATCTTACGTTTATGCAATGCTCACAACATTGTTATAAGTAACAAACTTGAGAGGTAGAAAGGATTGAGTAAGGCCATGTGTGACACACATGAAATGTGTGGCTGATTACACAATGATCTTGGAAAGTGGGATAGACAACATAATATCTCTCATGCTCAACAATTGCCATGTGGCAATGTCATTGTGCCACAATCCACCCTTTATAGAAATGACGTGGACAAAAGGGAGACCCAAGGGTAGACAAACGAACACAAAATGGGGTGGAAGTTCCTAGAGAAAACAAAGAGTTATTTAGCACAACAATTGAAATAATCATCTCCCAATTGTGGTTTATAAGCAAAGACAAAGATGTAAGTGTTAAATGTGAAGAGACGATGGATGCAATCCAAATAATGTTAGAAAAGTGCAACCTAGGCAACTAAGGAGAGACAACAAGTATATAAACAATTAATAACGAACAACCTAAGAGTTACAAACAACACCTAGTATGTGATGCTTGTGGAATTATGACTCTACACAATAGAGTTGGAGGATCTTAGAAAATTGATTTTATATAGGCAGAAAATGACAACCTTGAATAACGAGAGGTTTACAATGGAAATTGGCCAAGGGGAGTTGAGAAAATGGAGAAATCGTGGGACATATAGTGTAGAATTTGGCTTAAGGATTGGGACAGAAGAGGACAACTATCTCACATATAAAAAAGAACTCAAAAACCTTATCCAAGAATGCTACAACAAGGAGAAATGAATGAAACACACCAATGAGAAATAACAATACTAGTTAGAAAACTTCAACAAGGAAGGGGAAATCAAAATTCAAGACTACTTGAGACTAAAGATATCATGGTGTGAAAAACACATGATGGCTCATTGAATAACTGTCTCCCGTAGGATACAATGTGAAATAGTGAGATGGGAACAACCGAAAGAACTGTGGGAGGAAAGGTTGTGTAGGATATGTGAGAACGGGGAACTTGAAACATAGTAACACTTTCTTCTTTGTTGCAACACATATTTGCACATGATAGAAGGGGCCAAGAACCTTATTGAGAATTGGGAAGAGACATTTGCAAGGCCGGTGAAGAGACATAGCAAACAAGAAAATGGTTGTTAAAAACGAGTAAAAATCTATATTTCTATCTCTATATCCACTTATTATTTCATTAATATGAAAAAATTGTTGTTTAAATAAATCCCATGAAGAAATTAAAACGAAAAACCGAGTCCTCTTTGTTGCAACACATATTTGCACATGATAGAAGGGGCCAAGAACCTTATTGAGAATTGGGAAGAGACATTTGCAAGGCCGGTGAAGAGACATAGCAAACAAGAAAATGGTTATTAAAAACGAGTAAAAATCTATATTTCTATCTCTATATCCACTTATTATTTCATTAATATGAAAAAATTGTTGTTTAAATAAATCCCATGAGGAAATTAAAACGAAAAACCGAGTCCTCTTTGTTGCAACACATATTTGCACATGATAGAAGGGGCCAAGAACCTTATTGAGAATTGGGAAGAGACATTTGCAAGGCCGGTGAAGAGACATAGCAAACAAGAAAATGGTTGTTAAAAACGAGTAAAAATCTATATTTCTATCTCTATATCCACTTATTATTTCATTAATATGAAAAAATTGTTGTTTAAATAAATCCCATGAGGAAATTAAAACGAAAAACCGAGTCCTCTTTGTCAATCATACCCACCCGCTTGTCAATCATACCCACCCGCTTGTCACCCGTAAACCCTAATAAAAACCCTACGCGTTCACTGATACTGATACGGATACGGGCAACTCTTTTACTGTCGCTTTCCAGTGATCTCCGAGCTTTGAGCTGCACGCATTTACTCGTCGCCTCCTCCAGGTAAACTATCTCTCTTTCCACACTTATTCCTGTTCCACAGATGATGGTGTCTATTCAGTTGAAGGTATGGAGATTACTGACAACCAATCAAGTAATTTCCCTGCTTCCTCTCCCACTCCCACTTCCATACACCTCAAAACTCCACATAACATTCCCCAATTTCTGCACCCAAACAACAGACCCATCCACAACTCCACCAGAGAGGGGTATTGTCACGGAATTTCTCCTCAACAAATGCGGTTTATCAGAGGAATATATCGCAAAAGCCTTTAGACATGGTGAAAGACTCCTTAGTGTAAAATCGACTCATAATTTGGAAGAGGTTTTGCAGTTGTTAAATGGCTGCGGTTTGACCTCCTCTGCCCAGATTCGAAGGGTGGTCCTTTGCAACCCTCAGTTCTTGTTTTTAAGATCCGAAAGAAACCTAAATTCTAAGCTCAGCTTCCTTAGGACTTTCATGACGGAAGGGGATATCTCCAAACTAGTTCTTAGAAATGCATGGATATTTAAGCTAAGCGAGGATAGGCTTAAATCTGCAATTTCACTTTTGCAACGACTGGGTGTTGAGGGTATAGTTTTATCCAATTTAGTGGCAATGCAGCCCCGCTTGCTTATGGTTTCAGAGGAAAAGGTTATTGAGTCATTTAAACAGGCCGAGGATTTGGGGCTCAACAAGGGATCGAAGATATTTGCAGGTTTCCTGCGTAAGATTTTGGGAGTAACGAAAGAAAACGTAGAACGGAGATTACAGTGTTAGAGCAATCTAGGTTTCTCAGAAAAACAAGTTTCGGAATTATTGAGACGGTGGCCGTTTATTGTTGGGTATTCAGAGGAAAATGTGAAGCATCATGTGGATTTTCTGGTAAAATCTGTGGGGGTGTCATTGGATGATTTTGTTAAAGAGCCAGCTCTGTTTGGATACAGTTTAGAGAAGAGGGTGATTCCTCGGTCCAGAGTAATGGAGGCATTGAAGTCGATGCAAGGGCAAAAGTTGAGAAGAAAGATATCTTTAACATCGCCTTTTGAATTGACAGAAAAACGCTTCTTGGAAAAATATGTCAATTCAAATGCCGAAGGCTCCTCAGTTCTGTTGGATATTTACCATGGTGGGAAAGCTATAAATTTGATCATTGACAAGGAGACAGCGTGTCTCAATCAAAGGGATTCACGTGACGAAAGCTCTGAGACTTCCTCAGCACCTTCAATATGACTTTTTATGCACTAATTTAGTTTTAATGTTTTCTTCAATGTATTTTCGTCAGCCAGAGGACATGAAGGTGCTGCTTTAAAGTTTTTTTTCATCAGATAGAGTACATGAAGGCTCCACTTTATGACAGTTCTATGGCTTCCTTGGCACAAGAAGAGCCCAAAAAGAGTGCTTGTAACGTTAAAATCATACAGTTGCCAGCCAGCATTTGCGAGGAGCAGATTTATAAGCAGAAGCAGTTTAAAAATATTGCATCATTCTTTTCAATAATGGGTTCTACTCACCCTCGTTCCTGTCCTCCATTGCCTTTAAATGCTTAATTAGATTTTTTTTATATCAGCACTAGAAACTCAAATGACAATTGACATATTGTTTGGTTATTACATCACCTTCTGTTGTCAGTCATGAATTCTCACATTTATATTAAAAATTCGCTGTTTTAGTTAACAGAAACGGTCTGCCTCTAAATGCATGCATGTCTTGTCAGGAATGATGTCGTCTTTGCAAAAACAACTGAATTGATAGTCCATATC
Organism: Larix kaempferi; assembly: GCA_027924585.1. Taxonomy (NCBI): domain Eukaryota; kingdom Viridiplantae; phylum Streptophyta; class Pinopsida; order Pinales; family Pinaceae; genus Larix; species Larix kaempferi. The sequence continues at coordinate 7,272,271 of BSBM01001153.1, forward strand.
AATGAATAATTTTGTGGATTAGTTGTTGTTAAAATGTGCAAGGATTTTGTTCATGGTTCTAAATGTAGTCCAGTTGTAGTCTGCGATGCCTGGTTCATTTGTTTGATGTGACAATGGGGTCTCCTATTCAATATATGCATTTTTGATAGTAAACAATGTTTTGATTCTCTCTAGCATGTTTTTTTTATAGTAAACAATCTTTTGATTCTCACTAGCATGTTTCATATTTGTACACATTCTCTTTCTGTATGATGTGGGCAGATAGTTAAATATGAAGTCCTCATTTTCAGGGCTCAACCCCAAGTCAAGTTGTGCAAGCTCTTGTGCCATGTAAAGGTACAAGCTTTGTTGGATGAACAAATGTAAAGATGGATGATCCAGATTACTGTTTTAAGCTTTTTGCAATGCATCAAAACATAGCAAGGAATAAAGGTAAATTTAGTTTTCCATGATTGTATAAGACATCTCTAGTAATATGGCATATAGGCCAATGCTGGGGTTCTTAATCCCCTTACCTTTATGTCCATCGCTGCATCATTATTCCACTTCCTTCAATGTCAAACCACTCTTAATATGCCACACACTCCATCCATATACTATCCAACCTCTCAAAATGCAACACATTCAATATTCTGTGTTGAAAACAACGGAAATTGCCACAAAATTCCCTAGTTGAGAGCATCCTAATAGAAAACCTACTCACTCACTGATACCAGTGCCTCTCTTATTTTCTCCTTCCAGCCATCTCAATCTTTGAGCTGCACTCATTCACTAATGTCTCCTCCAGATAAATTAACTCTTTCAGATTTGTTACTCTTAACAAACTTATTTCTCTTGTACAGATGATGATGATGATGATGTGTGTTCAGTTGAAGATGTGGCCATTATCATCCCATCACCATTTATCATTTGCGATTTCCCGCATCCTCTCCCACTTCCATTCACCTCAAGTTTGGAAGAAGTTTTGGAGTTGTTAAAAGGCCGTGGTTTCACCACCGCTGCTCAAATTTGAATTTTGAAGGGTCGTCCTCTGCAACCCTAAGTTCTTTTATAATGCCAAAAATGGTAGTCTAAACTCATTCTCCTTAAGATTTTCATGAAGGAAGAGGATATCTCCAAACTCGTTTATACTGATTCAAAGATTTTTACTTCCAGCTAAGGCAGGATTAGATCTGCAATTTCACTGTTATATAGATTGGGTGTTGAGTGTGAAGCGTTATCAGAATTATTAAGGAGGCAACCCTGCTTGCTCACATGTTTAAATGAAAAGGTTATGGAGTCATTTAAACTGGTCAAGGATTTGGGGCTCAACAAAGGATCAAAGTTATTTGCAGCTACTTTGCATGCGATTTTGGGAGTAGCAAAAAAAAAGATTGGAACCTATGCTGCATGTGGACCCATGCTCGCCCAAAAAACGCTGTATCTGCTGTTCCAGTGTTTCAGGGACTTGGCGACCTTAGGAAACATCCCCACACTGCTGTGGACTTCCTCAGGACTTGGGTACTTGCTGGCTGTACCAAAGACATTCAGGGCAGATTTTGGGGATGTTCAGGGCAGATTTCGGAAATGTTAAAAAGAGGGAATTTATTTAATAATTAAATAAACTCATTTTACTATACAAGGGATATTGTTTTTCCCAAAACAGATCTACTTAATTGTATGTTTAATTCAACCATGCAGGAGGGATTCCATATCCATGACTAACCAATATAACCAACGTAATCATTGTTTGTAACACAACCATATTATGACCTATGTTTCTTTAATGTGCATGCATGCGTTTTATGGTTGACATATCACATTAGGAGAATTATGAGTTATAATCACTCAGCAAGGTAGCACATTGTTAGCTTCCTAAGTTCATAGTACAATCATATAAATATATAACATGATTTCTCGAAGGGTTACATAAATCTATATTCAGCATTTATATCCTTTCAGTATGCACTGACACAACTGCATCTATACAAGTCAGTCAGTTGATGCTCATAAACAATTGGGGATTTAGCAATCAGGAGAATAAAACTCATAATGATTTATGTCCATATATAACCATTAAAATTTATTGTATTCATCAAAACAAACTCACATTAATAATCAAGAACATTAATAATCATCATTAATTTAATAATCATGAAATTTATTCTATTCAACAAAACAAACTCACATTAATAATCAAGAACATGTTGAATAATAGATGGCACAATATTACATAACCTCGCAATTCATCATTCAGTCAAGTCACCAATATATGTGTGTTTGAAATTTATTAAGTACATCAAATTATAAGTAGGTTCATTGAGACATTTTTACAAACACTTAGCAAGTATGCAAGCTACAACCATTGTGGAATTAAGACAAAGACTTTGTATGCATATAAGCTACATCCATTGAAGCATTGAGACAAACACTTTGTATGCATACAAACTACAACCATTGAGGCACCAAGACAAAGTGTTTGCACGCATTAAAATTCAAAACCATTTCGGAATTTGACCAAACAAATTACAAGCATGAATATGCTCATTCTCTGACTTCTATTACAGGTTAACATAACATTGGGTTTTACATTGGCAATCAATTCACAAATCAAGGCCATAGAACCTAGCCCACAAGCTGAAGGCAATTCTACAAAACTGCCCATAAAGAAGATTTTGGTATGATTTTTTTTTTTTTTTTTTTGAATCAAAACGGGGGTTCTAGGCCCAAAAGGCATGGATACCCCCAAATGCTGTGCAGATTTGAAACATATTTAACACAAATCGAGTTTTCTCAAAAATAGATTCAATTTCATCAAAATTATATAGGATTCAAAGTTGTCTTTCTAATTAGTTGGAGCTATGAGTAATCTACTACAATCACACCCGAGGAAAACCAATTACCCAACATAAAACTCATTCATACATTCTATCAAACATATTGCAGTAAACCTTTTCTGCAATCCCGTGTGACCAAATCTAAATTTGTTCAAATATTTTATCAAACAAGTTGTATGTACCCAAACAAAGCAATGAAAGGCTACAAGTCTAATTAACGGGCTATAAATTCAAAAATACGAAACTCCAAGTATCTCATATTTTTGGTGAGTATATGACAAAACAGATTTGAAATGTTCATACCAAAACTATCAAAAGCCCACATCCTAGATTATAAGAAAAAGTCAAATTATTGAACAACTATTTGCAAGAATCTGGATTCAAAACTGCTCTAATAAAAAGCATATATCTCTAAAACAACCCCTCGAGTTCTCAAGATATTTTGTGGGGAATTATGTCTCCATACCCCAAAACCATAAATAAAATTACACACCAACATGGTTTACACATTTCTAGTTACAATTTGATTCTCATAAGTAAATAAGTTCTCTTTTTCATTTAGGGATTTTATCAAACATGTTGATAACAAACTTCTAACAAACAATTTGCAGACCAGCTTAACCCAAGTTAACCCAATTAGCTCAGTTCATATTTTAGCTCCTAAGAAGAGAATAGAAGAATGAGAAGAGAAGAAATTGTTTTAGCAACATCAACCCTAGCTTAGATATCACTTGCATAAATTTTCATTTCAACATATCTTCTATTTGCTTTTATCTAAACCTAAGCATACAAGTTTGGTACGAAAGCTACACACGTGGGTTAGTTTAAAACACCAACATACAACCCTCCATAAACCCGATTTATACATGCGAATAACTCCTAGTTTACCCAACATTTTCCTTCCAAGGAGGTTCACTAATCAAATCCTCAAATTACCAAGTCCAATTTATACACAATTTACCAAATAAAACAAAAAAATTGTTAACAAAAAATTTACAATAAATTATACATGTTAGAGAGAATTTCTCTACAACTTAATGGAGTTTCCCCTTAGGCAATCATTCATTTGCTCCAATTCCAGCATAATCACTCACACAGTTACCCACAATCAGTATTTTCCAAATCCATAAACATAGACATAGATGAATGAAAATTAGTACAATTAATAATTATAATGAACATACTATCAACATTATACTTGGCCAAATTTTTTCATCATGGTTCGACACTAGAAATCTCCCAATCTACTCCATGCCTTGCCAACTAGATTACACCAATCGGTTTTCCTCCCATTCATATCTAGGGAGAACTTCTCTCCCTAGAACCCCCAACCTATAAGAGCTCACAAACAATACCTAAATGCAGTAATAGAAGTGATAGGAAAGTTAATGAAGAATCCTTTCTTCCTTCCAACACCACTAAGATCTCATTCAACCAAAACAAGCTAGCCTATATGACTAATTGAGAAATCCTAGGGCCATTTTACAAGGTTAAGCATACATAATCATATAAAACATGTAGCATCGACAAGATCATAATCACAATATATTCCACACAGTAATGTTTATCCTTGTCACAATCATATATCCTAATCCTTGTCATCAATCTGGATGTGGAAAAAAAGAAACCTTCATATAACATGTACTTGATCAAAATCAGTTTGGTACATGTAATCACTGATATAACGATGTATGCATATGTATATACATTCATCAATCAAGTGACTCGGCCAGGTGTACAACATGCATGTCTGGCATACATAATCCATCAAAACTCACCCTCTCTGGATGTCACAAAACCATACTAGCCAAAGAGGGACACTACACCCTAGTCGCCTTTATTCAAACTTTTTTGCAATGTGTCACCCATGGAACATTTCTAATGTTAGCCCCCACATAGTTTTGACCTCAACACCCTCATTTTACCTCAGTGAATATTCCCATTGCACTTAGGTCCCATAGTTATCCCATTGTGTCCCTTCCCTAATATTATCAAAAGTTCCACATATGCAACCAGGTCAGGCCTTCTTACTATGAATAAAGGAAGTTTGAGTTCCTCGTTCTATGACTCTTTATCCCCCCTTTAGTGTCTTAGTCCTACTTCTCTTTATAACCCAATGACATACCTCATTCTAATAAACAAAGAACCCTCATTGCTTTGTTTTCCATAGGTCTCCCTCTATATCCTTTAGCACATGTATTCTAGAGGATAGGCTTAGAGGCATTATGTACCTTGGCCCCATAACCATCATTGATGGGTTACCTTGGACCAACTGAGGTGAGACCTCATTGCCCCTTAGATAAACCGGTTCTTACGTGATCGACATCAACTTATTATCACACCATTGAGAATTGTATAGTGTGGTGGTTCCCATATCCAAGCTTGGTTGAAGATCCTAGACACTTATGAATCCCTAGATAGCTCTTGAGTCTATTCTAGAATCCCTTCAGTTCTTGGCTTCTTGTGGTGTCTAGGTTACATTGGTGACAATGATATAGTTTTAGTTGCAATTCCCTAGACCTATTTGGCTCAGTCTTTCAATAGTTTGAGCCACCTATGAGAATTTGTCTCACACTATCACTCCTTTCATATATTGGGCCCCTCTAGTTTCAATGCGGCTTCAATTACTGTGATTTGTAATACCATTAGGATGCCATCATTCCCACTCAGGCACTTCAAATTAACTATGGTTAGACCATATTTATGTACTTGATTTGGGTCCCTCTTTGACCCCCATGATGTATTGTACCCAACAATTACTCATGTAATTGACTAGACCCTTCTTGGTCTTGATCGTAGGTTGTATTGAGACATTGATATGAGCATGGGGATGCCTGCCTCATTTATTTTGAGACTATATACAACTCACATCTTTGGTGAATTTGTCTACAGGTAGGGCCTCTGTAGCCCCCTTGGAGGGGGGACTCCTTTTCCTTCCTTGCCCTTGTTTTTTATCTGAGTGCTCATTGTTCGATATGGATCGAAAGAAAGGAAAACCTATGATGTATTTCGACCATACACTGAGCTCAAATAAGGGGGCAACTGTTAACAACCTAATTTTTCTCACCTACTATGTCATGAGTTCCATCACCATTATACATCATTGTTGGCAGTATTAGCCCCATCTCCATCTCATCCATCTCAATATGACCTCAACAATGTGACCAAAAACCTAAAGGGAAGTAAAAAATTGACCACTTCAAACATGTCACATATTTCCATCAAAACACCATGACTGACACTCTCATGTTTTTTCCTTCGAAAAGCATGTCTAAGTCTTGAAACCAAAAATCAGTTAATCTTAATTGTTGTATGTGTTAGACACAATGTCACACTGAGAGGGGGGAGGTGAATCAGTGGGCCAACCCTTCTTTCCAAATTCAACTTCTTCAAGACTTAAACTTAGATCATTAAATAATTTCACTTCAACACTTAGGTAGAGTTCATCATTCACACTAAGCTATACATCAATAAACATGTCATTCATATCATCAATCCACATCATAAGAGACACATCAGAAGATAAGCTTTGTAAAATTTTATATTTAATTCAATCGGCCACAACCATTAGGTTACATCAGCTACAACTGATTGAGAAGCACCAACTTCTATTCCAAGACACAACTTGGTCTTTTCTTAGATCCAACTAAGAGAAAGGTTTGCAAGACCCAGCTTACAATTACATTTTGATTTCTGTCCACAACTCGTCATTGTCGATCTGTAACATTATCATGTCACCGTCAAAATTCACAACTATCTCTGTCAACTTCTCTGCCATATCAATTTGATTGATTCAATTTCTTGCTGCTCATACAACTTGCTCTACTGCTGTCAATGTCATGTCTCTTTGCATAATAATATTGTTCTTTATCCTCTGCTCATTGATGGTCAACACCTCAAAGTTTGGCTTATGTCATCTAAGTCTTCACATGTCCTCAAGGTATGTTCATGTCTTGAAGTGTCTATCACTGTCTGCTCATACTGAACTGTAGTTGTAGTAGTCTTTGGATGCTTGTCAACTATGCCTTGCTCAAATCATGTCAACAAAAGTCTACTCATCAACATATATACAAATATTACTTGCCGACTAATTAGCTTGACATGATCATGTCAAGTTTATTGTTGCCATTAACTGTTGTTCATGACCCCTGTTCAGAATTCCCTATGCTCATCAACGTTGATCTTGTCCTCTACTGCCTCAGTAATGCCTTGTATTCATATTGTGGTTACTTCTAGCTGTCGCTTCAGTGATATACCCAAAAATCAGAGATAGAACTATTCAAACTTCTTCACATAACTCCTGCATCTGTCTAAATTGAGATCAGAACTTAGATGAAAACTTATACAGCAGTTTCCTCAGTGAACTCCCAAATTCTGAGCTTGATCATCCATGAAAATCACAGCTTGTATGTTGTTGTTCAGATCCTAAAAAATCAGACCCTTTCACTGAATTTAGGGAAGATGTGTCCTTACTCCACTGCGGCTGCCTTAGATCAGTCCTTAACCCTGTTTTAACCACCGAAATTCCTCAGTGAGGTCCAAAAAAATCAAAGCTCAAGAAATCAACTAATACTCCATCGAATTCTTTACACTACTGCCTCAAAAACTTGCTACCTCAGTCAATAAACTGAAAATCAGAGCTATCACACTTTTTAAAACATGTTTAATAATGAATCTAGCTCTTAGTATTTATAGTGGTGTGATAATTTTTTACTTGAGTCGACCTGCTATATATATATTTATTTTATTTAATGCACAAGCTTATGACTGGGCCGACATATCCTTTGGAAGGGCAAATAATAGTTTACATGTATTACTTAGTATTTCTTTTAATTGCTTCAAGGAGCCACGTCATTAGGGCTGCTAGGTCAGGGTCACACATTTAACCTTTTTGCCATGTTTAAGGGCTGTCATATCATAGCCAACCAATATAGGAATTTTATTATTATATAATTTTTTATTTGCTTTTTGACTGGTCCAAACATAAAGAGTAAGGGCTATGTTCACTTCACACCAACCACAACGAACTTCAACAAGCAAGGGCTTTTCATAAAAGGTTCCACATGTCTTCATAACCATAAGATAATCATATTACCAATTAGTCATCATCAATTATTTCTTCAAGTGCAATGTGCTCCATCATGGTCTTCAAGCACATCATCATCAAATGGTAGCATGGACCATCAAGCTATCACGTGTGGGATTCCTCATTAAGTCACACCAAATGACCAAAGAATGGGTCATTTGGACCACGTAGTGTCCCAATGCCCAAACCACCCATGACCACCTAGCGTCCTGTTTTTGGCTTTTAATTTATTAACCAGAGGTGCGCACGTTATTTATTACAATAATGCTCGAGCGTTATAGTGATACATAATGCTCACCCGTTATGTATTTCTATAACACTCGCTCGTTAATGAATTCATAACACTAGCACGATATGATTTCCTATCCTGCGTGTTAAGTGACATGGCAGGCCCGTGCCCGCCCATGCCTAGTTTAAAGAAACGCGCGCGCATTTTCCCTTTACTAAACTTTAGTGCATTTCGTGAAAGCACGATTGCATCTAAAGGGTCCCTCAACTTCGTGCGAGGGCCTAATGCGAGCAAAGGAGTTGATCAAAGATCTCACATTGTCCATCCATAGCTTTAATAGAATGGCATTGATATCGTGAATCCATTCTGTCCAATTAATGATGACTTGTGAGTCACCAAATACTATCATGGAGATAATACCTCTTTTCGAGGAAAACCAAAGAAGACTCCTAAGCGCCAGAAGCTTGGCCATCGTGTTACTTCTAGAACTAGCTGCCATCTTCAAACAAATCTTATGATTTCATTTGATATAGATCACCCCACCCGTGCCACATTTACCGCACTTGGCGGCGCAATAAAAAAAAACCATAGAGTGTATCGTCCTCAAAGGTAGGGATACTGACCACTATGTTCTTTGTTTTCACCTCAAGGGCCGGGAACTCATGCCAAATTCGAACGATCATCCTACATGTAGTGAAAATGGAGGGTACAACATCCTCAAATAACAGTTTATTTCGAGCCTTCCAAATGATCCAAATCATGAAAAAGGGAAGGTTCTTGAACTTGACATCCCTATGACACCAGCTCCAGAGGCAATCGCTTAAACTGAGTCCATTCCACTCATCATAAAATGACAACCAGACCTGCAATTCTTGCCAGACGTTACGAAGAAAAGTGCAATGTATGAAAATATGAGAGAAATCTTCTCCTGCGCACTTACAAAGAGAACAAATATTAGGCCGATGAAATCCCCTCCTCTGCAAGTTTGGCCACTAAAGAATCGTGTCTATAAGACACATCCACAAAAAAAATTTCACCTTTGGTCGGAATTCTCCATGACCATATTTTCTTATGCCACCAATGGCTCTCCGGCAAGGTCTGTTGGTGTAGAATAACGTTGTAAACGTTCTTAACTATAAGCAGACCGTTTGAGGTCTCAACATCCCAAACTAAAGCATCAATCTGATCTGTAGGTGTTATCCCCGCAAACTTAATCTTTTCAATATAATGATTCCAACAAGAGGCCATATGGATGGGAAGGCCCAATTCCTGGGCAGATAACAAGTGTGTGGTGGTAGAATCGTTTCCATAATGAAAATCGTGTTAGAACCACAACTTGCCGATGGTGTAGTGCTTCCACGATATCCGGAGGAAGAATGAACGAATCAGCTATACCCACGACAAGGTCTATACCAATAAACACCTCAGTACCCTTGGCAACTTTCCAAGAGAGTGAATATCCAATCGGATGAAAAGTTCTAATAAGACCATGCCACATAGTAGAAGCATTGTGAAACTCCATTTGTGGCTTCCTGAGGCACTGAGTAACCATGGAGGTATTCAGGTATTTGAGTCTAATAACCAAGCTCCATAGTCTGTCATCGGTTAAAGCCTGCCATAAAATTTTGGTTAACATAGCCAAATTGAAATATTCTAGCTGCAACAGACCCCAACCGCCCAACTTTTTTGGCCATGACAAACTCTGCGAGTTGGAGAGGTGGAATTTCTTCAACTGTGGTTTCCCAGACCAAATGAAATGGAACATTTTACCGTGAATGGATTTCAACACTAAGGCTGGGATATTCATCATACCAAACCAGTATACAAGCAAACTTTGAATCCTAAACTGGGCCAAAAGAAGACGTCCTCCTAAGGAAAGCCAACGAAAATCCCAACAATTAATTCTTCTTTCGATTCTCTGAATGATCCAATTCCAATCTTCCAAATGGTAGTTATTGGGTTTAATGTAAAACCCAATGTATTTAAAACCTGCATCAACATGCTCAAACACAAAGGGAAATAATATACTGAGGCTTCCCAAACAATCGTCATCAGGACAGTTGTAAAGAAAGCAAGATTTAGAGGGACTAATGGCGATACCCAAGGAAAGACATAAGGTATCCAAGAGACCCTTGAAAGTTTCCCACTCCCTTACGGAATTTGAGCCAAATATCACCACATCATTGAAAAATAATAAATGCAAAATAGATAGAACTGATCTGGATATATTGATACCTTTAATTTTTCCCTTCAACTTAGCATCATTGATAAGTCGGCTCAGGCCTTCTATGATAAGAATGAAAAAATAAGGTGAAAGAGGGAACCCCTGTCGGATGCCCCTACTGCTAGAGAAAAAATGAGTGGGAGAGCCATTAATCAGGACCGCAAAATAAGATGAGGATATGCAGGACATGATCCAATTAGTAAACTCTACAGGTAAGCCAATCTGTAGCAAGACTAGTCTCAGGAAATACCAATCAACCCGGTCGTAGGCCTTAATCAAATCCATCTTAACATAAAGGCTTGAATATCCTTGACTTTAACTGAGTGCAAAGACTCCTATGCAACCCCGACGACATCTAGAATTTTCTTGTTATTGAGAAAGCCAAACTGTTCGAGAGTGATGTATTTAGCCAACGTAGGTTTGATTCTTAAAGCTATGATTTTTGAGGTCACTTTATACAAAAGATTGCATAATGAGATGGCCTGGAAGGCATTAAAATCAGCAGGCTTATCCTTCTTGGGAATCAGGGTGAAATAAGTCGAATTTAGGTTGCGTGGGATAAAGGATATAGTACGAGATTCCTCAATCGCTTGAAGCAAATCCTGACCCAACAAATAAAAAAACTGGAGGAAAAACTCCACCGCCCAGCCATCAGGGCCTTGGATTTTCTCCTTCACAAAGGCCTTCAGTACACATTTAATTTCATCAAGTGTCACAGCCCTGCCAATGTGTTCACCCTCTTATGAGGTGAAGAACTTAGGATAAAGCTTAATAATATCAAGTTGAGCTTCCAAAATCTTCACCAGTTCCTGCATATAGATCGACTAAAAGTGAGAGGTTGCAGTGCTTAATTGAAGAGGTATCCTTTCTAATACCACCATCGGCATCCTTAATCTCCCAAATCGAGTTGATAATTCTCCTATTGTTTGCAAATCTATGAATTTTTTTAGTATTATGGTCTCCTCTAGCAATCCACAATGCCCGACTTTTGAGGCGCCAAGTGTTCTCCATTTGATTGAGTAAATTGGATTTCTGTTTTTCCAAAAGAAATACAGACTCTTTTCTTTGTTGTGAGAAAACATCCTCCCCCACTGAGGCATCGAGGCTTTGGAGCTTATCCTCAATCACCTATAAATCCTCAATAATCTACTTTTTCTTGTTCTTGTCCCAGACTATGGCTTCAGACCACAAAATATTCAATTTCTTCATCAGTAACTACAAAGTAGAGTGATGCTCGAGGCGTGATAACTCATTCCAAGTCCTGTTAATCAAAGCACATAAATCATTGTCTTCCAACCATGTACTATTAAATTTAAAAGGATAACAGGGTTTGACAACTTCAAAATCCAGATACCGTCCCACTGCCTCGACCAACTCTTCTTGAATAAAGAAGCGGTCCAGACACTTCGCCACACCCAAAACTCCCACACGTCCATTATTCCAGGTAGGGACTGAGGCTGATGGAATGATATCAATAAGACCCAAAATTCTCGTTGAAGTAGACAGCAAGAGGATCACTGTAACGATTAGAACACCGTACCTCGTATGTAGACATCGTGAAATTAAGGTCTCCTCCCAATATTAAGTGCAAGGCTCTGATGTTGTTGGAGGCAAAGACATGGTCCCAAAAGCTCGCCTGATTACTGTGAGGGCCGTATACATTGAGGATACAAAAATTGTTGTCCAAACCCCTGAGTCGTCCTTCCAACACAACACCTGCACAAGTCATATATGTCGAGAAGTTGGAAAAATTAGGGTTCCAGGCCGATAATAGATCACCAGAATGACCAATCGAATTAACCCCACAACATTTCCAATCCGGATTTAACTTAAGAAAAAAATCACACGCACTGGTTCTGGAGTGCATCCTCTCTTGTAGGAAAATAGCATCTGGTTTGCAGAAATCCAACAATTTTCTTAAGGCATATTTTTTGGGATGGTTGCATATCCCCCTGATATTAAAGGACATAATAATCATTGGGAACCATGTCGGGGCCTTCACTTTCTCTAAGCAACCCATAAGGAGACTCAAATTTTAGAACCGAGGAGATAGATGTAATGCGGGATAGCCTAGGGTTTACCCATTTGTCATCAGGGCTCGAGTTAGTGCCATTAGGTTTTTTAGGTTTTCCATTTTTCTTCCTTTTAGTCACATTGTAGAAACAAATAGAGACAAAGGAAAATTCATTCGAGGGGACACCAAGGGCTCCTCAAAAATAGGAATGGGAATCTTATCGGGGGCAGGAGGAGCGAGAGTAGGATACCGAGTTAAAACACGGTTAGATCCATCAATCAGAATGGAACTCACAATGAAGATATGGGAGGGGGAAAGATGGGATTCAGGAAAAGGTCGAGTAGAGAGTACAGGCGACGTGCCATCCTCCACGATAGGAGAGGAAGAGATACAAATCCGCAATTGTTCAGACCTATCCCCCCACCCTTAATATGCTCCGGAGTGATAGGGGAGATTGATAGAGTAGGAAAGTCATGCCCAACCGAAACACCCTCAAGAGGAGGTTGACTAGTACCACCGAAGGAACAAGACCATTAGGAGGCAGAGAGACAATAGGAGAAAAGGGGGATGGAGAATGTTCATCCTCAATGTGCATAGCACCCTAAATTTCATCAATAGATAAAGATTTCTAAAGCAATGGTAAGAAGGTCTGAAACTTACTCTTGAAAACCCACGCCGAGTCGCTATCGAGAGGGATAGGTAAAGATATGGTCTGATCCAAGTCATCAGTGTCCGAAGGCTTATAAGAACATCTGTCTGAATCCGAAGAAAATGACTTACAATCTTGGCGAAAATGAATTGTACGGTGGCACTTGAAGCATCTGAAGGGAATCCGCCAATAGTCTAGTTTTTGAATGAAAACCCCTTGTTCCAAATGGACCTAATTCTTCCACGAATCCTTCCGAAGAGTCAATTTCTACTAGGACCCTGGGGTACTTTATCTCCGAGCTTAAGAGTGTGCTCTCCTCGATCAAAATAAAGTGACCGATAGAATTAGCAATATCCATGAAGGCCTGGAAGCTCCAACAGAACAGAGGAAGCCTCGGAAGTAGGACCCATAGATGTCTCTTAAGGAGTTTCTCCTTCCACGGGTCAAAGGCAGAGTGCCACCACATCAAAACAAGGGAGCCGCTACGTATCTCCCAGAACCTGGACAGGATGAGCTGCAAAGACTCCTCCGAGAGGAAATGAAAAAAGACCCAGCCATTGACAAGCATAATCGCCAGTGGCACATGGTTAATTAAGGGTTTCTAGCAATTGGAAATCCATTCAATAATTTCCGATCGGTTAAACTTGGCATACTCAAATTTTACAACAAGCGCTCATGAAGATAGGTTTAGTACCATATCTAATGTCACGTCTTTACCAAGAGTACAAGGAGCTCTGCCTTTGCGTGATTTTTTGGTCTTAATCCTTCTTTTACGCTTAGCCCTTTCACTCGATAATGTAGAAGACCTAATTTGTCCACACGCAGATCCGGTCCTACCTGCACCGAGCCACAACCAAGAGGCGAACCATTTGGAACCTCATCATTTGTGAACAGTCTTCGTTGAACTCCGAGTGAAGCTTTGTGAGGAGAGTAAAAGACCACAAAAGCATTAGGGTTGACTCGCACTTACTGAGTCAGTAAAGGAGAAGTACGATCAAGGGAGGAGCCTGTGGTTGTCTCCAAGGATTGACGTGTATTCAAAGAGAGAGAACATGTCATTGTACCCAAAACCTCAACCTAGCCAGACGATCATGTAAGCCACAAGAGGTCATGCGAAGACCTTAAAAATAGCAAAATGTAAAGGAAACCCACAAATACAGTTTAGAGCTAAAAACTTGGTAACCGGGAAAACTAAAAATAGTTACTGTAGAGAAAAAATAAACGACTTCCCACTTTTTTTACTGGTTGGTACTAAGCCATCCAAGACGAATGGTAGACTCCAAGTATGTAGTAAGAATTTTCAGCCACCCGACCAAGGTTAGAAACCCATCCAAACCCTAACATAAAGAAACCCTAGTAGAGACATAGGTCCTATCATTATGTTTTTTGGAACCATGCATATTCATGAAGTTCTAGACACATGATTTCATATGTTGAATCTTTTATAAAACTTCAATTACTTTTTGTGTGATAACTTTGATATATATGGATCACAATCCAATTGTTTCAGTGGATGGCAGGCACATTGGATTTGGTACAAGTAGGAGATTTTAAGTTTCTTAATGAAAGGCGCTTTTTGTGTGATAACTTTGATATATATGGATCACAATCCAATTGTTTCAGTGGATGGCAGGCACATTGGATTTGGTACAAGTAGGAGATTTTAAGTTTCTTAATGAAAGGCGCCATGAAAGAAAGATTGAAGTGTAATCTTATGGGATCAATTCATGTGGATGCCAACCTATTTAAAAGGATTTTACGTGATTTTGAAAGCTTATTAAGGACGCGTGGTTGTTGAGACTGCTCACTCCATTTTGTTATTATTTTATCACCAAATTTTAATGATACCGATTCACTCCCACGTAAGATGTCACTGTAACTTCACCCAATCACCAACGTACTATATCGCTATGATAATAAAGAAGTTACTGCAAGATTTGTTTTCGGTAGGAGATTGCTTTATTTTCAATAAACTACCACCCCACTTAATTTGTGGTTAGTGAATACCAATAGGTTATAAATTAAGTGTCATTAACAAGTTACTTGTTTTCCATAAGTAGTGGTACGAACTATGAGTTATCCATGCATCAGCTACCAGTTATTCATGCAACAACTACCACCAGTTTCACCCCAAATTCTGGATTTCTTGCCAAATAATCTCGAAACATAAAATCAATCTAGACAATACACTTGTGACATCCACGTACAATGTAGAAAAATCACCCCAAATTCTGAATTTCTTACCAAATAATCTCGAAGCATACAACCACTTTTGTTGTCAAAGTAAAACGCATCCAAAGATCATCGAGAAGGATCCCAAGGAGTTGCTAATATCCACACATAGAGGTCGCTTCACTTGCCAACTCTCAATGAAATTAAATCCGTTGCATTACACTGTTGAGTTTGTTCCAATGATACGCAAAAGGAAGAGAAGTATACTTAGCTGCCAAGAATGACGGTTAGTAAGATCACGAGATCTTTGTCCAAAGTGCTAGAACATCCGAGAAAGATCCCATCAAGTCATAGAAGCTGACTCACCACCAGATCGAAAGAATAATGAAAAGTTCTGCCAAACCGCATCAAACTTTGAGGAAAGATCTTTTATTTATTTCCCGTGTTTCTTATTTTTCTTTCACGCTAATTCTATTGGTCTTTTTCCTTATTTGGATGTGCAGGTCAACATTGAAAACACGGTTTCAAAGCTGAGGCGATGAAGTAGCTGAACAACCGTATCATCTCATACCGTCGTGAATAGTATGTGAATTAATTCGTGAAAGAAAACAGTTAGACACCAGAGTTGGTTTTCCTGGCCTATATAAGAAGCTGTAATTAGAATATAAACTAGGGGGAAGGACGCTCCAGACTCCAGGAATCAAGCAAAGATTACTTCATACTGCAAACAAACATAAATCAAAATAGTATGTGAATTAATTCATGAAAGAAAACAGTTAGACACCAAAGTTGGTTTTCCTGGCCTATATAAGAAGCTGTAATTAGAATGTAAACTAGGGGGAAGGACGCTCCAGACTCCAGGAATCAAGCAAAGAAACAAACATAAATCAAAATAGTATGTGAATTAATTCATGAAAGAAAACAGCTAGACACCAGAGTTGGTTTTCCTGGCCTATATAAGAAGCTGTAATTAGAATGTAAACTAGGGGGAAGGACGCTCCAGACTCCAGGAATCAAGCAAAGATTACTTCATACTGCAAACAAACATAAATCAAAATAGTATGTGAATCAATTCATGAAATAAAACAGTTAGACACCAGAGTTGGTTTTCCTGGCCTATATAAGAAACTGTAATTAGAATGTAAACTAGGGGGAAGGATGCTCCAGACTCCAAGAATCAAGCAAAGATTACTTCATACTGCAAACAAACATAAATCAAAATAGTATGTGAATTAATTCGTGAAAGAAAACAGTTAGACACCAGAGTTGGTTTTCCTGGCCTATATAAGAAGCTGTAATTGGAATGTAAACTAGGGGAAGGACGCTCTAGAAAATTCGTGGAAATTATTTTCCAGAACTCTGTTATATGTTTCCTTTAGGTTCTAGTCTTAGCATGGAGAAAGACTAACAGGAGTTTAAGTACTGTTACTCGTTCATAGATGTTTTGTTGAAGACAGTGTTTGTATACAGTATTGGTATTATTTTTGGATTTTATTTCAATAGATACATATGATTCTTCTTGTTATTTTACCTATGCAATTGTGTAAATTCTTTGCATATGTTCTGTGTAATTATGCAATGAGTTAATCTTATTACTTGTACTAGCACATGGGTCGATTCTCACATTCCTTCAAGAATATTGCATCCCTCCGGGAGCAGCTCCAGCCACAATGATGAAAGAGATACTATCATACTACCTATATTGGCATTGCACCAGAGTCTCCCAGGAGAAGCTATGGCAGAATGCAAGAGATCCAGAAGGTTGAAGACAAATAGATGGTTTCCCCAGAGATTACATCCAAGGATTCTACTTGATGTGCGCCTTTGCAAAGAACTTGCAGGACACTTAGCAGGTTTTGGAACAAACACGAGAAGTTTATGAGGGTTACAGGAAATGTAAGCATCCAAAAACCTCAAATTCAACTTTTCATGGTGCTGTGGGGATCGGTGACTTGGATTTGTCTGAAATTTTTACCTACGCCCAAAAATAAGCTACACGGCATTCACAGTGCTGGAGTTCAGTGCCATGCCCCCTACTCCTAAAATATTCGAGCTCGAAAATGTTCAAATGTCTCTCTTTAAATGTCCTTAAATGTTTTTTGAATTGGGAAAATGAATTGCATAATTGTACGAGGAAGATAGCGTTTGGGTCATTTGAAGAGCTTCATGCAACGAATGAACATGTTGAATGACGAATTTGAACATTCAAAGCAACCCTTAGTTCAACAGATTAATTTTTTATCCATGCGAGTCGAGTGACCCTAGTGATTTCATGATCGTTCGCTACTTGACCCCAGTAAGGGTTTTAACCTTAATTGGTCAATTGTTTCACCAGAATCTAGGCATTTTTAAGCAATGCTTTCCTGTTCAACATTTCAGGCATAACTAATAACAGTTAAAACTTGCATGCAAAATTTGTAAGCTACAGTCGTTGATTATGAAAAGTAAACAAGATGTTGCCCAGCTCTGCTCAGTTTCGTCGTTGCTAGGGTTTGTATCCCTAGCCATCACTGCTTTTGAATACTGAGAACAATGGAACTTATGCTATCTCTGTATCATTTTATGTTTATGCTTCCCCAGATGGTAGTGCTACCCCCTATACTATAGGTGGCTCTGGATCTAACGTCAAGAATTCAAGCAAGATTGAAATTATTTGATCCATACAAAACCCTTTTTCTTTCTTAGAAGCCGCTCCATAGGCTTGTTATGCAGCATTCCTATATCTATAGCATTCTCAGCATCTGAAGGGTAGTGCTTTATAGTCTAGGGGTTGCTCCTGGATCACTTCTCCAAGCTGTATTTCCATGGATTCAGGCAATGGTTACTACTATTGTAAATATGTAAATAATAGACTCTACTCTCCACACCTGGCACATTTACTGTATTTGGCTCTGGAATTGGAACGGGATATGGCCCCCGGAACTGGGTATTCAACGTATGAAAGGGATGTTCACTACCCAGTTTTTAGATTACTTCAAATGAATGGGTGGCTATTCCCTACATTACCTGCCCATATTAGATCATAGGTAATCTATTTCTATCCTGAAATCTACATATCATATGTGAAATAAAATGCAATACTGGGTTCACTGCAAGGTGTTTCATGAGCAATAGATTATCCATATGTTACCCTTCGTGATCCATCTTCGCTACCATATGCCCATATTAGATCATGGATAATCTATGCATTTATGGGTGGTTGTCTTGAAATAACTCCAATTTTATTTGATTGCTATTGAGGTATATCACAATCGCCGAAATAAATGGACTAAAGCTAAGTATTTTAATTAGTGTTGAGCTAGCTTGGTTCTCCCAGCTTAGGGCATGTGGCAGTTATATCCTGATTGATTGCAACTTTCTGTCGAAGATTCTTCGAACCTTACAAGTTTTTGAGTTGAGTTGCATTTTCTGGTCAATGAAGTTAGATGTATTGCTACTTTGTGAAAATGAAGCGCGTTGATGTCTTAGTAATCATTTCATATAATAAGAATCTATCAATGCATGTCAAAGCATTCACACTAGATATTGGAGACGAGAAATTACTGTAAAAGGTGAGCAACACCTCCCGAAAACTCTAGAACCATTGCAGAGTTTTGTCTTATAAGTTGAGAACCATATAACCCTAGAGAAGATTGGTAAACGTTTATCCTTTCTTTGATGGTATTTGTAAGAAAATAATGTCCTCATCTTGAATAACATCTTCGAGGAAGAAAAGAGGTCCTCCACAATTCCAGAGAGTTTTAGATAAATGATCAAGGACGGACGTCTGCTCTATGGCATCAGGCTGCTGAAATAGGGCATGGTTTGTTCCACTACGAGGGCAAGTTGTTGCGTGTATCAGATATTTCACATCCCGCATAGCAGCCCATTTGCCTTGTTCCCTGGCCTCAACCACTATTTTAAACCAGATGTTTATGACCAGCACAAGCAAGCAGAAACTATTAGACTTTAAATCTTCAACAGGGCATAAGAATATCACCATGCTACAAGTCATCCTTCACTAAGAGGTTGCAAATAGCCGATATCTATTCTGTTAAAGTTCTCAAGACTTGCACGTGGTCCAACCAGTATTGCAAGCACTGGTGTACAACTATCACAAGCAAAAGCACAGACATGTCATTGAAGCTCAACCATTTTGGCTGTGATAGTTTTTACTTCCTCAAACTGTAGCTTGGGGATACACTCATCTAGATACACTTTATATGCAAGAGTGAACATCTTCTTTTTCTATATTAGTGCAGTTAGCTTGTCCTGTAAATCTTTAAATATGATAGTCAGAGCGTTTTGGAGAAAGCACCATGCCTTCTCTGTGATATACCAATTGTGCTTATCATGCTCTTGAGTAAGTTGTTGGCTGCTACTAAAGGTTTTTCTTCTTTACTGAGAGCTCCAAACCTAAGATTTAATGCCTTAAATTCTCTCTGATTTTGTTCTTCACATATGGCTTAAATTGCTGCATCAATTATTGGTGGAGCTTTAGTGCCACCACAAAGTACCTGTGCCTAAGAGTGTTTTATATCAACACTCTCAGTCTTCACTGCTAACTCTTTACTGTCTTGACTCTTCTTTGCTTGCCTATAAATTTTCTGTGTCCTCAGCAGTTATCTGGGTCGAATGTGCAGTGGCCTCTAAGCTGAGTTTGGAAGTGCCAGTTCCAATTGTAAGATGTGATATACTTGTGAGGTTATCTTGTATGACTATATGAGTTTGTTCCCTCAAGTTCCGTTCACACTTATGGAGTTAGGGACTCCATGTGACCAAGTTTAGTCAAGAGCTACATGTTCCTCATTGAGGTCCATTGTGCTTATTGCAAGACCTCCACTATAAAACTATTTAACCTTCTATTCCATCACTCTGTGTGAGTTCCCACAAGTTCTGTTCAAGCTTATGGATTAAGCACTCCATGGGACCAGTTTAGTACAGAGCTACAGAATTCTCAAGCAGGTCTAACATAACCATAGCAAGAGTGCAAAGACCACTCCTATAAAAGAAAAACTCAAAGATAATGAAAAAGACATCCTTGCCAGCTTTCTAGGGATGAGAAAAAAAATTAAAAATGGATGATGTGGTCGATAAGGATGGACAGCACTCTGCTTCCCACATAGAGATTCACCGATGAAGATAAACACCATACGCCTTTGAACAGTAAAATTCCTTCATATCCAGGCAGCTTAAAGCAGAAGATGGATATATGCTAACAAACATTAATGAAGAAATAAAATCTAAAAGTTGTATCTTACTAGAAATTTCTGAGAATGGCTATGCTTATCTGACTGTCCAAAATTTTAAGCATTACAGAAAAATTAGTGGAGAATACTAAAAATGTTCCTCTACCTTGTACTACTTTAAATTGCATGACCTACACATAGAAACAGTCTTTTGAATTCATTCAGCAGCATTCTGATATGCATTGACTTCCTTACCAGATTGAATAGAAATATAAGTTACAAAACTCCATGTTGATTGACATCCAGAACACAATTGTAACAAAGCACATTTAATCATAAGATACAAAACTGTAATCATGCAATCATTTGCAAGCTATTTTACTTATAGTGGTAGAAGCAGACATCTGTTTAGCTTTGATTAAATTGTCTTTCAATACATAATGCCAATAAGAGAAGATCGGCTTACAACTTCTTCGATTAAGCAGGTGAAGGACAAATTTCTGAACTTATATTCCATAGAAACAGAGCCATCCCAAACTTCTAAGTATCAACTTCAAACTGATAGCGTGTAATATATCAGTATTCTGCGCTATAACCTTATCCATTAGAAGATAACTTCTTAAGACCAAAACCTTCCTCGCATTTAAATCTCTGTACAAAAAACTATGATTTCTCTGTAGTATTGGTCCAAGGGTTCAACAGCAGTTTTGAAGAGAAGAATAGATACTTTGTCCATAAAAAAATACAAGAAGCCTCCGAGTGAATGCGTAACAAATGATCCAATGCTTGTCCCAACAATACAGTGCCACGCAGGGCCATAAGATGTATCAAATTCCTGCAGTCAGAGAAAAGAGGATCTTTGCATCAACAAAAAAATGAGTAACTTGCATATGTTTTCTGCCCTTTTATATCTATGATGGTAACAAATGTCAAAGACGAACACAATGTTTTATATTTGATAAATTTGACAATGTGATTAGCATCTTGAAATAACAGAATTATGTCATGATGAAAAAACAAAATAGATAAATACTTTAAGCTGAAAAGGCCCTCTTCCAAGGACCAGTCTTTAGAAAAAAGGATGAGATTAAGAGAGGATGTATATACAAATATCAAGGAGTGTACAGTCCAGGTTTGTTTACTTCCCATCCATCTTTTGATATTTATATCAAAGTTTAAGTAATTTTTTGCATAGTATAAGATCTTCTATGGAAGGTCAACAACAATAGCTTTTTTTATACAAACATATGCAATATGGAGAAATTATGCGTACAAGGCATATAAATGGAACAGGATTAGCCACAAGTAGCCAAAACCAAAGTTGGTATGTATATAAACACATAAGATATTACAATATTGGTCAGACTATGGATGGCATTACAATATTGGTCAGACTATGGATGGCAGTAGAATGGACCAGAAATCAAGTACACCTTCATGTTCCTACCTTTTACATAGTTTATGAAACTGAACACTAGCTCAATATTGTTTTACAACAACTGGAGTGTATTATCTATTGTTTTACAACAACTGGAGTGTATTATCTCTCTAGACCTCATCGACAAACTGTTTTTGTCTATCATCATTCTCAGTAGTATAATAAAGAGTGTGCTAAGCACATAAACAAAGATTAACGTGCCATCACTCATTTCATAGCAGGTAGACATAGTCTGAGTATACTTTGCAATTGCTATTTTTTATGGTACGAGTGATGCCATCCCTCTCTTCCAATGAGCCTATATAGGTAGGGGCAGCACTATTTTCCAATGAGCCGAATGATAAGGCAAGGCCGCCCCACTTCCAATAAGCCGAATGATAAGGCAAGGCCGCCCCACTTCCAATAAGCCAACGCTCCCACCAGTTGGGTTGGACATTCTGTAGAGTTCATAGAAATAGACTAATGGGCTTTTAGCTTCACCCTTCCTTATAAACTTTTGCGCTGACCTTTTACAAATATAGATGTTGCATCTATTTATAATAGATGTTCACATTTATTATAGATGTTTTTTCTTTTATAAGTATCCATGGGATTTGAACTTGTGGCTTTCCATTTACAACTTTTCGTCTCAATTATTCATTACTAATTTCTCTATTCCATGAACCACATTTATCATAGATGTTGCATCTTTTACAAAATTTAAATAAAATCATAGCTGTAACTTAGCATTTATCTTATTACTAATAACTATTTTAATTTCTTTGCAAATTATTAAGAAATATAAGTTGTTCGACATTTTTAGGAAAAGTTTGTTAAAGGAGGTTATTTTGTGGACATTAGGGCTAATTACCTTTGGGATAGTTAAGGATGTTGAAAGATGAGGCCGCTTGCTATGTACTTGTGGCTTTGACCATTGTAGAGCATTGTGGTTTGTTACGAATTGGTTAAAAATAGTGGAGGATTAGTTACTTTTGGCTCCGCCCTAGATCTTAGGGATTTGTGATTATTTTATTGTAAGAGGTTGAGGAGCTTAAAGATATATAAGGATTTTTTCTCTTCCTCATTTGTCATGGTTGGTTTACGAGATCTTTCTCTCGTGGAGCCTATTGTTATATCTTTCTTAATGGGGCATATGAAATTCAAGGGTTTACTTCTCCATTTGTAAGTGGTTCTTGGTTCTAATATCTAATGTTTCTAATGATGATGGAATAGCTAGAACTTGATAATTAAGTCCATAGAAGGGAAGCCTTGTCACATTGGAAGGATTGTTAGAGACTTTTCCTCCATTCTTTGTTGTTTGATGCATGAATATCACATGGTTCCCAATGTTCATTAGAAGAAGAACTTGTAACAATTCATTGTATAAAGCACACCCTATTAACATAATTTTGAGTTGGCAGTGCAAGGGAGCTTGCAAATCCAAAATCTAATGACATGTGCTTGATGTCTTTTTTTTTCCAAACGACATGGAATGGACATTGGCAAAGCCTGTCCTATCTAACTTGTTCTCTCTAGATAGCCTTTGATGAAGAATGAACTAACCAGTGACTTTGATCTTGAATGCACACAAAGAGATTTACTCATTGAAATTTTCCTTCCTTTGGAGTTTTGTCCTTTATTCATGCAAATTCTCATTATCGTGGAACTTTCTTCTTTTCAACTTTATGCACAAGATTTATTCTTCCACCATCACCTATTTTAATCCAATTGACCAATATTGCATGAAAATCCCTTCTCAATTTAGGAACAATGGTCTTGATTCAACAACTCTCTCTCTCTCTCTCTCTCTCTTTTTCAATTTGAGAATAACCAAGAAGTACCCTCTTCACCCTCTTCCAAGAATAGAGTGAGTGAAACCTCACCTGAGATTCTAGTTTGCTAAGATCCAATTATTTAGGGGTTTTTTTCGAGGGCCAAATCTCCATAAACTTGCATATCAGACCCCTAAATTGAAGAGCTACCAAAGAACCCAATATCTTCATTGGATTGACCAAGATGAAACCAATTGATCCAAGGAAGGGAGTTCCAAAAAAACAAGGAGGAGACACCAACAATGAGAAGCCTTCAATAGGCCAAGGATTGATGGAGGTGAAAGATCCAAGCAAGCCTAAGAGTGTGACAGGTGGTAGGTAAGTGAAAATTCAAAAGTGAGTTATCACCTCAGTAGAGTTTCCATGTGAATCCAAAGACCATTAACAAAGAGAAAGACAATGGTATAAATATGGTTGTGAACACTTCGATGGTGTGACTAACCATTGCAAACAAAGAAGAGGCCATACTCTTTCTAACTCTTAATAATTTGGTGTTGACCATCAGACTACAAGTGTTTGGGGAAAACTGTAGGTAAAACTAGGAAAAACAACACTATGTTGTTCAAGTATGTGTAAATAGCGGGTTGGAGGCATGACATACGCATGAAATTATAGGGTTCAAGGTGGGCGCTCTAACCACCCAAGAAAAAAGGGATTTGACCATAATAAACTCTTGAATAAGTGTGCCCCCATTGGTTTGGGGATGCTTGTGAACCGAAATGGGGCTTCTTTAAATAGTTGGGGCATTGTTTTGTCGACAAGGCTTGAAATTAGTGAGATCAACTGAGAGAAACACAAACAAGAGAGTCAAGTGATTTACTAAGGCCAAATCCTATGACCAATGTTAGATTTTTGTGTTACTCTGAAAGTGTTTACACCATCTTTGGGGGTGCTTCATGATATTTGGGGTACATGGTGTATCTTCAACCCTTGGAAGCTTTGAGATGGGTTGCAACATGAGAGATGGTCCATGATAGATATGCACATTTAAGTTAGCTTGCTTAGTGGATGCTTTCCATTAGCTGATTATAGGATCAGTTTTCTTCCCTTAGGAATTGAATTTCTCTTGCTTGATTGGTGGACACCCTTCATTATGGACACATGGAGGAACCACTTACTTGTTGGAGAGCGGCCCACTTGGGATGAGGAGCATTTGCCATTTTTCATCACGGAGGAGATCTTCTATTCCTAGATGGCATGTGGTATCTCGGATTCCTATTTGGAGGATTGGAGATGGCTTGGGAATTCATGGGGATTCGAATGTTCTTGTAGGGGGTTGCTAACCTAGTGGGGTACATTGTTTAGGAGGATCAATGGAGTGTGTCGAGCTTCATGATGGAGTGGTGTGGACATTCCTTGCATAGCTATATGACTTCAAAGACCTTATTGTGTATGAAATCAGCTTGGAGAATGAAACATGTACTTTACATTAGATTCCTCACTTGTGTTGGCCTACACAGGCTCATGTAGGTTCCTTGTAAGGGCTTGTTGCCACATAGTTATTGTTGGCTTCCCTTACCTCTTGTATAAATAGAGGAATGAGAGAGTCTTTCCACTTATATCACTTGTGTGTTCATTCTTGTGTAGAGATGTGACCTATAAGAGGAGCACACTTGTCTTCTCTATCTCTTGGAGTCTTCACTTGTAATTGGTATCTATCTCTCTCTCTTTCTCTCTTTAGGTGCTACGGTTTCTTAATTCTTCTTGGAGTTTCTTGGAATTCTAGAGTTAGGTTTATTCCTTGGAGATTGGAGATTAGGGTTTTGAGAGAAAACTCTAGGGTGGATTGTTGAAGAAGAGAAGAGGAGGATGCCTTTCCCTTGGAGGTTGTCTTGGAGAGATTCTTGCACTTGGTTATTCTTGGTTGAGCTAGGGTTTTTTTATTTACCCTAGTTAAATATTTTTGGATAGTTGGAGTTTTTTGTACTAGCCTTGAGAGAAGGCTATGATATGTATTGCTACTTCTTCTTGAGGTAATATCTGAAGTTACCAACTGTCCATATCCTTTGAAATTTCCATATTTGAATTTCAGCTAGATATGTTCTTTATGCATTGCTATTGACAATAGTTTGTCTTGCTGATTTGACATAACAAAAATGGAAAATCGTTAAGCGTATTAACATCCAATGAAGAAGATAAGGGGCATAGTTTATTGTTGCTATAGTGTTGTAGTTATTGCTATAAAAGTACATTTCCAGATCCGGTTTTTGGCATAAATTAATGGTGATGTTTATTGTGCATCATTAAAAATTTTCAAACTGACAACATGAATGAAATAATGGCAATGATCCATTATAGACTGTAGCTAATAAAGTTTAGAGTTACTAAAAATAATGTCGGTCCTCAAATTATTGCCATTTATGCAACAATAGTGAGGGTCATTAAAGGTCTGTCACCAAAAAATCACTATTGTTCATAGGAAATGGAAACGACAATTGACCACTATCATAAATGCATCAATAGTGAGGGTCATTAAATACATGCCACTATTGTTCATAGAAATTGGAAACGGTCACTGACCATCACTAATAATGATTATTGGTGATGGACCTAGACCGTCTCCATATCTCCTTTACTTTTGGCTACGTTGCCTTTGGCGACCAATTTTTGGTGATGGAGGCCCTTATGACCATCGCCAATGAGGTTATAGTGACGTTTTTCACCCCCCCACCAAAGGCCTTTTTTATAGGAAATGGTGACGACAATTGACCATCATCATATATGAATCAATAGTGAGGGTAATTAAATACATGTCACTATTTTTCATAGGAATTGGCAATGGTCATTGACCATCACGAATAATTATTATTAATGATGGACCTAGAACATTTCCATGTCTCCTTTAATTTTGGCTACGTTGTCTTTGGTGACGTTCAGTTTTTTGTGATGGAGGCCCTTTTGACCATCACCAATGAGGTTATGGTGACCTTTTTTGCCCCTCACCAAAGGACTTTTTTGTAGTAGCAGGTAAAGATTGTAAATGATTTAGTAATGTTTTAGACCATATTTACAATTAATCAAGATTTTGTCAGTATATAGATGGTTGTTACAGTTAGCAGCCAAGTCCTTGGTTCCTGTTTGTGTTTGAGCTTTGGGAGAACGAAATTCTAGAAAAAATTTCCATGCAAAAAATAATGTAAGTGATCATGGAAAAAATATAACAATGTAAGTGGAACATTGGATTTTAACTCCATTTATTAGGTTAATGAGAGCTTCTATGTGTAAGTATTGTACATTGTACTAGTATTGTTGAAGGGTGTTATATCAATGGAAGAGCGCCTGCTTTACAAGCAGGAGGTTGGTGGTTCGATTCGTCCATGCCCTACTAATATTGCAATATATTTCTAATTTTTTTATGGTAATTTATGTACATGGGGGATTTCAAACCATCTTTGTATGTTATTATGAGGGGGGGTTCTAAACCACCCTTGTAAGCTCCTACGAGGGGGTTTCTAAATTTGCGTCATATGTTGCTACGAGGGGGGTTTCTAAACCACTCGAGTAAGTAGTTACGACGGTGGTTCTAAACCACCCTCATAGGTTTCTATGAGGGGGGTTTCTATACCACCCTTATAAGTTGCTACAAGGGGGGTTCTAAATCTCCCTCATAAGCTTCTACGAGGGGGGTTTCTAACTGGCCCCAAAAGCTCTTAGGAGGATATTTCTAAACTACCCTCATACGTTACTACTAGGGGGGTTCTAAACCGCCCCCAAAGTCACTTTTCGAGGGTGGTTCCAAATCGTCCCCAAAAGCACTGCTACTAAAATTCAAGCCTTTTAGCGGTGGTTTTTGAAGATATATAAACCACCCCTGTAGGTTGCTATGTAGGGGGTTCTAAAACACCCCTAAAAGTAACTTTTTGAGGGGGTTTTCGAACCCCCCCTAAAGGCATCGCTGCTAAAATTCAATCCTTTTAGCAACGGTTTTTGAAGAGATATAAACCGCCCCAAAAAAGTGACTTTTAGCTACAGTTCAAAACCACCCCCAAAAAGTGACTTTTAGGGGCGGTTCCAAACCGTCGCCAAAAGTCTTTTTTTGGGGGCAGTTTGGAACCGCCCCTAAAAGTCACTTTTGGGGGCGGTTTATATTTCTTCAAAAACTATCACTAAAAGGCTTGACTTCTAGCAGTGGTTCCTTTACAGGGGGGTTTACAAAACCGCCGCTAACGCTAAAACCCCTGCCAAGTCCACTTTTGGAGGAAGAAAATGACCGCCTCTAAAGGTCTTTTTTGTAGTAGTATTACTGCCTCAGAATCCGAAACAATCAGAATACATAAAAGACATAAAGTTCTAACTTGTGTTTTATTTTTAGCTTATTAGTCTCTATAATTTTGGAGATATACTCAGTGAAAGTTAAGGGAAGTTTTAATGGGGTTTGGCCCTTCCAAAGTAGTCATCTTTGAATTTTCACTATAACTTTTTTCTAGGAGGTTTCAAACATCGAAACTCAAAGAAAAAATAGAATACATACCCAAATATTTGTGGTATGATTTTCAGATTCTGAATCATTACAAGTTTGGATTTATACCCTGTGGAAGTTAGGGTTCCTAACTTGTCCAAAAACTAGTCTCAAATACTAGGTGTTCTGAGGACAACTATTATATCTGGAGCATGCAAGCTCCAAATTGAGTTAGACTGAAAATAAGACAGACTATAGTGTCAGTGATAGCAATTTCTAATTCATATCTAAAAAAATGGACACGTGGCAGTCCATACACTTTCACCTTCTCCAAAGGGCCATAAATAACATGTGTTGGAAAACTTGCCACAATCTTTTATTAGCACATCCTAATTAGGTCATACTTGTGGAATTGTAGAGAAGACATATCAGGATACTAAAGGACGAAGTTTCAGACTCAGGGGGTTGAAATTACAGAGATGCCTCAGTTTGAAGGTCGGCCAGAAAAGCAGTCTCCAAATTAGAGTTTTAAAAGGTATGTTATTTTAAATTTTTATAACTTTTGACTGAAAGGCTTGAATAAGGTGATTCAAAATCCATTGGAAAGATGAAACACATGATAATATGTTGAAATAATCATATTATCATTTTTTTATACTAATTTCAATATATTGAGGTTGGAAGTACACACCATAAGTGCATAAATTTCATAGTTGCAAAAGCCTCATTCTTAAGACTTGACAGATTCCACCCATGGTGGAACCCTATAGACCATCTCACACCAACTCACTGAAAAATATGGATACATGTTCTACTTCCAATAGTTTGGAAAACCTAGAATCACAATATACATATCTTAATGTACATATGAAATAGATTGAGCGAACCATCAACAATTAGGATTGAACATGGGAAAAAAAAGTTGGATACAGAATTAGACCATTGGGAGAAGAAGTTGGATGAGAAGTTGAGAAATTTGATATTTAGTGCCACACATGTAGACGAACATGGGAATTGATAGCAGGATGAGACATATCATGAATAAACTTCGCAGTCAGGACTATTTAGCCAGCATCAACCTCCATTAGGTCCTCATAGTGATAAACCACACTCTATGGATAATGACAACTAGAATTGTTTTCCTAAAGTAGACTGAAACAAGTTTGATGGTTCTAACCTATCAGGATGGGTTTACTCAAATGGAAGATTACTTTTATCTTCATGGTATTACAAATGACATGATGACACTTAAGGTGGGGATCTTATATTTGGATCCAAAAAGATGGCAATGGTGGGAGTGGCATAAAAAGTCATGTGGGTGCTACATTGCTTGGAGTTTGTTTGTTAAAGCTCCCCATGTGCTTTATGAGCAAGATCCTCACTATTTGGGGTGGCTTACCAATTTATACCAAGTAGGGTCAGTCACATACTTAGTTCATCCTTTGAGCAATTTAGCCATCTGTATAGAGAGCTTAACAAATTATTTCTATAAATAATGTTTCATTAGTGTCCTTAAGGAGGAAATTAAAGCACAATTCAGAATGAAACGTCCCGCTACCTGGTTGGAGGCATTGCAGAGGGATCTAGAAGCAGAGATAGTGATCAATTCAAAAACCAACAAACCCTCTTTCATTCCTCACTAACACCCTATACAAGTCGATTCCTGAAGCACAATTCCTTCTCCTCCCTAAAAGGGACAAAAGTCATTACCATCAGAAATGGAAGACCAAAAAAGATGAGGACTCTACTATAATTGTGATGAAAAGTATGCTCCAAGTCATAAATGTAAAAAACAAAGTTATTCCACATTGATGTGACAACTCCTACCAATCCCGAAGACCTGATTATAGAATATACCCCCATGGTTGAAGTTGTTGAAGAAATTCCTTCCACACAAGAAGAAGTGGAAAATGAAGTCCATCAAGAAGAACCACTAATCTCTCTTCACGTTTTATCTACTATTTCATTCCCACAAACCTTGAAAGTTTGGGGTTACATCAAGCATTGCAAGTGGTAGTTTTAGTTGATAATGACAACACCCACAACTTTATTCATCAACTATTGGTCGAGTTCCATTGTTATATACACCCAATGCCTAAGTTTCAAATTATGATAGCTAATGGAGGGATGATGAAATGTTGGGGCATTGTGAAAATATAAAACTCCAATTGGGTGATTATCATCTCAAAAGTCATATTTTTTCCATATATATGGGTGGGCATGATATAGTTTTGGGGTCAAAATTGCTATGTACATTGGGGCCAATTACCATGTACTTCAAGGAATTATACTTGAGATTTACTCAAGACTCTCATACTCACACCCTCAAAGGGATCCAAGCAAGCTCTCCTCAAATCATAAGTTCTAATCAGATGGAAAAATTATTGAAGAAAGGTCACTTTGGAATTATTGCTAGAATTATTGCTCACTTCCATGCCATCCAGGCTTTGGATAACACCACACCCAAAATCCATCTTGACCTGTAAAGGGTTTTGGACAAACATCATCAGGTCTTTGAAACATTAAAGGGTTTACCCCCATCTAGAGGGGTGGATGATCATGGTATTCCATTGATTCCATGAAGTCAACCACCAAATGTAGGACCTATAGGCATCCATTTGCACCAAAAAATGAAATTGAAAATATAATTCATGAGCTGTTAGAGGAAAGAGTCATATGTCCGAGCATTAGCCCATATTTATTCCCAGTGGTCATGGTTTTAAAGAAAGAAGGCAATTGGCACATGTGTCCTGATTTTCATGCCCTCAAAAAGTTGACGATCAAATATAAATTTCCCATCCCAGTAATTGATGATATTTTGGATGAGCTCCATAGGGATAAATTTTTCACCAAACTTGACCTTCGTTTAGGATACCACCAAATAAGGATGAAAGAGGCATACATTCCAAAGACACCTTTCTGGACACATGAAGGTCATTATGAGTTCTTGGTAATGCCCTTTGGAATTTGTAATGCCCATTCTACTTTTCAAATCCTCATGAATAAATTTTAAGTCCATATCTTCATCGTTTTGTGTTGGTTTTCTTTGATGAAATTTTGATTTACAGTCAACATGGGATGGCCATGTACATCATGTTGATAAATCCTTGCAACTCCTTCAAGACCATCAATTATTCATCAAACGCTCCAAATGTGCTTTTGGGGTCTCAGATATCGAATACTTGGGTCAATTGTTGGACAAGATTGGGTGAAAATGGAGCCCAAGAAGATTGCATCAATGCAATAATGGCTCTTCCCTAAAACCTTAAAGAGATTATGTGGGTTTTTAGGCATTACAAACTACTATAGGAAGTTTGTGAAGAACTATGGTAAAATTGTAGCCCCATTGTCAACCCTGCTCTAGAAAAATTCCTTTGCGTGGAATGAAATGGTAGAACAAGCATTCTCAGTTTTAAAGCAAGACATGTGCACCACACTAGTCTTAGCTATGTCCAATTTTAATAAGACTTTTGTATTGGAATATGTTGCTTTTGGAAAAGGACTGGGTGTAGTTTTAATGCAAGAAGGAATACCCTTAGCTTTCACAAGCAAGTAGTTGTGTGAAAAGATCTTGTGGAATTCTACCTATGAGAAAGAAATGATTGCCATCCTACATGTAGTTGAAACATGGCGACCGTATCTAATAGGGAGATGTTTCCAGATAAAGACATATCACCATACCCTAAAATATTTTTTGGAGAAAAGGATATCATCCCCGGTAAAACAAAAACGGGTCACCAAAATGCTTGTATATGATTATGAGATCATCTACAAAAAGGGAAAATACAATTTTGTGGCAGATGATTTGTCAAGGAAACATGAGGAAGAGGGATTACTCTTTTCCTTATCCTCTCTAGTAGCTGAATGGTTAGGGGAAGCATGACAAGAATGGATAACAAATTCTATTGCATCTCATCTAATTAAGTGCCTCCAAGAGGATCCCAACCCTCCCTAGCTTTACACTTGGAAACAAGATACATTGAGATATAAAAGTTGTCTTTTCCTGGTACCTAAATCTGCTTGAAAACATAAAATATTAACATAGTTTCATTCATCTCCTCTTGCAGGTCCCTCGGGATTTCAGAAAACTTATGCATGCGCCAGGCATTCATTCTTTTGTGAAGGCATGAAAAAGAATTTCCTTAATTTTGTAGTAGAATGTGACACTTGTTAGAGGAACATGGTGAGATAGTAAAGATCCCTAGGACATTGCAACCATTACCAAACCCATCCAACATTTGGAATGACATTTCCATAAATTTTATTGTTGGTATTCTAAAAGTAGGTAACAAATCAGTCATCATGGTGGTGGTTGATCGACTTTCCAAATATGCCCACTTTTGTGCTCTCCAACACCCATTTACCCCGACAATGGTGACCCAAATGTTTCTAAACTAGATTTTTAAACTTCATGGCATGCCTACCTCCATTATATCAGATTGTGAAACCACATTCATGAGCAAATTTTGGCAAGAACTATTTAAACTACAGGGAAACCAATTGCAAATGAGCACATCTTATCATCCACAAATATATGGTCGGGCAGAAGTAGTCAACAAGTGCCTTGAAACCTATTTGCAATGTTTTGCATTTGCAAAGCAATACCAATGGGAACAATGGTTACCATTAGCATAATGGTGGTATAATACCACTTATCAAGAGGCTACAAAAATGACACCATATGAAGTATTTGATGGCCAACAACCACCCTCAATGGTTTCTTATCTACCAGGTACTTCCAAAGTACATGTAATTGATGATTTACTTCATAACCGTGATGTCACTCTTTGCACACTCACGCAAAATTTGGCAATGGCCCAAAATCACAAGAAGCAACAAGCATACCATCACCGCTCAGAGCATTCATTTGTAGAAGGTGACCAGGTGTTCCTTCACCTCCAACCTTATAAGCGAACCTCTCTCAAATTTAAAGGCCATCAGAAGCTCACACCAAAGTTTTACAACCCATATCAGATTGTTCAACGCATTGTTCGGGTGGCCTACAAATTAGCACTCCCAACACACTCCAAGATTCACCCAATATTTCTTATCTCTTGCTTGAAGAAGGTAGTGGGTTAAAATTGTCGAGTTCAAACTACCTTACCTGAAATAGATGAAGAAGGATCCATTTGGATCCAACCATAAGTAGTTTTGGACACCGGGGAACATCAACTACATCAGCACACTATCCATAAAGTTTTGACTCAGTGGAAGGATACCTCACCAGAAGATGCTACTTGGGAACCATCAATAATTTTGCAACAGTTTCCCCATCTCTAGCATTGAGGACAATGTTGCTTTTGAAGGGGGAGGACATGTTAGGGTCCTACCCTAACCCCCCTACTTTATCTATGTACAATTCCATAAGGCCCGTTAGTTAGTTAGTGGGTAGTTCTTTAATGTAAAAGGCTTCCTTACTCATTAAAGTTCCTTAGGTGGTCGGCCCTCATTAATAGAGGGGCCACAATTAGTTAGAATTGGGCTATTGAAGTACTATATATAGAGTAGTAAGATATGTAATGTGAAGTCAAGAATTGTAAATGTTTTATAGCTAGTGCTCTTGGAGGTTGGCCCCTTGAAGAGGCAAGTGAACATTGTTATCTATTTCATCTAATCTTCTTTTATTTTCTATCTTTACTACGAATTTCTTGGTTTAAGCATATTACAAAAAATTCCATACAAAATAAGCATGCTTGAATTAAAGGAATTGCAGATGCAGCTGGAAGAGTTACTAAAGAAAGTGTACATACACCCTAGTGTGTCTCCTTGGGGAGCACCCATGTTGTTTGTGAAGAAGAAGGATGGAATGTTGAGGTTGTGCATTGACTTCATACAACTAAACAAGGTCATGATGAGGAATAAGTATTTTCTACCTTGAATTGAAAACATGTTCGACCAATTGAGAGGAGCAAGGCTATTCTCAAAGATCAACTTGAGATCTTGTTACCATCATGTAAGAATTAAGAAGAAGACATCAGAAATACTGCTTTTAGAACTTGATATGGTCACCACACATTTGTGGTGGTGCCATTTGGGTTAACAACTACATTCATGTTCCTAATGAATGGAATTTTCATAAAGTATTTAATTAAGTTTGTCATATCATTTTTGGATGACATCCTTATTTATTACAAGTTAGAGAAAGAACATGCATAACAATTAAGAATACTATTGCAAGTGTTGAGGGGACATCAACTGTATGCCAAGTTGAGTAAATGCTCTATTTATCATAAGCAGATCCATTACTTGGGGCATATAATTTCTAAGGAAGGAATAATAGTAGACCCCGGGAATATTAAAGCCATTATGAGTTGGCTTACACCTAGGAATGTATCAGAAATTAGATCATTCATGGGATTGGATGGATACTACAAGAGATTCATTGAGGGTTTCTCTAAAGTGGCGCACCCAGTTACCTCATTACAAAAGAAAGGAATTAAATTTCAATGGATGCCACAGTGTGAGGAAAGTTTCCAAGGGTTGAAAATTCGTTAACTAGGACACCAATTTTGAAGATTGCATATCCAAATGAAGACTTCGTGATTTGTACATATGCATGTCAAGAAGGAATCAGTGGAGTCTTGATGTAACGACGACACATGATCTATTATGAGTCTAGGAAGATCAAAGAACACGAGAAAAAGTATTCCATGCATGATCTAGAGCTCTTTTCCATTGTGCATGCATTGAATATGTGGAGGCATTACCTCAACGGAAAAACATTTGATCTAAGGATAGATCATTGTGGATTGAAATATCTATTTGTAAAGCATGATTTAAATGTCAGGTAGGAAAGATGGTTGAAGTTCCTATGTGAATTTGATTTTGAGATCAAACATATCAAAGGTAAGGAGAACAAACTTGTTGATGCACTCAGTAAGATGATACATGCAGTGCATGTTTCAATTACCAGTATGTGCAAATCAAACCTGAGAAATATAATTCTTGAAGTTGTAAGTTCAAATGGATGTTATCAAGAGGTAAAGGAAGGATTACAATGAAAAATGTATCTAAGAGATATGCAGCCTATAGTTTCGAAGATGATGGAATCTTGAGATATCAAAACAAAATTTATGTGCCTAACTCAGGTGAGTTAAGGAAGTTTATCTTGAATGAGATGCATAGAATTCCTTATGCAAGACACTCAGGATATCAAAAGACACTTACAACAGTAAGGGGTTAGTATTTTTAGCCAGGTATGAAGAAGGATATTTTATAATATGTGGTCAAGTGTTTGGAATGTCAGAGATTTAAGGGTGAGCATGGGCACCCAACAAAATTGCTTCAACCTTTGCCTATACCTGAGTGGAAATGGGATGTGGTGACTATAGATTTCATCACAAAGTTGCCCACGAAAACTAAGTAGCATGATTCCATCATGGTAGTGGTGGAAAATCTAACCAAAGAATCTCATTTTATTTCAGTGAAGTCAACCCATAAAGCTACTAACATAGCCGACATTTCTATGAAATAAGTTTAAGTTGCCAAGTTGCATGGTATTCCAAGGACAATTGTGTGAGACAGAGATTGAAAGTTCACTTCAAATTTTTGGAAGGGCCCAGTCAAAGGATTTGGAACAAATATAAATATGAGCACAACATATCACACACTGACAAATAGGCACACTAAAAGAGCCAATTAGGTGATTAAGGATATGTTGAGGATGCATATGATGGATCAACCATCTAGATGGTAGGAATACCTATACTTGGTATAGTTTGCATACAATAATGGGTTTCATGCTTTACTGAAGATGAGTCCATTTGAGGGCATGTATGGTTGGAAGTGCAATACTCCCCTTAGTTGGGATAACCAAATAGACAGGATAGTTACTAGGCTAGAGTTGTTTAGAGAAATGGAGGAGCGGATGGTTAAGATAAAGCAGAATTTGAAGGGAACTCGGGACAAGAAGAAGAGCTATGTGGATAGATTCAAAACAATAAGAGAGTTCCAAGTGGGGGATCATATATATATATATATATATATATATATATAATTCAACAAAAGAAGAATTCCCTGAAATTGGGAATTTATCCAAAGCTTACAGCCAAATACAGCAGACCATTTGAAATATTAGATCGGATAAGGCTTGTATCTTATGCGTGTGCATTGCTTGCATGTATGTGTGTCCATAATGTATTTCATGTGTCTTTATTAAATAAATATGTACCTAATCCTAACTGCATAATTGGTTGGGCTATGATCCAAGTGGAATCGAAAGGAGATATTCTGGTACAACCAGTATGTGTCCTGGAAAAGAAGATTACTTTGCCAAGGAACATGGTCATCAAGTAGGTAAAGGTCCAATAGACCCATTATATCCCTGAAGAGGCAACATGGGAGCTGGAGGATGCGATGTGGGAAGCATACCTACATATTTTTGAGGAAAATTTTGATAATAGGGTGGTTTAAAAAAGATTTTTATGTATAGTGTAAACAGGTACACAGTGTTGTGATGCACTAATGATTATGCATAAATTAAGGGGGAGGGGAATGTAGCATCCCTATTTCCCCCCCATATGTAATGTGTAAATATTATGAACGTGATGGAAGCCCGAGACATTAGCCTGGAGGACTAGGATGCTTGATATGTATATTTTGTTATGATCTAATAAAAAACTCATGAATGTTGTAGGAAGGACTAGATGAAAAGAGATGGGGGGATATGAATCCACAAGTGACAAGGCTGAGGAAGGGATGACGGGGAGAGACCCTAATTTTTTATGTCCTTAGTCTCACCTAAACCTTAGGAATCTACTTAACCTAAGGTATTTTATATCTTTGTTATATATGGGATTAAGCCTATTATTTAAGCTAAGCAAGCAATGAGAGAGAGAGAGAGAGAGAGAGAGAGAGAGAGAGAGAGAGAGAGAGAGAGAGAATTAATAAGTGGGTACTTGTCCAGTTTCTCGCATGCATACAAAATGTTAGGAACTCAATTCTATTGAGGGTGGATGGGGGTTGTTTACCATTCAGTGTTGTGTGTTGGATTTGCACTGGAATTGCAGAGCGAGTATCTAATTGTTCTGTTGTACAGAAGAGGGTGTGGACCATTCAAATTGAGTTGAATGGAAGCCCATTCACTATTTGATTGGGTGGAATATTCATAGGGGTAGCCGAGCGAGTATCTTGATGGTACGGTTGCATTGAATTTGGGAGGAAAATTCCTATTTTGTTGTGGAGTTTCCCTGGAATCCCTAATATATGGAATATCTAATATATGCTAATAATCCTCAAGATGGTGTAATGGGATAGTGATTCCTTTAGGGAGAATTGGCATGCATGTTGCATTCCCTGGAAGTAATTGTGTTGACACAAACCCAGTCGACAGGGGTTCCTCACTCTGTCGACATCCAAACCACCGCAATCTCCCTGAGCACCGGCCCAGACAGGTTTGACCCTGTCCAGCAACACCTGCAGAGCCGATGAAGTCTCACCCGAGATGTTCGAGGGAGAGCTGACGAAACCACATTTCCGTCGAACGAAGGAGGACCATGTGCATCAACTTATCAACTTAGCGCATCATTATGCAACAGATCTAACTATTTAGCTTATGCATCAAACATAATCGCATCATTATTCAACAAATCTCATCATTAACAGAACTATCAATGCGCAATAGATCTAACAGTAAACATCAATTGAAGCAAGGAAACATCGCATCATTCATAGATTCATATCGCATATTGCATTCATAACAGGAAAATAGGAAAAGACACAGTGATTATGCTCAAACTCCGTCATGTCATATTAATATTCACAACAAAATACAGATACATCAACACAGTTCCTATGTCGCATACCCAGATTCACAAGACCAAATTCAAAACCCAAAACATACCACATTCTTCTCTCATCATCCGTGCTTCTAACACTTGCAATGCTGCATCTATTTATAGGCTTACGCCTTTACATTCATGGTCCACTTAGACAACCGCCTAACTACTTCTTAACAAAATTTACAAAAGAATGACCCTAACCCGCACAATGCGGTCCAAAATGACCCAAAAATACATAAAATAGTATCATTTGCGACTTGTGCGTGGTTTCCCTCCTTGCGTGACATCTTTGACCTTGCGTAGCATCTGCAATGTTGTGCAACTGACTCATCCAAACGAGCCTGCCAACAGGCCCCCAACACAATATTGTGGCTCACCCTCGAGCCACCTCAGCTGGACATGGTGTATTCGTTGATCTTTAGCCTGAAGTCTTCGTACTGCTGACTGATCTCCCTGGCTTGATCCTTGGACATCGCAGCGATCTCCAGACACTCTGCCAAGTCTTTCCCTAATGGGTGCTCAACCAGCTTATCAGCAATAGCCTTCTTACCGTCCTGCATGGTCTTCAGCGTGGAAAATGTCTTAATAGAAAGCTACGCTCCAATATCTTGGAACTCATCTAACTGTGTAGTGCGCTTCCGCTGACGCTCTTGTGCCCTTACGACTTATTGTTGTAACTCCTTTAGCTCCACAGAATTGGTGACCTGAACCACTAGTGGCAACACTCACATCGAATCCTTCATTGTTTCTAGTTGTCCTTCTACCTCCTGCACTAGCTTGGTCAGTTGTTCCAATTGCTCATCCTGGACTACGCTGCCCCAAAATTGTGCAGTCCCGTCAATGAATTTTGTCGCTTCTTGCTCCAACTCTCCTAGCTGGGTGACCAACTCCTCCAGGGCGCTTTTCCTTTCGACTACTTGCTCCGGTGGTGTGCCTAGTTTCACTAGAGCCTTTAAGTCAGCGTTGTCGCGCTGCAACTAGGCAATGACAGCCCCAAGTCGATGTGCTCGTTCGACTGCATTTAACTACGTGGTGGGTTCCAATACATACTAACAAGCATCCAAACTTTCCTCTTCCAACCGCATGTTGCTGTCCCATAGGTTTGCTTTCTCCACCGTCAAGCGGTCTTGTTCTTGCTTCAGCTCTGCGATTGCTCTAGCATTCTCTGCAATCAGTTGCTCTTGCTTATTTTTCAATTATTCTACCACTTCCAGCACTGCTACCGCTTTCTCCTTTAATTATGCTACCTCTTTCTGGGTCGCTGCTGCGTTCTCCTACGATCGCAAGAACTGACCGCTGATATCCTGCTCCCTGTCTGCTAATTCCTGGCTGGAGACCGTCTGCATATGCACCAACGTCTACGTGGAAAACCCATTGATGTTGAGGGACAAAACTTGTAATTGCTGCAGGGAGGCATGGAGATCCTCGTTGTCGACCGCAATCGTAGTCGGTGGAATTTGTACATTCTGAAACCGCATCCCAATGCTGATTGCACTAACGTCCTGCATGGTGACTACCTCTGGTGATTTCTTCAAAATAACATCACATAAAGAATCAAGCTGAGCTTTTACCTCGCTGAATCCTTTTATCGCTTGCTTCGTCATTGCTTCAGCAGTCACCACTGTGGCATTTTGGATGGCCTCGATAAGCCGGTTTAGTTGTGCTTCCATCCTTGGGGCTATGCCACTTGCCATACCCTGCTCATAGCACCTCTTCATTCGGGCCTCCTCAAACTGGTGCTCTACTTCCTCATTAGTGGGTGTCTGCGACGACTCTTTATCTGAAAGCCGGTCCTTCACTTGTACAGGATCAACTGGTGCATCCATTGGGGGACCCCTCTCGACTTCTTCCATACTGACCGGTTCTCTCCAGTCGGCAGGCCAATCGTCAACAATGGAATCCATCTCTTCATCAAACAACTTGTATGGTGTCAGCAACCACTGCTGCTCCAGGTTGTGTCGTGCTTGGACATGAATGGTGTGTGGGCCAATCACAAACCGAGCAATCCGTTGATGTTTTTCTATAGTTGCTTGAGACAATCGCGGAACCTTCATAGCCACCTCCTGCAGTGCCTCCCAGTAGAGCCAGAACTGCGCTTTGCAGTCCTTAAGCCACTCAACCTTTTGCACCCACCAGAGGTTCTGGTAGCGCACGCACTTACAAACCTTGACGGCCTCTATGTCCATACCTTGATAATATTCCAGCTCCATCCAAGCCACAAGTGCGATCAAAATCAACAATCAACTGTATGCGAATGGTCGCTTTCCCGCATGGACTGACACCGCATCCTCTGTCAACTAGTTCAATAAGAAGAGCGACCAGTTCATTTGGACCCCTTGCACACACATCTCAGCACATGCAACGACCCCTGAGTTACCTTGGTTGGGTCGGTTATTCCTGACTAGATTAATAGCCAAAATCCATTCCTCGATGCGCACCGCCTGATCATTGATGTTGTCGATGCGGTATGCCCATTCGTCATGCTGCAAATCATAGTGCATCCTCAACCTCGCCGTGAGCTTCTTATCATTGTTCTTCCCCTGAAAATACTGCGAGGGGTTTAGCCCATCCTTAGGCAACCCCATGATTTCTAAAATAAGTTCGACCGTGACTGTGACTAGCCATAAAATCCCACCATGGAAACAAGCCAAAAGTTGCTTTACGCAGGCATTTTCCTCAGTCAACTGCCCAAAATGCGGCATGTGTATCATACGCAACAATCTAACCTTATCCAACCCATGCGCCCAAGCCTTCTGAATAAGGGGTACTGGGTTTCCTCCGGCTGTGACCCTCGACTCATATGGTTCCGTCGTAACTTCCCTTAAGGAATGCAGATCATGGTCCTCATACTTCATCCGCATTAGCCCAGGCGTAATGTCTGTGGTGCAGACCATTCCCTGCGGTATCGTCGACATCCTTACTTGATATCGCTGGTTCTTGGTAGGCTTCCTTGGTGGAACATTGGGCCGACAGGGAGGTACATACCCATGGATATTCGCAGCAGATACCCCATCGTGAGCTGGTTCCACCACCCCTGAGCTTGATGGACCCGCCTGCACATGTATGTCTGCCAACAGCTGTACAGTCGATCTGGTCTGGCGCTTGTCCGACACTGGGGAGCCAGACTGCTGCCCTCCCCTCCTCTTTTTCGGTATTGATGATGAACCGACCGGCATACTAGAAACTTCCTCCTCAATAGATAAAAGGACGATGGGTGAGTCCTGTTCACTTGAAATTTCAACCATGACTTAGTCCCTTGGCATGCCGCACCAGTGCCCCGCAACACCCAACGGGTGCTCAACCTTACTGCACTTGACAACTTATTGCAACTCTAGCAAAATCCTACACAATTCAACTTGCTACTACTCAGCTCAATTAACTCCTTGCACAATAGTGAATTATGACCACATTCGGCCCCCTCTTATAGCGCCAATTCAATCCATCCATCATCATGACCAAATCAACCCGATCATCATGACCAAATCATGCATTAACTTCCCAAATCCGTCGTCGATCCTATCAATCCAACAGTCGGATCCACCATAAATATGCGTCACTTCGATGAGCGCCGTTGGTTAACTACTTTTAACTGCATGCATTTATTGTTGATTTGACTATGTCGTGGCCCTACGGCCGTCGTAGCATGGCTTCCTAACTGCGATGCCATCTCTCCTTCTTCCGCATCCCGTCCCTGCTGGTGAGCCATCCTTCCACCTAGAAGCCTATCTTTTTTCTTTTTTTTCCCGTAATGCCTTAAGCATCGTGCAGCTCCGGGCCCGTCCTATAGGGCTTCAACCTCCTACCATTCACTAGCTTGGGTAGCAGCACTCCATCTAATTGCTGCAGTTGTACTACGCCTCCTGAAGTAATGCAACTAATGAGATATGGACCTAGCCAATGCATCTGTAACTTACTTGAATGCTTCATGAACTTGCTGTCATACAACAGCACCAAGTCGCCTTGCGAAAATTGCTTGTTTTTAATATGTTGATCGTGCCAAGATTTTTGTCGATCCTTCTCGACGCGCTGGTGAAAACCTGTGACAAAACGGTCCTCCTCAAGATGCACCAATTGTGCCATCCGTTCTTCTAATGCAACTTCGTCGTCCATGCCTGTCGTAGCCGCTATGCACAAACTCAGAACAATGTACTCCATAGGCATGACTGCCTCTTGCCCATACACCAATTTGAATGGTGTCTGTCCTGTCACTCTTTTACAAGTGGTGCGATATACCCACAAGACTATTGGAATCTTCAAATCCCAGTCATCACAGTTCGCGTTACAAAACTTTGTAAGCGCATGCTCCAACACTTTGTTGAATGCCTCCACGGTTCCATTTGCTTGCGGATGATACGGGGTACTCTTCTTATGTTGTATTTGAATCTCTTCTGTCAATGCGCTGACTTTGTGATTGATGAAGTGACTCCCCTAGTCACTCATCAATATCTTCGGGCATCCAAACCGAGTAACAAGATTATCAAACAAGAATCGTGTTGCTGTTGCAGCGGTGCAATCTATGACAGGTGCGTCCTCTGCTCACCTTGTTAAACAATCTGTCGCTGTAATTATGTACCGTGCACTAGTTCACTTTCCAAGTGGGTTGATGGGTCCCACGAAATCCACATCCCATTTATCAAATGGCTGCAATGTCACTTGAGGTACCAACGACATCTCATCCCTCCATGATGGTTTTCCAGTTCGTTGACAGACGTCGCAAGTTCACGCATAATCCGTCCCATCATTATGAAGAGTGGGCCACCAAAGGCCTACGCAAAGCACCTTCCTAGTAGTAGCACAACCTCCATAATGTCCAGCAGCCACTACTGCATGTGCCTCTGCCAATATCTTCCCTTGTTCATGAGGTAGTACACATCGCCTCAAGGGCTCATCCGATCCTTGTTTATAAAGTTGTCCGACGATCAACTGGAAATTTGTGGCCTTAACCACCAACTGCTTCTTCTGACTTGTGGTAAACTCCTCTGGTGTGGTTCTCGTTGCTAAAAACTGAATTATTTCTTCGTAGTAGTCGTCAGCCACCTCAACTATGAATAGCTGCGCTTCTGGCAACCCATCTTCAATGTTTGTTAGCTCCTCACCTGTCTCAATTCACGATAAATGATCTGGCCCCGTGTTTAAGCGACCTGGCTTCACAATTACCTCAAAATCAAACTCTTGAAAGAGAAGCATCCAATGGCATATCTTCCCCCCCAACACAAGCTTATTAACCAGGTATTTTGTAATGTCCCTCCTATCCTACAAGGCTATGGAGAGGACACTAACAATAATACTGGACATCTAGTCCCATACTTAATCAAATAAGCATTCATATAAATTGTAGATGGAGATATGCAAATGCATAAACATTTGAAAACACAACAGAATTTAATTCCATTACACATCCATCATACATTCCAGATTTTCATGTCATTCATCAATTAAGCAATATCAAATTAACAAATGAGAATACTTATCTTAAACCAAGTAGTCCCTGAGCAACCATCTACGCTTCCGCAACGTTCCACCCAACCGAAGGCCAGTGTGCTCCTCAATCTCTCAGCACCACTGCCACCCCCGAGATGGGCATGATCTCCACAAGGAAAAGGGGAAAGCAGGCTCTCACATAGCCAAAGATACACCAGAATCAGCCAAGCCAATCAGCAGTTGGGTTTCTCAGGCTGCTAAGAGATGGACAGAGGTGAATTACTAGGCTAGTGGCTCAACCATTGAGCTATCGATACTTCATTGGGCTCATCAAGCCAAATCTGTCCTCTTCCACTCCTGAATCTCCTGCTCATAGGTTCAAACTAAACAGGGAGGGACATAACAGCCAGAAATGCAAGTGATGGGAGTTTTTGGAGTAGGATGCCCAACGATGGGATTTCAACCAGTTCAGAAAAACGTGGGAAAGCCCAAAACGAAAATTGGAAAATGGGAAAACAACCCCAGGAGCATAATCGTTTTCAGAAAAACGTCCATGGGCATTTCATGGGAAAAAACGACCTCTATAACCCCAGAAAATCGTGGTTCTCTTCTCCCAGCCACTATGCAAACCAAAAACGAGTTCCCAGGCATGCGAGAATGCAGAGAAATGGTGAAAACGTGAAGGAAAAACCCCAGTTCGCCCCAGGCTGCGTGAGAGAGGAAAGACCGTGGTTCAGAATGGCTTGGGAAGGCAAAACATGGGTGATTTCTTGCCTTGCAAGAAAAAATTTGAATTCCCAGATTGATGGATTTCCCATACCCGAAATCGGCTGCCATACCTCATCATTCCCAAGGAATTAACTGCCTCAACCAACTCTTGGAAGAATTTAATGATTGGGGCATAAGCCAAAATGGATAGTTGGGATTTCATGGGTTTTCTCATTGACACATGGATTGACTCCATTGGCTCAAGGGTTTGGTTATTTTTCCTCCCTATTCCTTGTAAGATCATGCCCCATCTCTTTGTTGCATTGCATATCTGGTTGTAGGTTTTTCATTAAAATTGCATATTTACATGATGTCCGAATTTACAGTGTGCACGGCTAGCACAAGAACCATATGCATCTATTCTAATTCCCGATACATAGAACGATAAATCAATGGCGGGGCCTTGGCCTTGAGCTCCTCACCATGACTAAATAACAATATTTACATCATTTACAATATTAATGCAATAGGGTCAAGATGGGGACATTACATATTTCAAAGCATAATGGTCTGTGAACATCTTGAAATGACCCCCCAACAGGTAAGGCCTAAAATTCTGTAGCGCATATACCATCGCCAGACCTTCCCTCTCGGTAGTCGTATAATTTCTCTCCGTAGATGACGACTTCCGACTCGCTAAAGCAATCGGGTGGTCAAGATCTCCTTCTCCTGGTTGTGCGAGCACCACACCCAGCACAATCGACGATGCATCCACATGGACATGGAATTCCTTGCTCCAATCAGGAAATACCAATATTGGTGAATAAACCATCTTAGCCTTTAGCGTCTCAAAACTTACTTGACATTCTGGACTCCATAAGAATA
The DNA here is from genome assembly GCA_027924585.1 of Larix kaempferi. NCBI lineage: Eukaryota > Viridiplantae > Streptophyta > Pinopsida > Pinales > Pinaceae > Larix > Larix kaempferi. Next base: position 7,317,070 of record BSBM01001153.1, read on the forward strand.
CCGCATCCTTCTTTATCAATTTGTCCATAGGAGCTGTGATCACAGCATAACCACGGATAAACTTGCGGTAGTACCCCATGTGCCCCAACATCGCTCTCAACTGCTTTACATTTGTGTGCGGTGTCAAGCTCAAAATCAGCGCAATCTTTACTGGGTCAACCAACAATCCTTGCTTGCAAACAATGTGACCCAACAACATCCCAAACGATGCACATAAAATGCACTTCTTCAAGTTCAACGAGATCTGATGCTGTCGACAGCGCTACAACATTAGTCGCAGGTTTTCCAGATGGTCGCTGATCAATCCATAAACTGACCAATCATCCATATAGACTTGCAAAAACTTCTGAATAAAATCTTTGAATGCAGCGACAACAATGCAGGAGAATATCACAGGTGCGTTCTTTAACCCAAATGGCATCACAGTATACTGGAAACAACCACATTCAGTCATAAAAGTTGTCTTGTGGCGATCCTCTTTCGCAATCCTGATATGGTGATAGCCAGGAAAGCCATCCGTGAAGGAATACATTTCTTAACTACCCACTCCTTCTAGCACCTCATCAGTGAATGGCATCGGAAATGGATCATGCACACATGCATCATTCAACTTCCTCAGGTCGACACAAATCCATACCTCACCTGTCTTCTTATCTTGCACCACCATGGGACTAATCCATTATGATTCTTTGACTGGCTCAATTATTCAAGCATCCAGCATTCTGTCAAGTTTAATTTTGACCCTTTCCTTGTGTCGTGGATTCAGTCGATAAAGTCGTTGCCTTATTGGTTTCGCATCTGGCTTCAACGGAATCTTCATCTCTTCGAGATCCCCCAGAATTCCCTTCATTTCAGAAAACTTCATAGGGAACAAATATTAGAATTCATGCAATAGATCTTTGACCTTTGCCATCATTTCTTCATCCTAATAGTCCCCGACATTCACAAACTTTGGGTTCTCCTCCGTCCCAATGTTGACCTACCTAAGCTTAAACGACTGATTTATCAGATCTGTCGGTGTGTCAGGTGCTACGACATCCCGACTCCCTTCTGTTTCTGGGATATTGATATTCCGCAGATCATCACCATCCTTTGCCCCTCCATTAATATTATAACATTCCATCATCGACTACATCTGACAATGTGTATGCGGATCCACGGGGTATGCAACTGGAACCACCTTCAGAACAACATCGCAGATAAGCTGCAGGGCATTATGAACGTCTGGATTGGCATCTACGAAACTGAAGGTATGAGTGAAGAAAACCATCAACTCTAACCAAGTGGTAATCTCCCTGCGCAACTCAGTTGAGGCATACCAAGATCGTGGCATTTAATCCAAAGTGTGGACAAAGGCATGGACCCATTCATCCTTTGGTCGCGAGGCCCACAAAGTCTGACATTCAATCAGATGACCGCCGAGGTCAATCTGCCCATCATACTTTCCAGTGTGGTATACTTCTACGTTTCCAAATCGAACTGTCATCAATATTTGACAATGCAACCACTCAGTAATCATCTTCTTGTGGATCACCCACCAACGTGCTGGAGCAGCCTTCAACGCCTCGTCCAACGCCAGCAATTGCTGTGGTTTTGATACCTTATCTTCAAATGCCACGAGAAATTCAATCAACTCGGGCAGTCCTTCTTATACTGGTAATTCAATAGTCTCAGTTGCGACACGACACAACAACTGCATTATCATACCGCACTTCCTGAATGAAAACTCATGCATGCGATTCTACCAATTCTCTAATGCATCATCAGAGTCAGAATACGCAGAGCTAGAGCTGCGCCAACTGAGTTCACCGTCATTAGTCGGATGGATGTATTCTTCTGAAATGTTATATGTGTGATCCCATCCGCTTACAACTGCATCCCTTACTAGTTCAACATACCGTCGCCCTTCAGTCGGATCCAACGGAGCTATGACTTTGAGGTCTTGATTTTCAAAGGTCATCACCCGCTTCTTGAAATTAATTACTGCCATACTGTCATTGGCCCATCCAATCCCCATCAATGCGGGATAGGAGCCTCCTCCATCGACAACTTCAATAACATCAAAATCATCATAGGTTTTCATCCCCTCAATTTCCACAACAAGGCGCGGAACTCTCCCAATTGGTGTTACTTTAGCATGATTAGCCAGTTGCAGTTGCACGGGAGACCAGCTCAGCGTTGGGCTCCCCATATTTTTCCATGTCTGCCTTGTTAGAATATCGACATATGGGCCTAGGTCCAGAATGAATGAATCTATCTCGTAGTCCCCAATCCGGATATTCATGCGCATCTCTTTTCCTGTCTTTTTCCTCTGTAAAGAGTTCATCGTGGACTCTTTCCGTCCCTTGGCCAGTCGATGCAACAGACTCTCAATCTCGACAAGAGCATCGGGATCTTTGGCCAACGATAAGCAACTTTCAAAGAAGTTCTGCAAAGTACCATACTATCGTAATGGTCCTTCTTCCGAAGTTGAGTCAAAAGCAGCGGGCATGTCATAAGTAATTGACTTACCAAGATTTCTTCCTATCGCATCACGTGCTTCAAAGAATGTGTCTCGCTCAGCATCAATATCAAACTACACCTTCTTCTTTCTAGCCAGCCAGATGAGTGGATGTAGACCATCTTCTCCCGTCGTCCCACATCCGCATGTGATAACAACAACGTCAACATCTTACATCCTTGGTTCTGCTGAAATCATCGCGATAGTTTATCCCTGAGTCTGGTTTAGCGGTGGATTCACAGGTTGATTCACATTTTGATTCGCATTCTGATTCTGATTTGGATGTTGATTCTGGTTCGGCAACTGATTCTGATTTGGAAATTGGTTTTGATTCTGAAATTGGTTCGACAACTGGTTCTGATTCGACAATTGATTCTGATTCTGAAACTGGTTTTGCAACTGTGGAACATTTCCTGCCCACCATCTCACGATCAACTGTGGACAGTTCTCAACAGTGTGATCAATAGTGATACAATACATACACTGTGCTTGCAACTACGAGAAATCTCTCTGATAGTGTCCCAATACACTGCAATTATAACATTTCACCGGTCCGTGACCCTGTCCTCCTCCTCGAACAAAGCCTCCATCGCATCCTCCTCGAAATCCTCGTCAAAATCCTCCTTGTTGCTCATATTACGGTTGATTAAATTGTTGTTGTGGGCGATTTGGTTGCAACTGAACACACTACCCTAGATGAACATACTGCGCTGGTTGAATGTACTATGGCTGCTTCGGAGCCATCTGCATCTGATTATACTATGGTTGCGGCACAAACTGTTTTTGTGGTTGCGGCTGCGGTACAAATTGCATCTACGGTTGATGTGGTGGCTGGGCCACCTGTGCCTGTGGGTGCGGTTGATGTACTACATGATGGTCATCTCCCTTGATGTAGTATGAGTCGTACGTTCGTTCCTACAGTAGGCCATATATACGACAATCCTTATCTTCATGCCCGACAGACCGGCAGAATGTACAGTATAAATTCGTCGGCTTTGTGACCATCTTCCGCATGTATGCACACTCTTCATGTCGATGCCCATAAAATTGAAAAATGTGGCACCATGGCATACCTCCGCCACTCAGTGGTTTCGGCGCTCTTGATAATAGGTAATTTCGGAAATCTGGACAATTATCCTTGGTATGTCCCTCTGCACAACATCGAGTACACCAAACCTCTTCCCGGTGCTCTTTACCCTTCTTGAGATCTTGCAACTGAATTGTCAGATTCGCCAGCTGCATGTGGATCTGAGACATGCCGACTGCATTCTCACTAATAGGTGAAGCTTCTAACTTCATCGCAATCTCCAGAGCCTCGCTCTATGTCGCAATTTTTTGCCACATCAACGGGAATCTGATATGAGGCAATAATGTTGCGATGAACCATTCCTTATGCTGAATGTCGCTCATCTCAAATCCGACTCTTGCCATGAGTGTTTTAAACCTTAGGTCAAAATCCCAAACAGTTTCATTCGAATACTGCTTGATCTCCTTCAGTTCCATCATGTATTGTGCTTCAGACTTCGGTTTTCTGAACTCTTCAATTAATCCGTTTCTGACTTCAGCCAATGTCTTCTGTGGACTCCTCGCATGAACTTGCACAAATTTCATGAACCAATCCATTGCACGACCCCGAAGAGTCGTCGCCAACTGATCTTTCTTGACATCATTATCCACAGTTTGTTTAACAGTCCACACAGCTTCACATAAGAACCAATATTGCTCTGGGTCCTCAGTTTTGTTTCCATGGAATAGAGGTAACTTCGCATCGTTGCCCGCCATCCTGGGAATTCTTCCTACAGTTGCTGATCTGCTAGTAATTGCGTGTTCTTGACACGTTGAACACGGCGGTGTCAAAGTCGTATTTATTCTTGGTTGTGATATAGTGAGCGGAGGTGTGGGTACGTTACTGCTGGGGGTTGGTCTTGCCTCTACCTTTGGCATAGCCTGGTTGTCCTTGTCAGCACTGTGGGGTCGCTTCGTCCCGTGTGGTCTTCCTTTACAGTTTTGCGTTTCGATCACAGCATGACCTTCCCGTGTCCTTTGCCTCTTCTCTTGTTGAAACCTTTCTCCTCCCCTCGTAAGACCACTCTCTTCCTCGGCTTCCTTCACAATATTGTTGTAACTTGCACCCATCTACCCCGTATCATTCCATTCGCCTCCCCCCCGCCTTCGCAGTATCCACAGCCTCCACCCACCAGGGTTCATTTACTCGAGGTTCATCTTCAGTATTCCCTTTTCACAAATGAGCATCTTAATGGACACTTGCAATGACAACAGGAACCTGCCTCTTGGTCCGTTGAAGAATTCCCTTTCAGCTTCGCTATAAGATTTCGTTGTGTCGACCGCAAACTCAGTGATATAGCCCTCCAATATACTATCAATCCAGACTTCAACAGCCCGTGATGCTCTGCTATTTACCTCCTGCAACTCCTGGATCAATTCCAGGGTCTAGGACGTTGGATCACCGCCTTGGAAATTTACCCTACGAAAGGTCAATTGCGCCAACCACTCATACACGATGATCTAGAATTCACAAAAAAAATACTTGTGTGGACCGTCGTGTATATACCTTGCCAGCCACCTATCTGTCGTCAGTCCAGGGTTTTGATTCTCTTTCTCAGCAAACTCTCGCAACTTTTGGTCGAACCAATCTTGAATTTCCAGTTTGTCGGATGCCACAACATGTCCTCCCTCCACTTCACGCTAGGGTCCCAACAACGGAACCATTTGCTGACACAAACCGAATCGACATGGGTTCCTCACTCTGTCGACATCCAAACCACCGCAATCTCCCTCAACACCGACCCAGACAGGTTTTACCCTATCCGGCAACACCTACAGAGCATATGAAGTCTCACCCGAGATGTTCAAGGGAGAGCTGATAGAACCACGTTTCCTTCGAACGAAGGAGGACCATGTGCATCAACTTATCAACTTAGCGCATCATTATGCAACAGACCTAACTATTCAGCTTATGCATCAAACCGAATCACATCATTATTCAATAGATTTTATCATTAACAAAACTATCAATGTGCAATAGATCTAACAGTAAACATCAATTGAAGCAAGGAAACATCGCATCATTCACAGATTCATATCGCATATTGCATTCATAACAGGAAAACAGGAAAAGACACAATGATTCTGCTCAAACTCTGTCATGTCATATTAATCTTTGCAACAAAATACAGATACATCAACATAGTTCCTCTATCGCATACCCAGATTCACAAGACCAATGTCAATACCCAAAACATACCGCATTCTTCTCTCATCATCCGTGCTTCTAACACTTGCAATGCTACATCTATTCATAGGCTTGCGCCTTTACATTCATGGTCCACTTAGACAACCACCTAACTACTTCTTAACAAAATTTACAAAAGAATGGCCCTAACCCGCACAATGCGGTCCAAAATGACCCACAAATACATAAAATAGAATCATTTGCAACTTGTGCGTGGTTTCCCTCCTTGCACGACATCTTTGACCTTGCGCAGCATCCGCGATGCTGCGCAGCTGACTCATCCAAACCCGCCCGCCAACAAATAGTACAGAGACTCCCTGTCTGGCATGTGTTGGAGCACTAGAAGGGAACTAAAAGGCTCTAGAGGGACTGTTAACTCATAGAAGGGGGTTGTTCCTTGTGTTGTGCAAGCTGATGAGGGAATGAATGTTGAGGGTTGGAATAGATGTGGATTGGGTTTCTACACTAGGAGGTTTCATAAGGTATAGGGTAGAGAGGGATATTTGAGTAACATGTGAGTGGTTGGTCCAAGTGGATAATTGAGGATCACATCACCCATGTGGATTGATATCCCCATCTTGGGGTTGGCCTCTGTTGTAGAGAGATTAAGTACAACAGAGAGCCTATAGTTGGGAGGAATGCATGACTTCTGCAACCAGTTTGGACATCTATTAAGACAAGTGATATCTTATTTTGAATTATTTGTGTTTTAATTATGAATGCCATGGCTATTTTATTATGAAATGTGTTTTATTCATATCTTTGAGTATAAATGTGTGCATGGTTTGCATGACATATATGTGGTTGCATTCACGTAGATATTGCATGCTTGTTTAGAGGGTAATTTGATTATTATTGGGTGATCATGATTATATTATGATTCCATGGTGTAATTATCAAGTTATTCTGTTGCACTAGCTAGTTCATCCCTGCATGGATATGCATATTAATTTCAAGATTTAATTCCATGGTAAACATGTATATGAATCCCTGCATGGATTGTTATAATCGTAACTAGGTTTCAAAATGAAGTTAAATGTGATAGATTTAGGTATCAGAATGGTATCGTAGATTTGTCTTAAGTTACTTTTATGTCATGATATATTAGATTAAGTATCATGCCTTTATATCTAGTTATTGAAGTTGAATTTGTCAGTTAAGGGTCTTGTTGGAGTTCTTCATCATCCTAAAGGTGCCATTAGGGTGGGTGAGGACGTTACATGTGGTATCACTTCTACCACATATGTGTCCCCACTAGCCCTTAACCCTTATTACCCACTTCCTGGACTTCCATTAGGGCCTCCAATCCATTAACATTCTCAATCTTCTCCTTATCCTCGAGGATAAGTTTATTCCCAACATAACATTCCTGTTATGCATGTTCCTAGTAACTAAAATACACAACCTTATTGTAATAAGAATAAGAAAAAAGGGAAGAACGAAGGAGACAATCAAAATTAGGAAGGTGGAGGCCAACCCCCAACCCTCCTGAAAATATTGGAGGCAACCCCAACCCTACAAATCAAGATACTAATAAACTCGCTAAGAAAGGTAAGAACCCCCAATTATGGACTAATCATCAATGTTTCTTTTGTGGAGTCTATGGAAATTGCAATCACCATTTCTCACATCTCTCCTGAGCACGTCGACTATGGGATGAGACTAATAAATGTGAAGTAGACAACACCTCTCAAGGTAAGAAATGGTGCTCCACCTCCTCATCCTAACACATCTCAATTGATGGTACTGCAAAAACCCTTTCCACCACAAGGAGTAGTCATAGCACAACTAGTGATACCTCATCCCATTCAACCGTTTACATCAAGTCATCCCATTAAGCAGCCTCGACGGAAAACGGAACTTCGATTTTACTTATATCATGATGCTAATGGTGCTATAGGATCTATCTCACATGGTTCTACTTCATAATGGGATGAGGCCAATTAATCTTACTTTCAAAACTCATATGGTGGCAATGATTGATACATTCTCATTCCTCACATTCTACACTGCCCAAACTTTTCTAATTGTATGAAAATTGAAGCTTTCAATTTTATCCAAACCATGTAAGGAGAACTTGACCTAATTGCAATTTTTATAATCTACATGGAAGGATATGTCGATTTATAGACATGGCAATTTAATTTATAGACAGGGCAATTTTTAGCCGTAGTATAGTTATCAACCTAATCCTTCGCATATCAGGGTAATCTAATTTATAGAGATAGGGCAATTTAAAGAGGATGATGATTTGGTTGAAATCAATACCAGATTGATCTTTAATTTGTTGCTGGGTTATTTAACACGCAGACCGTATGACTTGAATCTGGGTGAGACCCAATTCTGCAACAAATTTCAAAAGATAGAAGAGCAAATTGAACTCACCCATATTGTTTTTCCTAGCCCCCAAGTAGGATTTATCTATGAAGAAATGGCTATTGGAGATATATAGAGAAAACCTGATCTTGCACTACTTTATGGAGCCTTGACAGGCCCCATGAAAAAAACTCCAAGTCGTATATGGATTCACTGCTACTTCACTAATAACACAGGGAACCTTCAAAAATACAATGTGGGTGGCCTTAAGTCTTTCTTTTTGCATTCACGGTTTGGTTGGTTAACTTAACATCCCTCCAATTCACAACAATTTTTTGTGGCATTCATTTAATTTGGTGGAGGCTGAGGCATTCATTTCAAAATCGGAGATGGAGGCTGCTTCCATGCCGAGACTTGAGGAAAGTTCAAAGTATGGTGATTTTAGTTTACAAAAATTACTACTTCGGGACTGTTTTGGGACTGAGGTCTGCTCAGGAGAGGCTATAGCTTGTTATATGAGTTGAAAATTGGGTTAGCTTAGGGTTTGGAGCAGAAAATTAAAATATTTATACTTTAGTGCATAAATAAATTCCTAAATCAATGCTAGAAACAAAATAGTACAGTTGTGACAAGGTAATATAAATTTAAACAAATTTTTTATCTCTTTCAACTTTAACACTCCAAAAGGTCCCTGTGTTAAAGTTGAAGTAGACAAGGACAATAAATAATAACAACATTAATAAAGTAATGAACAAGTTAAACAGAACTAACAACTAGCATCAGTAATGTTGGTTTAGACCTTCCTTATAATCAGATATATTTTTCAATAAACCCTTTCTGCAATAGCTGACAACCACCAGGGATCAACAACGTATGCCCCAGCAAGGCCCATAGACTCAGAGTAGAGGCCAAAGACAGTTTGGATAGTCCTATTCCTATGGATACTGATTCTGAAGATAAGCATAATGACGGGGTTGGAACTAGTGGATTGTCTCTTGAAAATATGAGTAATGAACGCTTTCTAAAATTAAGCATTTCACATGCCATGGTGTTTGTGCGTCTGGCAATGGAAAATCCTGAAACTTGTAGAATATTTGTTGAGAAAAAGGGCATTGAAGCCCTTATGAGGTTCTTGACTCTTCCAAGTATTCCGCTATCTTCAAAAGGGATGTCTGTAGCTGTGCACATGGTTGCAGTTTGCAAAGCATTCACACAACAACACTACATTAAATGTTTTGGATCATGTTGCAGGGACTAATTTATTAGCTGCAAAATATGGACTGAATAGGAAAGTATTTTGGTGCTTGTTTGTGGTACAATTTTTTGTCTTTCTATTTGTTATACTAAAGAGAATCGATAGTTGGTAGCATTAACGACAGAGTTTGGAAATGATAGCAAGGATGTGCTTCTTGATATTGGGATGATACATCAAGAAATACTATGGCAAGTTGCACTTACTGAGGATTCAAAGGCGCTGCTAAAGAAAGATGATGGCAATGTTTCCAGTAGTGTCACAACTGATTTGGATGTGCATGCAAAGGAAATTGATGATCACTTGCCAACTTATGTTGGACACTCTGTGGATCTTATTTTGAATCAACATATGCAATCATCTGTTTGGAATGTTGCGCATTTTAAATATAATAATTTGACCCAATTGCTGCTTCATTCACAGGGGGCCTTTAAAAAGCGTGATATAGGTATATGGGCAGCTTATTAAAAGTAGTTATTTCCAGTCTAGCCGTAGCTTCCTGTGGAGGTTTAGATTCAGTCAATACAAATAGGTGTTCCCTCTCCTACCTGCCCCCCTATGAAAAGAGGAATGAGTGCAAGTTTCTGCCTGGCCTTTTATTATTTGTTGTTAGCTCGGATTGGTGCTTTAATGCAATAATGGAAACCTTAACTCGAGCCTGTGTGAATACAAGTACTCAGTCACAGTGAGAGCTTGGTAACTCTGCTTTATCGGGGTCATTAGTAATAGCCCCCACCCCCCCATTCATGATAAAATAAGGGAGTCCATTGCAAGAACCTCAACTTTTTGATCTAATACATCTATTTCACGATATTGGTCACAATGCTCAGCTTCAACGAAGGTTGAACAATGATTCCTCTGCCCGAGGACAACAATCCTATGTTCGTCAACCACAGTATTCTCATTCTGATGAAGGCCCTTCCAGAATCAAAACGAAAGGCAATAAGCAAAAGTCACTACATTCTTTTTGATATGAGATATTAAGGCCGTCATTTTCAATTCACTACAAAGAGGTGAGGTTTCACCCATCAAACTAAAAAAAACAGTAGATGCAATAAGATAAAAATACCCCAATGTAGATTGAATTAGCAATGAAACCCTCTTAGAAGATCGAATTAGCAATAAAACCACAGTGATTTGCTACCAAATTTTTAAATTTGTCAAATCAAAACAATTTGGGGCTTGGTACTCACGGACGTGGGAGGCATTTCTGAATCCTCTTATATTTTATTTGCTTGGACTCCAAACCGCCTCTCCCAATGCTTGCTCGTTAATGGGTCACTCCCACTGCTTGGTCGTTGGGTCACTCCCTCTCCTCTGCCACAATCACAAACCGCCTCTCCCACAATCGAACAGTCCAATCCAAATCGATAGCAGGTCCAAATCACAGAGGCGCAGGTCCAAATCGCAGAGGCGCAACTCCAAATCGAGGGTCTCTCCAAATCGAGGTCACTCCAAATCGCAAATCGCAGGTTTGTCAAATGCATATGGCCGTCGGCTTTTCCATTTGTTCAATATATATGTTATGTAATGTTTGTTTTTTGTTTTTAATTAAATATATATATAACATTATATATAACAATTAAAATTTAATTGTTATATATATATATATTTAATTAAAAACCATTGTTATGTTCCTCCATTTTGTCTTATGCCAACTTATGGACCTTGAAAGGTGGAAGAGGTTGTTGAAGAGCCACCATAGTTTGGGAAAGGAAATGAAATAAAGTTGGGGATTTTGGACTGAGCATAGGATATAACACATGCATGAAAATAAATATTATTGTCCTCCAACCAAGTAGTAGGGTGGTTCACCTCTAAGTGGGATTTAATTTCCTCTTTAAGACCAGTAATAAGGAATTGCTTACAAAATAATCAATTAATTTTTATGAAAAAACAAATGAACTTTGATGACTCCTGTAATGAATTTCATTAGGGAATAAAATATTACATTAAGGGAAAGTTAGTGCTTCATTTGATTGATCGAGCCAACCCATCAGATCTGACCCGCCAAACTTGTTTAGAATTACTTCAGAAAAATGAGGCGTCATACTATTGGAAGGGTCGGAAAATGAGAAGTGATTCTTGGTTTCCATTTTGCTAACTAATTGGGTGAGAGAATCAACCATTTTTTGTATGTCCTCTATAGTTTACATGTTATGAGTGTTTATCATGGGACCATTAGGTCCATCAAACAAGTTAGTGATGATTTATCCCAACAACATCAACAACTTAAGAGGATTTCCTTGTGAGGGTCCATAAGCAATGGTACTAGCGAGTCCATGAAAAAATAAGTTATTTCAAAGTGAAACCATGATGATCAAATTACTCCTTATTGAGTATCATTACATGGGTTTTAATGCTCCATTAATGGTTGGTGTCAGTCATTTTTTAGTCTAGAAACCCTCCCACACCGTAAATGCATGCATCTAGTCTAACCATGCCAAATTTCAGTCCAAGCCAACACATATTTAAAAAATTTCAACGTTGGCCCCATGTATCACATTATTTAATTTATACGTATGGTTTCTGATGCTGCAATGGTGAGTGTCATTCGTTCGAGTCTTGAAACCCTCCCACACCGTCAATGCATGCGTCTAATATCAGACTTCTGACTTCAAAAGAATCCGACGAGATCGCTAAATCACCGATGACAAACACCGTTGGTTTTTCTAGGTAATAGCTGCGTCAGATATCATATAACGATGATGATGATGATGATGATGATGATGATGATGAAGATGACGATGATGATGAAGACGATTGATGATGACGATGATGATGAAGACGATCGATGATGACGATGATGATGACGACGACGATGATGATGATGACGACCGATGATGACGATGAAGACGATCGATGATGACGATGAAGACGATCGATGATGACGACGATGATGATGATGATGATGAAGATATTGCTGATGATGATGAGGAAGGTGATGATGATGATGATGGTGAGGATGATGACGATGATGCTTATCACAATGATGATGACGATGATGGTGGCCGTGACGACGACGATAAACATGATGCTACTGATGATGATGATGATGAGAATGATGAAGATCATGATGATGATGACGATGATGATGAAGACGATCGATGATGACGATGATGATGATGATGGTGATGAAGACGATCGATGACGACGACGATGATGATGATGATGACGATTGATGATGACGATGAAGACGATCGAAGATGACGATGATGATGACGATGAAGACGATCGATGATGACGATGATGATGACGACGATGATGAAGATATTGTTGATGATGATGAGGAAGATGATGATGATGATGATGGTGAGGATGATGACAATGATGCTGATCACAATGATGATGATGATGATGGTGGCTGTGACGACGACGATAAACATGATGCTGCTGCTGATGATGATGATGAGAATGATGAAGATCATGATGATGATGATGATGATGATGATGATGATGAAGACGATCGATGATGACGATGATGATGAAGACGATCGATGATGACGATGATGATGTCGACGATGATGATGATGATGGCGATCGATGATGACGATGATGACGATGAAGACGATCGATGATGACGATGATGATGAAGATATTGCTGATGATGATGAGGAAGATGATGATGATGATGATGGTGAGGATGATGATGATGATGCTGATCACAATGATGATGATGATGATGATGGTGGTCGTGACAACGACGATAAACATGATACTGCTGCTGCTGATGATGATGAAGATCATGATAATGATGACGATGATGATGAAGACGATCGATGATGACGATGATGATGACGACGATGATGAAGACGATCGATGATGACGATGATGATGACGACGACGACGATGATGATGACGACCAATGATGACGATGATGACGATGAGGACGATCGATGATGAAGATGATGATTATGATGATGATGAAGATATTGCTGATGACGATGAGGAAGATGATGATGATGATGATGGTGAAGATGATGATGATGATGCTGATCACAATGATGATGATGATGATGGTGGCTGTGACAATGATGTCGATAAACATGATGCTGTTGATGATGATGATGATGAAAATGATGAATATCATGATCAAGAGGAAAAAGATGATGATGATGAAGATGATCACGATGACGATGACGACGACGATGATGATGATGAAGATGATCACGATGACGACGACGACGACGATGATGATGATGATGTTTGAGTCTTGATAATTGTGCATTTCCTTACTAAACTTCTCTCTGTTTCAAGAATAATTTAATATTCTCTACTAAACAGGGCCAACCACATGAAGGTGGAAGCTATTATGGCACCTCCCCCCCCTCACAGCACTCTCAATTCCCCATAACCCGACAAAAATATCTATGTACACTAGAAACTTTAAATGTGTTTTTTGACATACTCTAAAACAAGCAATGTTTCTAATTATATCATATAGGAAAATGGAAACTCACTACGAAACAATTAATTTATTATTACTGCATACCTCGTAAAATTCAATGGTCTTCATCATCTTCTTCATCTGGGTCATCGTCTGTACTATCATCCGATAATCCAGATTCAACATTGTAAGGATTGGCCATATCATCCTCGTCATTGATGTCAGTTACGATCAACATGTCATCGTCGATATCATCTTCATGGACATTGTTTGATAGTACATCATCTGATTTAATAAGTTCTTCGACATCTTCTTCTGGACCATGATCATCTAACTCATGTTGATCACGATCATCTTCTGCGGTGTCTTCTTCTTCGAGAACGTCTTCATTACCTTCATCAACGTTATACTTTACCGGCCTTCCCCTTGGATCGTGTCTCATAGAAAATGACCAACCCGCTCTACCTGGAACCTCAGAGTAAAATACTTGTTCACATTGGGTTGGAAGAACATAGGGCTCCGTTCCTGGCTCAAACAACCTTGTATTTACCATGGTAAAACCATTATCATGTTCAATAATTGTTCTATCGAGATCACGTTGATTCAATCGACACCTGTACCATTTGACAACGAATAGAAATACCTTGAAGGAGTTAAAGTCACACTGAAGAATGTCTTCCAGTTACCCATAGTATCGATTTTCAGATAGTTCTGGTTGTCTGTCACTTCTAGAAGAAACATTGGTCACCTCAAAGACTGCAGATATCCCACAATCAGATGTTTTCTTTGTTTCATCCAACTTTTTGATGCGATATCTACATCCATTGCACCACATAGCCTTATGGTGTTTTACCTAGTACAACAAGCCATACAGGAAAAGATTACATAATGATCACACCATATTTATGATAAAGTAGTGCATGTTTATTATAATGCCATAAAAGGAAAATAACCAGCGTGACGTACAACGACAATATTTAAAAAAATAAATAAATAGTGCCATTGATTAATATGCTTACCTGCTTATCTTTTAAACCTCTTGCTAAATCGATTTCCCTTTGTGTTACATTGGTGTCTCCATTGCGATGTGCAGCTTTAACCAATGAAGCCACACCTTCCAAATTTTGACAATTTTTTCTTTGTCACTCCTTCCATCCAATATTCGCCATAATGTTTCAGTCACATTCTTTCCGATATGCATTGTATCAAATAGATGAGCAATTTGTAGGTGCTCATAATAGGGAAACCTACTAAATTGTCTAGGATAACTTTTCATTCCTCGTGGAAGCCCATTAATGCCTTCATGATGATCACATGAACGACAATGATGAAATTAAATATTAAATCAATGTCAATTACACTAAACAACACACAATATAATAAAATACAATATGATCATATACAATGATTGATTATATGTACCTTGACGATTTCTATTATATTGCAACTTCCATAACTGAGGTGTCATTCTCTTTGGTTTTAATGCAGTCTCTTGCTTGCCATTGAAAAGATGTTTTTTCGGTAGTTCGATACCTGTGATTCTTGGAGAGGAAGTACCTATACTCATCAAACACCTCCTTTCCTAAGCTTTTTGAACGACGAGATTTGATCTTAGGACCACCAACTGGACATGCAAATTTCCCCTTTGTCTGAAGACCTAAATAAAAAGATGGAATATCAATATTAATGTCTATTATAATTATACAAAAAATGACTAGATTATTTAGAAAAACATGCATGCGTATTATATTAACTAGTAGTTCGTAAAGTTAAATGTAACTAAAGTGGAACTTATAATTACATACCACATAAATGGGTTAACCCTGGGGCATCATGTATTGTCCATACAAGCATTGCATGGAATTGGAATTGCCTTTGTCCTATTTGTCTAGATAAGTCATACATAGTGATGCCATTCTATAACTTCAGTAGCTCGTCAATAAGAGGTTCGATATATACATTCATATCTTTGACTTGGTACTTACCTAATTGATTTGAACATATAAAATAAATATTCTGATTATGAGACGTACCATTTAGATATATAAACCATATTTCACAATAGAAAAACTTTAAATATATATATAACATTATGAGACAAAAAACGACAAATGAGAATATACCACTGCAATAAAAAAAACTGCAGTGTTCGTACCTGGAATAATCATCGACAACATTATGTGCTCCCTCTTTATTGTCAACCATGGAGGATTGATAACAAAAATAGGCCACACCGAGTAAACAGATCTCATCTCTGCAAAAAGATTGACACCATCTGCTGCCAAAGAAATCCTACGATTACGAGGTTTGTCTTTAAAGTAAGGCCATTTTTCCTCCATATCTCTAAATGCAGACCCATCTGCAGGCATCCGAATAATGTTGTCTTGACTTCTATTCCGTGCATGGTAATCCATAAACTGTGCTATGTTTTTGCACCTGAACAGTCGTTGCAAACGGGGAATAATGGGAATATAACGTAGAACCTTGCGAGGCACCATTTTAGTTACTTGATCTGTGTGATATCTATTGATATGACATTCAGGACATTTTGTTGCAAATTCATGCTGGTTGTAATAAAGAACATGATCATCGGGGCACGCATGAATTGATTCATACTGCATTCCAATTTCTTTCATGATGGCAGATAAATCTCGATATGTGCAAGGTAAAATATTTGAAGGTGGAAACAAATATTCACCTATCATGCTACAACAAATTAAAATAAAAATCTAGTTAATATAATATAGAAATAATATTAATGAAACAAATTTCATCCGTAGTAATTTGACTTATATATGAATTAACAATAAAATACATGACAATCATATATATTTTGTGATGGAATATATTACATACCTTAACATCCGTGTAACTGATATGTTTGAAAGACCATTCATAACCTTCAAGTTCATTACCAACAATATAGCAGAGAGAAGATTTGTCTTGGAGCCGTCATAAAGGGGTTCATATGCCTTGTCAAGAAGAGGTATATCATGAATATCATCAAAATGTTCATCATTTTCATGATAATCATCATCATCCATTCCAACATTAAATGAATGATGGATCAAAGTATTTCTAACATCATCTTCAACTATGTTATCAGTATGATCATCTTCTTCAATGTGATCATTAACTTGTTCTCCATTAATATTCATAGCTCCATGTTCCTCCTGTACTTGTTCTGGAAGCACTTGTTGATCTGGACGATATGCCGTAGGATGTCTTTCCTTTATAATTACATGAAACAATCAATAGATAAAAGTTAATATAAGAAATTCAAACGCAAAATGTAAAAATTTATGTGATACATTAAAAATTTAACAAATTTTGTACTATTGGGATGAAAAGAATAACGACCAATTGTACTGTTGGTAAAAAATAAGAAATATTATAATAATACATAAATTTACAAAAGCAATCAAAATAAAAACATATATAATGCAAACTTACAAATGGATGGTATTCATGTCCCCCCTCGGTGTGCCCATGCTCCCTACAATGTTTTGTGGTTGTTGTGATCAAAATTCTTCTCCTCTTAAAGCCTCTCCATTGATTACATGGACAATAGCATTTACCATCACCCCTTCTTTCAACTCCTTCCCACAATCTAGCAAGCAATTGTCGATTTTGTTCGTCTGGATCAGGAATATTCGTAGTTGACATTTTCTCGTAAAGAGCTTAAATGAAGATTATTGATCTTAGAAAATGAACCTCCAGAGTACTTTGCTCACTTGAATAACAAAAACAATGAAAAACAGTCCGCCGAACCAAAAAAACATCCACAAACCATCGCTGGTATGGCAAACATGTCGGAATGGTTTCATATTTATAAATTGAAAAAGTCAAAAAGTCAAACCTACGTCGGATATCCGACGACGCTAATCTAGTGACCATTGGGAAACAATCCGTCGGATATCCTACCTCTTTGGGTTCAAAATGAAGTCGGTTATCCGACATCCAAAGCGTCGGATATCCGAATAGGCGTCGGATATTAGCAGAGCTGTCGGATAGCCAGCCAGCCTCGTCGGATATTCAAAAGTACGTCGGATATCCGATGGGCACCTCTCAAAATTTATAAAAAAAACAAAAAAAGTAATTTTCAAAGAAAAATCCGACGACACAGTCCATTTCATCGGAGGTCGTCGGATTTGCTCGTCGGATTTTGGGTTCAATGCTACTAGTGAACTTCATAAAATGTGCACAACCATTGTGGCTAGTCGAAGAGAAGGGATGATGGAGGAGGAACTTAGTGGATGGAAGCAAATAGGTTACACACTTTGGGGTGGAGATCTTACATTTAGGCAATGATCACAACATTGTTATAGGTAACAAACTTGAGAGGTGGAAAGGATTGAGTAAGGCCATGTGTGACACACAGGAAAATGTGTGGTTGATTACACAATGATCTTGGAAAGTGGGATAAACAACATAATAGCTCTCATGCTCAACAATTTCCATGTGGCAATGTCATTGTACCACAATCCACCCTTTATAGAAATGACGTGGACAAAAGGGAGACCCAAGGGTAGACAAAACAACACAAAATGGGGTGGAAGTTCCTAGAGAAAACAAAGAGTTATTTAGCACAACAATTGAAAGAATCATCTCTCAATTGCGGTTTATAAGCAAAGACAAAGATGTAATTGTTAAATGTGAAGAGATGATGGATGCAATCCAAATAATGTTAAAAAAGTGCAAACCTAGGCAACTAAGGAGAGACAACAAGTATATAAACACTTAATAACGAACAACCTAAGAGTTACAAACAACACCTAGTATGAGATGCTTGTGGAATTATGACTCTACACAATAGAGTTGGAGGATCTTAGAAAATTGATTTTATATAGGCAGAAAATAACAACCTTGAATAACGAGAGGTTTACAATGGAAATTGGACAGAGGGAGTTGAGAAAATGGAGAAATCGTGGGACATATAGTGTAGAATTTGGCTTAAGGATTGAGACAAAAGAGGAAAACTATCTCACATATAAAAATAACTCAAAAACCATATCTAAGAATGCTACAACAAGGAGAAATGAATGAAACACACCAATAAAAAATAACAATACTAGTTAGAAAACTTCAACTAGGAAGGGGAAATCAAAATTCAAGACTACTTGAGACTAAAGATATCATGGTGTGAAAAATATATGATGGCTCATCGAATAACTGTCTCCCATAGCAACCGAAAGAACTCTAGGAGGAAAGGTTGTGTAGGATATGTGGGAACAGGGAACTTGAAACATAGTAACACTTTCTTCTTTGTTGCAACACATATTTGCACATCATAGAAGGGGCAAGAGCCTTATTGAGAATTAGGAAGAGACATTTCAAGAAAATCAAGTAGGGGCCATTGCAAGGCCGGTGAAGAGACATAGCAAACCAGAAAATGGTTGTTAAAAAAAGAGTAAAAAACTATATTTCTATCTCTATATCCACTTATTATTTCATTAATATGAAATAATTGTTTAAATAAATCCCATGAGGAAATTAAAACGAAAAACCGAGTACTCTTTGTCAACCATACCCACCCGCTTGTCCCGGTCACTACACATCCGTAACCCTAATAAAAACCCTAACCATACCCACCCGCTTGTCCCGGTCACTACACATCGGTAACCCTAATAAAAACCCTATGCGCTCACTGATACTGATACGAGCAACTCTTTTACTGTCGCCTTCCAGTGATCTCCGAGCTTTGAGCTGCACGCATTCACTCGTCGCCTCCTCCAGGTAAACTATCTATCTTTCCACACGTATTTCTGTTGCACAGATGATGGTGTCTATTCAGTTGAAGGTATGGAGATTACTGACAACCAATCAAGTAATTTCCTTGCTTCCTCTCCCACTCCCACTTCCATACACCTCAAAACTCCACATAACATTCCCCAATTTCTGCACCCAAACAACACACCCATCCACAACTCCACCAGAGAGGGGTATTGTCACGGAATTTCTCCTCAACAAATGCGGTTTATCAGAGGAAGATATCGCAAAAGCCTTTAGACATGGTGAAAGACTCCTTAGTGCAAAATCGACTCATAATTTGGAAGAGGTTTTGCAGTTGTTAAATGGCTGCGGTTTGACCTCCTCTGCCCAGATTCGAAGGGTGGTCCTTTGCAACCGTGGGTTATTGTTTTTAAAATCCGAAAGAAACCTAAACTCTAAGCTCAGCTTCCTTAGGACTTTCATGACGGAAGGGGATATCTCCAAACTATTTCTTAGAAATGCAAGGATATTTAATCAAAGAGAGGATAAGCTGAAATCTGCAATTTCACTTTTGCAACGACTGGGTGTTGAGGGTATAGTATTATCACATTTAGTGGCAATGCAACCCCGCTTGCTTATGGTTTCAGAGGAAAAGGTTATTGGTTCATTTAAACAGGCCGAGGATTTGGGGCTCAACAAGGGATCGAAGATGTTTGCAGGTTTCCTGAATCACAGTTTGGGAGTAGCGAAAGAAAACGTAGAACGGAGATTACAGTGTTTGAGCAATCTAGGATTCTCAGAAAAACAAGTTTCGGAATTATTGAGACGGTGGCCGCTTATTGTTGGGTATTCAGAGGAAAATGTGAAGCATCATGTGGATTTGCTGGTAAAATCTGTGGGGGTGTCATTGGATGATTTTGTTAAAAACCCATCTCTGTTTGGATACAGTTTAGAGAAGAGGGTGATTCCTCGGTACAGAGTAATGGAGGCATTGAAGTCGATCCAAGGGCAAAAGTTGAGAAGAAAGATATCTTTAACATCGTCTTTTCAATTGACAGAAAAACGCTTCTTGGAAAAATATGTCAATTCAAATGCCGAATGCTCCTCAGTTCTTTTGGATATTTACTATGGTGGGAAAGCTGTAAATTTGATCATTGACAAGGAGACAGCGTGTCTCAATCAAAGGGATTCACGTGACGAAAGCTCTGAGACTTCGTCAGCATCTTCAATATGACTTTTTATGCACTAATTTAGTTTTAATGTTTTCTTCAATGTATTTTCGTCAGCCAGAGGACATGAAGGTGCTGCTTTAAAGTTTTTTTTCATCAGATAGAGTACATGAAGGCTCCACTTTATGATAGTTCTATGGCTTCCTTGGCACAAGAAGAGCCCAAAAAGAGTGCTTGTAACGTTACAATCATACAGTTGTCAGCCAGCATTTGCGAGGAGCAGATTTATAAGCAGAAGCAGTTTAAAAATATTGCATCATTCTTTTCAATAATGGGTTCTACTCACCCTCGTTCCTGTCCTCCATTGCCTTTAAATGCTTAATTAGATTTTTTTTTTTTATATCAGCACTAGAAACTCAAATGACAATTGACATATTGTTTGGTTAACACATCACCCTCTGTTGTCAGTCATGAATTCTCACATTTATATTAAAAATTCGCTGTTTTAGTTAACAGAATCGGTCTGCCTCTAAATGCATGCATGTCTTGTCAGGAATGGTGTCGTCTTTGCAAAAACAACGGAATTGATAGTCCATATCAATGAATAATTTTGTGGATTAGTTGTTGTTAAAATGTGCAAGGATTTTGTTCATGGTTCTAAATGTAGTCCAGTTGTAGTCTGCGATGCCTGGTTCATTCTAAATGTAGTCCAGTTGTAGTCTGCGATGCCTGGTTCATTCTAAATGTAGTCCAGTTGTAGTCTGCGATGCCTGGTTCATTCTAAATGTAGTCCAGTTGTAGTCTGCGATGCCTGGTTCATTTGTTTGATGTGACAATGGGGTCTCCTATTCAATATATGCATTTTTTATAGTAAACAATGTTTTGATTCTCTCTAGCATGTTTTTTGATAGTAAACAATCTTTTGATTCTCACTAGCATGTTTCATATTTGTACACATTCTCTTTCTGTATGATGTGGGCAGATAGTCAAATATGAAGTCCTCATTTTCAGGGCTCAACCCCAAGTCAAGTTGTGGAAGCTCTTGTGCCATGTAAGTGTACAAGCTTTGTTGGATAAACAAATGTAAAGATGGATGATCCAGATTACTGTTTTAAGCTTTTTGCAATGCATCAAAACATAGCAGTGAATAAAGTTAAATTTAGTTTTGCATGATTGTATAAGGCATCTCTAGTAATATGGCATAGGCCAATGCTGGGGTTCTTAATCCCCTTACCTTTATGTCCATCGCTGCATCATTATTCCACTTCCTTCAATGTCAAACCACTCTGAATATGCCACACACTCCATCCATATACTATCCAACCTCTCAAAATGCAACACATTCAATATTCTGTGTTGAAAACAAAGGAAATTGCGACAAAATTCCCTAGTTGAGAGCATCCTAATAGAAAACCTACTCACTCACTGATACCAGTGCCTCTGTTATTGTCTCCTTCCAGCCTTCCCAATCTTTGAGCTGCAGTCATTCACTCATGTCTCTCCAGGATAAATTAACTCTCTTTCAGATTTGTTACTCTTAACAAACTTATTTCTCTTGCACAGATGATGATGATGATGTGTATTCAGTTGAAAATGTGGCCATTATCATCCCATCACCATTTATCATTTGCGATTTCCCGCATCCTCTCCCACTTCCATTCACCTCAAGTTTGGAAGAAGTTTTGGAGTTGTTAAAAGGCTGTGGTTTCACCACCGCTGCTCAAATTTGAATTTTGAAGGGTCGTCCTGTGCAACCCTAAGTTCTTTTATAATGCCAAAAATCGTTGTCTAAACTCATTCTCCTTAATATTTTCATGAAGGAAGAGGATATCTCCAAACTCGTTTATACTGATTCAAAGATTTTTACTTCCAGCTAAGGCAGGATTAGATCTTCATTTTCACTGTTATATAGATTGGGTGTTGAGTGTGAAGCGTTATCAGAATTATTAAGGAGGCAACCCTGCTTGCTCACATGTTTAAATGAAAAGGTTATGGAGTCATTTAAACTGGTCAAGGATTTGGTGTTCAACAAAGGATCAAAGATGTTTGCAGCTACTTTGCATGCGATTTTGGGAGTAGCAAAAAAAGATTGGAACCTATGTTGCATGTGGACCCATGCTCGCCCAAAAAACGCTGTATCTGCTGTTCCAGTGTTTCAGGGACTTGGGGACCTTAGGAAACATCCCCACACTGCTGTGGACTTCCTCAGGACTTGGGTACTTGCTGGCTGTACCAAAGAACGCTGTATCTGCTGTTCCAGTGTTTCAGGGACTTGGGGACCTTAGGAAACATCCCCACACTGCTGTGGACTTCCTCAGGACTTGGGTACTTGCTGGCTGTACCAAAGACATTCAGGGCAGATTTTGGGGATGTTCAGGGCAGATTTCGGAAATGTTAAAAAGAGGAATTTATTTAATAATTAAATAAACTCATTTTACTATACAAGGGACATTGTTGTTCCCAAAACAGATCTACTTAATTGTATGTTTAATTCAACCATGCAGGAGGGATTCCATATCCATGATTAACCAATATAACCAACGTAATCATTGTTTGTAAAACAACCATATTATGACCTATGTTTCTTTAATGTGCATGCATGCGTTTTATGGTTGACATATCACATTAGGAGAATTATGAGTTGTAATCAGTCAGCAAGGTAGCACATGGTTAGCTTCCTAAGTTCATAGTACAATCATATAAATATATAGCATGTTTTCTCGAAGGGTTACATAATCTATATTCAGCATTTATATCCTTTCAGTATGCACTGACACAACTACATCTATACAAGTCAGTCAGATGATGCTCATAAACAATTGGGGATTTAGCAATCAAGAGAATAAAACTCACAAGGATTTATGCCCATATATAACAATTAAAGTTTATTGTTTTCATCAAAACAAACTCAATCAAGAACATTAATAATCATCATTAATTTAATAATCATGAAATTTATTCTATTCATCAAAACAAACTCACATTAATAATCAAGAACACTCACAAGGATTTATGCCCATATATAACAATTAAAGTTTATTGTTTTCATCAAAACAAACTCAATCAAGAACATTAATAATCATCATTAATTTAATAATCATGAAATTTATTCTATTCATCAAAACAAACTCACATTAATAATCAAGAACATGTTGAATAATAGATGACACAATATTACATAACCTCGCAATTCATCATTCAGTCAAGTTACCAATATATGTGTTTGAAATTTATTAAATACATCTAATTATAAGTAAGTTTATTGAGACATTTTTACAAACACTTAGCAAGCATGCAAACTACAACCATTGTGGAATTAAGACAAACACTTTGTATGCATACAAGCTACATCCATTGAGGCATTGAGACAAACACTTTGTATGCATACAAACTACAACCATTGAGGCATCGAGACAAACAGTTTGCACGCATTAAAATTCAAAACCATTTGGGAATTTGACCAAACAAATTACAAGCATGAATTTGCTCATTCTCTGACTTCTATTACAGGTTAACAATGTGTCTTACATTGGCTGTCAATTCACAAATCTAGGCCATAGAACCTAGTCCACAGGCTGAAGGCGTTTCTACAAAACTGCCCATAAAGAAGATTCGGGTTTGAAAAACTTTTTTTATTTTATTAAAACGGGGTTCTAGGTCCAAAAGGCACGGATACCCCAAATGTTGTGTAGTTTTGAAACATATTTCACACAAATCGAGTTTTTTCAAAAATAGATTCAATTTCATCAAATTATATAAGATTCAAAGTTGTCTTTCTAATTAGTTGGAGCTATGAGTAATCTACTACAATCATATGTGGAAAACCAATTACCCAACACAAAACTCATTCATACATTTCATCAAACATATTGCAGTAAACCTTTTATGCAATCCCATGTCACCAAATCTAAATTCGTTCAAATATTTTGTCAAACAAGTTGTATGTACCCAAACAAAGCAATGAAAGGCTACAGGTCTATTTAACGGGCTATAAATTTTAAAATACGAACTCCAAGTATCTCATACTTTTGGAGAATATATAACAAAACAGATTTGAAATGTTCATACCAAAACTATCAAAAGCCCACATCCTAGATTATAAGAAAAAGTAAAATTATCTAACAACTATTTGCAAGAATCTGGAATGGCCACATTCAAAACTGCTCTAATAAAAAGCATATATCTCTAAAACCACCACTTGAGTTCTCAAGATATTTTGTGGGGAATTATGTTCCCATCTGCAAAAGCCATAAATAAAATTACACACCAACATGGTTTACACATTTCTAGTTACAATTTGATTCTCATAAGTAAATAAGATAAGTTCTCTTTTTCATTTAGGCATTTAATCAAACATGTTGATGACAAACTTCTAACAAACAATTTGCAGACCAGCTTAACCAAGTTAACCCAACTAGCCCAGTTCATATTTTAGCTCCTAAGAAGAGAATAGAAGAAATTGTTTTAGCAACATCTACACTAGCTTAGATATCACGTGCATAAATTTTCAATTCAACATATCTTCTCTTTGTTTTTATCTAAACCTAAGCATACAAGTTTGGTACGAAAGCTACACTTGTGGGTTAGTTTAAAACACCAACATACAACCCTCCATAAACCCGATTTATACATACCAATAACTCCTAGTTTACCCAACATTTTCCTACCAAGGAGGTTCACTAATAAAATCCTCAAATTACCAAGTCCAATTTATACACAATTTACCAAATAAAACAAAAATTTGTTAACAAAAAAATTACAATAAATTATACCTGTTAGAGAGAATTTATATACAACTTCATGGAGTTTCCTCTTAAGCAATCATTCATTTTCTCCAATTCCAGCATAATCACTCACACAATTACCCATAATGAGTATTTTCCAAAGCCATAAACATAGACATAGATGAATGAAAATTAGTACAATTAATAATTAGAATGAACATACTATCAACATTATACTTGGCCAATTTTTTTCATCATGGTTCCTCTAGAAATCTCCCAAACCACTCCATGCATTGCCAACTAGATTAAACCAATTGGTTTTCCTCCCAACCATATTTAGGGAGAACTTCTCTCCCTAGAACCCTCGAGCTGTAAGAGCTCACAAACAATACCTAAATGCAGTAATAGAAGTGACAGGAAAGTTAATGAAGATTCCTTTTTTCCTTCCAACACCACTAAGATCTCATTCAACCATAACAAGCTAGCCAATATGACTAATTGAGAAATCCCAGAGCCAGTTTACAAGGTTAAGCATACATAATCATATAAAACATGTATCATCGACAATATCATAATCACAATTTATTCCACACAATAATGTTCATCCTTGTCACAATCATATATCCTAATCCTTTTCATCAATCTGGATGTGGAAAAAGAAACCTTCATATAACATATACTTAATCAAAATCAGTTTGGTACACGTAATCATTGACACAACGATGTATGCATATGTATATACATTCAACAATCAAGTGACTCGCCAGGTCTACAACATACATGTCTGGCATACATAATCCATCAAAACTCACCCTCTCTGGATGTCACAAAACCATACTAGCCAAAGAGGGACACTACACCTTGGTCGCCTTTATTCAAAGAATTTTGGAATGTGTCACCCATGGAACATTTCTAATGTTAGCCCCCACATAGTGTTGACGTGAATACCCTCATTTTCCATCAGTGAGTATTCCCATTGGACTTAGGTCCCATAGTTATCCCATTGTGTCCCTTCCCTAATATTATCACAAGTTCCACATATGCAACTAGGTCATGCCTTCATACTTTGAATAAAGGAAGTTTGAGTTCCTTGTTATATGACTCTTTATCCCCCCTTTAGTGTCTTAGTCCTATTTCTCTCTATAACCCAATGACATACCTCATGCTAATAAACAAAGAACCCTCATTGTTTTTTTTTCCATAGGTCTCCCTCTATATCCTTTAGCACATGTATTCTAGAGGATAGGCTTAGAGGCATTATATACCTTGGCCCCATAACCATCATTAATGGGTTACCTTGGACCAACTGAGGTGAGACCTCATTGCCCATTAGATTAACCGGTTCTTACGTGATTGACTTCAACTTATTATCACACCATTGAGAATTGTATAGTGTGGTGGTTCCCCTATCCAAGTTTGGTTGAAGATCCTAGACACTTATGACTCCCTCTAGCTCTTGAGTCTATTTTGGAATCCCTTCAGT
This sequence comes from Larix kaempferi, assembly GCA_027924585.1. Lineage (NCBI taxonomy): Eukaryota > Viridiplantae > Streptophyta > Pinopsida > Pinales > Pinaceae > Larix > Larix kaempferi. The sequence goes on from BSBM01001153.1 coordinate 7,343,866, forward strand.
TATTGGCTTCTTGTGGTGTCCAGGTTACACTGGTGACAACCAAATATCTCAGAGGCACATTTTAGAGCTGCCATGGATCAGTCACAACAAATCATGCTCACTCCATTCAATTATTTTGAATGGAAGGTGCAGATGGAGATATTTTTGAGGAGTAAGGGCCTCTACAGGGCGACTATGGCTACTGAAACTGAGCCTACTGCTCTCATTGAGAAGGAAAAGTGGTATAATAGAAGAGATGAGGCTTATGGTCTCTTGTGTCTCAGCACAGACAGGGATCTTATTTTCCATCTAGATGGTCTTACCACTCCTAATGAAGTTTGGGTCAAGCTCCAAACTTTATTTGGAAAGACTAATGAATTGAGGGGCCAACAGCTGGAGAATGAACTAGTTTCACTGGGTCCAAGCAATTTCGAGACCTTACAAGACTTTTTCTCAAAGTTTAAAGCTCTTGTTCTTCAATTGAAGCAATTTGGAATTGATAAGAAAGATGAGCAATTGATACTGGCCATCCTCTCAAAGCTTGGCCCTGATTACTTAGTCTTTGTTTCAACCTTCCATGCTACAAAACTCACCGTTCGAAATTGGAAGATGCCTTCACTGGAAAAATTCATGGAATCACTCACTTGGGAGCAAGACAAGTTGGTCTTGATGGGAACAATCAAGAATCCATCAAAGGACCATGCTTTGGCTGCTGGAGGTTCAAAGAATTCAAAAAACAAGAAGAAGGCCAATCCCAAAAATCCACCAGATCAAAAGAAAGACAAGTAAAAATCTCAAGAAGTCTCCCCCATTTCCAAGAAGAATTATCAAAAGAAGAAAGAGAAGTCTAAGTGCGCATACTGCAATAGGGGCTTTCATCCTGAGAGTTCATGCATGAAGAAGACCATTGACCAAATGGATCAACTCCTTGAGAAAGCTAACATTCCTCTTCCAGAGAGCGCAATAAAGAAGGAAGGAGGATCCAATTCTTAAGACAAGGAGGGAGTACATGCTTTGATGGTAGGAACATCTAAGTATACCTCTTTCATCATTGATTTTGTAGCTTCAAGGCATATGGTGTCCACAAGAGACTCTTTTTCCTCTCTTTATTCTTCTGGTGGTCCAACTATTGTGTTGGGTGATGATTATGAAACTACTTGCAAAAGTAAAGGTAGTATTGATCTTGATCATGGATCTTTCACTAATGTGTTATATGTTCGAGGTCTTGCTGCAAACCTCTTTCCAGTCTATCAGATGACTCACACAGGGTCTCCCAAGAAGGTTGTCTTCACACCTAATGATGTGCAAATTTATGAAATTTCTACAGGAAGAATTGTTGCCTTTGGTTCTGTTGATCATAGCTCAAAAGTCTATAGGTTTTCACACTTTGTTCCTTTCTCTTCATCTTCTGATCTTCTCACTCATGCCAACGAGTCAATAAAATTATGGCATGAGAGATTTTGTCACCTTAATTACAAATACATTTCTCAACTTCATGAGAAGAATATGGTCATAGGGCTGCCCAACATCAAGTTTTCTAAAGGAATTTGTCAAAGTTGTATCGTAGGAAAACACCTTGAGCATAAGTTTGAGAGATACAAGTCTTAGAAAACCTCTGCACCCCTTGAGTTCATTCAAAGTGACACATCAGGTCCATTCCCCCATGTGTCTTTGAACAATGAAAAATACATCCTAACCTTCATAAATGAATTTTCCAGATACTATTGGGTCTTTTTCCTCCAATTAAAGTGTGAAGTTTCAGTTGTTTCAAGCTTTTGAAAGCCTTAGTTGAGAACCATTATGGAAGATATATTAAGGTTCTCATATCTGATAATGGTGGGGAGTACATCAAATCTGATTTTCAACAATTCTATGCTTCTGCCGGTATTCAGATGCAACACACTGTTCCTTACACACCTCAACAAAATGGTGTTGTCGACAGGAAGAATAGATCTCTCAAATAGATGGCTACATGCATGCTTGAGTCTAAGTATTTGTCTCAAAGAATTTGGGCTAAAGCTATCAACTGTGCAGCCTACATACAGAATATACTGCCTCATAAAGCATTGAAAGGAATCACTCCTTTTGAAGCTTGGACTGGGCACAAACCCGATGTCTCTCATTTTAGGATTTTTGGCTCCAATGCTTGGGCTAGAATTCCACTTGAGAAGAGGAGGGCCATGCAGCCCCAAATCCAACCATGTATATTTTTTGGCTATTCGAAAGAATCCAAGGGTTATAAGTTACTGAACATGACCACTCAAAAAACATTAATTGGGAAGAGTGTTCAATTCGAAGAAGAGCCCTTGCAATCAGTCGAAGTTGGAGAATCTTTTGCACCACCACCTGTGAGAGTAAGTGAAGTTTCTCATGATATTTATGATTCTGATATATCTAATGATGAATACCATCTTATTGCATATCCAAGTTCACCTACATGGCCTAAGTTGGCTTCTAAGACTCTTGAAGCAGCTAGTGAACTTGTGGGGAATCCTCAGGATCCTTGGAGGACTAGATCACAATTTGAGAATTCTCTTTCAGTGAATGATCCTTACCTACCTGAGAAGTGTTTTTTGATGGTTGATTCAGATCCTCATTCATATGAAGAATCCTCACATGACCCAAGATGGAAGGAATGCATGGATGAGGAGTTTCATTCACCGCAAAAGAATGCAATTTGGGAGCTAGTCAAGCTTCCACCGAGCATAAAATTGGTAAGGTGTAAGTGGATATTCAAGACAAAGTTTGTTGTTGGTGGTACAATAGTGAAGTACAAGGAAAGGCTTGTGGCAAAGGGCTTATCCCAAGTCCATTTCCTTAACTACAATGAGACCTTTGCACAGGTTGCAAAGATGGATTCGATAAGACTATTCCTGGCAATTTCTGCATCCGAGCGCTAGGAAGTGCATCACAAGGATGTCAAGAGTGATTTCATCCATGGATATATTGATGATGATATATATATCCATAAACTATAGGGATATATTTCAGATCCTAATCTTGTGTGCAGGTTGAAGAATTCCTTGTATGGGCTTAAGCAAGCTCCTAGAGCTTGGTATGCCAAGATGGACAACTTTCTCTTGTCACAATCTTTCAGTAGATGCAAGTCTGATCCAAATGTGTACATGAAGCTAATTGATGATTCCATTTTTATTATTGATTTATATGTTGATGACCTACTAATAACAGGTATCTCCATTGATCAAATAGCTTCATTGAAGACCTCCTTGCATCAAGCTTTTTCCATGACTGACTTGGGAATACTTAAAGAATTGTTGGGGCTTGAGATTTCACAATCTCACTATGGAATTAAAGTATCTTAGTCAAAGTATGCTTCGGACCTGATAAATAAGTTCAAGATGGCTGAATGAAATCCTACAAAGACTCTCTTCCTTTCAGGAGTGAGACTTGAAGAAGTAGATTCTACACCGTTGGTGAACAAAACCTTGTATAAGCAGCTAGTTGGAAGCTTGCTATACTTGACTCATACTCAACTTGATATTGCTTATGTTATGAGTGTGACCTCAAGATACATGGATCTGCCACATGAGCTTCATTGGAGGGCTGCAAAAAGAATCTTGCATTATGTGCAAGTCACCATGTCTGATGGGATTCACTATGTTGCAGATTCTAGCCAAGATCTTCTTGGTTTTTCTGATTCAGATTGGGCAGGTGATAGCTTATATCAGAAGTCCACTTTCAGATTTTTTTCCATGCTTGGAGAAGGACGTATTTGTTGGTCAAGTAAGAAAAAAATGCAATTGCACTCTCTTCAGCATAGGTCGAATACAGAGGAGCAGTTAATGCTACAAATCAGTGTGTGCGGTTGCAAGGTACACTTTCTAAGTTTGGGATTTCCTTTAGCACTCACACAGTCATCTTTTGTGACAATAAAAGTGCTATAAGGATATCAATTGATTCAGTACAGAGGCAAAGAAATCACATCATTGATATGCAGTTTTTCCCATCATCTGAGCAAATTGCAGACATATTCACCAAATATTTTTCAGAGAAGACTTTCAACCATCTTAGAGAACTGCTTGGGATGAGTGAACATGTGGTGGAGTGAAGGATTGATCATCAATTCTTCAATTTTGTTCATGTCCATGTTTGAGGGGAGGTTTTTCCAATGAGGTTTTCCTTCTTTCTTGGTTTTGTGGACATCAGAATATGTAAAAAGGGTGACCATGACAAGTTGTTGGGCACTATCTATTTCTTATTTTACACACAAATTCAGGCTTAAGGAGGGCTATTAGAATATTAAAGACCCATTCATACCCATTCCATACTTAGGAGATATACTATTAGTCATTTTTTATTAATTTCTAGGTGTTGATTAGGTAGTTGGCCATTATTTTGTCTTTGTGTGGAACACAAGCCATCCTGACTCACCAGAGAACACTTGTAGAGATTCTGGATAAGATTTCCTGAGATTCTGTGAGATTTTATTCCATTCCTGGATTAGTGGGGTGCTATCCTGCTTTTTACTGCTTTTTACTGTTTTTGGTGAAAAGGTAAAGGCTAGTTGACTTGGCTTTAGCAATTTTTTGGCCAAATCACCCTCCATGATGTTTCCTCTTTCTAAAATATGTACTTAGGATTATTTTCCATCATAAATCACCATCCAATTCTAATTTTACCAATTTGTGAGCCTTAAAGGTGATTTGGAAAGCACTTTTTGCACCTTGGGGTTTTTTCATCTTTTTAGTAAGGCTACTTTTGTGAGGATTTTGAATGCCTTCCTTGGATTTCAAATGTTTCATGTAATTATATATTTGGACATCCATTACATTTCCTAAGTTTGGTTGATGTAGACTTATTCAATAGAGTTATAATGTTTGCATCATATTCATGACTGTTTTATGTGTTCAATGACTAGTTTTTGCAAGGCAATTTGTGAGAGTGTGTAATTTCTTGAGTAGATCTTGGTGTGAACAAGATTTTCACATTGCCAAGCAAATAAACTATCCAATAGAAGACTAAAACCTCATTTGGTAACAAAATCTGAGCATTTCTTTGAAGGTATGACCCATATAAATAGTAATCGGTGTATGGCCTGCTAGGATTACATGAACTACACAACCAATTGAATGTAATTTCCATAATTGTATTCAGGCTTCAAATCAACCAATGAAATGAAACACATGCAAATTTCCTTTGATTAAATTCTAATCAAGTATCAATATGCTTACTCTTTTTGTGAAAAGCATGGTTCTTTAACAATGCAATCGTAGATTTATCATCACAATAAGTATGATTTGGTCCTTTTTTTCATGTAACATCCTAGTTAGAATTCTCCTCATCCATACTAATTGACACACTGCTCCAATGGCTGCTACATACTTTGCTTCTACAGATGATAATGTCACAATGGGATTTTTCTTAGATTGCCAAACCACTTCTCCAGATCCAAAACTAAACAAATAACCATATGTACTTTTCATATCATCGTTGCTTCTTGCAAAATTGTTGTCTATATAACTAGTCAAATTAAAATATAAATTTGATGTATACATAATTCCAAACTCCGTTGTTCCAGTAGGGTGTTCCCATGAAGACGGGTAACATTTTTTAGCAAGATATGGGCGCAAATTTCCCAAAACACAAGTTCTCTATTGAGGGTTGTTTAAGCCTTCATTCAAGCTTTTAAAAGCTCGATCGAGGGTTTAAACAATATCTCAATCGATATTTTTTCAATAGCTCGTTTGAGGCTTTAAATAACCCTAGATCGAGCTATTGAAAAAAGCTTAGGTTAGCTAATAGCTCAATGGAGCTAATTGCTTGATCGCGCTACTGCATGATAAACCAAAATTTTTAAATATTCCATCTATTATGTATATTTTTTCTATTATTTATGCAACAATAGATAATGTTTAGTATTATTTAAAACCAAAATTAATATGTTATAATCATATATAATTGAATTATTAAAAAACTTATGTTTGTTTTTAGTGATTTATGGCCCATGGTTTTGGAACCCATGGTAAGTTTCCCATGGTATTTGACATGATTTATATGTATATTTATAGATTTCCTTTTAAGACAATAAAAATTAGTGTATCATAAAAGGTGTGTTTTTTAATAATTCAATTATATGTGATTATAATATATTATTTTTGGTTTTAATTAATGCATAAATAATAGAATATGATGGATTTTGCAAAATAAATTGATTTACGCAATAACTTTATCAAGCTATATTTTTAACCGTAGTTAAAACCTCAGTTAAGGTATTTAAAAAAAAAAACTAAAACCCTCTATATAGGTATTTAAAGACCTCAATTGAGCGAGGGATTAAAAAATAGCCCCTTATGCCTCTTTTCTACATATTTCATTTTATTGACCACTTTGTCAAGCAGAAACCCTATCGTAGGATGCACTTTAGGTGGTGGACTTCATACCAATGGATTCATCAATGAATCATCTATCCACTGACATAGAATTTACAGGATTTTGATTCATATGATATTTTTTAAAATTTTCTTTTCAAACTTGCACTTAAAAACCATGTCCGCAACTTTGAAGCAACAAAAAGAAAAAACAACAACATAAAAAGTACATAACCAAAAAAATTAAAAAAAATATACGCCCCACATCGACGCATCCTCTTCAAAAGGGTATCTTTGGTTTTTCAATTTTTGCAAGCATTAAAAAAAATCTTACGTGCACACGTGTACAAAATGAGATTAAAATTTTCAATGGTTAGTTTCAAAAAATAATAAAAAATATAAATTTTTCAAAATAAAATTTAAAAAAATGTTTGCCCGAGTGCATTCTGTGTAGATTATGTTCATATATATTTTTTCAAATATTATTAATTTATCATTAAATTATTTTACATGCACACAAGCCACTTGTTAATTTTCCCTAACATTTACAAGAACAAACCTTTCATTAAATGCAATTTTGACATATTAGATGATATTATTATTATTATTTTTTAAATATAATTGGATAGACAACATAATTCCCTACAATTTTTTTTTTGTATCAATATTCACAATGCATATATGACTTTTGAGGGCTTCGTTTTATAAATGAGTAAACAATCAAAATTTCACCATCACTTTTGGCCAAAAAGTGTTATCCATCTTCATGGATTCACCTAGTAACATATCTCAATATTCTTTTATCAGCCTTCCTAACAAGTAATCTTTGGAGAGTCCATAAATCTAAAAATTAATATATTCATAGCATACATTATATTAGGCCTTATTTTCCAATACATGATACTACCAACAGGTCTCTTATACAAATTTGGATCAACACTTGACCCACAATCCTTCTTGATTAGCTTTTTACCAGTTGCAATTGGTGTTACAACTGGTTTACAATTCACTATCTTGAATCTACTCAAAATATCATTGGAATATTTATATTGGAAAATAAAAATTCCTTTCACTGATTGATTAACCTCTATGCCAAGGAAATACTCCGTCATTCCTAAATCAATCATTTAAAACTCTATTTTCATGGATGTTTCAAATTCTTTAATTCTTAGATCTTTGGTAAAAATTAAATCATCAACATACAAACAAACTTTCAGGATTTACCTTTGTGTATAAGGTTGGTTCACTCTGACTTTTGTTGAATCCATTACAATTCAAATACTCATCAATTATGTTATATCAACCTTGGGTGCTTGTTTCAATCTATACATGGATTTCTTCAACCTATAGACTTTATATTCCTCTCCATCTATCTCATATCCCAAAGTTTGCTTCACATACACTTCTTCCTCCACGAAAGCATTTAAAAATGCAGACTTAACATCCATATGATATACATTCCATTTTCCTTATATTGCGATTTGGCCAATAGTATTCTCACAGTATCAAATCTAGCTACAGGTGCAAAAGTATTATTGTAATTAATCCTAAGTCGTTGACTAAACCCTCGAGCCACAAGTATAGCCTTGTGTTTTTCAATCTCACCTACAACATTCAACTTAGTTTTATAGATCCACTTCATTCCTCTACAATCCTTAACTTTTGATAAATTTACAAGTTCCTAAGTGTTGTTTCTTTCTATGGAATCAATTTCTTCATCCATAGGCTTCACCCCAACTTCCTCTTTAACAAATTCAACAAAATTCATTGGATCATATACAATTAAAGAAAAATTTGTAAATTGATCTACTTCATATTCTTATTCATACAGTTCCATTAAATTATAGTCTTTTGACCTCTAATTATGTTTCTCACTGTGGCAAGAGTAGGATTCGAGTCACTACTTACCTTAGATCTAGTAGTTTGTTGTCTTCCATAACTGGATTGTTCTCCATGCTCCTGAATTCTGGGTGTTGTAAAACATGCTAAGATAGCACCAGGTGTCGACCTTCTCGGCATATTGGCAGCAGGTGTAGACAACTGTGGGTTTTACTGTCCACCCCAAACTTGCTGCTTAACTCCATCATCATAATCTTGAAAGAACGTAACTCCCTTGCAAACATATTTATCAATACTTCTATCCCAAGCTTCCTCTTCCTTAAATTCAACAACTTTGTTGATCACACATTTCCTGGTGATGGGATTGTAGAGACTATATGCTTTAGACTCATCATTGTACCCAATGCAGAGACACTTTTCACTTCTGTCATCAAGTTTTTTCCTTAACTATTTAGGTACATGGGCATAAGACACACACCAAAACATTCTCAAATGAGAGATGCTGCAACTCCTATCACTCCAAGCTTCTTTAGGAACTTTGTCCTGCACACTCTTAGTTGGAGTTCTGTTCATGATATACATTGAACAAGCAACTACTTCTCCCCAATATTCGTCAGAAAAATGCTTTTCCTTGAGCATACTTCGAGCCATATCCATGATGGTTCGATTCTTCCTCTCGACCACTCCATTTTGTTGTGGAGTATATATGGTAGTATAATGTCTCTTGATTCCATTATAATTACAGAATTCAATTTAAATCTCATTTAATTTAAATTCTCCACCTCTATTTGATTGCAACACCTTAATATATCTGCTGCTTTCTTTCACAACCATGGATTTAAATTTCTTGAATATGATGAAACTTTCAGACTTCTCTTTCAAAAAATAAACGCAAATCTTCCGATTAAACTCATCAATAAAAAGTTAAAAAATATAAATTACCCGCCAACGAGGGTGTTTGCATTGGTCCACATAGGTATGTGTGTATGAGTTCCAATGGCACTTTGGCTTAGAATGAAACTCCAGATACAAACTTCTCTTTATGATGCTTTTCTCAAATACAACTCTCACATGATCTCTCTGGTTACTGAATACATGACAACCCCTTTACCATCTTCTTCTTATGCAATAAATTCAAACCTCCAAAATGGAAATGTCAATAGCTAAAATTCCATAACTAGGACTCATCTAGAATTTTAGCTCTGAATGCATTGGTATAATCTATCGTTCACTCCTCATAATCAATGGAAGCATTCTATTCTTGGTCATCTCCACCCTAGCTATTAGTTCATTGCTAGGATACTTGTCTAGAATTGTGTAGACATTGCCCGTGAAGGACACTCTATATTTCTTCTCCATGAGTTCTCCTATACTCAATAGGTTACACTTTAGACCAGGTGCATAGTAGATTTCATCTACTATTATTATTTCTCCATTTCTTGCAAACACAACAACCACACATTTACCATTATTATCATTGCCCAATTTCATTTCAAACTCAAAACCAGTATCCAAACTGGAAAATACAACCTTATTTCCAGTCATATGATTGTTGCAACTACTATCTAAAAACCAAATGTCATTTTAACTTTCTTAGGTTACATTAAAAGTGAGAAACACATGTTTCTCCTCAGTCTCTTCTGTGATATTTGAAAACTGCTTACATATTATTTTTACAATGTTTAAAAATGTATATCCTTCAATACAAAACAATGGTGAGAACCTAGAGTACTCTACCTAGTGTGAGAGTCCTCACCTTCACTTGTATATGCAAAAAATGTACAAACAAAAACATACAAGCATTTGAGATGGATGCATATGATCGATGCACTTTTCTCAATGCTGAGATATGAAATTATACATTAAAACAATATTTATTTCCTTTTTTGAGGTTGTAGCATATAGTGTTATTGTAGTTTTATGATGAATTTACCTTTTGTTTCAGCTCATTAGCATGCCAAACCAAGCATTGGAATCAAGGTCACAAACTAGATTGTAGAGAAACTATAGATTCTGGTGCTAGGGACTTTAAAAATAATGCCTTCAATTCATCCAGTACATTTGGAACTAGGAAGAAATATGATTCTTCGACAAAATATTCTAACACTGGAGTTCCATTGGCAACCTCCAATGGAGGTTCTAATGGCATATTAGAAATGGCTAAAAAAGTGAGTAGTAAGCTCTTGAATTAGTTTAGTATGTGGAGAATCATAGCTAACTAGTCCTTGACACGTGCATAGACTTTGCAGACAGCCTTTAAAGGACATACTTACCTTGGTTTAATGATTAATGATTGAGTGGATCTAATGCTTCAAAGAGACATTGATTCACACCAACATTTTGGCATCGTTTCCGGGGAAGACGTCAGTGGTGCAATAGCATGGTTTGGTGTTGATTTTTCTTTTTTTCTTTCTGGGGTTGTATTCATAACATACTTTGAATTAGAGGCAGGGGATTCTTACCACTGCACCAAGGTATGCAGAGTGCATGAATCGTGGGAGAAATTTACATAGTGTAGGTAGAACTACTCCTAATTCTACAACACCTTGAGGAAGAGGTACCCCTAGTACTAACTATTTTGCAGGAATAGGTCATTTTCAATGATCCCAGTGTTCTCTTACTACTTTGAAAATCAGAAAATTTATTGATAAAATTGAATTAATGCAAGGAGTTCTAAAGGAATGGAATGGAGGAGAGTGGCTTGGTTAATCTAGTTAGTGATTTGGTTTATCTATCCTCCACGCGAAGATGTATCCACACCTCCACACAGATTGAAGGTACATCCACACCTCCACACAAATCAAAGGTGTATCCAGCCTCCATGTAGATCTCCTATGTTGTCGTGGTAAAATCTATTGTTGGTTTCTTCATCTTTTTATTCTTTTTATACATTTTCATTTCTTTTGAATTTCTAGCATCATTTTAGGCTCTTCTGCAATAACGGGAAAATAAGTCCTACTGTGGCCAATTCCTTTGTTTAGATATAAACTAAATTTTTCTACCCAAATAGAGATGCAAAACCCATAGCCAAGTCAAACGTTTACCCTATATTTTCACCGTAGCATCGAGAATTTATTCAAGAGATAGATAAATAACCTTGTAAGTCACCTCACATGTACATATAAATTTGATCATGTGAAAGAATAAGTCATATAACAAAGATAAAAACAAGCTCTAAATCTACATTAAACAAAAGTCAAACACGTGAGAGAATACATATTGAACTCGTAATCATTCTCAAAGAAACTAAGGAGTTGTGCTTCATGTTGCCATGCTTCTCTTATCCTCCCAGTCAATATGGAATTAGATTGCTAGCTTTTATATATTGGTCAGAAGTGCATTACTAACAAAACAAATGACGAACTCCAACTCAATATTTTCCTTAATGTGATTGGACTAACTTAACATTTTTGTGAGTTGAAAGGGATTGTGGATATAACTAGTTTGTATCGATGAAATAATTTTAATGTACAAATGCAACAAGGCATAAAGTGAAATCATGATACTTTTTATCTAAGTCCATTGAAGGAATGATGGCAATGTTTTTTTCACACAATCCCTTGTTTGTTTGTGCAGAGAGAAGACAAATACATGAAAAGTCGTCGAGATTCTTTCCAACGTAGGTATACTAGCATTTTCCCCTTTAGGGGAAAAAATGAATGTTGGTAGAAAAAGAGGAAAGTTAGAAGGAACAAAAACATAGGCACAGGTAGCAAAGGATACTGGTAGGAAAAGAGCAAAGTTTGTAACAATCTCAGATTACAATGACATAGGCACTCAACCCATAACAAAATATAATGTTAAGTTCATCAACACAGTGAGCCAACTACAATTGCTTTTCTCGCAATCTCTGTAATAGTAATCTCAACACTATAGATTACTATTATATCTGGAATATATAAGCAATTTGAAAAAATATTTCTGCAATAATATCAATGAAAACAATGATTATAATAGCTCCTAAACTGCACAAACTACTTGTGAACAAAAGTTTGCTTTCATGCCATGTGCTGTAGCAATAAATTTAGGAAATCCATATACAAGTATAGGTATAGAACTCTTTCATGGACCAACTCTTGATAGTGCCACAATCTAAGTTGTAAATGAATGTTCGTTATGCTTGCTTCAAGAATGGAAGATATAGTGGGAAACCCAAAGATGTTTCTCTCTTCTCATTGAGGATTTCAAGTCCACAATAAAAAATTTGCATCCTGGAAAAAGGGAAATATTGATATTAAGTGTAAAGATAAAAGAAAACAATGGTATATATGTAGGAGAACATGGAAGAAGATAATTTGATATCCCAAGCAATACATAGCAATATTTTTGGAAAAAAACCTGATTTTGAATATAAGACATGTTGATGAACATGTGAGGCATGAACTTGAGTATTAGAGTAATACTGGAACCTTTAGAAATCACATTAAGCATTGTTGTTTCTATCTTGAAACCCATATGTTAGCATTTTTTGATAGGTAAGATTTGAACAAAAGGTTACGACAATATTTCCAGTGTTTCTTACTTCAACTTGCATGTAGGGATGTTGACAAAATATAAATCTCTAAGGTTTTAGTTGATTGCTTCAGATCATAGCAACAACAAGGGTAACTATAACAAATAGTAAGAACAAACACAAACATGAGCTTAATTTCAGCTAACCGGAAAAGGGGGATAATGTCACAACTACAATAGGAAACAACGTAATAATAAAAAAAGATTGTCTTTCAATAAAATAAAGTACTTTAGCCGATTAACATGTTAACATGTCATATACGACGAATAAGTTTTTGCAAATTGTTGTACAAGCATTTTTTGAAAATATGTTCTGATATGATCTACTTACAAAAACTGTTATGTCTATGAGGATTTTTGTGAACCAATAACAATTTTTTTTGGTTGCCTTAGTTTGGATTAAGTTGGACATGGGTTGAAATAATAAGAACTTGTATTTAATGTTTTAGAGGAGAAAATATTTATTTGAGCAAACGGGATATATTTTGGTAAAATAATGTTATGACATTTAAAAATACAAGTGTTATTTTGGTGATGATATGATAAAATATGAATTTGGACTACGTTGTTACAGGGTGGGCGATCAAATCCGCAACCTCTGAAGAAGCAACATATTGTTCTTCATCGTAGTTATCATCATCAATTTTAGATGGGAGCATATAAAATCCCATTGCCGACTGCCCCACGTTCACTCCTCCCCGAGCTCCGACCGCCGACCGCCGATCTCCGATCGCCGACCACCGAGCTCCGACATTGAATGCCCCGCATTCACTCCTCCCCGAGCTCCGACATCGAATGCCCCGCATTCACTCCTCCCCGAGCTCCGACTGAAAACTGCCGAGCTCCGATCGACGACCGTTGAACTCCCGATAGAGACCCTTCAAAACATTTTCTCCGGTCTTTCCATCTTACCTGCAGAAGCAGAGGGGAGCATAAGAAAAGGGTTTTACTCGAGAGGATTATGAATGAGTTCTGCAAAGTCTGATGAAGTTGTCCAGCCATCACAGTCCTATCACACTGTGTTCACCAATGCAAAAGCCGATAATTCTCATTTATCATATGTACTAAATGTTATAGTTAAAATTTGCATTTTATTCTCAAAAGCCGGTAATTCTCATTTATCATATGTCTACATTCATTCTTCCATATTCCCAGGCTATTCTCTTTAGAGCTTAGACTTGCCTCAGCCTCACTGGTCTTGCATATTCCTACACTAGTTTGCCAATTGCAACCTTGATGGTTTTTCTTCTCCACTCGGTTAGGTCTTACATCTCTGCATCCTATCTCTCCACCTGTAAGATCACTACTTTTTATTTATTTCTTACTTTGACTAATTTTATATAAGGTAAACCTTTCCCACAATGTCATACCCAAAACACATCTATTGGAAAATTTGGATGTATACAAAAGAACAATTTATTTTTTTTCTTTACCAATTCTAAAGAGAAATAGAATTATTGAACTATCAATTTGTTTAATTCCTCTATCACTTGTCCAAAAATATCTATATATAGGAGAATATATATTTATTGTGACCAAGGCTACCATATGTACATCATTATTATTTCCATTAAATTCTATACATATATAAGTTAAATTATAAAGGGAATCTTACATCGTATGCATACTTGAGCAGTTTATAACATACATATATATATTTGACAAATATTTGACAAATAGTGAAAATTTTCAAGATGGTTTAGGGAAAGTGAAAGAAGTTCCCTTTGGAGCATATAGATGATCTGGATGTACTCCAATGTCAACGAATAAAAAAGTTTCAATAACAATGACTGCATTGGGTAGTTTGGTTTCAAACCCCGAAATTTCCGAAAAATAAATTTTTATTTTATTTTTATTTATTTAATTGAGATAGCAATAAATGTTATTAATTTGCAGTCCTTGATCTGTTTGTTTTAATTAACTGATCATGATTTTGTCTAAAATATTCTGTCATAATACTTAAATTCTAATGTGAGTTTTGAATGCAGTTATTGATTGTCTTTGTTCTTAAACCTCAAAGGGAGAAATAGCCATAGCTGACTGGCTTACTTAGCTTTCGAGCTAATGCATAATCCGTCCTTTTTCCACAGGTTTACAGGTAAAGTATGGATCATTGTCAATGAATTTTTATAAGCATAAAAGTTCCTTTTACTGTACTATGAAGTTCAGAGAAGATTTAAATATTCTTACCGGTTGTCACGTATAAGACGGTAGAGTTCCTTTTCAATAATCTTCATGAAATTTATGCTTGATAGATAGTTGATAGTCTACAAGAAATGATCACTATTGTTCTGGATAGTATAAGATAGGCATTTCGATGAATTACAGTCTTTTTGACATTATCATTGCGTTGTGACAATGTCTCTTAGTTAATGCTGTATAAAGTCACTGGATCATGTTATTCGTAGCATTTTCATCGTATACATGACGTAACGCTAGCATTGTGTGATGTTCTGTCAACTATTAGCTTTGACTATGGCTGTGACCCTTATCATTTGCATGAAACTGGAGTTGTGATAGCTATAGCGATATACTGTTCTATCTATTTATAGTTTATGATACATCGTCAACTTAATAATTTTTATAATTATAATAAGCTTATTTCATGCCTAGAATCTTTGTTCCTTGTTTTTGAACCACTTCCAATGTATGGAAATATAGGTGAGTTTATATCATTATATCACAAGACTATAGGTTATTGTTCTTATCTTTGATTGTTAAAAAGGGTGATAGAAGAATTATGATAGTAACACCTTGTAGATAAACTATGCATCCATTTATATTAGCCAAGGTAATATTTTAATGTCACAATGATGATGAACTCTCGTTATAATTGACTATACCACATTCTAAATGATTGTAGGGAAAATATTATGTTCCCTAGGAAGCTTTCGATGGCCCGGTTTCAAATCATACACTATACGATGATAGTGTCTCCATCATAGTAGAATATCCTTACTATGAATAAAATTTTCATCCATGCAATGATTTAAATTTGATGAGCAAATAATTCGAAATGCAGTTTGGACTTTGGAAAGTTGACCCATGGCAAGTTAAAAATCTTAAAGGCTACGTGGATGGCTCTCGTCCTTGTGTTGATGATAGATAAGATTGTCCGAAACCCTACCTGGTCATTCCCTCTGCCTTCGGGCTCGAGTTACATGAGAGAACCCTTCTGGTCTGAGTTTGTTCGCGGTGGTATTCATAAGTTACAGTTTCTCCTGTGGTTACGGTCATTGAGTATATCCCTACTGTTGTTTATAAGTCTTTAAACTCTGCTAAGTATTCCCTAAGCTCATTGGGCATCTTGGGTTATTGTTCTGTTGTTACTGAGGATTATCAGTCATATGTTTCTCTCGGCCCTCATGCTTATTACCTGTATTGTTTTATAGTCAGGGTCCTCAAATGTCATTTTCTGTGAGGTGGTTATGTCCTGGGGTTTATATTCGTATTTCCCATACTGGTTCATCCATGGCGTGAGGGTATTGTTCTGTATGGTTCCCGGTCACGACTTTCATGTGAAAGGAAGACCTGTAGTTTTCCTAGCCCATTCTTCTGGTGATCATGATTAGGTTCTTCTATTATGCTCAACTCGTGGCTGCATGGTCACACACTGGGTTTTGCGTTTTGCAATAATCGCTGGTAAGGATTATCATTTGTTTCATTAATTTTCAGTTTAACAGAGATTATTTAATTTAATAAAAGTTGGCCACTTAAACTCGTAAAGTTGTAATATGCAGGCGTTGTTCTCTCCTGAAGGTATACGAGGCTCAACCTTTGGCGCTGGCTCCTACCGGGTAAGCTTGGTTATACCATGGCTGTTCCTCCCTTTTGTGGTTAGGGTGTTTAAGGTTTGAATGTGCTAAGACCACTTCTGTGGCTAACTCCATGCGGTTGGTCTTATGGCTTAGATAATATTACTTTCATGGTCATTGTTGACCCTGTGATGTGTGTAGTATAGGATGGTTACTTTTGTATTCGTTCTTCTTGCAAGTTTAGGGTTTGTGAAAGAACTTAATGTGTAATAGAAACAAGCCGTGACTCGTTCTGACGTTACAGTCTTGGGGTTTTATCATCTACTGTATTTCTTGAAGAGTTAGGGTATCCACCCGGTTTTTGGGGAGGTTAATAAGTATAAAGAAAAGTTACTTTGTAAATTAACTTGTATATTGTCTGCGTTTCTTTCAAATTGATGCAATGTACAGTGATAGAATGTTTTAAGTTTCCAAAACCCTTTCTGAGAAGAGGATAAATCGACTGTAGGTGATGGTATGGTTTTGTCAAAACCCGAAATTTCTGAAAAATTTAAAATTTTATTTATAACAATAAATGTTAACTAAGTAGTATTTCTGGTCCTGTTTTAATTTCAGTAACTAACGTAATCTGTTTAAAGGACTCTGTCTTACTAAAAATTTGATTTCTGAGATTGTAATTAATGACCGTTTTGTTTCGAACTGCAAGGGAAGAGCTAGTCGTAGCTGACTGGCTTACTTAGCTTCCGAGCTAATGCATATGTCGTCTTCTGTTTCACAGGTACGCCGGTGAAGTAAGGATCACTGTATTTTAAACTTGGTAAGCATCAATACTCCCTGTACGTTAAAACTTTAAAGAAGATTTATTTACTGTTGCAAGTTGTAGTGCAAGACAGTGAAGTTATTCTCATGAACTTACACTTGAATTAAGATTGATAGTCTGCCTTGCCATGATATATCTTATTCGGATAGTATCATCAGGTTTTACGATGAATTACATTGTTTCCGTTATAATTATTGTTTTATGAATATGACTCTATGTTACTGCTGTAACTATCACTGGAACAATTGTTTGTATCATAATTATTATTTGCATAAAGCGACTTAGCATCATGTGATATGTTGTCAACTAATACTGGTGATTACTGTTGTGTTCACGTATTATTAACGTGAGTTGAAAAGGTGGCGCCTCTAGCGTTGTTCCAATATATTAATCTAATATCGGGGTCCAATGTCTACTTAGAGTTTAATTTATGTCACCTGACTGTGCCTTGTTTTTAAACTACATTCATGGTGTGAACCAGTAGAGGAATTTATATTTCAGTATCTTCATAATAGAGATTATTATTCTAATTGATTACTGTTTAACAATAGTATTAGTAGAAAATACGATGATAGTATATAATGGCAAATGTGTATCGTGTCATATAGACTTGGCAACATTTCAATGTATTAAGTAACAAGGTGTTATCAATTGAAAGTTGACTACCTTATTGCTTACCTAGGAATGTAATATGCTCATGGCATTAATCTATGGCTTGGTTTCAATATATAAATAATATAATGATTGTGCAACAATCATAATGTTCCCATACGTTGGCAAACTTTATATTCAATATGGTGTTAAGGTTGTATCTATCATACTAGGTTAAGAGAAACTCTATGGTTGAAGTTGACTATATCTCGTTCATATCATTGTAGGGAATATACATACCACGTACTTTGGAATTATTGAAGGTTCGATTGCAAGGCATGCACTATTTGTTGATTGAATGTATTTCATATTGTATTTCCATACGTTTGAGTTTGACTTGTATCTATGCAATGATTTTTAAAATCGATGAATAATGATTTGGATGGCAACTGAACTATATGGTCTCGACCCATATTACGTTGATATATTTCAATGCTACGTGGTTAACTCTCCTCCATGCATTTGGTGATATATAAGCTGTTATCGAAACCCTACCAGGTTATTGTCTTTGCCTCCGGGCTCGGGTCCTAAGGGTGAAACCCTCCATGTCTGGATTTCGTCGTTGGGTAATGTAACAAAATGCACAGTGTTGTGGTTCTGGTTTTCATGGTTTCATTCTATGGTAGGATAAGTCCTCGGCTCTGCTGATAGCGTTTGCTACAGTTTCATTGTTTCGTGGTCTCGTTGCTCCTTCTTTGTTTAAGTCCCAGCTACTTACAGTCCTTCATTGTGCTGGTGTGGGTATGGGGCAGGTTTTTGTTAATGTCTTTAAGTTATGAGAGGGTTGATGCATTTAGGTTTGGGGGTGTGCTTCTCGACTGGTTCAATCCCAGCTTGAGGGTTTCGTCTGGAAAATTACCTGTCGCGGCTGTCAAGAAATGTTATGAAGGTTTCCCTTGCTCGCCCACCTGATGAAGGTGATGGGGTTTCACTGCTTGTTCAACTTGTGGCTACCGGTTGTCTGCTGTTACATTCCTCCACGGCTCGGTAAGATAATAATCATGTTTTTCACAGTTTTTATGTTTTGCAATTATTAATTAGATTTACGTTTGTATTAATACCCTCAGCATTCAATAAGGTGACTAAAATCCCTCGGCATCCGTTAATGTGCAGGTCACGCGGCTCTGAAGGTGTACAGGGCTTTTATCACCAACGCTGGCTCCTCCGGGTAAGCCTGGTTATCCACGGCTGTCTCTTCCTTTGCTGGTTTTGTGGTTAGGGTTGAGTCTTGGAGGGAAACTCCTGTGTAGTGAGGTCGTTAACGACTTGATGTCATGGGTGCAGTCATCTGTAATAAGTTGTTTTGTTTGAAATGAGAAGGGGTTTGAAACCCTGTTATGTTTATGGAGAGCCCTTCACGGCTCAGACTGTATGAGGCCAGGGTTTCTGTTAATGTACTTGTAATTGCTAGGCGTAGGGTTTTATCCACGCTGTTTTAAATTAATATTTAATATGATAATAGGCCTGTCATGGCCGTGCTTCATTTTTGTGTTTTGTTAAAGTATTAGAATGTTTGAATGTAGGGATGAATAAGTTCTTCGATACCTGCAATGGATGATAACTCTACTGTATGGAGTTCATGTATCGTTTCTCTGTGTTTTTCTTGGATTTTGAATGTTTAATTAAAAGAATGTGGATGTTCTTCGACTATAACTGTGATAGTTAAATAGTATAGGGTTATTCTGGCGAGTTGGGGTTCTGTTTTGTGTTCAACACATATATATGGAATTGTTAACTCAGTGGTGACTGGAAACGAGTTGTAACAAATTTATTTTGATTCATGTATAATTATTTAATAAAACTGTGGATAGAAATTATATACGTAGAACTATGTATAAACCTACTGTAGGTTTTGTCTGCCATAAAAGGCATTCTTTTCATTTGTTTTCAGTCTGTCAAGTGAAAGTTGTAAGGCTACGGCCGTGTAGGGTTTATGGACTACTCTAAGGGAGAATAATTAAAATGAAATAAATATTATTACTGTGTATAATTATGAAGGTTGGTAACAGCCAATAATGGTTGCATTCGTTGACAGTTTCTCTGTGTGTTAATATGTTTGTCTTGTTTGAAACAACTCTTTCAACTCTGTCATGATAACATGGCTAACAAATTAACACACTAGGTTGAAGGGGAATAATACTCTACAGTTTCTATGTGTTTGTATTTAACTACTATGTTAATGAATAAGATTATATGGAAGCTTGTAACAATGAAATATTGTTACAGTCACACCCTTAGGTTAGTCGATAGCTGTCAATCATATTCTGAATATAAACAATATAATAATATGAGTTTTGTTTATCTGTTAACTCGATACAAGTATGACCTGTAACTAAAGTTGACTGAAATATGAAACAAATATATGTATACAGGTATATTATTCTAATAGGAAATATTTCAAAGTAAAAACTAAGATTTATCTATACCTATTCTTATGACTGTTTAATAGCTATAATTCTGGAATATCTATTGTTTATTACTCTGTCTATTATTTAACTATTAACAAGAATTCTAGAAATACATAAACATGGTATTTGTTAACTGTAACAGTAACAAATATGTGCTGCATAGGATAATTACTCTTTTTAAATAAAAGTAGGGAAAATTCTAAAACATCTGAGTACTGTAATTTATACCAAAAGAAAATACAGAGACTGATTTACTGAAATTGAATACAGTCAAAACATAGTTGAACTAGTCTATTTCATATGAAAATTATTTAAACTAACAGCAGGAAGAGTGACAGAACCTGTAGCTATAGTAGACAATAACAGCAATGGGAGGCTGTTCCTCCCTACCAATTCCTGGAGAGTTCCCAGAGAGCACTTCTCAGGACCCCCGAGCTTGCTCTGGTCTAACTGGCTGGAATCTAGGTACGGCCAATAATTCTCTCAGCCCAAGCAGCTATACTGGAACCAAGTTACTGCAACTTCCTGTCTCAAAACACTTCCTTACTGATTTTCCCACTTCCTCAATGGGACTCCTGAATAGCATTCACCTGAATGTATTCTCCCTCTAGAACAATTGCTGAACCCCCAGCTCAGTTCATTGAGTAGTATTTAAAAGATTGCCTAGGTCTTAGTTGGGCTAACTGTCATTAATGAGCCACCTGCTCAGATTCCACTTTCTTGGGGAATCATGACCCCAAAATATAGGGAAGTTGCCACCTGCAACTCAGGAAGTGTTTGAGGATGCTGCCACTTGTATTTTGTCCTTCCACCTAATTCCATCCACCAGTTAGACCAGTAACCTCTTTTAACAGCTCTCCCATGCTGTTGTCTCCATAATTTATTTATTAAATAATAATTATTCAGAATTTACATTCCATTTCTGGAGACTCTGCTGAGTCATCCATTCCTACTTAGCATTAAATTTAACATAATGTTCTCAGGAATATTAAAAATAATTACATTATTTTAATAAAATTGGGTATGTGACTTACACACCCCCTTAAAATGTAACATCGTCCTCGATGTTACTTATTCTTCTTCTTCAGCCACCTGCTGGAATAGATGGGGATACGCTTCCCGCATCTTACTTTCCAGCTCCCAGGTAGCTTCTTCAGGACTAAGGTGCTTCCATTGCACCTTCACTTGTCCAATTATGCGGTTCCGTAGAGTAATTTCCCTCCTCCCGAGGATACAATCCGGTTCCACCAGAACTTCCCCTTCTGGTTGTACCTGTACAATGTTCCAATCAATAACATGAGTAGCATCATGAACATACTTTTTCAAAACAGAGATATGAAAAACATTGTGTACTTTTAAATTTGGCGGTAATGCTAACTGATAAGCAACTTGACCAATTCTAGCTAAAATTTCAAATGGACCACAGTAACGTGGTGCTAGTTTTGCACAACTTCCTAATCTTAGGGAGCTCTTCTTTGGTCTTACCTTGATGAACACATGTTCACCTACCTGGAACTCTTTAGGAGTTCTTTTCAAATCTGCTTGACTCTTTTGCCGATCCTGGGCAATCTTCAAGTTTTCCTGCACTTGTTTCACAATCTGTTCCATTTCTTTCAATAAATCAGGTCCTAACACTAATCTATCTACTGGATTACTCCAAGAAATAGGAGTGTTGCATTTTCGTCCATACAAAACCTCAAAAGGACTAAACTTAGCTGATGATTGATAGCTGTTATTGTATGCAAATTCGGCTAAGTGTAAATAATCCTCCCACTTACCTGGTTGATCTTTAACATACATCCTTAACAGATCTTCTAATATTTGATTAACTCTTTCAGTTTGTCCGTCCGTCTGAGGATGGAAAGAGGTGCTGAAATTAAAAGTGGTGTTTAACCCTTTGAACAAAGATCTCCAAAAATTTCCTGTGAATTTAGGATCCCTATCTGATATAATGACTTTTGGAATACCGTGTAACCGAAAAATCTGTTTTAAAAAGATATCTGCTATGTTTGCAGCCTTGTATGTGGTTTTAACAGGAATAAAGTGTGATGATTTACTTAATTTGTCTACCACTACCATAATTGAATCATTCTGATGTTGATTTTTGGGTAAACCCGTAATGAAATCCAGGCTGATTATTTCCCATTTCCAGCTAGGAATAGGTAAAGGTTGCAGCAATCCAGCTGGATGTTGGTGTTCTGTTTTTACTTGTTGGCAGTCCAAACACTTAGCTAAATATTCGGCAGTTTCAGATTTCATGTTAGGCCAAAAATATTCTTTTCTCAACATAGTGACAGTCTTTTGATAACCAGGATGCCCGGAGTAAGGGGTTTTATGTATTTCGTCTAAAATTAACAACTTAACTGTAGGTGCATTAGGAATATACAGCCTGTCCTTAAACAACAAAAATCCGTTTTCGTTTAAACTATACCCTTTTATCAAACTTTCTGTGGGTTGTTCTTTGGCTGTAATTTGTAAATGCTGATAATTTTCGTCTAATTTTATCCCTTCAGCCAGCTGTTCATTTAAGTCAGAGGTATAAGTGCTGCTAGCTGATATAAAATTCAGTTTTGCATTTCTGCTCAAGGCATCAGCCACCTTATTTTCCTTCCCTTTTATGTGTTGGATTTCAAAATCATATTCACTTAGGAATGCCAGCCACCTGGCTTGTCTTGCATTTAAATTTGGCTGGTCTAAAAGGTATTTCAGACCCTTATTGTCTGTTAATAAGGTGAATTTTCTGCCTATTAGGTGGTGTCGCCACATCTTCAAAGCATGAATTACAGCAGCTAATTCTAGGTCATAAGTGGCATAATTCTTTTCATGGATTTTCAGCTTCCTAGATTCGTAAGCAATGACATGTCCTTCTTGAGTCAGCACTCCGCCTAAACCATCATTACAAGCGTCGGTGCAAACTATGAAATCTTTATTTGGGTCCGCTATTCTAAGAATAGGTGCAGTTGTCAATAAGGTCTTAAGTTTCTTGAAACTTTCTTCGCATTTCGCATTCCAATCAAACTTCTTGCCTTTCTTTTGCAAAGAAGTGATTGGGTTGGCTATTTTTGAAAAGCCTTCAATAAACCTCCGGTAGTAACCGGTAATCCCCATGAAAGATCTAACGTCCGTCACATCTTTAGGTACTGGCCATTCTTCAATTGCCCGAATCTTTTCAGGATCAACTGAAATCCCTTCCTTAGTGACTACATGTCCTAAGTACTGGATCTCGTCTTTGAAGAAATCACACTTACTGAATTTTGCAAAGAGCTGTTGTTCTCTCAGTTCTTGTAAGACTATTCGTAAATGTTCTTTATGCTCCTCCTCATTCTTAGAATAGATTAAAATGTCGTCGATGAATACAACAACAAATTTGTCTAAGTACTTGTGCATTATGTTGTTCATTAAGCACATAAAAACAGCTGGGGCATTAGTAAGTCCAAATGGCATTACGACAAATTCGTAATGTCCGTACCTTGTTCTAAAGGCTGTTTTGAAAATATCTTCTTCTTTAATTCTTACCTGATGATAACCCGATCTCAGATCGATCTTAGAGAATACCGTAGCTCCACGTAGTTGATCAAACAGATCATCAATACGAGGTAACGGATACCTGTTTTTGATTGTCATCTTGTTTAGTTGACGATAATCTATGCAAAGTCGCATAGTTCCGTCCTTCTTTTTAACGAAAATCACTGGTGCTCCCCAAGGGGATACACTGGGTCGAATATAATTCTTGTCTATTAACTCCTTTAACTGAGTTTTCAACTCGTTAAGCTCCAAGATATTCATACGATACAGGGCTTTTGAA
Source organism: Larix kaempferi (assembly GCA_027924585.1). Classification (NCBI taxonomy): domain Eukaryota; kingdom Viridiplantae; phylum Streptophyta; class Pinopsida; order Pinales; family Pinaceae; genus Larix; species Larix kaempferi. Next base: position 7,367,964 of record BSBM01001153.1, read on the forward strand.
CTGGGAACGGCACCTGGTACCAGCTCAATTGTAAAGTCTAGCTCCCTCTTAGGAGGCAATTCTGGGATTTCCTCAGGAAAAACGTCAATAAATTCATTGACTACATGGATGTTCTCTACTGTTTTCTGGTTGCTTTCAGACTTATCTGTCTCATCTGTAATAGCTACAACATAAGTCTTGCACCCTTTTCTGACTGCTCTTTTAAGTTGTAAGGCAGAAATCTGCCTAACTACGGTTTTCCTAGGGATACCCCTAACAGTTACAGGCTGTCCACTACTGTCTACACACCTAAAAGTTTTGTCAAAACAGTTTAAAACGACCCTATGTTGTTCCAACCAGTCCATTCCGATAAGTATGTCATAAGAGCCAAGTGGTAAGATGTTCAGTTTAACTGTAGTTCTAAAATCATTCATGTTTACGATGCATTCTTTTACATAACAGTTTACTTTCTTCTTTGCCCCAGTAGCTAATTGTACAGACCAAGAATTATCAAACCTTTCAACAGTCAAATTACATTTTTCTACCAGCTGAGGTGAAATATAACTAAGACTAGCACCTGGATCTATTAATATAGTAACTGGGGTTTTGTTAATCATACCTCCTACTTCCACCATGGAAGTTTGGTAGTCAGCCTGGCGGTTTTCCAATGCTGCATTGATTCGGGGCATAGTTCCTGCAAAATCTCCAACCGTCATTTCATCTTGAACAGTATGAATATTGCTGATTTGTTTCTTTCTGTTTGGGCAGACTGAAGCATAATGTGGCCCATTACACTCCCAGCACTTGACAGGTTCTTTTCGCTCAAAATTTTTGGTGTAGTTTCCATGGTTATTAGGAGTCTCTTTGCTGTTTTTATAATTGTTTGAATGGCTGACAACTCCATTTTTGTTTCCTTGGAAACTTTTACTATTAAAGTGGTTCCCGTTTTTACCATTCTTGAAACTTTTATGGGGAACAAATTCCTTTTTCTTGTACTCGATCAGATTGCTGTTCTTTTTGGCTTTCCAGCTGGCTATCCCCTCTTTCTTTTTATTCTGTTCGTAACAGAAATTTGCCTTGCGCATAGCTTCTTCCAGTGTTTTGGGGTTGTCATATTCAATTCTGTCCTTGATATGATAGGGCAGGCAACTAAGAAACCGCTGTATTTTTGGTTTCTCTTCGACAAAATACGGTACATAACGCAACAGACTTAAAAATTTACTGTTTAAGTCCTTCATCGTCATAGATCCGAGTTTTAGTTCATAAAATTCTTTGGCCCTCTCTTCATAATACTGCTCGGACAGGAATTTCTTCTTGAAGTATCTTTTAAAGGTACTCCAATTAACTTCTCTTTCTTTAATCCCTTTGACCCTTTTCAGATCTTGCCACCATATGTCCGCCTTTCCCGAGAGGTTGTAGATGGCCATTCGTGCCTTTAGCTGATTTGAGTAGTTATAGATCTGAAAATATTTTCTCATCCCGGATAACCAGGATTCTGCCTCTTCTCCAATTTCAGCTTCTCCATTGAAAGTTGGGGGCTTTATCTTCTTAAACTCCCCGGAAATCTCTTCATAAGGCCTGTACTTTTTCCTTCGGTTGTGCAGCTCAGCTTCACTGCTGTCACTGCTAGTGTGATAACTGGGTTGTTCCTTTCTTTCTTCAGATGAGGAACTGCTGTCAGATTTAGCTGGTTTTGTCCTTTTTGACCCTCTTTGATGACTAACTTCTTCTGAGTCAGCTGGTTTGCTCCTTCCTTCAGTCTGAAATTTTTCTATCAATAGCTGATTTAACTGCTCCTGAGTCTTTAGAATTCTTTCATTATCCTTCTTGACTGTTTCCATTTCTGTCTTTAATCCTCTTATGGTCTGCATCAGCTCAGTGGTGTGAGCAATTTCCTCTTCTGTCTCAGGTTCTCTTGACATCTGTCTTGTCACAGCATTGGGAGATTCCTCCTCAGCATATTCTCCCAGTTTTTCCATACCTGTCTGTAAAATTCGGAAAAAGAAAAATTTTCTGTTCTGTTCATGAAACCGAAATATATGTTAGTACTTTATATATAAAAAAAAAATCTTCTTTTATGGTCACTGTTTGCGGAAGTTTAGTGGAGTCACATCTAAGCCTAGTGTCTGAACCTGGCTCTGATACCACATGTCAAAACCCGAAATTTCTGAAAAATTTAAAATTTTATTTATAACAATAAATGTTAACTAAGTAGTATTTCTGGTCCTGTTTTAATTTCAGTAACTAACGTAATCTGTTTAAAGGACTCTGTCTTACTAAAAATTTGATTTCTGAGATTGTAATTAATGACCGTTTTGTTTCGAACTGCAAGGGAAGAGCTAGTCGTAGCTGACTGGCTTACTTAGCTTCCGAGCTAATGCATATGTCATCTTCTGTTTCTCAGGTACGTCGGTGAAGTAAGGATCACTGTATTTTAAACTTGGTAAGCATCAATACTCCCTGTACGTTAAAACTTTAAAGAAGATTTATTTACTGTTGCAAGTTGTAGTGCAAGACAGTGAAGTTATTCTCATGAACTTACACTTGAATTAAGATTGATAGTCTGCCTTGCCATGATATATCTTATTCGGATAGTATCATCAGGTTTTACGATGAATTACATTGTTTCCGTTATAATTATTGTTTTATGAATATGACTCTATGTTACTGCTGTAACTATCATTGGAACAATTGTTTGTATCATAATTATTATTTGCATAAAGCGACTTAGCATCATGTGATATGTTGTCAACTAATACTGGTGATTACTGTTGTGTTCACGTATTATTAACGTGAGTTGAAAAGGTGGCGCCTCTAGCGTTGTTCCAATATATTAATCTAATATCGGGGTCCAATGTCTACTTAGAGTTTAATTTATGTCACCTGACTGTGCCTTGTTTTTAAACTACATTCATGGTGTGAACCAGTAGAGGAATTTATATTTCAGTATCTTCATAATAGAGATTATTATTCTAATTGATTACTGTTTAACAATAGTATTAGTAGAAAATACGATGATAGTATATAATGGCAAATGTGTATCCTGTCATATAGACTTGGCAACATTTCAATGTATTAAGTAACAAGGTGTTATCAATTGAAAGTTGACTACCTTATTGCTTACCTAGGAATGTAATATGCTCATGGCATTAATCTATGGCTTGGTTTCAATATATAAATAATATAATGATTGTGCAACAATCATAATATTCCCATACGTTGGCAAACTTTATATTCAATATGGTGTTAAGGTTGTATCTATCATACTAGGTTAAGAGAAACTCTATGGTTGAAGTTGACTATATCTCGTTCATATCATTGTAGGGAATATACATACCACGTACTTTGGAATTATTGAAGGTTCGATTGCAAGGCATGCACTATTTGTTGATTGAATGTATTTCATATTGTATTTCCATACGTTTGAGTTTGACTTGTATCTATGCAATGATTTTTAAAATCGATGAATAATGATTTGGATGGCAACTGAACTATATGGTCTCGACCCATATTACGTTGATATATTTCAATGCTACGTGGTTAACTCTCCTCCATGCATTTGGTGATATATAAGCTGTTATCGAAACCCTACCAGGTTATTGTCTTTGCCTCCGGGCTCGGGTCCTAAGGGTGAAACCCTCCATGTCTGGATTTCGTCGTTGGGTAATGTAACAAAATGCACAGTGTTGTGGTTCTGGTTTTCATGGTTTCATTCTATGGTAGGATAAGTCCTCGGCTCTGCTGATAGCGTTTGCTACAGTTTCATTGTTTCGTGGTCTCGTTGCTCCTTCTTTGTTTAAGTCCCAGCTACTTACAGTCCTTCATTGTGCTGGTGTGGGTATGGGGCAGGTTTTTGTTAATGTCTTTAAGTTATGAGAGGGTTGATGCATTTAGGTTTGGGGGTGTGCTTCTCGACTGGTTCAATCCCAGCTTGAGGGTTTCGTCTGGAAAATTACCTGTCACAGCTGTCAAGAAATGTTATGAAGGTTTCCCTTGCTCGCCCACCTGATGAAGGTGATGGGGTTTCACTGCTTGTTCAACTTGTGGCTACCGGTTGTCTGCTGTTACATTCCTCCACAGCTCGGTAAGATAATAATCATGTTTTTCACAGTTTTTATGTTTTGCAATTATTAATTAGATTTACGTTTGTATTACTACCCTCAGCATTCAATAAGGTGACTAAAATCCCTCGGCATCCGTTAATGTGCAGGTCACGCGGCTCTGAAGGTGTACAGGGCTTTTATCACCAACGCTGGCTCCTCCGGGTAAGCCTGGTTATCCACGGCTGTCTCTTCCTTTGCTGGTTTTGTGGTTAGGGTTGAGTCTTGGAGGGAAACTCCTGTGTAGTGAGGTCGTTAACGACTTGATGTCATGGGTGCAGTCATCTGTAATAAGTTGTTTTGTTTGAAATGAGAAGGGGTTTGAAACCCTGTTATGTTTATGGAGAGCCCTTCACGGCTCAGACTGTATGAGGCCAGGGTTTCTGTTAATGTACTTGTAATTGCTAGGCGTAGGGTTTTATCCACGCTGTTTTAAATTAATATTTAATATGATAATAGGCCTGTCATGGCCGTGCTTCATTTTTGTGTTTTGTTAAAGTATTAGAATGTTTGAATGTAGGGATGAATAAGTTCTTCGATACCTGCAATGGATGATAACTCTACTGTATGGAGTTCATGTATCGTTTCTCTGTGTTTTTCTTGGATTTTGAATGTTTAATTAAAAGAATGTGGATGTTCTTCGACTATAACTGTGATAGTTAAATAGTATAGGGTTATTCTGGCGAGTTGGGGTTCTGTTTTGTGTTCAACACATATATATGGAATTGTTAACTCAGTGGTGACTGGAAACGAGTTGTAACAAATTTATTTTGATTCATGTATAATTATTTAATAAAACTGTGGATAGAAATTATATACGTAGAACTATGTATAAACCTACTGTAGGTTTTGTCTGCCATAAAAGGCATTCTTTTCATTTGTTTTCAGTCTGTCAAGTGAAAGTTGTAAGGCTACGGCCGTGTAGGGTTTATGGACTACTCTAAGGGAGAATAATTAAAATGAAATAAATATTATTACTGTGTATAATTATGAAGGTTGGTAACAGCCAATAATGGTTGCATTCGTTGACAGTTTCTCTGTGTGTTAATATGTTTGTCTTGTTTGAAACAACTCTTTCAACTCTGTCATGATAACATGGCTAACAAATTAACACACTAGGTTGAAGGGGAATAATACTCTACAGTTTCTATGTGTTTGTATTTAACTACTATGTTAATGAATAAGATTATATGGAAGCTTGTAACAATGAAATATTGTTACAGTCACACCCTTAGGTTAGTCGATAGCTGTCAATCATATTCTGAATATAAACAATATAATAATATGAGTTTTGTTTATCTGTTAACTCGATACAAGTATGAACTGTAACTAAAGTTGACTGAAATATGAAACAAATATATGTATACAGGTATATTATTCTAATAGGAAATATTTCAAAGTAAAAACTAAGATTTATCTATACCTATTCTTATGACTGTTTAATAGCTATAATTCTGGAATATCTACTGTTTATTACTCTGTCTATTATTTAACTATTAACAAGAATTCTAGAAATACATAAACATGGTATTTGTTAACTGTAACAGTAACAAATATGTGCTGCATAGGATAATTACTCTTTTTAAATAAAAGTAGGGAAAATTCTAAAACATCTGAGTACTGTAATTTATACCAAAAGAAAATACAGAGACTGATTTACTGAAATTGAATACAGTCAAAACATAGTTGAACTAGTCTATTTCATATGAAAATTATTTAAACTAACAGCAGGAAGAGTGACAGAACCTGTAGCTATAGTAGACAATAACAGCAATGGGAGGCTGTTCCTCCCTACCAATTCCTGGAGAGTGCCCAGACAGCACTTCTCAGGACCCCCGAGCTTGCTCTGGTCTAACTGGCTGGAATCTAGGTACGGCCAATAATTCCCTCAGCCCAAGTAGCTATACTGGAACCAAGTTACTGCAACTTCCTGTCTCAAAACACTTCCTTACTGATTTTCCCACTTCCTCAATGGGACTCCTGAATAGCATTCACCTGAATGTATTCTCCCTCTAGAACAATTGCTGAACCCCCAGCTCAGTTCATTGAGTAGTATTTAAAAGATTGCCTAGGTCTTAGTTGGGCTAACTGTCATTAATGAGCCACCTGCTCAGATTCCACTTTCTTGGGGAATCATGACCCCAAAATATAGGGAAGTTGCCACCTGCAACTCAGGAAGTGTTTGAGGATGCTGCCACTTGTCTTTTGTCCTTCCACCTAATTCCATCCACCTAATTCCATCCACCAGTTAGACCAGTAACCTCTTTTAACAGCTCTCCCATGCTGTTGTCTCCATAATTTATTTATTAAATAATAATTATTCAGAATTTACATTCCATTTCTGGAGACTCTGCTGAGTCATCCATTCCTACTTAGCATTAAATTTAACATAATGTTCTCAGGAATATTAAAAATAATTACATTATTTTAATAAAATTGGGTATGTGACAGGTTTCAATGCTCGGCGCTTTGTTTTTGTATGTTAAATGTTAATAGTAGGGTTCAATAACTTTCACAGTTGCAGGCTATTAATGTAATGATAACTCGGTCCAGTTGGGGACTCTCCTTGGTTGGTTTAAAATACATATAAAGAATTGCATTCTTGCTCCGTTGATTGATATAGAGTATACTTAAACAAATTCGATGTTACCCATTTTAATAAGGGTTATAAAAGAAATAAGATATAGTTGTGGGTGAGTCGTTTGTATAAATTCTTCAATAATTTACATGCCTGCGACATCTAGTATGCCAGGGTAAGAATCCGAGAAACACAGCAATCAAATAGTTAAGAGAAAGTTATGTAGTTTATAATGTTTTAGGGTTACTAGTTTTCAGGAAAACAAAAGAAAGACAAAAACAACAGAAACTCGATAGTGAAATAAACTTCAGTTCTGCTGTGACTTTGGTTGTAAAAACCATAATGGAAACCTGATCCTAAACCCTAATATTTATATTAATAATAAAGACTGAATAAGATGGAAAAGAAAAAAAAATAGTTTACAGGTTTCGTTTTGGATTCTAAATTTCGATTTATAGCTCTGTGGATATCCTTAAGCTAGATGCTGAGCTATTCCTGGTTCTGTTATCTCACTTATGTTCGATCCTGTGAATTTGTTAAATATAGTAAGATACTTGTATTTGTTATTCTATCAGGTTTTCTGTATCATCATTGAATTTGGCAGTTAAACATGGTAGAATTGTTTCTAGCATTAGTTGAAATAAAAAAAAATGAAAGGTGTTGATAACTTGTATAAAAACTGGGAATTGAGTGACTGTTTTTGTTACAGTTCCTATGGTTGTTTAATGAGTTATAATATCAAGGAAAACAAAATAACTTTTACCCTTAAAATCCTATGTACTTATTTCGATGTCATTATAAATAAACTATGTTTAAAATTACTACAATTACTACTACTTACAATACTACTACTGTTTTCTTATGCATTATCGTTATTTTATCCATGTGATAATAATAATATAAAGGAATTTTTAACACAGTAACTGCTATTAAATCCACTACTGATATTCAGGGATTGAAATTTTCCTTCAGAATTTATTAATACTCAGACTTAATGAAATAAATATAACATGCATTCATTTATACCAAATAAAACAATCAGGAGTAAGTAACAGAACCTGTTCAACCAGTGGACAACAACAGCAATGGGAGGCTGTTCCTCCCTACCAATTCCTGGAGAGTGCCCAAACAACACTTCTCCGGACCCCCGAGCTTGCTCTGGTCTCCCTGGATGGAACTAGGTGCAGCAAAACAATTCATACAGCCAAACAGCTAAACTGGAACCAAGTTACTGCAGCTTCCTATCTCAAACACTTCCTTAATGTTTTCCCTCTTTCTCAATGGGACTCCTGAATAACATTCACCTGAATGTATTCTCCCTCCAGAACTATCTGAACCCTAGCTCAGTTCATTGAGTACTATTTAAAAGATTGCCTAGGTCTTAGTTGGGTTAACTGTCATTAATGAGCCACCTGCTCAGATTCCACTTTCTTGGGGAATCATGACCCCAAAATATAGGGAAGTTGCCACCTGCAACTTAGGAAGTGTTTGAAGATGCTGCCACTTGTCTTTTGCCTTTCCACCTAGTTCCACCCACCAGTTAGACCAGTAACCTCTTTTAACAGCTCTCCCATGCTGTTGTCTCCATAATTTATTTATTAATAATAAAATATTCAGAATTTACATTCCATTTCTGGTGACTCTGCTGAGTCATCAATTCCTACTTAGCATTAAATTTAACATAATGTCTCAGGAATATTATTTTGAAAATTTCAAATATAATTTTGATTTTAATAAGAAGTGAGAGGAGGACGAGTTGTTTGTAACTTTTAGGAGACAATTTTTATAATTATAGTAAAATTAAAATTGTTAGAATAGTTTAGAGATTTGATTTGATTTGTTACAATGATAGTCAATTTCAATCCATCCTTTATGGATCAAAATCAACTGTCCTCACTATGTATGTAAACCACAGTCTTAACTTATAACCATCGAAATTATGAGCAACTGAATTGATCAATGAATGAACTGATGTTGGTATTTGTTTATATAAATTTTTGTATATGGGTATATATAATAACCTTTCCTCTTTCTATATATAATGATTTTTTTATAAATATTGATATTTCGAGTTCAAGATTAAGTAATCAATATATAATGATTTTTTTTATAAATATTGATATTTCAAGTTCAAGATTATGTAATCAAGGTTAAAGGTTAAAAATAAATAAATAAAACATAAATATTAACGTATTTAAATATATTTTATGCAACATCTAAAACCTCACTTGTAATATTATTATTAATTTTTAAACTTTTATATGTTTTATTATTTTAACATTCAAAATAAAAAAGGATAACAGCTCCGATTGCCGATTGCAGAAGAAATCCTTGAGCTAGTGGACAATTCGAACTTGGAAGCTGCTTTGGTCACATTCTCGGCCGTCGAGGTCCGACTGTCGAGGGTCGAGCTTCATATCAACAGAGAATAGAAAAAGGTGAAACCCCATCACAGCTTCAGATTCTTCCTATTGAAACAAAGATATCTGCTTTCTGTTGAGGAAGAAGAATATGGTTCTCATAGGGGAGAAAGAGCCCGAAGCTGCAGTAAAAAAACTTGTGCAGAGATGTGTATGACACAATTGGATTGGAAATAAAAAATAAAGAAATTCCCTTCCACCATGTGGACTCTGTACCTTCGGCAGCTGAGTATGAAATTAACGATGAGTGTAAAAAGGTCCAAGAGAGGTAAGAACAGGCTATGCAGGAGCTTCTACTGCGAATGCATGCTTATGCATTGGCAGTACCTTCCGTGTGTGCTCGTCTTCGTCGTTTGAACGAACCTATTACCCTATTCAATGAGAGTGAGATGGAGAGGCGTGAATATACATCATTTAATGATTTTCGAAATGTTCAATTTAGGACCTTCATGAAACAGTGAATTATTTATTAGTCTTATCCTCCATTTAATATGTTGAATAAAATAATAATTAAATAGTTATCATGTTGACACTTTCAAAACTGGAGGTGGTGGTTTGATTAGATTACAAAATCTAATTTTGGATAGGTTGTGTGACATGTAAGTACATTATTAATATAAAATTTAATGAGTCTTATCTTAACTTACTTGGTACATTTAATAAATTAATAATACCTTTACATTTTCATAAACAAAGTTTCGAATCAATCCCTTTAACAATATTTAACTTAGTAATCAAACAAATCAACATATTCACTTGTGATTTTTGTAATGGGCAGATTATTATTATTAATATTAGTTTAACAATAATAATAATAATAATAATAATAATTGATGGCAGATAACACTATCAACATTTATTTGTTTAATTGATACGTATCCTAGCACTAATCTAGTACACTTACATTAATAAACCAGGTACTCTTAATGGTTTAATTAGTCATGATTAACAATTATACAATATAATCTTCCATTGTTAATGTTTATCTACGACACTTCATATTAATGACACTTTCAATTGACGACACTTATCTTAATTGCTTATTACAATGTTTGCATAACATGACTAATGGACTTGGTTACACATTAACAACTTAAGCATTCATTACTAAATTTGATTAATATATTCTTAACTGAGTTATCTACTACAACTTATACCACTATTTAATCATGATAAGTACGTTGTAAACTGATACTATCGTACATGTACAAAATGTGCATGCGTGGCCAGTGTATGCACAAGTTGGATATGCACTATAAACAACTAGCTTCCCACCTATGCATACCTACTAACTAATGATAGTAATCCCCCCAAGCATGAAAAACAAGAACACACACACACACACACACACACACACATACACTCTTACATCCTTAAGTTATTTAACAATTAATCCTTTTTATGATTTCATATCCTTATCTTTATGCTCTTATTAACTTAACCAGTTAATTACAAGATGGGTACCTACTACCACTAACTCGATATCAAGGAATACCCAACCCTCAACAGCACTAACTAACATATCCTCCCATGCTAACCTACGTCTGCATCCTCCCTATCCTTCCTCTGCTAGTACAAACATCGATGTCAGTGATATTGACCTAACCACATAGAACCTGAGAGTGGTAGCATCGACTAAATAGCGGACCTAACCTCTCCTAGCAGGCATCCGACCATCGTCATCACAACAACTTGGGGAGTGTGTCTTAGCATGGCCCTCCCACGACCCCGGGTAACATAGTAACATAGGGTGGGAAATACACCCATCCCTCTCAACATACTGGGTCTATACCCCATCAAATCATACTCTATTGCTATCAAGATTATCAGACTGTGTCATCGTATCATCATTTTTTGGTTGCTAAGGTTTACCATACAAACAGTTCTTATCCCACATAGCATATATCAAGTACCTAGCTATCCACATAGCCCTTGTGTCATGTGGGTTAGTATTTCAAAAAATACATATTTATAACAATTTTTTTTCCCTTTGATAATCAATTCATCCTCATCATTCTTTCATTTAACAATTTAAATTCATCACAAGCACACATAACATATAATAATTCAATTGATCACATCATAAGACGGTACCCACGCGACACATCATATCTTTCACATTTCCTTAAAGGAAACAATTTAAACATATAACTATCTTCAAATAATAGAATCATATGATAATCACAACATAGTAACCACATAACATAGTAACATCATAATATCGCAACAGCATAACCATAGTGACAACATAACCATAGTGACTGCATAAACATAGTAACAACATAAACATAGTAGCAACATATAATTGGGTCTATCATGTCGTAAATAAGGTTTACTTAGTTGAGCTGAGTTTGACTGATAATAAACAAATAAAGTGCGGCATGTCCAACTGAGAAAGATGTCTAATCAAAATATGGGCATTACATGCACCCACCCTTCGGGAAACTTCGTCCCAAAGTTATGGTAAAAATAGTGAGGGATTATCATGACGCATGATCTCTGTGCCCTCATAGGTAGAAAATCTTGGGCTACGCTTGTCCCACTTGACCTTAACTTGGTCCATGTGGCTATAGTTTTCACGTTTCACATTTGCTTCTAGTGATGCTAATCTTTATCTCAATGATGCAATTTATAATAAATTTATATTGTTTTATGTTTCTTTGCTTTCCTTGGGTCGGTTATAGGTTAGTAATTGATGCTATCTATCTCTTTCGCCAACCAAGTTTAGTGCAATATTGAAATAGACACTAACTTCACATTAATTTGGTAGCTGCATGTTGTCATTCATTGTGATTATCACTACATATATTTAATATATCTTCTTACTCCATTTAGAACATATATGAACTCCACGCAACAACATATGTATACTAACAACATATATATACTAACATATACCCCTCATTATTGTTTATTACTATTTCCTCAATTTCTACCCCTTATATATATATATATATATATATATATATATATATATATATATATTTCTTATCCTCCACATTATTTATTACTATTTTCATATCCTATATACTTCCATATCATATACATAGAGACAAATTTACTTGTAATATTTGCTAATCACTTATCACTATTTTCCAATTTCTTTATTAACATATCCATAATAACTAATCACTTATTATTTTTTCTCCCCTACATAACCACCCAAACACAATTATCCATGTTACATACTTTTAACTCATATAACATTTCACATCTTTCTCTTTCTTCTTCTTTTTAAAGTCGCTATCTATTTTTACTCTTTTCTTCTTTATTATTATTAAAAATATATATTATCATCATCATCATTATTATTTATATAATAATAATAATAATAAAATATAATACTACTATTTTTACTTTTTTCTTCTATATTCAATCATTATTTGAATTATTATTATTATTTAAAAATATATATTATCATCATCATCATTATTTATATTATAATAATAATAATAAAATATAACATTACTGAACTTTTTAAAACTTCTTTACAAAATACTTTACACCGAAAAAATAATTGAACATATTTTAGTTTTATAATTATTTTAATTTTAAATAATCAATAACAAACAAAACTAATAAAAACTAATAATTTAATATCATTCTTGATATATATAAAAATTAAAATAAAAAATAAATAATTGATTGCATGTTCATAAAAGAAAGCTTCACATTTTCAAAACAAAAGAAAGTCTCACACTTTTCAAATTTCTATATCACATTATATTTTACCTAATCACATAATTATGACGTGTTTCAAATGAAAACATACCGACTAAAGTTTTCGAAATGTGAGAAAAGAAAATGCAATTCACATTAGATTTTACCTAATCACATAAATATGACGTGTTAAGTTGAAGGTCTAGTAATAAAATGCACATGCTCTTCATTGTTTATATTTATTTATTTTAACAAAATTATTAGCAAAATTAAAAAAAAATCCAAATATTTAAAAGTTGTAATTTTGGTTAAAATTATATAATTAAACATTATTAGAAGGATAGGCCTTTAAGATTTCTAGAGCTGGTTATAGCATGTATGCAAAAATTTATGCCTTCATCCATTAATATGAATAAGAAGGGAGAGGGGGTCTCCTTCTTGAATGCCACATGAAGGTTTAAAAGTTGAAGAAGGGGATCCATTCACCAAAATTGAGAAGAAATATGAGGATGTCACGCAAAGGATCGATTTAGTCCAATTTGCGCTAAATCCAAAATCTAGGTAGTCATGAAGAGATTGTTGGTAGGTCTAGTTTATTGATGAATAAATGGTTGTACTGGATTGTTGCTTGGACCATATTTAATGCAGGGATATTATGGCATGCAGATGTAGCCTTTACATGTTAGATGGGTTGTTGCTTGGACTATTTAATACAAGGATATTATATTATGGTCATGATGTAATGAAAGCACAACAAAACCTGCATCAAGGATGTTCGAAGGAAATGATGCGCTCTCTTGACATTTTGGTGAACTAAAGCTCAAAAGAACAATCTTCAGGAAGCCTAACTTAATTTAATGTTTGAGATTCACAGAGATATTCAAAATTTGGATTATGGAATGGAACAATCAACCCATCGGCAGGATGCTCTTTTCACATTCCTAGTCACACCGAAATTGAGCAGCCATATTCAAGTCATGTTTCTTTGCAGGATGTTGTAGCTTTGGGAGCTCCCATTACATTGCCCCCTAAGTCCAAGCATGCTACCCTTGGCTCAGACTTCGCTGAGGAAATTGGGTAGTTTTTGTGTCTTGTTTTTCAAGTTTTTGTCTATCTTGTCTATTACCGGTAAAGGGCTGTCTTCAATTTCAGACTTTATGTCAAATTTTGTTCCGATTTATGCCATGATATGCTATTATTGAACTTATGTAATGGGTTATACAACTAGGTCTATTATTATTCAACTTGTGTAATGGGTTATACAACAAGGTCTAGGAAGAGTCACATAAACATTATTGATTTTGGTTTTGCTTATGCTCCTGGATTTGGAGCTTGAACCCTGCATATTTCATCACCTTTGATATAATATAATGACACTGGTTACTTAAAAAAAATAAAAATGTAAAATTGATCTTAGATAGGGATAGGTTTTTTTTTCATTAAATGATATGGACTCCCCTAAATTTAGGGACATAAAATAAAAAATGAACAACCAGGTATCTCGGATAACGTAGAAAGAATTAACTCGACTATTATATAATAATAAAATCTTTGTGCTTATAATTAATCAATCCACATGTTTCATGACTTAACCGTAGGTTTTTTAGTAAAACATAACAATTTTTTATGTAACCAATTTTTGACGTAAAATCTTTATGCTAATAATCAATCCACAACCAATTTTTTACGTAAAAGCTTCATGCTAATAATCAATCCACATGTTTCATGACTTAACTGTAGGTTTTTTTAAAATAAAACTTATCATATTGTATATCCATCTCTTAATTTGTTCCGACTTGTGGCAGCACGAGAAGCAATAACGATTTTTTTGGAAGAACCCGTGGTTTGTTTGTGAACATCTGTAAATTTTATTGAAAACTCTTGGTTACTCCATCCCAACTAGTTTTAGAACATCTGTAAATTTCTTCTTCTACAGAGAGTTGTTCCTCTTCTACAGAATGATGAAGTGAATAATTTATAAATTATTATAGCTAACCGAGGCCTGATTCAATGTGGTGGAGGCAGTACCTAAAGCTAAGCAGGAGCAGTAGAAGAACCACCATCAGCAGAAGCAAAGGTAGATAGAGTTCCAGGTCCAGCAGCACCCGTAGCAGCTTCTGTCTATCCAACAAGTTATTCTGTAGGTCACATCCCTCACGATTTCAACGTTGCGTGAAAGCCATTACTTTACGTTCGGATAGCACCAACTACATTTGGATTCCTTCGACGTAAAAAGTGAAAATTTATATGCTTTGTAAAGATAGATGCGAGCAGAATGAAATGCTAAAACCGATGAGGAACAAGGATCAACATATTTGGAAGCAATATCCTCTTTACAGCCCATTGAATATATATATAAGGTATCTGTCAACTGTACAATGTCCCAGTCGATCAGGTGCTATACTAGTTCCATTTTTTTTCTAATGGGAAATTGTCTTTTTTTCATTGAATGGTAAATTTCGAAATAAGTTTCCCATAAGGGTTTCAAGTACCCCCACAGCTGATACTCACCATAACCATAATAGCGTTGGTATTCCTTATATGGGGTTGTCTCAGGTGTGCTGTGCATATTCTTCAGTTATTTTTAAATTTTTAGAGTTTAGTCTGTGAACAGACTAAACAATCCTTCTAACTACATTCTCCTCTTGCACTAATTTGTTGATTCTGTTGTTCCTTGTTTAGCAAACGCATTGGCTCTAATACGAAGATGTGGAACTTGGCATTCCACAATTTTACGGGCAGAGTTGAAAATGATGGCATAGAGGTTGCGTGACAAATTCACGAAGTTTTAAAGGAGGAAGATCTTACCTGCATTGGCAGTAGCAGAAACCCCTTTTTTTCGGCAATAATGCGATCAGGTTTAAGCACAGTGCAACAGACTCTAACCTTGGAGGTGGCTGGGACGTTTTTTTGGCAGCCCCTGCTAGCCATATGAGCCAGGCTTGCTTGGCTGCGACTTCGAAGTTTAGGGTTGGTGCTGAAGCCACCGGCAATAGAAATGATGAGATTAGAAGACTCATAGAAATCCTTCTAAAGGTTAAGAAGAAGAATTCAGTTCTCGTAGGGGAGAAGAGCCACAACTTCCCCTTTCACCGCTTCCACATGATATCGGACGATAATGGAGGATGTCACCCACTTCATTTGCAGATACGCGACCTCCCTGCCCGCATAGCGTCGAGGGCCTTCGTTGAAGACCGGGTATACGAACTCCGATTTTGGCACGAATTTCCCATTTCTGAGCCACCGCTCTGGCTTGAAATTGCGGCAATCCGTGCCCCAGATGCTCTCCATTCGGCCCATGGCGTAGAAGAGACACAGAACCTTCGATCCCTTCTTCAACTTTGTTCCATCCGGCATCTCGCCGTCATTTTCAGCTTCTGAAATCTCTATCGGAGCCGAGGGATAAAGTTGCAGAGTCTCAGACAGTGCTGCATAACCATCCACGTGGCAGCATTCCATTCGCTTCTTCAACTTGGTTCCATCCGTAGCTTGCCATCACTTGCAGCTTCTGAAATCTCTATGAAAGCTGAGGGATAAAGTCGCAGAGTCTCAGACAATACTTCTTGCATAACCATCCACATGGCAGCATTCCATTCATTCTATGAACGAGGAATCTAGCCGACGTGAATGGTGGATGGTTATGATTCTCGAGGTGAAACACCTATAGCGTAACTAGATTGGACTTATCCACATATCCATTTCAACTGATTTAATATTATATAGGAGTTATCAAAATTACAATGGTTCCTTGATATTATCTCATTGGGTTTCGTATCAATGGATAGTTTCATAGCAACCTAATTGAACAATATCTATTGGGCTCTAGTCTTTCCATCTTGTGTCCCTTTCGACCTTTCTTAGAGGCCATCCCATGGGCCTAGAAATGCATACTTTATAATGTTTTTACGGTGTTTCAAAATGTTTATCCTTCAATACAAAATAGTGGTGAGAACCTAGAGTACTCTACCTCGTGTGAGAACCCTCACCTTCACTTTATATGCAAAAGACATACAAATAAAAACATACAAGCATTTGAGATGGATGCATATGATTGATGCACTTTTATCAATCCCGGGATATGCAATTATACATTAAAACAATATTTATTTCCTTCTTTGAGGTTGCAGCATCTAGTGTGCTTGTAGTTTGATGATGACTTTACCTTTGGTTTCAGCTCATTGATATGCCAAACCAAGCACTTGAATCAAAGTCACAAACTAGATTGTAGAGCAACTACAGATTTTGTTGTTGGGGACTTTAAAAATAATTCCTGCAATCCATCTAGTGCATTTGGAACTAGGAAGAAATATGATTATTCAGAAAAATATTTTGACATTGGAGTGCCATTGGTAGCCTCCAGTGGAGGTTCTAATGGCATATTGGCAAAGGATAAAAGAGTGAGTAGTAAGCTCTTGATTCTGGTTATCATGGAATGCTTTCTTCATTATATTCTCTAGAAATTTCTGCTATTTTGTACTTTCTCTAAATAAAAGGGATTTGCAAATAATTTTGTTGTTTGATATTTTAATGTACCTATGATGGATCAGTTATTGTTTCCATATAAAACGTCTATGGAGCTTTTCAACTGGAATAAGATAAGGCTTCCACCATGTGGGCTGATCAATTGTGGGAACATGTAACTTGTACGATGTAATAATATGCCAGATTTGGCAATTGTAATGCCTTTCATATTAGTATTTTTTTGGAATTCAATTGTAATGCCTTTGATATTGTGTTTTGTTTGCAATACCATCACTTATGATATTTTCCAATTATATAATTTAGATTTTAGATTTTAACTTTAATAAGTGGTTCTACTATAAGATCCTTTCTACTAGTCAACATGCACAGATTCTTTTCAAACCTTGCTTCAGTGTCTCATGTACACAAGGCCGCTTGCACCTTACTTGCTAGAATCAAATCATGCACATACCTATGACTTTTTCCTTTCTATTTTTCCTGCTTATCTTGGCATTTGTTTGTTATTCTTAAATGACATCAAGGTTTTCATATTGACTTTATTTATGTTCCTATTGGTAGGTGTTGAGTGTTTGAAATTTCTATGTCTTATCCTTCATTTCCTTACCTTTTTGACATTTGTGATTACCTTCTTGCAATATAATTACCTGTTTTGAGGACATTGGCACAATATTTGGCATTTATATTCTTTGAATTTTTATTTTATGTTTAAAGACGTTTTGGATGTGAAAGATGCACTTGTCACTGCCTATTTGAGTTCTGGATGCAGGTTCCAAGTGAGAGGCCACATTTTTGAAAATTAAGTTGCAGATCCTATCCTGAAATTGCATAATGGAGCTGTAGATCCTATTTTGGCAACAAGTTCGATGATTTTGGTTCTTGCAACGTACCAGCTGTTTAACTATGGAAAGATCCAAGTTATCTGGAGTAGCTGCAATGAATCTCTGCTATCTTTGCATTCCTTCGTGACATCAAGGAATTGATTAACGAGTGGATGAAGATAAAATGAAGATGATGCTCTGTTTTTCTTATGTGGATGTGAGGATCCTATATTTGTGGTTACGAGGATCGTAAAATTCAATTCGAGGATAGTGAAAGCCACCTCATTGTGTGATATTGTTATGATTAGTTCCTTAAGTTAAGAGCGGCTACAATTATGTTGGATCAAGCAAACTATTTCTAGATTTTTGGTTATGCTTATTATGAGTAGATTGACTTTAGTCGACCATGATCTCTCTTCATTATGTATAAATATGTCTCGACTGTAAGATTGAAACAAGCTTGATTATCTAAATAAAGTGTGTTGTTGTTATTCTCCATTCAATTGTAATTCTGTTCAATCGTGATTGTGAGTATATGAGCAATTAGTCTCCTCTAAGTTTGTTGGTAGATGGTGCTTAGCATGATCGAAGCGAGGAGGGGCCCCTCAACATAGGTCAGGAACAACCTTTATATTTGTAGTTTTATTTCTTTGAAAGCATTGAGTTACTTAAGATTATTGTAATCGTAGATTGTGTGTGCATATTTGTTGTGATTATGAATTTTTCATAGCTGTAGATCACTTTTCATTCTTTTTAAAACAAAGTGTGAATTTTTGTGAACAAGGAATCCTCCATAGAATTGGGGAACTAATCTTGCATCTCTCCTAGGACCGACCTGAGTTGGCCTCTCTTTGTCGTGGTTGGATAATATGTTTACGTTTGTAATTTCCTCTTTTGTTTAATCTTTTGATTGTCACAACCTGTAATGCCTCCAAATGCATTAAGAATTTTAACCTAATAAAGCATCTATTTTCTTATCATTCTAGAAATGCATAAGAATACCAATACAACTTCAAATGGTGGATTTCTTATGTGTATGACTGAACATCCTATAAGCATCATGTAACCATAGCAGCATATAAGAAGTTTACAACAACATATAAACAATTTAAATCACAAGAAAAATACCTCGTTATAAGAATGGTGACGGAGTCCAAATTGAGCAAGCTTCCCTCTTTTCCTCGAGTTGCTTCCATCTTCATTGCCCAAATCGGAACCACGGTTTTACCCCCCAGCCAACTAGAGGCCTAGCCGGCTCCCTAGCCCCAGGAAGCCATCTAAATGGTCCCATCCAAATGGCCTCCTGGCCCTCCGTGCCCGAGACCCCCAGAGAACAGAACAGTGATGCACTAGTAGGCTATGTATCAAATCTTCGAAGAGTTCTCAAACTCTTCCAACTCTTCAAAACTTCTGATACCCCAAAATACCCAAAATTATCCTTCCCAGAATACTCTCACCAAAATAATCTTCAAGAGAAAAGAACCCCCCTCCTTCCACTCTCAAGTCTCATATTTATATCAAACTCCTCATCATCTTCCTCATTCATCAATAAATTCCCATAAATAATAATAATCAATCAATAAATTCATTTTCTCCAAAAAATAGAAATTTGATTTAAATAATTAAAATATTAATAAACATGGATGCAAAGTCTCACTTGTCATGCTTCCATTTTAATGCAACTATGACAACTATTTTCTAAAAATTTATGCAAATTCGATGTATCCATTTATTTATATTATCCTTTCATTCATAAGTCAAATAAGATATTTTCATATACTATATTATACTATGACATATTTGATATTATATGTATATAATTATATATGTTATTTAAGAATCCAATCAATTTATATAAATCTAAATCATATTAAACAAGTCAAAAAACTCATACTTTCAACACACAAGTAATGCTTTCATCAATTCATCAACCAAGTTACTAATAGCTAATATAATCATATTAATTTATTCATCGATCGACCAATCATAGTAACGTACTCACGAATTGACATATGCATGGCCAGTGCACATGTCTTAAGAGTGCATACTAATAATCACATTTAATGCTCCTAATAAATCATTATTACATGCTTGCAAACAACATATAGAAGAACAATTAAACACTGCATCATTCATAATCATTTATACAAAAGCAATAAGACAAAATTAGATAAACATAATGATGAAATCAAGCATATAATCATGATGGTTAATAATTATCAAGAACACCATCCAATCCATCATTGGTACCACCCATCCCATCAGTAATCCAACCCCCTAATCACCACTACTTCCATCTCCTGACCTCACCATCTCGTCCTCTGCTGCAATATACTGTGGAATCGACTACATAACCTAACCACATATAGAACCGTAAGCGGAAGTGTCGATCAACTACATAGACCAAGCTTCCCCAGGAGGGAATCGCTAGTCGTCATCACACGTCTAGGGGAGTGTGCGCAGCACAACCCTCCCACGACTCCAGGTTTCGGGGGATAAATGGTGGGAAATGCCTCCACCCCCCCTAATAGTACTAGGGTCAACACCCTACATCAACCATACTGTGCCATCACTGTTCTAAGGGGTCCTGTCATTGAAAAACGACTTTGGGAAAGTCACAATTCCTGTCAAAACTCACACTGACCCACAAGTCATAGAAATATTGGAATTCACAATTAAATAACATGAAATTTAATAAAACATCATTATAATCATGATGTTCAAGACATTTCGTGCCCTTGGAAATATAGGAATCCGCCTATCTCATAGCCAATCAACATGTGGAATAGTTCATCATTAACATGAAACATATATATAACCATACCCAACTCTTTCAAGTGTCAATCCATATCACTAAAATGACATTTACAAATAATCATGTAAGTACTTTTGCAAACAACTAAATTAGCATTCCACATATGGATATTCTATATTCAATTTGCGTGTTCAAAATGAACTAACATATCCATTTCCATTAATAAATTAAATAGTAAATTCCATTTACCATACAACCTCAAGGGAGTGCACATGTCCACATAAAAATCATCTTAATCAATCTATCTTCATCAAATAGATAATAAGCAAATACAATGCTAAGCTAATTCACATTAGAATTTTCAATTAATAATTGTCAAAATGTGGGGCGTTACATACACCCACCCTTCAAGAAACTTCATCCCGAAGTTATGGTCATTCACAATTTTAAGAAAAATATCGATACCATATCTCTATTGCTTCTGACTAAAATACCTTAGCCATGCTAGTCCCATGATCAACATGTTGTTATTATATAATTTTACCTCTTCCATCACATAGGACGTGTTCTCAAGTTACGCTTTACATGCTATAAACCCAATTGATCTAACTTCATCAAGGTTTATCAATTCATTTAGTCCTAGTTAGTTAACATATAATCATAATCTGTTGTTGTTTTCTATATCATAGTTCATAAGAAGACCTTGTCTCCCATATCGCATTTCCTTAGGTTCAAGGTGTATTGTTATGACTCATTTATGGTTTTTTATCTTCAATGAATCTTTTCCTAATAATCACCAATTAATTTCTCATTATTATATTTAATTAGACTCAAATATCAACAGTATCTTGAATGATGTGCTATATAATAATCTGGATAGCGCCATGTCTATCAAATGAGTACACCTCATCAATTAACACTTGTCAAAGGAGAATTGTGACACATGAGTCTCATGTTATGCAGAAAATACTTATGGTTTCCATTTTACACATAGATCGCTTCCAACCCTTATAGTTTTAACTAATTTGTCTAATAGTGTGATCAACTCATGAACATCATGAATCTCGACCCACATATCTACATAGGTACATCATATAGCTATATGTTATATGACAAAGCTTATACACCATAAACCCTACCTTAGTATATTTTCATGATGTGAAGGGTGCTACTTTACTTAATGCAATTAATCAGACATTTATATTCACCAGGATGCATATGATTAGACTTGTTCTATACATACTCATCCTACTTATTTATTCATTGGTTTTATAAGGATACTTATACTTTTCCATAAATAAATTCTTTTTCAATTATATCATTGAACCACACGCAATAGTGACCACTTATGGCCTCTAGCCCTATTCGATCACTATCCAGCTCCCTCAATCTCTTTTCACTTACAATGAAGGAAGTCCATATATAGGATGAAGATTCCCTTACTCATTGGTAGGTTTAGAAAATTATGTTCCATTAATGTTTATCATTTACCCTTGGTTTATTTATTAATAAGGAAGACTTCCAAGGTGAACACTATAGTTTCTCTACTAAATATCCATCCCTTCTTGTTAATTTATTAACTAAATCATAAGTTGTTGCAGCCTCTTTTTTTGTAACAAGTGTTGATACTCTAAATGATGCTAACCAATTATTTAAATAATGTCCCTACCCACAATAGTATTACAAAACTTGCATAGGTTTACAACTTACTCCCCCCCGGGGTCCATCAATATTTTATCTATATTACTTTTTAATTATTACACTTAGAATTACCCATTCTTAATATCTTCCTCTTTCCTAGCCATGCTTTGTAACAATTTAGCTATACCTTATCCTTGCATCCTAATAACAACATGATCTCTAGTCATTGTAAATTTCTTTGGACATCTTATGCTTTTATTCTTACCAAGATTTTTATTTTTTTATTATTATGAAAGAAGTTCAACACCAGAGTGAACATGTCCCATGCTCTTTATTAGAGTTGAAACTAACTTAAGTTAACTCCCAAGACTTATCTTGGATTAGTTATATGGAAAATATCCCTTTGAAAAACATCATATTAGGCATACCGATTTCTTTTGGTTAATCTTTATCTTAACCACTAGATCATCTACTCATAATGTGGGAGGAATAATTATTGTCATTATTACAAAATTTCAATCATTTCTCAACACGATCGTTATAGTTCATAAATTTATCAACAAGTCTATAGTCATACTCAACTCTTTCAAGTGTTAATCCATATCACTAAAACGACATTTACAAATAATCATGTAAGTACTTTTGCAAACAACTAAATTAGCATTCCACATATGGATATTCTATATTCAATTTGTGTGTTCAATATGAAGTAACATATCCATTGCCATTAATAAATTAAATAGTAAATTCCATTTACCATACAACCTCAAGGGAGTCCACATGTCCACATAAAAATCATCTTAATCAATCTATCTTCATCAAACAGATAATAAGCAAATACAATGCCAAGCTAATTCACATTAGAGTTTTCAATTAATAATTGTCAAAATGTGGGGCGTTACACAACCAAACAAGCAACATAGAATTGAATTTTCTTTCATCATAAACATAAAATCTGTGTGAATGTGGATGTGGTTGATTACTACAATAGTTGAATCCCATATATTTATTCTTGATCTAGCTGAGAACAATTGAGAAAGGTTGTTGACATGTGTGATTGAGTGCAATTATTTTATTAAATTTGTTGGAGTGAGTTTCTTTCGAATTATGTTAGTCTTTGGAGAATCATAGCTAACCATTCCTTGACACCAGCATAGACTTTGCAGACAACCTTTAAAAGGACATACTTAACCTGGTTTAATGATTAACGATTGAGTGAATCTAATGCTCTGAAGAGACATTGATTCACACCAACATTTTGGCATCATTGCCAGGGAGGATATCAATGGTGCAATAGCATGGTTTGGTATTTATTTTCATATTTTCTTCTAGGGTTGTATTCATAACATACTTTGAATTACAGGAATGGTATTATTACCTCTACACCTAGGTATGTAGAGTGAATGACTTGCGGGAGAAATTTACATAGTGCAGGTAGAACTACTCCTAATTTCGCAGCACCTCGAGGAAGAGGTACCCCCAATACTAACCATTTTGCAAGAAGAAGGGGAAGAGGAAGAGGTTAGATGAATAGCCACGATCAGGGAATTTCCTCATCTAATCCTTTACACAACATTACATCATCCTCTGCATCAACTAAATTTCAAGAGCCTCCCATTACAAATGTGGCGATAGACGAGCTGATTATTGAGCATTTTGGGCATAGTGATCAAGAATTCGAGGCAAGGTACACTCCTATTCATAGTCCATAAGAATATATACAAGAATAAAGGGTAGGAAATAGCTCTCATTCTCAGGAATATACAGAAAATTCAAAAGACACCATGGCTAAAGAAGAAAATGATGGATCAAATGTCACATTTGAATTTCCCATTGGAACTATTGGAAGCACAACACCTATGAAGAATATCTTGCTTTCAGCCTTGCCCAATTTCCATGGTTTGGTATATGAAGATCCTGATACCTTCCTCTTTGAATTTGATGTTTTATGCCATAGCTATGATTATCTGTTAGATGCCTAAAAATTGAAATTGTTTCCTACTATGTTGAAAAACACAGCATTAAGATGGTTTATGGGACTTGGGGGGGAAGACCATACATACATGGGATGATATGAAAATGGCCTTCCTCAACAAGTATCGGGACTATTGTAATGCTAAGGAAATTCGGGAAGAAATGTTTAGAATGATGTAACATGATAATGAAACTTTGGAAGACTATGTCGAGAGATTTTTCTATAATCTACAAAGATCTTGACATAGTAAATTAGATAAGGAAACATGTAAAACAATTTTTATCAGAGGACTAAAGGATGAGTATATTGATATGTTAAATTTGATGGGGGAAGGGGATATTTATAAGACTGATTTATTTGTGATCTTTGCAAGAAATACTTGAGGGGAATAGCCAAAACTGGAAAGAGTGTTCATGATGAATTGCCAAAAGTTGTTAAAGCAACCCCAGGGGGGTCACATAAGCAGAGATAGGTAACATGTTGGTCAACTTTAAAATTGATATTTTAAGTTCATTATCATCATAGATTGATGCATTTCAGGAAAAGCAGAAGTAAATAGAAATAGGAAAAACCATGGTTGTCTTCTATCCAAAATCCCAACAAAAGCACCCTTTAAAAGAATGTCCTCTCAATTGTATTTATATTTGTGGGGTCTATGATCAAGAGCACCCAACTGATAAATGTGCATCTCTACCCGAATTGAAAGTAGTCTATGATGGGGAAAAGATTGAATCTGAACTAGTTTGATTTGTAACTCCAAAGAGGCCCTAGCCACCTAGGCCTGCATGTATGACTCAATATCCTACTCAATTTTCAAATGCTTGTTGGTTTAATCAGCAGAACCCTCAATTTTCAAATCCTCAGATGCAATACCCCTCTCAATTGTATTCCCCTACACCCTGGGCTCAATGGAAATCTCAAATGCCCCAAAATAATCCTTAGACACGGGGATGGAGAGGATCCTTCATCAAGACCTCACACAACCCTGCACAACTACCTCAGCCGTTGCAATTGCAACTTCCTCCAAAAACTCTCCCATGACCTCAGCTTCCTGCACAACCATCCCCAAATCCTAACAAAAATAAGACAAGTCAACCGACATATATTGCTGATACTCAAGTATTTCCCACCTATTATGTCTCTCTGGTAGAGTGTCAAGAGATAACCTTAAGATACAAAAGAGTTGGATCATGGGAATCCTTCAAACATCATAGAATATCAAGAGGAGGAGATCCAACAAACATATATATATCAACCTGAACATCATCAACAAAAACCTTTAGAAACTCCTCAGCCCTCCACATCTAAGACTTCAGGTTAACCTGTAGTTCCACTATCCCCTCCTTTCCTTGAAATATTAGGAATGGAAAGACCTTCACCTCAAACTAAGTTTGACTTGTTAGGAGATCTAAGAAATGTGTGTGCCAAGATCCATTTATTCCAATAAATTTGGTGTTGGTTGTGGAGCCTGATCTTCCTTATTCAGAGATTGTGTTTCAGCCGTGTTTGGATCCCATACCATGAACGGGGGGTTTGGGGGATTTGGGGGGTCTCCCCCCCCCAATATAGTCTCCATGGGGGGTCGAGGGGGGCAGTGACTACAATTTAGGATCCCTCCCTTGGAGAGGGTTTGGGGGCAGTGCCCCTGTAGCAAAAAGTTTGGAAAAAATGCCTTGTAAAATGTTGTAATTTCATATTCATGAAAGTTAGTCACTAATGGGTGATTTACGGGCCCATAGTATTGGGTGCTCCATAGTATTTTCCCATGGTAATCCCTCTTTAAAAGGAAGGCATTGTAACAAAGTTGGGTATTGTAGTGTTGTAAAGATATCTATGATTGGGTAAGAGAGACTGTGAGAGAGTGAAAATGAAATTGCAGTGGATGTGTTGCGGATTGTATCCTTTCATTAATTGTTGGATGGTATAATAGTAAGGACTGACAATTTCTGTGTGGAAATCCCATATTGTTTGAACCACGTTATATTGGTGTCTCTCTTGTATTGTGTTTATGTGATTTATATTTGCATCTTGTTTATTGTTATTGCTCTACGATCTTATTTTTTCTAACAATTGGTATCAGAGCCAAAGGTCTATTTGGTAGATAAAATCGCAGGAAATAAGGGTTCATGGTTCGAGTGGAAACAACGCGGAAGAAGGAAAGTTTAAGGTCGAGAAATTTAACGGCCAAAACTACCAGTTATGGAAGATGCAAATAGAGGACTATCTGTATCAGAAGGATTTATTCATATCGTTGGGAGGAAAAAAAAACATCCAACGACTATGAAGGACGAAGAATGTGAGGTTCTTGATAGAAAGGCACTGGGAACAATACGACTGTTCCTAGCTTCGTCGGTGGCTTTCAATATCTCAAAAGAAAAGACAATGAAAGGTCTGATGATCGCAATGGGTAAGCTATATGAAAAACCCTCGGCATCCAACAAGGTATCTCTAATGAAGTGTTTATTCAATATGAAGATGTCAGAAGGTGGATCTATTGCTGATCTATTCCTATCGTTGCGAGGAAAATAAAAAAATTCGGTGGCTATGAAGGACGAAGAATGGGATATTCTTGACAAAAAGGCACTGGGAACAATACGACTATTCCTAGCTTCGTTAGTGTCTTTCAATATAAAACCCTCGGCCTCCAACAAGGTATTTCTAATGAAGCGTTTATTTAATATGAAGATGTCAGAAGGTGGATTTGTTGCTGATCATTTAAATGAATTTAATACAATTACAAATCAACTAAGTTCTATAAATGTGAACTTTCATTATGAGGTTAGGGATATTCTAATCTTGTGCTCATTGCCAGAAAGATGGAACGGCTTGGTCATGGTTGTAAGTAACTCTATCTCTGGTTCAAACACTTTGAAATTTGATGATGTTGTTGGTGTTATTCTTAGCGAGGAAATGCGAAGGAAAAGCACAGGTGAGACATTAGGTAATGCGTTGACCATGGAGAGCAGAGGAAGATAAAGGGAGAGAGGAAAGACCCCAGCTAATCGCAACAAGTCCAGGAAGGGAATATCCAAGTCCAGACTAGGAAAGAAAGAGTGCTGGAACTGTAGAAAGAAAGGGCATATGAAGAAAGACTGCAGATCTCTAAAGAAGAAAGGAGATGGACAACATGAGACTACTCAGGAAGCAAATGTAGCAGGTGATGTGTTACAAGATGATTTTAGTTTTGCGTTAGATAATACTAGTGATTACTGGGTAGTAGATTCAGGGGCTTCATGTCATGCTACACCCCATAAGAAATTATTTCATGATTATGTTCCAGGCGATTTTGGACATGTTTTATTGGGTGATGATGAACCATGTAAAATTGTTGGAATGGGTAAGGTAAAGATCAAGTTAAATAATGGTGAATGGTGCTGAAATATGTAAGGCATATTCCTGCTATGAAAATAAATCTGATCTCAACAAGGAAGTTGGGAGATGGTGGTTGTTTATCTACATTTGGATAAACGTGGTGGAAGACCACTAAAGGATCGATGGTGATAGCAAAAGGAGACATGATAGGTACGTTGTATTTATGTCATCATAATATTGACTATCCTATATCTTTAGATTCCACAGGAATAGATACAACATTGTGGCATCATAGGCTTGGCCACATGAGTGAGGAGGGGATGCATATTCTCCACTCAAGGAAGTTGCTGCCAAATATGAAGCAGGTAAGTTTGGAATTCTGTGAGAATTGTGTTTATGGAAAAGAGAAGAGACTAAGATTTATCAGGGTTGGGAAACCGAGAAAAAGTGAAACGTTAGAGCTTGTGCATACAGATGTATGGGGACCGACTTAGGTACAATATCTTGGTGGCTCTCATTATTATGTTACTTTTATTGATGATGCAACTAGAAAAACTTGGGTTTATTGCATTAGACAGAAATCTGATGTGTTTGCTACTTTTAAGAAGTGGAAAGCTTTGGTTGAGAATGAGACAGGAAAAAGGTTGAAGTGTCTTAGATCTAATAATAGAGGTGAATACTGCTGCAAGGAGTTTGATAGTTACTGCTCATACCCTGGGATTCATAGAGAGAAGACAGTCCTAGGAACACCACAAGAAAATGGTGTGTCAGAAAGGATGAACAGAACAATCATGGAGCATGCAAGGTGTATGAGATTGCATGCAAGGTTTCCCTTACCGTTTTGGGAAGATGTTGTAGATATTGTTGTTTACTTAATAAACAGAGGTCCTTCAAGTGCTTTAAATGGTGGTATTCTAGAGGAGGCATGGACAGGCAAAAAGTGAAACTACTAATTTATGAGAACTTTTGATTGTGAAGCATTTTTCAATATTGATAAAGAAATTATAACAAAGCTTGAGGCTAAATCCAATAAATGTACCTTTATTGGATACGGGGTTGATGATTTTGGTTATCGCTTATGGGATTATGAAAACAACAAAATCATTAGGAGTAAAGATGTGGTATTCAATGAAAAGGTCATATATAAAGATCAGTTGCAGGGAAAGAAACATGAAAAGGAAAACATAGAGTACACAATGCTTGATGAAATAAAAGAAAATGAAGTTCCAAAGGTGCCGAAAAATCAAGAATAACAGCAGGTACCTCAAACTCCTGCAAGTGTTAGAAGATATACCAGGTTAAGTAGACCCCTTGAACGATTCTCTCCTTCACGGTATTATTTATTGATGACTGATTTTGGTGAACCATAATGTTATGAAGAATCAATGAAGGTGGAAACTAGAAAGAAGTGGGAGAAAGGCATGAATGATGAGATGGAATCATTACTAAGAAACTAGACTTGGGATTTGGTTCAATTTCCTATAGGTAAAAGAGCTTTACAGAATAAATGGGTTTACAGGTTGAAGGAAGAAGATGGAGGAAAGAAGCGGTACAAGGACATACTTGTTGTAAAGGGGTTTGCATAGAATAAAGGTATAGATTTTGATGAAATATTTTCTCCTGTTCTTAAAATGACTTCAATTAGAACTATTTTAAGTCTAGTGGCGGTAGAAGATTTTCATCTTGAACAGTTATATGTAAAAACAACCTTTTTCCATGGGAATTTGGAGGAAGATATTTATATGCAGCAGCCATAGGGGTATGAGGTCAAAGGGAAGGTGAATTTAGTATGCAGGTTGAAGAAGAGATTGTATGGTCTAAAGCAAGCTCCAACACAGTGGTATTTGAAATTTGACAGTTTTATGACAGAACAAGATTATAGTAGATGCCATTTTGACCACTGTATTTATTTCAAGAGGCTAGATAATGAAGATATATTATATTGTTATTGTACGTGGATGAAATTCTTGTTGTAGAGCCTAACATGCAGTATATAAATGTGCTCAAAAGAAAGTTATCTAATTCATTTGCGATGAAGGATTTGGGTGTTGCAAAGCAAATCCTTGGTATGAGAATAGCACTAGAGACAGGAAAAATCACAAATTGACATTGTCTCAGGGTGAGTACATACAAAAGGTGTTGGAGAGGTTTAGAATGTAGAATGCAAAACCGGTTAGTACACATTTGGACATTCAATTCAAACTAAGTAAGGAGATGTGTCTCAAGACATAGGAAGATATAGATTACATGTCCAAGGTTCCCTATTCATCAGTAGTTGACAGCTTGATGTACGCCATGGTGTGCATAAGACCATATATTGCACATGCAGTGGGAGTTGTGAGCAGGTATATGAACAATCCAGGTAAAGAACATTGGAAGGCAATATAGTGGATTCTCAGGTATTTGAGAGGTGCTACTACTCATGCATTATGTTTTGGAGGTTCAGACACTATTCTACAGGGATATGTTGATGTAGATAGGGAAGGTGATAAAGATAGCGGGAAGAGCACCACAGGGTATGTCTTTACTGTAGGTGGAACAACAGTAAGTTGGATTTAAAAGCTGCAAAAGGTTGTTGCAATTTCAACAACGAAAGTGAAGTATGTTACTGCTACAGAGGCTAGTAAAGAGATGATTTGGTTATAGAGGTTCATGGAGCAATTAGGTAAGAAGCAGGAGAATAATAGGTTGAATAGTGACAACCAGAGTGCCATTCATCTTGCAAAGAAACCATCCTTCCATTCTAAGACTAAACATATATAGCTCAAGTACCATTTCATACGGTCTGTTATGGAAGATGAACTTTTGAAGCTGGAAAAGATACACACTAGCCAGAATTCTGCAGACATGTTGATAAAGGTAGTAACTAGAGAGAAACTAAGTTCATGCTCAGTTTCAGTTGGCCTTCAAGAACGAAGGCGAAGATGATAAATTTTCTAGGTCCAAGGTTCATATCATAGTCCAACAAATGCAACAGTGATGGAGTTGCTATGATCAGTATCCAAGGGGGAGATTGTTGGTTGTGGATCCTGATCTTCCTTATTCAGAGATCATGTTTCGACCGTGTATAGACCCCATACCATGAAGGGGGGGTTTGGGGGGGATTTCCCCCCCAATATAGTCGTCATGAGGGATCCAGGGGGGGGAGACTACATTTTAGGATCCCCCTTGGCAGGGTTTCAAGGGTAGTGCCCCGTAGCGAAAATTTTGGAAAAAATGCCTTGTAAAATGTTGTAATTCCATAGTCATGACTTGGTCAATAATGGGTGATTTATGGGCCCATGGTATAGGGTGTTCCAAAGTATTTTCCCATGGTAATCCCTCTTTAAAATGAAGGCATTGTAATACGGTTGGGTATTGTAGCATTGTAAATATATATATGATTGGGTAAGAGAGACTGTGAGAGAGTGGAGAGGAAATTGCAACGAATGTGCTGCGGGTTGTATCCCTTCATTTTGTTGAATGGTATAATAATAAAAACTGGAAATTTATGTGTGGATGCAGCCCATCTTGGGCGAACCACATTATATTGGTGTCTCTTTTGTATTGTGTTTATGTGATTTATATTTGCATCTTGTTTATTGTTATTGCTCTGCTGTAATGTCCCCATTTTGACCCCCTTTTTATTAAATCGTAAATGATGTAAATATTGATACTTAATCATGGTGAGGAGCTGAAGGCCAAGGCCCCACCATTGATTTAGCATTTTATGTATCGGCAATTAAAGAAATAGATGCCTATGGTTCTTGTGCTAGATAGGCACAATGCAAATAAGACATCATGTAAATACGAATTTTAATGAAAATACCCACAACTAGCTATGCAATGCAACAAAGAGATGGGGCATGATTCTACAAGGAATAGGGAGGGAAATTATTCAAACCCTTGAGCCAATGGTGTTAATCCATGTGTCAATGAGAAAACCCATAAACCCTCAACTACCCATTTTGGGATTATGGGCCCAATCATTTAATTCTTCCAAGAGTTGGTTGAGGCAGTTAATGCCTTGGGAATGAAGAGGTATGGCAGCCAATTTCGGGTATGGGCAAGCGATCAACCTGGAAAATCGTTTTTTTGTCTCCTTGGGCAAGAAAACACCCACGAAATGGTGCCCAAAGCCATGATGAACCCATAGTATTTTACCTCTCACGCAGTCTGAACTATTGGGCCTTTTCCCATCACGTTTTTCACCATTTTTCCTGCATTTTCCATGCCTGGGAGCTCATTTTTGCATTGGACAGTAGCTGGGAGAGAAGGGCCACGATTTGGGACTGTTATGGAGGCCGTTTTTGCCCCAGAATGTCCATGGACGTTTTTCTAAAAACGGATTTGGCTTCCCCGGGTGGGTCCCCATCTTCTAGTTTCGTTTTTGGGTTTCCCACGTTTTTCTGAAGATAATGAAAACCTCATCTTTGGGCATCTCACTGTAAAAACGTTTCTTCATGCCCAGCACTTAGAATTCTGTTGTTATGTGCATCCCTGTTTTGATTTGAACCTGTGAGAAAGAAAATTGGAGTGCTAGTGGACAAAATTGGCTTGATAAACCTAGTGAAGGGAGTAATCTCTCAAGAAGATCAAGAGGGCTAGCTACTCTTCTATGCACACCTGGGACACTCTAGAATTGGAAGATATGGCCTGAGGGACCGTGAATTGGTGAAGGGAATACTTCCTTGAGTAGGGGTGTGTAGGCATTGTGGGTGCCAAGCTAAATAGATCTTATAGAGGTATCCATAGCTCTGTGGTTGAGCTCACTAGCTTAGCAATTCTTCCTTTCCATTTCCTAGCAGCCTGATAAACCCAATTGTAGATTGGCTTGGCTCATCCTGGTGTATGCTTAGCTATGTGTGAGTCTGTTGTTCCCTGGTTCCTTGTAGAAATCATGCCCAGCTCGGGGGTGGCAGTTGCATCAAGAGGTTGATAAGTACAATTGGCCTATGGTTGGGTGGAATGTTGCAGATGCATAGCTGGTTGCTTGGGGCTACTTGTTAAGATAAGTATTCTCTTGTGTTAACTTTGAAATTATTAATTGTTGAATATCTTGAATGTATGATAGAAGTGTAATTGAAATTATTTTCGCTGTGTTTTTCTTATAATCATACATTCCATATGACTTTTATATTACTTGAATGCTTAGTACAAAGTTCATGGGGCTAGATGCCTGGATTTAATGTCACGTCCTCTCTATCATGCTGGTATGGTAGGAGGGGACATCACATTTTGGTATCAGAGTTGCTGGTTGCAGCATTGGACCTCTATGGACCAAATCCAATTACAGTCATCACTGAAAGAAGGGAAGATTTTGAATTTTCCTAAAAGTTTTTGAAAATATTTGGTTTAAGTCTGTTTTGGGAAGTTTCCTTGAAACTGCAGAAGCATTCCGCAAGTTGTCCTGAAACTGCGGAAGGATTCCGCGAGTTGTTCTGCAACGCGAAATTTTTTTCTAACTGTCGGCATCGAAAGGAATTTTTCGGAAGGAATTCTCTTCCGAAATTGCGGAAGGAATTCTCTTTCGAAACTGCGGAAGGATTCCGCAAGTCGTTCTGCAACTATGGAAGACTTCGGCGAATCGTTCCGCAACTGCAGAAGACTTCGCCAAATCGTTCCGCAACTGTGGAAGACTTCGCCGAATCGTTCCGCAACTGTGGAAGACTTCGCCGAATCGTTCTGCAACTGCGGAAGACTTCGCCGAATCGTTCCGCAATTGCAGAAGACTTCGGTGAGTCGTTCCGCAATTGCGGAGGCATTCCGCAAGTCGTTCCGTAATTACGGAAGCATTCCACAAACCGCCCCGCAATTGCGGAAGCGTTCGACGAATTGCTTCGCAACTGCGGGAGCATTCGGCGAATCGCCCCGCAATTGCGGAAGCGTTCGGCGAATTGCTCCGCAACTGCGGGAGCATTCGGTGAATCGCCCCGCAATTGCGGAAGCGTTCGGCGAACTGCCCCACAGCTGCGGAGAGATTTGTTAAAAAAAAAAAACGAGGGCACTGTCCTCGACCCGCCCCAAGGGGGCAAGCCCCCTTGACCCCCTTCCCCCCCCCCCCCCCCCCCCCCCTATATGTCGTTGATTGTGAGAAAATTCGATGATTTGACAAATTGTCAATATAACATTTTTTCCACGTGCATGAAGTAATTTATGAATTCCTGAGAATGTAATGCAGCTAACAATTGTGTGGATAAACACATTTTGCAGAATCATAGTTACATCAGGGTAGCACTCTAGATAGTACAGTTGGAAAGTTTTGAATCTTGGTTGGGCCAAGAAAATCAACATCATAGACGATGCACATGATCCCTATGAGCCTGAAACAGATGCCATGGGGGAGAACATACATGTTGAAAATGCTGAAACAGAATCTAATGGGAGAATAAATCAAGAGACCCCTCCAGGTATTGCAGCCACCATGAGAAGCCTGAGGGTGGAGTTGCAAAGCTGTAGAGAAGATAATGAAAGGATGATTAAAGCTCATGAAGAACAAAATCAGTTTAATGCAGCCATGCTGCAGAGTTTAACAGACATCCAAAGGCAAATAAACTCTGGGCATCAGACATCAAATCTAGAAAAGGGTGGAAGTAGTTCTAGGAGGAATTCCCGCAAGAGGGCCAGTAGCCCAAGAAGAGTTTCTACCGACCAAACATATACTCCAGAAAACTCTTCTAATGAATCATCTGACTCTGAAGAGTCCATTGAGGGTTCAAGTTCTTCATCCCGCATAAGTAAGAGGAAGAATTACTACAAGAATAGTTCGCATGGGGAATTTAAGAAGGCAAAACCTCCTACATTTGATGGAGAGATAAAGTCCGGTCAAGAAGCTGAAGCTTGGCTTCTTGGGATGAGAAAGTATTTCCAAGTCCAAGACTACTCAGGAAATATGAAGGCAAGGGTTTCCATATTCAACTTGAATGGAAGAGCATCTATATGGTGGGAACACATTAGGCAAGTGAAGAAGATCAATGAAAGGAAGATTGCGTGGAAGCAATTCAAGAATTACTTCAAGCAGAAGTACCTCTCTAACAGATACTATGATGATAAGATCAAAGAGTTCCATGAGCTGAGATTGGGACAATTGACCATGGAAGAATATGCAAACAAGTTCTTGGAGCTGTTGAGATATGTCAAGTACATTCAAGATGATAAGGTGAAAATTCAGTGTTTCCTAAGTGGACTGCCCCAGTCATATAAAGATAGAATTGAGTTTGATGAACCTCGAACTCTAGAGGAGGCCATAAGAAAGGCCAAGTATTGATTTGATCAAAACAGAAGCAAACCAGAATTCCATAAGGCATGGAAGGATAGGAAGAATGAAAATTTTGATCAAAGGAAGAAGGGGTTCAAGCCTCCTCAATTTCGGAATCAGCAAAGGCAACCATCACAGGTTGTGACTAAGCCAACTAGGATGATGGGAGACAAGCCAAGAGATCCAAAGGAACCAAGAGAACCACTTCAATGTTGGGGTTGTGGAGGAGACCACATGCTTAGGAACTGTCCACATCGGAATGGGAATCAAGTTCACAACATCCAGGGAGCTGGAACTGTGGGTCAAGTGGCGAGGACAATCCCTAGAATCTATGCAGCACTAGACGACCGCCAGGCAGATCATCAGTCAACTGTGGTTGAAGTTGAAGGTAAGATTGCTAAGCAATCTGTTTCTATTTTGATTGATCCTGGATCTACTCACAGTTATGTCAGCCCTAGAATTGTTGAGGTTTGTGCTTTCAACAAATTAAAGCATAGTAAATCATGGTTAGTTCAACTAGCCACTGGAACCAAGAGAAAAGTTAGTGAAATAGTAGAGAAATGTCCATTAGAGATGGATGGGCTATTCACTTATGCAAATATGAATATTTTACCACTGGGTTCCTATGATATTCTCATTGGAATGGATTGGTCAGAGGCACACAGGGTTAAACTTGACTGCTACAATAAGACATTTGAATGCATGGACGAAGAAGGAAACCCGAGGGTTGTAAAATGGATTCCAAAGGTGACTTCTGTTAGACAGGTTTCAGCCATGCAGCTGAAGAGGTTCTGTAGGAAGGGATGTCAATTGTATGCAGCTCACATTTTAGAGGCAGCAGAGCATGAAACTCTTAAATTGGAGGACTATCATGTATTGCAAGAATTCAGGGATGTTTTTTCTGATGAGATTCCAGGACTCCCTCCAAAGAGAGACATTGACTTTACGATTGAGCTTGTGCCAGGAGCGGCACCAGTGTCTAAGACACCCTATAGGATGAGTACACCGGAATTGCTAGAATTGAAAATGCAATTACAAGAGTTGCTAGAAAAGAAATATATTAGGCCAAGTGTGTCCCTGTGGGGAGCACCTGTTCTATTTGTGAAAAAGAAAGATGGAACACTTAGGTTATGTATTGACTACAGGCAGTTGAACAAAGTCACTGTGAAGAACAAATACCCATTGCCCCGAATTGATGACCTTTTTGACCAAATGAGAGGAGCAAAGGTATTTTCAAAGATTGACTTGAAGTTTGGTTACCATCAGGTAAGAATCAAAGAAGAAGATATTCATAAGACAGCCTTTAGAACGAGGTATGGACACTATGAGTTTGTAGTGGTACCATTCGGTCTCACAAATGCACCAGCTACATTCATGTGTCTCATGAATAATGTTTTTAGCAAGTATTTGGACAAGTTTGTTCTTGTATTCCTAGACGACATTCTCATCTATTCCAAGAATGAAGAAGAGCATGAAGAACATTTGAGAATGACAATGCAATTACTAACGGAGCATAAGCTGTATGCAAAGTTGAGCAAATGTGACTTTTATAAAGATAGAATTCATTATTTGGGTCACATCATCTCCGACGAAGGAATATCTGTAGACCTTGAGAAGATTGAAACCATTATGAATTGGCCAACTCCAAGGAATGTGACCGATGTGAGATCTTTTATGGGCCTTGCTGATTACTACAGGAGGTTTATCGAAGGATTCTCCAAGGTTGCAAACCCGATCACTTCCTTGCAAAATAAGGGGATAAAGTTTGAATGGTCACCAAGATGTGAGGAAAGTTTTCAACGGTTGAAGAATATTCTTACAAGTGCACCAATTTTGAAAATTGCAGACCCAGAAAAAGACCTTGTGGTGTGTACTGATGCATGCAATCAAGGACTTGGAGGAGTTCTTATGCAAGACAACTACGTGATATGCTATGAGTCAAGAAAGTTGAAGGAGCATGAGAAGAACTATGCTACTCATGATATAGAACTTGCAGCCATAGTACATGCTTTAAATATGTGGAGGCATTACTTGATGGGAAGAAAATTTGAGTTAAGAACAGACCATTGTGGAGTATGAAGGCTATCATTTGAAAGAAGGTGGACTTCTTACTTATAAGAATAGAGTCTATATTCCAAATGCGACAGATTTGAGGAGAATTGTTATGGATGAAATCCATAAAGCTCCATACTCTGGTCACCCAGGATATCAGAAAACAATTGCTACAGCAAGAAAATATTATTTCTGGCCAGGCATGAAGAAGGATGTCGTTGAATACATCTCTAAGTGCATGGAATGTCAGCAGGTGAAGAGTGAACACCAACATTCAGCAGGTTTATTGCTCCCAGTGCCAATTCCAGAATGGAAATGGGAAGTAATATCCATGGACTTTATTACAGGATTGTCAATGACCATGAGACAACATGATTCCATTATGGTTGTGGTGGACAAGTTAACAAAGGCAACACATTTTATACCGGTTAAGTCCACACATAAAGCCGATGCCATTGTGTTGATGCCTCGGATATCGTAGCATCAATCAGAAAGGGATTCTCCCCGAGAGATGGTCCCAATTAGACTATCCCCCGTTTGGTGTAGGGAATCCGTCCGGTTAACGGTTCCGGCAACCGTGGGTTTGGAGTTTAAATCCGATTCTACCGGTTATGGCCCGATCCACCTTTATTTTGGGTTTTATGTCTTTTATATGAGATGCAAGTGCCTAAATTATACTTGATCTAAATGCAATTAAAACAGATCTAAGTCTAGAAACTGGAATAAATCTATCTATCCCTGCAGGGAACACGCTTAAGGGAGGAGCAATCAGCTGTAACAAATATCGTAAGGAAAGAGCAGATAGCTGTTAATTCTCACAAGCAAAGCTACAACAAGATAAAGATCTTTAGAAGATAGCTTCTAATTCAACATGGAACGCATCTATTGCTCATAAAACAGAAAAAAGCAAAAAAATTATCTAATCTACGTAGCAAGAATAAAGAAACAGATCTAAATGTAACAAACTGAAATTAAGCTTAAAGATCCCTACAAGGAGCAATTTAAAGGCATGAACAATGAGCCACATGAGTTATCCTGAAGAAAGAACAATTAGCCATTCGATCTAGAAGAGAAATCTACAGCAATGATGAAGACATCAGCAGGTAGCTCCTGATTTAATGTGAAACGCATTCATTGTTCACAAAATAGAGAAAATCGTATGCACGGGGAGGAGCAAAATCATTAATACAAAGAAATAGTTAAGATGGTAAGAATGATCTCACATTACAGAACAACAGTCATTAGAATAGTCCAACATACAGCAGTCCAACATCCCATGCAAAACGTCCATCTCCCGTGGCTTCTATTAGAAAAATCAATTTTACAGGCCCGATACAAGATAGCTCGTATCGGTTTCAAGATTTCATTCCCTGCCAAAAGTCCTTTCTAATCTTTCCTAGCTTCTATTTATAGCTACAAATCTGCCCTTTGGGCTGACACCTAGCATCCTCCACCTATCATTTACAGGAATTTCCTCTATAATCGACCACCAAAAATGATCACTTCTTTTACAAAATTGTTTTGACAGAAATAGGGACAGCTGTCCCATGGCTTACGCCTTACATGTTTGAAAATTTAACAGAATATACATAGCAGAAATAATGCTAACACCCACGCTTTCCCTGCTAGACACGTGCTTGGGTGAAGAGGGTTGCTCAACTGAATTCAATTTATTTCACTCCTGTGCGTGAGCTTCTGCTGGCAGAGGGTCGCCCAAGTTAATTGTTGCTGATGCTGCCTGGGAAGAGACCCTCGAATCCCCTGCTGATGCTGCTTCTAATTGGGAAGGGGGAATTGAGCTGGCCAGACTTTCTGCCATTGCTGGGGAAGAGGCTGCTGGGAGAGAAGATCCTGGACCTACTGATGCTCCTGCTGCTGCTGCAGCTTTCCTGTCCTCCTCTGCTATGTAGCTGTACCACATACCTGTGTCCCTTATGACTATGTTTGCTGCAGCAGGGAACACGATTTTCTGAGAAGTCACATTCTTCCCGAGCTCTGCTTTAATGCTTTGGACTTCTGCTACTGCAGCTTGATGCACTTCCTTCAGCAGATGGTTGTGGAGTGATGATGAACCAATATAATGCTGGAGGTCATCAATAGCCAGGACATCAATCCTTTTCACATACTCCATTTGAACGCCTAGCTCTTCCTTTAGCTGAGACAACCGCTGCTCCTTTTCCGGAAAGTCCTCTAGGGTCTGAGGGAAACTCAATGTGCATTTGACATGTGCCTCTTGGAGCCTCTGGTAGAGACTGCTGATTTTATCTGTTGTCCTTTGCACACTGGCCATCAGTTTACTGGCGCAGTTTCTGCCAAACTCCAACAGTGCTACGTCTTCATTAAAACTGTCCACAGATTTAAATGGGAGGTGTGTGGGGAAGCCCCCCTTTCCTTCTCTCCATGCCATCTGGCTGATGATATTTTCCTTAACGCGGGTATTCTTTGCTTTGAGCCTATGGGCTTCCGCATTAATCTCTTTTAACCTAACCACCATGGCCTTGAGTTTGCACACCTCATCAGTGATTAGCTCCTGAGTGCTATACACTTGCTGCAGGATGTTGCATGACAACTCGTGGAAGGGAGATATGTCCATCGTTCTGCTCTCTGCTTGCTCTAAACGCTCAGCTAATGCTTGCTTGTCTGCTTCTAGCTGAGATGCCTTTTCTTCTGCTTCATTCTTCTCCGCTTCCACAATCATTATTTGGAGTGTTAGCTGGTCCTTTTCCTCCTCCAACTGGCTGTACTTGTTTGACAGCTCCTTATGTTCAGCGTACAAGCAATCATATTTGTTCACTACCAGATCTCTTTGGGCCTGCTCATTAGCCACCGTTTGTTGTAGCGTACGAGCTTTTTTCTTTGTCAATATATTTTCTTTAACTATAACACCTACATTGGCAAATGATGCCTGTGCTGTCGCTATAACTGCGGATGCCATAGCAATGGGATCTTGATCTGTGTTCTGCATGACAGTGACTTCTCGGTGAGTAACAATGTCTTCATGGAAGGGACTTTTAATCCTCTCTTCTGATTGGAGGACCATTGCTTTTTTTTTCTTATCATAGACAAACTCATTCCATTTGGATACCGTACGCTTTCCCGATGGAGTGTACGGGACAATTGGTCGGTTTATGATGTCTATGTCCTCTTCCATAGGTGGGGTCCGGACTTCCTGAGCAGGGTCTACTTCTTTCTTTTGGGTACCAGAGCCACCT
The DNA here is from genome assembly GCA_027924585.1 of Larix kaempferi. NCBI lineage: Eukaryota > Viridiplantae > Streptophyta > Pinopsida > Pinales > Pinaceae > Larix > Larix kaempferi. Next base: position 7,408,185 of record BSBM01001153.1, read on the forward strand.
GCTTGAGAGGTGTCTATACCCATGTCTTGGACGCCGGACCCACCTGCTTGGGCATCCTCCTCCGCTTTCCGCTCCTCTTCTGCCTTCCTTTCTGCTTCAGCTAGTTCAGCTTCTTCCTCTTTCTGCTTCTGGGCTTCCTCAGCTTCTTTCCGCCGACTTTCCTTTTCCGCCTCTTCTTGCATCCTTGCCACTTCAGCTTCCTGCTGTATTCTTGCTGCTTCTTCTTCTTGCTTCCACCTGGCTTCTTCCGCCTCCCGCTGCAATCTGGCGTTTTCAGCTTCTTGGAATACTCTTGCTTCTTCTCTTAATCTGAGCTCCTCCTGAGCTCGGGCATCTTCAGCTTCTTTCTCCTGCTGCTGACTGGTCTTCTGGATCTTGGCTGAACTAGATCTTGCTCCAATGCCTTGGCGACAGATTCACAGTTCAGACATATTGCTAATGCTTCTGAATGCCTCTTCCTCGGCATCGGGATAATGCGAGTATTCAAAATGAGCATAGATGTCCTTGCAATGCTCGGCCACTTTACCCTTTCTGTCGTTCCTGTGGAAGATAACCTCACCGAAGTGGAAGGCCTTCAACTCTTGAACAAACTCCTCAGCTGAGGCAACCCCCGAGAACTTGTAAGCACCGATGCAGAAAGGTAGAGGGGGAAAGGAAGCCTTATGCTGTTTGTGGAGCATTGCTCCAATCCCATCCAGGAAAATTTGCCTCACTGCTTCTTTGAGGACCACATAATCTGTGGCATACTGTGGCAAAATGTATGGGGGCTTAGTCCCTCCAAACATTCTCAGGTAGGTGCCCTGTTCTGAAAAGTAGAAATCCCCGTAATTTTCAAGGAATTCCAAAGCATTCTCTGATAAGCAGCTGGGTTCCTCCTTGAATATCTTCTCATACAGGGGCATTATGAACCCCTCGCAGATGAGTTTGTAGCTGGGCTTGTAATTCTAAGCCCACAACATCTTGTAAGCGATATAGACTGGCATGGTGGCCTTATCCCATGTGCAGCCCAATTTGGGGAAGTCTATCTTGGCCAAGATACAATCTATCAGATATGAAGACATGAAGAATTCAGCCTTCTTCAAGGCTAGTCCTTCCCTTGCAGCTACTATCATTGAGGCCAGACTATCTGACAGGAGAGTGGCCCAGTCAAACACAGTTCCCTTAAAAGACACATAGTGGATGATAGGGACCCACTGAATCTTGTATACTGTGCCATCGGGCATGCCGAAGATTCTGCACAGCATCAGGGCAATCATTCTAAAAGGAGCTCTTAGATTCTGTACGTCATACTCATCATTCCCTTTCTTCCTCAAATGTTTTCCTGCTATTAGTATCTTCTTGGCCATCTCGACGTTGTTCATTTGGCTCAGCCATTCATCAGTCAGAGCTTGTTGGACCCGGGGAAACTTGTAGGCTGCCGCAAGATACGCGGGTTGAAATGAGGCAATGGCCACTTTACTGCTGTCATTTATCACTCTCCTGTCAGCATCGGCATGCTGGAGTATCCATCCGATCACTTCAGCACAGGGGAACAGCTCAGGGCGGGTAGCGGCTCTGGTTATGCCTGAGGCTCTGATATTCAGATAAATTGGCCCTTCTTCTAACAACATGTCTGGGATCTCCTGGTCCCGGATCATTCTGTAGATGTCACCCCATCTGATTTCTGGAGGGACACCAGTGGTGCACCTAGTGTCTTGGAGTGAAGTTTCAGTTTTAAGAGGGGCAGGTTTCTTTTCTGTCATCTTCGCCTTCTTCTTACCGGTTTTCGGCATCTTGACTTATCCCTGATAACACCCATATACAGGTCATTTTGAGCAACATACTGTGAGGTTTTAACAGAGAGCATCATTGTTTTAATATATCAATAAGATGAGTACAATGAAGCTGTATATTTAGGAAGCAAAACACTATTTCAACATGAAACATAAATTGAAACATTTGAACCTCTTTAAAAGGATGGGTTTGGGATGCTCCTGAGGGGATAGGCTATGTCGCGGACACATTTTGTTCTCGGAATGATAGGCGAGTTGCGGAAGCAATGGGCTTTCGGTTCAGCCCTGGGGAAGAAGGTGTCTTTCGTTATCACTGCGGCTGGAAAGGCTAATGGTGGGGAGACTCGGGTTGGAGAGACACTGCGACGGAACGGGAAACCACTTTCGCAGTTACGACCCGGCGAGGGCTCCGAACGCTATTGTTTTTTTTTTTTACGGCACTGGCCGAGGTATTCTATGGGAAGTTTTAGTTCAAGCGAGGGTGATGGCGCCGGAGACACACTGACGAAAAGGTTCGGGCGGCTATAGTTTCAGGTCCTGGCTGGCGTAACTTAAGTGCTCACGGGGTTTGAACAGGGGCCATGTCGCCGGTCCTAAGATTTGAAATGGGTAGAGGTCACGTTAGAACCGAAGTTTACGAAAAGGCCCGGGGTTTTATGGCTTAATATTTCGGCCGGGGACATGCAACGTCCATGGGGCTTCGGCATTTTTTTTATAGATGACGAGGCACGCGGCCCGGGAAAGACAAAAAATGGAACAAGTTTAACCGTCTACCCACCAATGTTTATCCTGTTTCTTCTTTATAGACGAGAATAACTTGATTCAACCGTATTTGACGGGCAAAATCGCCCATGACGGGCATTTTGCTTGTCAAAACCCCACCAATGCCCATCATTTTCAAAAGACAGCTAACCCAATAGCAAAATACGACGTGTAGGGGGACAGATTTAAAGTTAAGATCCTACCTGGCACCGACGAAAACGCTAACTGAGGTGGCCGTGAACGTGGTTGAGCAATCCGAGCTGGAGTGGTTTGCGCGGCGTCCAACAAATCGTCCAGATTGGAAAATTAACAATGCGTTGGCTCGTACCCCCACCGCCTATTTAAAAAAGAACAGGCACGTGCGAGCATTCAATTTGGTGGGTGGCGCAATTAAAATGCGGCTTAAATTCGTCGCCGGTAGCGGTCACGTCAAAATGTTTCGATCTGCGTGCGACCGCCATTCGCGGGACCACCTTGCGAGTCACACCCGCCGTTGCGGAAGGATGGAGGGAAAGTTTCCGCCGTTTCGGGACTCGTCGCGGAAGGGAAACTCCAAGCCTTCCGCCGTTTCGGGAGCTATTTGTGAGGGGTTTCCGTAAATAAAAAACCTTCTAAGTCTCGTGGGTTTTCGGGAAGATACGGCGAAGGCTCCCGCAAGTTTCGGAAGGGAAACTTGAAGATTTCCGCGGTTGCGGGCGGCTTCTTTGAATTGTTCCGGAAGGGCCTCAGCGTTTCGACGTTTCGGCAAGTCAGGGCGAACTTTTCGCGGTTTCGGGAGGGTTTTGCTAGCAGCTTCCGCAATCGCTTCATTGAAGATTTTCTAAGTCTTTTCGGGCGGTTTAGACGAATGGCTCCCGCCGTTTCGGGAGCAAATCTTATATTTTTCCGCAAATTTTCCCGGAATCATCTCGAAGGCCTCTTCCGAGCGGTTTAAGCGATTGGCTTCCGCCGTTTAGGGAGGGTAGCTCGAAAGCTTCCGTGGTTTCGGGAGAGAAAGCCGGAAGTCCCCGTAAAAGAAAAATCTAAGTCTTTCGATAGTTTCGGAAGGAAATCGTGAATTCCTCCGCGGGATTTCTGGAAACTTTTTTTGAAGGTTTCCGCAAATTTTCGATGAAAGCTTCTAAGTTCTCTTCCGAGTTTCGGAAGGGTTTCACAAACTGTTCCCGCTATTTCGGGAGAAAAACTGGAATCTTTCCGCGGTTGTGGAAGGCTTGAGCGAAGGGCTCCGCCGTTTTCCAATCAAAAAAAAAAAAACTCTAAGTCTTCTTCGGGAGAGTAATGCGAATGAGTCCCGCCATTTCGGGAGAAAAACCAGAATATTTCCACGGTTGCGGAAGGCTCGAGCGAAGGGCTCCGCCGTTTCGGGAGGCATTGCCCAATGGTTTCCGCAGCCTTCCAATCGAAAAAATTCTAAGTCTTCTTTCGGGAGAGTTTTGCGTTTGGCTTCCGCAATTGCGGGGAGATAGCCCGAGAGACTCCGAATCATTGGAAAAATTCTAAGTTCCCTTTTGGTTCCTTGGGGGAAAAAAAAAAGGAAAGGTCGATGGCAATATGCTTGGTTGAGAAACAAGATTTCATGTTGAAAAACACAGCTAACGGCTGGGATGGCTTCATAGGCAAACTTTCTACAAAATGAAAGGAGGGGCCCCAATATGTACAAAATTTTGGGGGGGGGGTGTTGCTGCAACAACAGTGGCGAGTCGCTGGAGAACACAGATCTCTGAAAAATTCCTCCTCATGGTCCGAAACCCCATTGAAGACATCCATCTCGGGTGCACTACTCAGCTGAGCATTTTAGACTCATGCGAGGGGAAGGAGGCACTTTACCTGCTAGCCATTGGGGAAAGGGGAGCTTTGACCGAGACATCTTCACCACTCTCAGAGGGCCAGGATATGAGATTCATTTTAGGAGGGTTATCTTTCGAATGGCCACTACTGCCGGACTCCACAGGATCTGCAACATTTGGTCGTGGACATTATTGCTCTTGTTCCTCATTCCCATGCTGCTTGCATCCTTTTGGATGTTTGTACTTTGGACAGCTTAGCTGTTTGAGCCTTCCAGAGATATTTTCTTTTGGACATGATCTGTGATTTAGGCTCCTCAATCCATAGGGTCCTTTTGTGTGAGTTAGAGATTTTATTGATTTTATCAAACTTCACGGACGGAGAGGAGCCCATTTCGAGCTAGGCCTTTTGGACAGCCTTCTTGATTTTACATGTCTTTTGCTTTTGTCTCAGCCATGCTTTAATTGAGGCGAGAATCTATGGAAAACAGACTCTTGAATGTAGGCCATTTTGGCTGTTAAATCTGCAGCATGGAGTCATTTCAATACCCTATGTCCTCGAGAGGTGCCACTTTCCATGGGTCCAACTTTGGTAACCTTCTTGAGAAGCCTTTAAAGTGTGAGAGTGGGTGGAGCCCAACGATAGTAGCGAAGATGGTCATAGGTCTCTGCTATTAAACAGGATTAGTTTGACCAGCAGGATAGGCTTCCTCTCTTCTGAACATTTCAGCGAGAGCACAACAGACCGGATTTACTTGAGCAGAGTTCCAGACTCATGGGTCGCAAGTTTCTTTTGAGAGAGTTATCTTCAGCGGGAATCTCAACCAGAAGGGCATTCAGAAAACAAAACTTGTCGTAAAATTTCAAATAACAAGGAGAGAAACAACATGGCCGAAAAAATAAAGCAACTAAAGGGTAAAGCAAAAAGAAAACTTTATTTATGTACAGGAAGTCTCGAGGAGGCTATGCGAAGTATTGTTTCAGAGCGAGGCCATTGAGAGGAAGGGCTACTTCTTCTCCCTCGAGATTTGTCAATTTATAAGTGGATGGGCCTAATTTTGCAGAAATTTGGTACGGGCCTACCCATAGATGTTGAAATTTCGTATGCATTCCTTTGCCTTCATGATTATGGTCCCATTTCAGGACTAAATCCCCAATTTCAAAGTCTCTCTTACCGGATTTCCTCTTATCGAACCATCTCTTAACTATGTCCTAGTGTTGATGGAATCGACCTCTAGCTTTGTGTCGGGCTTCTTCCAGCTGAAGCAGGGTGTTGATCCTGGATCGTAAGGCTTGGCTATCAGAACCCCGAGAGGCTTGGGACAATTGCAAGGATGGTAGTAAGATGTTTGGGGGAAGAATGGCTTCCTTGCCATAGAAAAGAGTAAAAGGGGAGACACCTAAAGCGTTTTTTGGGGTTACCCTGTCTGCCCATAAGGCGTTTGGGAGAGCCACATGCTAACTTTTCTGGTTTTCTATCACAGTTTTCTTAAGAATTCGAATCAGATTCTTGTTTGAGTATTCAGCTAATCCGTTTCCCTGAGGGTAGTAATTGGCTGAATAATGCAACTTAATTCCCCATTCATAAACAAATTCATTTATCTTGCAAGATGAAAAATAAGTAGCATTATCAAAAACAAGGGAAATTGGAACCCCAAACCTGGTTATGATGTTCTCTTTCAAGAAGCTGATAACTGCGTCTTCATTGATCTTGCGCAACGGGATGGCCTCCGTCCACCTAGTGAAGTAGTCGGTAGCCGTCAGGATGTATCGATGTTGCAATGAAGAATTTGGATTTATTTCTCCGATAACATCTATGCCCCATTGCTCAAAAGGCTCAGAGATGATGACCGGCTGCAATGGTCCTGCTGCCTTAGGTAACTTCCCGGCACTTCTTTGACATACATCGCAATTCCGTGCGTATGTGTGGGCATCTCGAAACAGAGTGGGCCAGTAATACCCAGCTCTCAATATCTTGTGTGCTGTTGTCTCACCTGAATAATGTCCGCCCGCGGGGCCGTCATGCAATTCTTTGACAACTCTGTTTGCATCTTCCATTTCCAAACATCTGAGGAGAACCCCATCATAATTCTTCCTGAAAAGAATCCCATCAATGATTTGATAGGGTGCGGATTTCAAACGGAGCGCCCTTCTTTGTTTAGAGTTCCAGTGCTCGGGTAGATATCCCTGCTGTAAATAGTGCACCAGATCCCTATACCATGACTGGGGAGTTGTGAATATATGACATACTTCAACCGAATTGAGCTCAGCTTCATTCTTCCAATGCTGTTCTTCATCAGTTGAGTCTCCCGCAAGTAATTTGCACAGGCCTTGCCCTTTGATGATTGTAGCCGGTTTAAATTCCAAATCATACTCCTGCAGAGCTGTGACCCAGTTCCCTCTCCTCTCTCCCAATTCCTTTTGAACGAAAAGGGATCTAACAGCTGGATGGGGAACTATGACCTTAGTTCTGTTCTTCAGAATGTATGGCCTAAACTGCTTCACAGCTTTGAAGACTGCATACGCATGTTTGTCAACTACGGGGTAATTCAGCTCAGCCCCTTGCAGACCAGTGCTCATAAACGAAATTGGGTATTCATCCCCCAACTCCACCTTTTGCGTGAGTACAGCTGCGAGAGAGTCATCCGAAGCGAAGGTATACAAGATGAAATCTTTATCGAAATCTGGGCTTCTTAAGGAAGGAGCTTTAGCTACAGCTGCCTTGATATCTCTAAATGCGTCCTTCTCCAAATCTGTCCACTTGAATTGTATGCTTTGTTTAACCATCTGCTGTAATGGCTTAACAATTTGTGCAAAATCCGGAACAAATCTGCGGACAAAATTGATGGTGCCCATAAAAGACTGCATAGATTTTTTGTTGTGAGGCATTGGAATCTTATTAATAGCTTGGACTCTTTCTTGTTCGATTGACACTCCCCCTTTGGAGATGATATGACCCAAGAGATTACCTTCGGGTACAACAAACACGCTCTTCTTGGGATTCAAGGAAATACCATACTTCTGGCAACGATCAAAGATATGCCTCAGATGAACAACATGATCTTCCCTCTTCTTCGAAAAGACTGTCACATCATCTAAGTAGACAACAACACATTGCCCACCCAATCCTCGGAAGGCAATATCCATCGCCCTTTGGAATGTAGCTCCTGCATTTATCAGACCAAATGGCATTCTTCTGTAAGCGAAAGTTCCCCACTTAGTTCTGAAAGTGGTCTTGAGACGATCTTCTTCGGCTACTAACACTTGATTATAGCCCGAGAAACCATCGAGGAGAGAAAACAATTCGGATCCTGACACCATTTGTAGGATTTGCTCCATTGGAGGTACGGGGTAGTTGTCTTTATCTGAGGCTTTGTTTAAATTTCTGAAATCTACACATAGCCTTATCTCTCCTGATTTCTTTCTGACGGGAACCAAATTTGCAACCGATTCAGAATGCCGGACTTTGAAGATTATCTTAGCGTCCAGGAGCTTCTTTAATTCCTTTTGGATCAGCGGTTCTAGAGTAGGATGCATCCTTCTTAACCGCTGCTGAAATGGATTGACACCTGCTTTCATTGGTATAACATGCTGAATAATGTGGACGTCATACGTTTTTAGATCTTCATAGGTCCACGCAAAAACATCTTTGTATTGTTTAAACAATTTAATGAACCTGTCTCTTTCTCCTGGTGAACAACATTTGCCAAGGTTGACAAATCTTGGTTCTGCCTCGGTACCTAAATTAACTAACTCATGTTGCATTGATGAGCTGTTAGTTTTGGTATTGGCTGGCCTTTTGAACTTATTTTGAAGATCGAACAGCATTTCGAGGGACCTTACCCCCTTAGGCATGAAATTTCCTTTCTCCTCATCTTTCTTCATCAAATCAGCATCGTGTTTCTCTTCATCTATTGCAGCTCCTTGAAAGCTATCTTCGTTTGTTAGGAAGCTGATAATTTGTTCATCATCATCGAAGACTCTGAAATTTGTGATGTTATCGGGAATAGAAGGCCTGAAAATCAATTCAATTGAGCATTTATTATTTGACGGCACTCATCTAGAAGCAGATGTTGCTAACAAATCAACAGCAGAATTTTGCAATCTAGGAATTGATTTTATATTGAAAGCGTCAAAATGCATGATTAAATCCCATACCTCAGCCTGATAACCTTTCAAGTGAGGTGAGAGACAATGAATGGTGTCCCTTACCTGTCTTACAACTATCTCGGAGTCACCAAAAACCTTCAGGTACTTAACATTTAAGCCAATGGCCTTCTTTAAACCATGTACCAAAGCTTCATATTCAACGGTATTATTAGTACAATCGAATTCTAATCTACAAGACAAAAAATACTTGTTTCCTTTTGGATCCATTAGAACACAGCCGGCTCCGGATCCTTCCAGAGTTTTAGAACCATCAAAGTATAATGTCCAAAAGATATCTTTAGATTCAACTAAGTTAGTTTGTTTGTGATCTATGTCAGTGACTAAATTAACTATGTTACAATCCATCTCATCAGTCCGGGAGAAGCGAAGGAGATCGGACTGTTTATCTGATTCATGGCAAAAGGTTTCAGATTGATAGTTACCCGGATCCATTTCTAAGAAGTAATTTCCCAGGACCGAGGAAGAGAAAGTTACAGCCTCATTTTTTTCTTCTAACTGGGTTACGTTTTGTTTCATATGAGGTTCCCTAAGAACTTTAATCTGATTCTGTCTATTCTGATAAGGCAACCATAGATGAGACCAATCGGTAGCAAAGTAGCCACTCAGCTTGGTAGACCAATCCCTACTCAAAATCAGCCCATAAGCTTCAGGAATATCGACCACCATTATGTCAATAAATTGACAGACTCTAGGATCAGCTGACAATCTAATTAGAACGTCTTTCATCTCCCCAATTACTTTAACAACAGTCCTATCTAATTGGATAATTTGAGCTGGAGATGGCACGGGCTGCCCATTAATTTTCTTACAGATTGACAGTGGCATAACGTTTGAAGAAGCTCCAGAGTCTACCAAACAGTTGTGAACATTGTGATTAAAAATTTCAAAAGTCAATAGGAAAGGCAATGTTTGAGATTTTGATTTCCCACCGATGCTAGCCTCATTAATTTCGGGATTGTCTTGAGAATCCGTTAATGTAGTGCTGGTTTTCGGTTGTAGAACATGCAGCAGTTTGTCTCGTTGATGGGGCAAGCTACACATGTCGAATATTGATATGTTCGCTTTGACTTTCTTAATATCTTCGATAATATCATACCCTATGTCGGATTCGTTCCCAATTCGAGTTGGCTGATCTGTTTTGCTCATGGCGACCTTAGGTGGCTGAACTATGTTGTCAGCACTTGGCTGTTTGGCCGCTGTTTGGTTTACTTTGGGCTGTGGTGGGATGATTGGTATATGCCTCCTAGGCGGATCTTTCGAAACTCTAGGCTTATGGGGAACGGTGACTGGCATAGGATCCGCAATTGGGCCCTTGCTGCGAGTGGCAACATTTATGGTAGAGGGAGAGCTATCTATGTGATCTTCTTCTACTAATTCGGTCATAGGTACCCAATCCCACAACACCATAGTAGTGTCCGGGGTTGGTTCCTCTAACTCAGGGCTCGACTCTTCTGGAGGATCATCCTGATCTGGGATCTGAGAATCTAACATTTGGTTCATGACTAAGCTCATGGAATTAATCCATTGCGGGCAGCTCTTTTCTGAATGTGGTTCTTGGTGAAAAGTGCAGAAATTTTCCATCCCTATCTCATTCAAGTTTAAAGCAGGGGCAACATTCATTGGTGGATGAGTCTGTTCCCCGTCTTCCCTTCTTTTATAAAATGGCTTGAAAGGTTTCCTGGATGTGCTAGCAGCCTTGTCTTTCTCGAGATCTACGATTTTGTTAGATAATTTCTGCATCATCTTGACTACATTTTCCATGTCCGTAGATGGCTCGTCTTTACCTCGAGTGAGCAGCAAAGGTTTTTTGCTAGCTGCTGGTTTTGGTTCTACATCTAAGGCATGTTTAGCAATGCTATCAGCCTCTTCTTCTACCTTTCTAGCTTCTTCAAAGTTCTCTATCAGGGTAGTTTTCTTGGACCTCTTTACGAACATTGCTATGGGCCCATCAAGAGCAGTTGTATAGTATTCAATTAGAGATTCCTCGGCTGGTTTATTAGCTTGACTGAAGTTATTCAACAGCGTAGTGAATCTTTGATTGAAATCTTGAACCTTTTCTTTCTTTTCCATCCTCATGGATAAGAGTTCTTTCATAAGTGTGGCCACAGTCTTTTGGTTTCCGTATTTCTTTAGAAAACATTTTTCGAATTCCTCCCAACTAGAGATTGAGCTGGGTTGTAGGCTAAAGTACCATGATGATACTTTTGGCTCGAATGTATATGGAAACAACCTGCAGACCACGTCTTCATGTTGTACGTTCAAAAGGTTCAGAGCTAAGTAAAAACTCTTGAGGTGATCTTCTGCCGAAATGGCTTTCCCTGGATCGTACTTAGGCCAGACCTTTTCTGGGTTTTTAGGGATATTATGGAATGGTCCAGCTAGGTTCAGCGCTCCCCTTGCCCTCCAAGCAGGTACAGCCATGTTTGGGTTTGGATGTGGAGACCCTGGTGGAGAATTGTAGGGTGAATCCTGTGGAGTACTCTTGGGAGTGGTAATTTCTTCAAGATTTTCTTGGTCTGTCTTGTTAAGAGTGTCTGAAATTTCTTCCAAAGTCAGATTTACCAGTTCTTCAAAACTCTGAACGAGAATTGAATCACGGGTGTATTGTGGCTCCTTTCTAGGTGTAATTTTGTTGGGGAGGAAGTTGACAGCGTTTAAACCACCTAGCTGTCTAACGTAGGATCTGGTATGTCTTCTCAAATCCTCTATTTCTTTAAAAGGAACAGCGTACAAAGCTTCTTGAGGCTCAGGGTCAGAAATGAGGCGTTCTTGGTCTGTTAATCCAAGATCTGGGTTGTTCGAAATGCTTTCTTTAAGCGGGTTTTCAGTGTTATCTATGACCGCGGAAGATTTTCCCCTATCAGCCATGCACTTTCAGGCCCTCCTTCTAGCGCCAAAAGCTGTTGATGCCTCGGATATCGTAGCATCAATCAGAAAGGGATTCTCCCCGAGAGATGGTCCCAATTAGACTATCCCCCGTTTGGTGTAGGGAATCCGTCCGGTTAACGGTTCCGGCAACCGTGGGTTTGGAGTTTAAATCCGATTCTACCGGTTATGGCCCGATCCACCTTTCTTTTGGGTTTTATGTCTTTTATATGAGATGCAAGTGCCTAAATTATACTTGATCTAAATGCAATTAAAACAGATCTAAGTCTAGAAACTGGAATAAATCTATCTATCCCTGCAGGGAACACGCTTAAGGGAGGAGCAATCAGCTGTAACAAATATCGTAAGGAAAGAGCAGATAGCTGTTAATTCTCACAAGCAAAGCTACAGCAAGATAAAGATCTTTAGAAGATAGCTTCTAATTCAACATGGAACGCATCTATTGCTCATAAAATAGAAAAAAGCAAAAAAATTATTTAATCTACGTAGCAAGAATAAAGAAACAGATCTAAATGTAACAAACTGAAATTAAGCTTAAAGATCCCCGCAAGGAGCAATTTAAAGGCATGAATAATGAGCCACATGAGTTATCCTGAAGAAAGAACAGTTAGCCATTCGATATAGAAGAGAAATCTACAGCAATGATGAAGACATCAACAGGTAGCTCCTGATTTAATGTGAAACGCATTCATTGTTCACAAAATAGAGAAAATCGTATGCACGGGGAGGAGCAAAATCATTAATACAAAGAAATAGTTAAGATGGTAAGAATGATCTCACATTACAGAACAACAGTCATTAGAATAGTCCAACATACAGCAGTCCAACATCCCATGCAAAACGTCCATCTCCCGTGGCTTCTATTAGAAAAATCAATTTTACAGGCCCGATACAAGATAGCTCGTATCGGTTTCAAGATTTCATTCCCTGCCAAAAGTCCTTTCTAATATTTCCTAGCTTCTATTTATAGCTACAAATCTGCCCTTTGGGATGACACCTAGCATCCTCCACTTGTCATTTACAGGAATTTCCTCTATAATCGACCACCAAAAATGATCACTTCTTTTACAAAATTGTTTTGACAGAAATAGGGACAGCTGTCCCATGGCTTACGCCTTACATGTTTGAAAATTTAACAGAATATACATAGCAGAAATAATGCTAACACCCATGCTTTCCCTGCTAGACACGTGCTTGGGTGAAGAGGGTTGCTCAACTGAATTCAATTTATTTCACTCCTGTGCGTGAGCTTTTGCTGGCAGAGGGTCACCCAAGTTAATTGTTGCTGATGCTGCCTGGGAAGAGACCCTCGAATCCCCTGCTGATGCTGCTTCTAATTGGGAAGGGGGAATTGAGCTGGCCAGACTTTCTGCCATTGCTGGGGAAGAGGCTGCTGGGAGAGAAGATCCTGGACCTACTGATGCTCCTGCTGCTGCTGCAGCTTTCCTGTCCTCCTCTGTTATGTAGCTGTACCACATACCTGTGTCCCTTATGACTATGTTTGCTGCAGCAGGGAACAAGATTTTCTGAGAAGTCACATTCTTCCCGAGCTCTGCTTTAATGCTTTGGACTTCTGCTACTGCAGCTTGATGCACTTCCTTCAGCAGATGGTTGTGGAGTGATGATGAACCAATATAATGCTGGAGGTCATCAATAGCCAGGACATCAATCCTTTTCACATACTCCATTTGAACGCCTAGCTCTTCCTTTAGCTGAGACAACCGCTGCTCCTTTTCCGGAAAGTCCTCTAGGGTCTGAGGGAAACTCAATGTGCATTTGACATGTGCCTCTTGGAGCCTCTGGTAGAGACTGCTGATTTTATCTGTTGTCCTTTGCACACTGGCCATCAGTTTACTGGCGCAGTTTCTGCCAAACTCCAACAGTGCTACGTCTTCATTAAAACTGTCCACAGATTTAAATGGGAGGTGTGTGGGGAAGCCCCCCTTTCCTTCTCTCCATGCCATCTGGCTGATGATATTTTCCTTAACGCGGGTATTCTTTGATTTGAGCCTATGGGCTTCCGAATTAATCTCTTTTAACCTAACCACCATGGCCTTGAGTTTGCACACCTCATCAGTGATTAGCTCCTGAGTGCTATACACTTGCTGCAGGATGTTGCATGACAGCTCGTGGAAGGGAGATATGTCCATCGTTCTGCTCTCTGCTTGCTCTAAACGCTCAGCTAATGCTTGCTTGTCGGCTTCTAGCTGAGATGCCTTTTCTTCTGCTTCATTCTTCTCCGCTTCCACAATCATTATTTGGAGTGTTAGCTGGTCCTTTTCCTCCTCCAACTGGCTGTACTTGTTTGACAGCTCCTTATGTTCAGCGTACAAGCAATCATATTTGTTCACTACCAGATCTCTTTGGGCCTGCTCATTAGCCACCGTTTGTTGTAGCGTACGAGCTTTTTTCTTTGTCAATATATTTTCTTTAACTATAACACCTACATTGGCAAATGATGCCTGTGCTTTCGCTATAACTGCGGATGCCATAGCAATGGGATCTTGATCTGTGTTCTGCATGACAGTGACTTCTCGGTGAGTAACAATGTCTTCATGGAAGGGACTTTTAATCCTCTCTTCTGATTGGAGGACCATTGCTTTTCTTTTCTTATCATAGACAAACTCATTCCATTTGGATACCGTACGCTTTCCCGATGGAGTGTACGGGACAATTGGTCGGTTTATGATGTCTATGTCCTCTTCCATAGGTGGGGTCCGGACTTCCTGAGCAGGGTCTACTTCTTTCTTTTGGGTACCAGAGCCACCTGCTTGAGAGGTGTCTATACCCATGTCTTGGACGCCGGACCCACCTGCTTGGGCATCCTCCTCCGCTTTCCGCTCCTCTTCTGCCTTCCTTTCTGCTTCAGCTAGTTCAGCTTCTTCCTCTTTCTGCTTCTGGGCTTCCTCAGCTTCTTTCCGCCGACTTTCCTTTTCCGCCTCTTCTTGCATCCTTGCCACTTCAGCTTCCTGCTGTATTCTTGCTGCTTCTGCTTCTTGCTTCCACCTGGCTTCTTCCGCCTCCCGCTGCAATCTGGCGTTTTCAGCTTCTTGGAATACTCTTGCTTCTTCTCTTAATCTGAGCTCCTCCTGAGCTCAGGCATCTTCAGCTTCTTTCTCCTGCTGCTGACTGGTCTTCTGGATCTTGGCTGAACTAGAGCTTGCTCCAGTGCCTTGGCGACAGATTCGCAGTTCACACATATTGCTAATGCTTCTGAATGCCTCTTCCTCGGCATCGGGATAATGCGAGTATTCAAAATGAGCGTAGATTTCCTTGCAATGCTCGGCCACTTTACCCTTTCTGTTGTTCCTGTGGAAGATAACCTCACCGAAGTGGAAGGCCTTCAACTCTTGAACAAACTCCTCAGCTGAGGAAACCCCCGAGAACTTGTAAGCACCGATGCAGAAAGGTAGAGGGGGAAAGGAAGCCTTATGCTGTTTGTGGAGCATTGCTCCAATCCCATCCAGGAAAATTTGCCTCACTGCTTCTTTGAGGACCACATAATCTGTGGCATACTGTGGCAAAATGTATGGGGGCTTAGTCCCTCCAAACATTCTCAGGTAGGTGCCCTGTTCTGAAAAGTAGAAATCCCCGTAATTTTCAAGGAATTCCAAAGCATTCTCTGATAAGCAGCTGGGTTCCTCCTTGAATATCTTCTCATACAGGGGCATTATGAACCCCTCGCAGATGAGTTTGTAGCTGGGCTTGTAATTCTGAGCCCACAACATCTTGTAAGCGATATAGACTGGCATGGTGGCCTTATCCCATGTGCAGCCCAATTTGGGGAAGTCTATCTTGGCCAAGATACAATCTATCAGATATGAAGACATGAAGAATTCAGCCTTCTTCAAGGCTAGTCCTTCCCTTGCAGCTACTATCATTGAGGCCAGACTATCTGACAGGAGAGTGGCCCAGTCAAACACAGTTCCCTTAAAAGACACATAGTGGATGATAGGGACCCACTGAATCTTGTATACTGTGCCATCGGGCATGCCGAAGATTCTGCACAGCATCAGGGCAATCATTCTAAAAGGAGCTCTTAGATTCTGTACGTCATACTCATCATTCCCTTTCTTCCTCAAATGTTTTCCTGCTATTAGTATCTTCTTGGCCATCTCGACGTTGTTCATTTGGCTCAGCCATTCATCAGTCAGAGCTTGTTGGACCCGGGGAAACTTGTAGGCTGCCGCAAGATACGCGGGTTGAAATGAGGCAATGGCCACTTTACTGCTGTCATTTATCACTCTCCTGTCAGCATCGGCATGCTGGAGTATCCATCCGATCACTTCAGCACAGGGGAACAGCTCAGGGCGGGTAGCGGCTCTGGTTATGCCTGAGGCTCTGATATTCAGATAAATTGGCCCTTCTTCTAACAACATGTCTGGGATCTCCTGGTCCCGGATCATTCTGTAGATGTCACCCCATCTGATTTCTGGAGGGACACCAGTGGTGCACCTAGTGTCTTGGAGTGAAGTTTCAGTTTTAAGAGGGGCAGGTTTCTTTTCTGTCATCTTCGCCTTCTTCTTACCGGTTTTCGGCATCTTGACTTATCCCTGATAACACCCATATACAGGTCATTTTGAGCAACATACTGTGAGGTTTTAACAGAGAGCATCATTGTTTTAATATATCAATAAGATGAGTACAATGAAGCTGTATATTTAGGAAGCAAAACACTATTTCAACATGAAACATAAATTGAAACATTTGAACCTCTTTAAAAGGATGGGTTTGGGATGCTCCTGAGGGGATAGGCTATGTCGCGGACACATTTTGTTCTCGGAATGATAGGCGAGTTGCGGAAGCAATGGGCTTTCGGTTCAGCCCTGGGGAAGAAGGTGTCTTTCGTTATCACTGCGGCTGGAAAGGCTAATGGTGGGGAGACTCGGGTTGGAGAGACACTGCGACGGAACGGGAAACCACTTTCGCAGTTACGACACGGCAAGGGCTCCGAACGCTATTGCTTTTTTGTTTTTTACGGCACTGGCCGAGGTATTCTATGGGAAGTTTTAGTTCAAGCGAGGGTGATGGCGTCGGAGACACACTGACGAAAAGGTTCGGGCGGCTATAGTTTCGGGTCCTGGCTGGCGTAACTTAAGTGCTCACGGGGTTTGAACAGGGGCCATGGCGCCGGTCCTAAGATTTGAAATGGGTAGAGGTCACATTAGAACCGAAGTTTACGAAAAGGCCCGGGGTTTTATGGCTTAATCTTTCGGCCGGGGACATGCAACGTCCATGGGGCTTCGGCATTTTTTTTATAGATGACGAGGCACGTGGCCCGGGAAAGACAAAAAATGGAACAAGTTTAACCGTCTACCCACCAATGTTTATCCTGTTTCTGCTTTATAGATGAGAATAACTTGATTCAACCGTATTTGACGGGCAAAATCGCCCATGACGGGCGTTTTGCTTGTCAAAACCCCACCAATGCCCATCATTTTCAAAATACAGCTAACCCAATAGCAAAATACGACGTGTAGGGGGACATATTTACAGTTAAGATCCTACCTGGCACCGACGAAAACGCTAACTGAGGTGGCCGTGAACGTGGTTGAGCAATCCGAGCTGGAGCGGTTTGCGCGGCGTCCAACAAATCGTCCAGATTGGAAAATTAACAATGCGTTGGCTCGTACCCCCACCGCCTATTTAAAAAAGAACAGGGACGTGCGAGCATTCAATTTGGTGGGTGGCGCAATTAAAATGCGGCTTAAATTCGTCGCCGGTAGCGGTCACGTCAAAATGTTTCGATCTGCGTGCGACCGCCATTCGCGGGACCACCTTGCGAGTCACACCCGCCGTTGCGGAAGGATGGAGGGAAAGTTTCCGCCGTTTCGGGACGCGTCGCGGAAGGGAAACTCCAAGCCTTCCGCCGTTTCGGGAGCTATTTGTGAGGGGTTTCCGTAAATAAAAAACCTTCTAAGTCTCGTGGGTTTTCAGGAAGATACGGCGAAGGCTCCCGCAAGTTTCGGAAGGGAAACTTGAAGATTTCCGCGGTTGCGGGCGGCTTCTTTTAATTGTTCCGGAAGGGCCTCAGCGTTTCGACGTTTCGGCAAGTCAGGGCGAACTTTTCGCGGTTTCGGGAGGGTTTTGCCAGCAGCTTCCGCAATCGCTTCATCGAAGATTTTCTAAGTCTTTTCGGGCGGTTTAGACGAATGGCTCCCGCCGTTTCGGGAGCAAATCTTATATTTTTCCGCAAATTTTCCCAGAATCATCTCGAAGGCCTCTTCCGAGCGGTTTAAGCGATTGGCTTCCGCTGTTTCGGGAGGGTAGCCCGAAAGCTTCCGTGGTTTCGGGAGAGAAAGCCGGAAGTCCCCGTAAAAGAAAAATCTAAGTCTTTCGATAGTTTCAGAAGGAAATCGTGAATTCCTCCGCGGGATTTCGGGAAACTTTTTTCGAAGGTTTCCGCAAATTTTCGATGAAAGATTCTAAGTTCTCTTCCGAGTTTCGGAAGGGTTTCACAAACTGTTCCCGCCATTTCGGGAGAAAAACCGGAATCTTTCCGCGGTTGCGGAAGGCTTGAGCGAAGGGCTCCGCCGTTTTCCAATCAAAAAAAAAAAAACTCTAAGTCTTCTTCGGGAGAGTAATGCGAATGAGTCCCGCCATTTCAGGAGAAAAACTGGAATCTTTCCGCGGTTGCGGAAGGCTCGAGCGAAGGGCTCCGCCGTTTCGGGAGGCATTACCCAATGGTTTCCGCAGCCTTCCAATCGAAAAAATTCTAAGTCTTCTTTCGGGAGAGTTTTGCGTTTGGCTTCCGCAATTGCGGGGAGATAGCCCGAGAGACTCCGAATCATTGGAAAAATTCTAAGTTCCCTTTTGGTTCCTTGGGGGGAAAAAAAAGGAAAGGTCGATGGCAAGATGCTTGGTTGAGAAACAAGATTTCATGTTGAAAAACACAGCTAACGGCTGGGATGGCTTCATAGGCAAACTTTCTACAAAATGAAAGGAGGGGCCCCAATATGTACAAAATTTTGGGGGGGGGTGTTGCTGCAACAACACATTGCAAATATTTTCATGAAGGAAATTTTCAGATTACATGGGTTGCCTAAGGAAATAATTTCTGATAGGGATACCAAGTTCACTTCCAATTTTTGGAAAGGTCTCTTTGCAGATTTGGGTACACAGCTGAGCTTTAGTACCGCATACCATCCTCAAACAGATGGGCAAACCGAAAGAGTAAATCGGGTGCTTGAAGACATGCTCCGTATGTATGTAATGGATAAACCATCCAAGTGGGAGGATTATCTACACTTGGTAGAATTTGCATATAACAATGGGCAACAAGCATCGTTGGGAATGAGTCCTTGTGAGGCTTTGTATGGCAGAAGGTGTAGGACACTAGTGACTTGGGACAATCCAGTGAACAGAATTGTACTTGGGCCAGAATTGCTTAAGGAAATGGAACAAGAAGTTGCAAAGATCAGACAGAATTTAAAAACAGCCCAGGATAGATAGAAAAGCTATGCAGATAAGCATAGGATCCATAGGGAATTCAGTGTTGGGGATCATGTGTATCTTAGAGTGAGATCAAGGAAGAGTTCCTTGAAGCTTGGGAGTTGTGCCAAGCTATCACCTAGATATTGTGGGCCATTTGAAGTGCTTGAAAGAATAGGACCAGTTGCATATAGACTTGCATTGCCTGCTAGCACTAAAGCTCATAATGTTTTTCATGTCTCTTTGCTTAAGAAATATGTACATGATCCTAACCATGTGATTAATTGGGATGTGATCAAGGTGGAACCCGAGGGAGAATTCCAAACCGATCCGTTGTGCATCCTAGACAAGAAGGTAACATTGCTCCGGAATCGAGCCATCGGACAGGTAAAGGTGCAATGGAAGCACTACGGTCTCGATGAGGATACATGGGAGCTGGAGGATGCCATGAGAGTGGCATATCCATTTTTGTTCAATTTTGAAGAGCACTGAGGACAGTGCTAATGTAAGGGGAGGGGAATGTAATGTCCCCATTTTGACCCCCTTTGTATTAAATCGTAAATGATGTAAATATTGATACTTAACCATGGTGAGGAGCTCAAGGCCAAGGCCCCACCATTGATTTAGCGTTTTATGTATCGGCAATTAAAGAAATAGATGCCTATGGTTCTTGTGCTAGATAGGCACAATGTAAATAAGACATCATGTAAATACAAATTTTAATGAAAATACCCACAACTAGCTATGCAATGCAACAAAGAGATGGGGCATGATTCTACAAGGAATAGGGAGGGAAATTATTCAAACCCTTGAGCCAATGGTGTTAATCCATGTGTCAATGAGAAAACCCATAAACCCTCAACTACCCATTTTGAGATTATGGGCCCAATCATTTAATTCTTCCAAGAGTTGGTTGAGGCAGTTAATGCCTTGGGAATGAAGAGGTATGACAGCCAATTTCGGGTATGGGCAAGCCATCAACCTGGAAAATCGTTTTTTTGTCTCCTTGGGCAAGAAAACACCCACGAAATGGTGCCCAAAGCCATGATGAACCCACAGTATTTTCCCTCTCACGCAGTCTGAACTACTGGGCCTTTTCCCATCACTTTTTTCACCATTTTTCTTGCATTTTCCATGCCTGGGAGCTCGTTTTTGCATTGGACAGTAGCTGGGAGAGAAGGGCCACGATTTGGGACTGTTATGGAGGCCGTTTTTTCCCCAGAATGTCCATGGACTTTTTTCTAAAAATGGATTTGGATTCCCCGGGTGGTTCCCCATCTTCTAGTTTCGTTTTTGGGTTTCCCACGTTTTTCTGAAGATAATGAAAACCCCATATTTGGGCATCTCACTGTAAAAACGTTTCTTCATGCCCAGCACTTAGACTTCTGTTGTTATGTGCATCCCTGTTTTGATTTGAACCTGTGAGCAAGAAACTTGGAGTGGTAGTGGACAGAATTGGCTTGATAAACCTAGTGAAGGGAGTAACCTCTCAAGAAGATCAAGAGGGTTGGCTACTCTTCTATGCACACCTGGGACACTCTAGAATTGGAAGGTATGGCCTGAGGGACCGTAAATTGGTGAAGGGAATACTTCCTTGAGTAGGGGTGTGTAGGCATTGTGGGTGCCAAGCTAAATAGATCTTATAGAGGTATCCATAGCTCTGTGGTTGAGCTCACTAGCTTAGCAATTCTTCCTTTCCATTTCCTAGCAGCCTAATAAACCCAATTGTAGATTGGCTTGGCTCATCCTGGTGTATGCTTAGCTATGTGTGAGTCTGTTGTTCCTTGGTTCCTTGTAGAAATCATGCCCATCTCGGGGGTGGAAGTTGCATCAAGAGGTTGATAAGCACAACTGGCCTATGGTTGGGTGGAACGTTGCAGATGCATAGCTGGTTGCTTGGGACTACTTGTTAAGATAAGTATTCTCTTGTGTTAACTTTGAAATTATTAATTGTTGAATATCTTGAATGTATGATAGAAGTGTAATTGAAATTATTTCCACTGTGTTTTTCTTATAATCATACATTCCATATGACTTTTATATTACTTGAATGCTTAGTACAAAGTTCATGGGGCTAGATGCCCGGATTTAGTGTCACGTCCTCTCTATCATGCTGGTATGGTAGGAGGGGACATCACATCTGCAATCCCATTTTTTCTAACATTAGGGACATTCCTATTTATGCCAAAACTATTAAAGAAATCCGTGCTAAAAAACTAGGGAGGAAATCTAAAGACCCCTCTACCTTACATGTTATTGGATAGTTAGCTAATATCATGCTTGGAAAAACATTGAACCCTAAGTATAAAGACCCTGGAATCCCAGTGGTAAGTGTCTACATAAGAGGTACCCATCTCCCTAATGTATTGGTATACCTTGGGGATGCAATCAATATAATGACTATGGAAGTGGTTGAAAATATTGGACTAGATCCAAGAGGGACCCCTATGGTTCTAGAGTTGGTTGGTCGATCCACGATGTGACAAGTTGGGGTCCTTGAGGACATAGTTATTTCAGTAGATTCCTGGGAGTATCCAGCTAATTTTATGGCTCTATAGACCAAGAATCGATTAGGAGGACACCCTCTCATACTTGGAAGAAAATGGTTGGCCACAGATGATGCTCATATCAGCTGCAAATATGGAAATATGGCTATATCCCATGGAAAATGCACCAAGGAACTCACATTATATCCCCCTTCTCATCTTAGCTTAGAATATGAAGATCCCTTATGGATAGGAGAAGAGGAACGTGACACACAAATCATACAACCCATCCTAACCATTGAGAGAGCATTATCATTCAAAGAAGAGACTAATGACGATATGATTAGTACCTTCTTTAGCCATCCTACTTCATCCTCTCAACCAAACTCTCAGATTTTGGAGGCCAACATGCAATCCTCTACCAAAAAAAAAAATGAGGAGGAATTTTCATGGGAATACACAGATATGAAGGGTATACACCCTGATTTGTGTACCCATCATATTTATATTCAGCTAGATGCTTGACTAGTTAGATAACCCCAACGATGGATGAACCCTCTTAAGAGATACAGTGAAAGAAGAACTGCAAAATTTATTGAATGCAAATTTCATTGACCCCATCTTTGATAACTGGTGGGTCTCGCCTCTGGTGATTGTTCCCATGAAAAATAGAAAATGGAGAATTTGTGTTGATTATAGGGAATTAAATAAAGCTACTCAAAAGGATCATTTCCCTTTAACTTTTATCAACCAAGTTATTGATACTTTAGTAGGGAAGAAGTATTTTTCCTTCCTCGATGGGTTTAGTGGATATAAATAAATCCAAATTTCCCTTGAGCACCAAGATAAAACTACTTTTACTTGTCCCTCTAGAATTTTTTCCTACAAAGTGGTACCTTTCAGGCTATGCAATGCCCCAAATCGTGCTTTCAAAGGGATGTATTAGGCATCTTTTCTACCTACTCCATGACTGTGCCAAAATTTACATGGACAATTTTATGACATACGGTGACACATTTGAAGAAGCCTTGTCTAATCTAAAGAAAATACTCATTCGATGCAAAGAAACTCACCTCTGTCTTAACAACGATAAATTCCACATGATTCTCACACAAGGTATAGTATTAGGGCATCATATTTATGCTGCGGGGATTAAGATGGACCTGGAGAAGATTAAGTTTATTCTCAATCTTCCAGCTCCCAAAACACAAAAAGAGGTTCGAAGTTTTCTCAGACATACTGGATATTATTGTAGATTTATCAAACAATTTACTAAACTAGCATCTTCATTGTTTGTGTTACTTTCCAAAGACATGGATTTTTGTTGGATTGATGAATTCCAATTAGATTTTGCATATTTAAAAGAAAAATGATCAAAAGCATCTTTCCTAAGGGGACCTGATTGGTCTTTACCATTTCATATTTCCACCAATGCTTTAGATACAACTCTCGACGCAATGTTGGGACAACAAGAATAAAGGAATCCCTACGCTATATACTTCGTCAGTAAGATTTTGTCTCCACCTGAACTAAATTACACAATAACATAAAAGGAATTTTTATCTATGGTACATGCAATTAACAAATTTCTCCATTATATCATGGGCTACCAAGTATTTATCCATATTGATCATTCAACAATTCGCTATTTAATGAACAAATTAGTCACCAATGCTAGAGTGATTAGATGGCTATTACTTTTACAAGAATTTGATATCACTATCATCGTTAAGCCTGGTAAGGAAAATGTCATTGCAGATTTTCTTCCTTGCCTTAAAAATGACAGCGATCCTACTCTTGTTGAAGATAAATTTCCTGATGAATATATTTTTGCAATTTTGACTAGCACACCTTGGTACACAGAGGTTTCTAATTACTTAGTTGCAGGGAAACTCCCTAGTCACCTTTCCCCAAGGGAATAACAACACATCATTAGGAAGAGTTACCAATGCCCATTACTCATGGATTGATTATTTCCTCTTCTTTACTGGACCATATATGATTATCCAACACTGTGTAAGAAATGAAGAATTATATGACATCCTTAAGGCTTGTCATAACGAGCCTTGTGGAGGTAATTTTACAGACAAGAGGATGGGACATAAAACATTGAGGCTCGACTATTATTGGCATACTTTATTTTGCGATACCAAGAAATATGCAAAAAGTTGCGATATTTGCTAGAGAATGGGCCAGCCTGTGAAAGCCAATGAATTTCCACTTCAGGCCCAACTTGTGATGGAACATTTTGAAAGGTGGGATTTGGACTTTGTGGGGCCTATCAATACCCCACCTAGTTCACAATTTCACATCTTGGTTTGTATAAATACGTCACAATGTTGGTTGAAGCAAAAGCAGTCGCAAGGGCTACATAACAGGTTGTAACAGACTTTCTATTTGAAGAGATTTTTGTTCGTAATGGGATTCCTCGAGAGATAGTAACTAATGGGGGTACAAAAATTCACTTCTCAACTAATCCAAGATATGACTCAAAAATATGGGATGAAGCATAGGGTTACCTCCCCTTACCATCCTCAATATAATGGGCATGTTGAGAGTACAAATAAAGTGTTGGATTCAATTATGACGAAGACTGTAAACCTCCACCAAAAAAATTGGGCCTCAAAGCTTCTAGAAGACTTGTGGGATTACCGAACCACCTAAAGGAATACAATTGGGCATAATGCTTATGAATTGGTCTATGGTAAGAATGGTGCGTTTCCCATTGAATCTAAGGTCAAAAATCTTAGGACTTCTCTTGAAGTAGGACTAGACCTCACCCAGGCACAACAACATCACCTAGATACACTCAATGAATTGAATGAATATCGTCTGAGGCTGTCCATCAAACTGTTGTCATTAAACAACAATGAGCTATATGGCATGACAAGATGATCAAGAAGAAGTATTTTAAGAAAGGAAATTGGGTCTTACTCTACGATTTCAGGTTTGAAAAATTTAAAGGTAAATTATGCACAAGGTGGATGGGTCCATATGAAATAGACATTGTCTACGAAAACGGTACCATACTGTTAAGGACTATTGTTGAGAAGTGGATTCCATTGCGTGCCAATGGAAACTGGACTAGAATCTATAAGAAACCAGTTTCAAGGGAGACCTTCACTAAACAAGTTGCTTCTCTTTCATATTTCCAGTCGTAGATGAGAAGGCCCTGCCATTTACATCTTACACCAAATGATCTACATCTGATATTAAAGAAAAAAGAAAAAAAAATGGAAAATTTTCTTATGGATAAAACTAGCTTACTGGAACCACGGGACTTGGAAGTGGGAGAAAACAAGTTATCTAGATCCCATTTTCAAGAGAAAAAAGGTTGGACAAGACAAAATATTGACTGCGAAAACCAATTTTCTACCGCAGTCAAGCGGGGTACTATCTGAAGACTAGAATTCTAGCAGGCAGTACTTGAATAAAAACGAAATAAAAACAAGATCAAGTTTATTTTCATTTTTTTTTTCTGCAAATAATTCTTGCTTCCAGTTGATTGATCCAGGGTTTTGATTCTACAATTTGAAAGAACTCAATATACAAGGTCATTCTCTCACTGGTCGCATATCACAAAAAGGATGCAAATCCAAGCATTATGAGCTTCAAATTAATTCTAGTCATAAGCATTCCAACACTTTTCATCTGTAGCACCTCCCATCATCCGCAACACTTTTTTAGCACTCCCCATTAGCTATAGCACTCTCATCCTCAACATTTATGATACTCTCATTTACATCATCTGTAGCACTTGATCGACTACTATCTACAACACTTGATTGAATTTCATTCACAAGCATTGGACGAGAAAATATTCAAAAAATACAGATCCTTCTTCTCAACCTAAGAATTCACAAATGTAGGTGAGCAATAGGTATATATTTCCTCCATAGAATTTATTTAAGCATGAATGAAGCCATTATTTTCTTGAGCGGGGATTGCACATGTGGAAGGATCAATTCTAATCTTATTTGATAGGGTTATCATTTCAAATGTTTAGTCATAAACGATCATTCGTGTAAAATTTGAATCAAGCAATCGTTTGATCATTTTGAATTACCACTTCAATCCTGTTCTTTCACAACATCAACACTTTCCTTAAGTTAGTATCCTGATCCTCTATCTACATAATACTTCTGAGCCAATTTTCCGAGTCTCTTTTTTCTCAACATAAAACTTTCAAGAAAACCATCATTTACTGTAAGGACGAAAGGATTGAGAAACAAGGTCATGGGGGTTCCACAAGTAAGGAATAATCCCACTGATGCAACAGATGTCTATAAGGATGCAAGGGTAGAGAAAAGTTTCATAGAAGCAGGCTGGATTGATTACATAGAGAAGATCCATGGGTTCGATGCCAGTATTGCACTAGAGTTTTTTCTCACACTGGAAAATTCAGTGGCTAAAGTATGTGGATTTGATATCCTAGCAACAACCGAAGCAATAACAAGGGTAATAGGATTAAAGGAAGAAGTGGAATTGTGTTTCGAGAGAAAGGGACCATCTGTATCTTTTCGGAATGAATTCATTCGAGGAACTGATGAGCAATTGGTGGGAAATGAAAAATGGATCTAGATAAGTTCATTGATTGAACCATGGAGGCAGGTATCATATTGCATACAACGTTTCTTTAAATGTGAAGGCAGATACTAGCTCTTATATGGCTACCATTTTCGACTGCTCATCCATCTTTGGCACCATATAAAAATTAATATGACTTATTTTCTTTTACAGTCTCAGGATATTATGAGCTTTAATTCAAAGGCTAGTTTGAATCCAAACACTAGCATCACACACCATGGATTGATTAAGCTTCTAGTGGAGTATGCATTACAGGAAACACAGTGAACGTGGATCTTGTTGGTGGAAGGAATTTTAGAGGACCCAAAAGAAAATAAGAAAGGAGACATTCCAGAGTTGAGCCATCTAATGGAGATTGTATATGATGAAGATGTTAGGGTACCCTTAGCTTCATTAATAAAAAAGGTCAAAGCGCCTTCATACCAACAAGAATGAGAGTCTGGTCCCTGAAAGAAATAGGTTGAATCTGGTTGTTGAATATGACCCCATGAAGGAATAACTTCAAGTGAATAACAAGCCTGGTCAACTGATGCAAATATTAGATGATGAAGATAGCATATCCCTGTCTCCTTTGGTATTAAGAAGGTATAGACACCTATAGTTTCAAAGGAGTGGGGATTCAATTCCCAAAAAAAATGATCCCATCCAATGATTGATATTGATGTTCACCCAGGAGAAGAATTCCAATCAGACCTGGTGGACGGTCTATTGGAATTAGGAGAAAAGCATTGGGATAAATGTAATAAGGAATCTGGACGGAAGCAAAAATGTCATTAAGAAGAAAAAGTGGTAGCTCAACAAAAGAAAAAGAAACATATTGTCTTCCCCAAGCACAAACGTTTATTTCTTATATCCCATCTCCGGAGGTCGTGCCATAAGGTAAGAAAAGTTGATTTTGATTTAATGGAAGCTAATCATAAATTACAACAAGAGTTAGTCACTAAAAGAGAAGTTGAAAATTCAAGAATGTCAATATGGACTAAATGCCCTATTACAAGTCATAGAGGTGGAGAGGAATTTTCTATCATCCACTATGTGTGATGATAGCAAATCGAAGTCTTATATGGGTAAGGGACCTTTAGAAGAGGATGCAAGGATGATAGAAGAAAAATACTCTTGAGTCACTATTGGGGGAGATAATGCAGAATAAGTTAAGCATAAGGTTTTGGAACAAGAAATTCAAATGGAATTTATTCAAAATAAGGTTGAAAAGCTCACCCAGTGCTATTGAATCCATGGAACCACAAAGGGAGGATAAGAGAATCAAATTGAGGTAGGAAAAGATGGAAATTTCAGAGCTCAATCAAGAGATTGAATTACACAGGGTTGATAAGTTGTACCTCTGCTACCTGGGGAATTTAGTGAGGGGATATTCAGCCCCATCCCTTGTGTATTCCATCTTTTTGTAGAGTCAGCTAGCCTATCTACAATCGAGGGAATTGGCTACTGATAATAAGTGCTATGTGGCTGATGAAGCTCAGTTTGCACAATTATATCATAAATGTAATGAAGAGGATAATAATTTGTTGTGCGAACTTTACCTTCATGATCTGGTGCTACCTGGACATTACTCGTGGGGTCCTAATCCTTTGGTTGGCGACATACAACTTGGGGGATTTCACATCTTACATGAAAAAATAGATTGAGAGGAGCTAAGCTACCTCTTATTTAAAGAATTCAGAGAAGGTGGAGGGATTGAAGATAAGACTAGAACTTGAACCCCATGAATTCTACAGACATAGAGGAAAGAGGATGACGGATGCAGAGTTCATGATCACCTTTGTAGAAAAATATAGAGTTTATCTCTCACTTCTTGCAAACAATGGATTGTGACCAACAGAGTAGAGACCATCTTGTATAGCATATGAGGACAAGAGGCACTTACTAATGAAATGGGAAAGAGAGAATCCCCCTCTCTTACTTCATTTGGTTTAGCTCTAGACAGGGTCCCTAGGTATGTGAGCTACATCATATCTTTAGGGACACGATGGTTGGGATTAAAGTTCCATTTCCCCATTCTTTGGGACACAACATAAAGAGTGGAAGAATAATATTGGACTGAAATAGTTTGGGTTTAGAGCTCCAAGATAGCCTGGACAATCATCTTGTGATTGGAGTAAATCTCACTACTTGTCTCTTCCACCGACATATGAAGACATTGAGACTTCGGATTGATTGCAGAGGGACCTCCAAGGTATTGAGTTGGGGGGATATTTTGAGTGTATGAAATGTCTATGTATCCTCCTTCATTTCCTTACCTTTTTTCCATTTGTGATTACCTTCTTGCAATCCAATTACCTGTTTTGAGGACATTGACACAAGCTTTGGAATTTGTATTCTTTGACTTTGTATTTTATGTTTAAATAAGTTTTGGATGTGAAAGATGCATTTGTAATTTCCTATTTGATTTTTGGATGCAGGTTCCAAGTGAGAGACCGCATTTTTGAAAATCAGACTGCAGATCCTATCCTGAAATTGTATAATGGAGCAGCAGATTCTATTTTGGCAACAAGTCCAGTGATTTTGCTTCTTGCAACATGCCATTTGCTTACCTATGGAAAGATCCAAGTTATCCAGAGTAGCTACAATGAATCTCTATTATCTTTGCAGTCCTTCATGACACCAAGGAGCTAATTCAGAAGTGGATGAAGATAAACCCAACAAAATGCTCTGTTTTTCTTATGTGGATGCAGGGATCCTATCTGTGATCATGAGGATCATTAAATTCAATTAGAGTACCATGGAAGCCACCTCATTGTGTGATATTATTATGATTATTTCCTTAAGTTATAAGTAGCTCTGATTATGTTGGATCAAGAAAACTATTTTTGGATTTTTGGTTACACTTATTATGAGCAGGTCAACTCTATCATGTTGACCATGCTCTATCTTCATTATGTAAAAATACATCTTGGCTCCAAGATTGAAACAAACTTGATTATTGAGATAAAGTGTGTTGTTGTTATTCTCCATTCAATTGCAATTTTTTTCAATCATGACTGTGAGTATATGAGCGATTAGTTTGTTGTAAGTTTGTTGGTAGACTGTGTTATGCCTGATCGAAGCAAGGAGGTCCCCCATAGCAGAGGTCAACTACAACCTTTATATTTGTAGTTTTATTTCTTTGAAAGCATTGATTTACTTAATATTATTACATCAGTAGATTTTGTGTTTAGATTTGTTGTGATTACAAATTTTTCATAGTACATTGAAGATCACTTTTCCTATTTTTTAAAACAAAGTGTGAATTTTTGTGAACAAGGAATCCTCCGTAGAATTGGGGAACAAGAAACATAGACTTGACTTGTCTTTCATCATAAGCATAGGATTTGTGTGAATGCGGATGTGGCTGATCATTGCAATATTTGAATCCCAGGGATTTATGGTTGAACTGAATGAGAACAATTAAGAAAGGTTGTGGACAAGTATGATTGAGTGCAATTATTTTATTAAATTTATTGGAGTGAGTTTCTTTCGAATTATGTTAGTCTTTGGAGAATCGTATCTAACTAGTCCTTGATACCAACATAGAATTTGCAGAAAACCTTTAAAAGGACAAACTTACCCTGGTTTGATGATTAATGATTGAGTGAATCCAATGCTCCAAAGAGACATTGATTCACGCCAACAATAGGTGTAAGGAATGATTGGAATTTTTATGTGAGATTCAAGATCATGTTCAGAGGTTAGTCGAAGTGAATAACCATTTTCACCATTAGGAATACTCTCTCGTACACCCAAAATGAGTGGAAGTCTTGGATATGGAAGGCATGAAGATGCTCATGAGTTCATGATCTAGTTTATGTGAAATTTTCTCAATTCCTTTTATTTTGGCTTAAAAGGAATGATAGTTCATTCTTGCAAGCATACTCCTTTAGCTCTTTTAGAGGGTATTATGTGTGAGTGCATTTTGTATTTAATTGATTGTTTGAGCTTCTTGTATGGTTTCAATTGATTCAATGCAATCTATCTGTCGTGATGAAGTTGGAGGAGAGAAGGCAGTAGATATTTATACCCATGAGACCACACTTATATATCATATAGATACCCTTTGTGATAGTGTGTTAATGTTTGTAAGAGTTTGTGATATTTTTTTAATGTGAACTTTGATTCTATTTTAGGGTGATAGCTCAATGGAAGAGAACCTGCCTTATAGGTAGGAGGTTGGTGGTTTGATTCCTCCATGCCCTATCTACAGAAATCACTGAATAAAAATGACAATATATATACTACCGGTTGACAACAATTAAATATTTAAATGACTAAATATATTACTTGTTGACGATAATAAATGAATATCATGACTAAAGAAATGACTAGTTAACATCAATCAATGACTAAAAAAATACTAAAATATTACCAATGGATAGAAATGGGTGAATAAAAATGACTAAATATACTATTAGTTGATGGAAATTAAAGATTAAAATGACTAAATATACTACTTGTTGACAACAATAATGACTATCGTGACTAAATAAATGACCAGTTAACAACAATCAATGACTAAATAAATGACCAGTAAACAATGATCACTAACTAAATAAACGAGTAGTTAACAACAATCAATGACTAAAACAATACTAAATTTACTACCAAACTAACCAATTAGAACAACCAATAACTGACTAATATTTTTTAGTCATATATTTAGTCGTGTTATAAGTGATTAACAATAAATGACTAATAGTCACGTGACTAAATGTAATATCCTGATTTTGACCCTATTGCATTAAAATTGTAAATGATGTAAATATCATTATTTAATCATGGTGAGGAGCTCAAGGCCAAGGCCCCACCATCGATTTATTGTTTTATGTATTGGCAATTAAAAATCGGTGCATATGGTTCTTGTGCTAGACAGGCACAATGTAAATTAAGACATCGTGTAAATACGGATTTTAATGAATTACCCACAACTAGCTATGCAATGCAACAAAGAGATGGGGGCATAATTTTTATAAGGAATAGGGAGGGAAATTATTCAAACCCTTGAGCCAATAGTATTAAGCCAAATTTCATGAGAAAACCCAAAAACCACCAACTACCCATTTTGGCTTATTCACCCAATCATTTAATTCTTTTAAGAGTTGGTTGAAGCAGTTAATGCCTTGGGAATGGAGAGGTA
Source organism: Larix kaempferi (assembly GCA_027924585.1). NCBI lineage: Eukaryota > Viridiplantae > Streptophyta > Pinopsida > Pinales > Pinaceae > Larix > Larix kaempferi. The sequence continues at coordinate 7,439,191 of BSBM01001153.1, forward strand.
TGGCAGCCAATTTCGTGTATGGGCAAGCCATCAACCTAGGAAATCGTATTTTGTCTTCTTGGGCAAGAAAACACCCACAAAATGGTGCCCAAAGCTATTCTTGACCCATAGACTTTGCTCTCTCACGCAGTCTGAGCTAGCTGGGCTTTCCCCATCACGTTTTTCATCATTTTCCTGCATTTTTCCATGGCTGGGAACTCGTTTTTGTATTGCACAATGACTGGGGGGAAGGGAGTCACGATTTTGGGGTTTATGGAGGCCATTTTTGTCCATTGAATGCCCATATACGTTTTCTGAAAACAATTTGCTCTTCCAGGGTTATTTCCCCATCTTCCATTTCATTTTTGGTTGCCCACGTTTTTATGAAGCTAATGCAAACCCCATTTTGGGCATCCCACTGTAAAAACGCTTTTCTACATGCCCTGCACTTGTGATTTTGCTGTTATGTGCACCCCTGTTTTGGTTTGAATCTCTGAGCAAGAAATTTGGAGTGGAAGTGGACAGAATTGGCTTGATAAACCTAGTGAGGAAGGTAACCTCTCAAGAAGATCATAAGGGCTGGCTACTCTTCTATGCACACCTGGAATGACACTAGAATGGAAGGTATGGCCTGAGGGATTGTGTAGAGGTGAAGGGAATACTTCCTTGAGTGGGGTGTGTAGGCATTGTGGGTGCCAAGCTAGATAGATCTTGTAGAGGTATCCATGGCTCTGTGCTTGAGCTCACTAACTTAGCAATTCATTCCCTCCCTTTTCCTTAGCAGCCTGATAAACCCAACTGTGGATTGGCTTGGATGATTTTGGTGTATTTTGGTTATGTGTGAGTCTGCTGTTCCCTTTTCCTTGTAGAAATCATGCCTAGCTCGGGGGGTGGCAATTGTGCTGAGAGATTTATAAGCACAATTGGCCTATGGTTGGGTGGAACGTTGCAGCAGCATAGCTAGTTGCTCAAGACTACTCTGTTTTAAGATAAGTACTCTCTTGTGTTAAATTCTGCAATGTACTTATTTAATGACTGTCATGAAAAGTTGGATGTATGTTAGATATGTAGATGATTTTAATTCCATTGTGTTTAATTACTATATGCATATGTATATGTTTCTTTTTATGAATGAGTTTTACTTACTGGATATGGGGCCAGATGCCCAGTTTTAGTGCTATGTTCTCTCCCTGGCTCGGTCTAATGGGAGGGGATTTGACACTAAACCTAGTCATTTATACGCAAATTTTTAGTCGTTTTTTAGTCATATAACTCACTTTTTCAACTAGTGTTTTAACTTCTCTATAGATGCTACTACAACCTCAAACTTCCTAAGCAAACCTTTGAGGATTTTCTCAATCACTCCTTGATCTAAGAGGTCTTCTCCATATTGCCTCAACTGGTTTACTACATTCATGACTTAGGCCATAAAATTGTCTACAAAGTCTGATTCCTTCATGTTCAAGATTCAGAATTCCCTCTCAAGTTCTACAACTTGATTGTCTTCACCTTGGATTCACCCTGATAACTGGTTTCAAGGATGTTCCAAACTACTTTTGAAAATTGTGAATTTGATACTTTTGGAAAGATTGTGTCATCTATGCCTTGATAAATGAGACCTAGATCTCTATTAACTTCTTCCTATTATCCCTCAACAAGTCACATTCATCATTTATTAGAGCCAGCTCCATTGCAACATTTGTGGAATCTAGATATCCAACAATCACAAAGTTCCATAAATCTTGAGAATGCTATAATGTTATCATTCTAATAGACCATGAATCATAATTTTTCCTTGCGAAAACGGGAACCATGGGATGATTCAAATTGCTCGAATCAATCTCCAATTACAATCTTCAAACTAACCAATGAGCTCTTGGGGAATTGAATTCACACACATAAGTCTAACATGAACCTGCTCTGATTTTATCCTTAGTGACTCTGATACCAATTGTTGGAAATGACCAAAGCATGAACTAGCTATTATATCAATTATTGGATGGGAACGAAGCTAAAACCAATTTGATACCCAACTAAAGGGCATGGGAGAGTTTAATAACTCACATAACACATAGAAAAATTTACACTGACTGGATGTCGGATATTTCCTATCAACCTTTTCTAATTGTGCCACATGGCACAACTCCGACGCAAGAATTCACGAACCTCATGCGTTTATTATCAGACCTTTCACTCCATGACACTTAAACCAAATTCGACAGTCTATCTTCGACATGTTGACGCGTGTCCAATCAGACCTCTCTATCGAACCTTCCTAACCGGTGCACTTCCACCAACTCTGTTATGCCAACATTGAATTGTCGACACATGTCCTTTCGAACCTCCACAACGCAACATCCCTTTGCCACAGTACCCTGATGACCAATATACGTTTGCCACTTGTCACATTTTTTCTAGGTTCTCCACCGGACCTCCAAACTAATACATAGTTTTCAATCTTTGTTGGATGACTCTCGATGTCCAATTTGCTGCTTCAACATGTCAACATCTGACTGGATGTCAAACCAAATTCATTGGGGATCCTCTTGAGCACACCTTTTGACACCTCTGATACATAACGCCAACAAACTCTTGGTTGCAACCACGTGGAAAATCTTGATTCACTGTCAGACTAATTTCATCAGGGATATCTGCAATCTTCTCAACACTAATCGAAATTTTTTTTGAAACATCTATTGTGGGATTTCAGGTGCAATTTCAGCAACAACATTTAACTCGATACGTGAAAAAAATAAATACATATCACGACACCATTACAAATGAATTCAATTCGACTTCAATTCCATTTCAATATGGGTAAATACCTTCATAAATCATACACCAACTACCTCACATCTAATCTTATCAAGTCGACTTTGAACTCTACGAATCCAAAAATAATAACTGCATCGAGATTAACTTTAATTCACTAGTACATGGCAGGTGAAATAATATATCTAACAAGCAGAAGGTAGAAGCGTATTAAGGTGTAATGGTAAAATGATTATTAGGTTTTTGTGTTGGGATACTGTGAGGGGGTGAATCAGTATTTTCATAATCATTATTTTTGACCACAATGTATAATCATTCACTTTATTAACAGTATATCATTACATTCAATATATTATGAGTAGTGTAAATCAACAATGCACAATAAACAACTACATATACATAGAACACCTGAATTTTACGTGGAAACCCAAATGGGAGAAAAAACACAGAATAATTTCTTATATATATATATATATATATATATATAAAGATTACATTCAGTTTATTTATCAACACCAACTAGAAGGAATCACCAACTCCCTAATTTTTCTAGCACCAACTAGAAGGAGGCTCCAACCCCCTGATTTATAGGCACCAACCTAAAGAAAGCTCCAACACCCTGATTTACAAGATCCAACCTGAAGGAAGCTCCAACTCCATGATTTACAGGCTCAAACCTAAATGAAGCTCCAACTCCCTGATTTACAGGCACCAACCTGAAGGATACTTCAATCTCTTGTCGTTTCCCCTTCCTACTACCCTAATATGAATAAGAGAATCAATCTATAACTGTCACTATCTCCGTCAAATAATTTGTTCCAAGATTTGTTGTAGATTTGCTTGTACTTCACGGAACTCTCCTTCGAATTTCTAAAATTTCTACGTATCAACTGGTTCTTTCTTTACCTTCGAATTATCCAATTGCAATGTGTGACTTGATTCTGTACTTACTTCAAATTCTGCTACTGTCTTTCACTTCTTTCGGACTATAAATTACTTCGACTTATCCAATTGCGACATGTGACTTGATTCTAAACTTGCCTCAATCTATCCTTCAGTCTTCCGACTGCATTGTGCGGATTTTTTCTATACTTGCTTCACATTTTACTTGTCCTTTGAATCAAATAGCCATTGATTCCCTTTTAGAACCCTGTAAATTAAAACTTCAGACCATCCACAGTCGCACTCACACCTCACACCCAGTCGCACACCCCTATATTAAAGTGCATTAGTCCTTGTCTATTTATAGATTTTCTTATGTCCACATAAGTGCCGACATGTTTGCTTCATTACCTTAATTTAATCAATTTATCACAATGACTATCCGAAGAATAAGGCTTTGCACCACAACAAGGGATTTGTACCCCATCCTTCTTCAATACTTCATTGGCTTATCCAATGCGATGTGCACTTCGATAATCATACTTTGACATGCAAACTCAATGCATTGTTTTATTTTTATGTGTATTTACTTCGGCTTATCTATTATATGTGTACTACAACTTGCTTCGACATATCAATTGTTTTCACACTCTGACTATCTGCATCTGCTTCAACATGTGTACCACTACACACTTCTATTGGTGTCTTGTCACTGCATCGACATTGTACAACCTTGTTATATATACTTCTTCAAACTGGTTTCAATCATTCAATCCAACAATCTCCCATTTGTCATCAATGAAAACATTAATCATAACAATCTCCCAGTTGACATCAATGACAACATTAATTCCAACAATCTCCCCCTTTGTCATTGATGGAGGCTATAAGAAAAAAAGGATTTGACCATAATAAACTCTTGAATAAGTGTGCCCCCATTGGTTTGGGGATGCTTGTGAACCGAAATGGGGATTCTTTAAATAGTTGGGGCATTGTTTTGTCAACAAGGCTCGAAATTAGTGAGATCAACTGAGAGAAACCCAAACAAGAGAGTCAAGTGATTTACTAAGGCCAAATCTTATGACCAATGTTAGATTTTTGTGTTACTCTGAAAGTGTTTACACCATGTTTGGGGGCGCTTCATGATATTTGGGGTACATGGTGTAGCTTCAATGCTTGGAAAATTTGAGATGGGTTGCAGCATGAGAGATGGTCCATGATAGATCTGCACATTTAAGATAGCTTGCTTAGTGGATGATTTCCATTAGCTGATTATAGGATTAGTGTTCTTCCCTTAGGAATCGGAGTTCTCTTGCTTGATTGGTGGACACCCTTCATGATGGACACATGGAGGAACCACTTAATTGTTGGAGAGCAGCCCACTTGGGATGAGCAACGTTTTTCATCACAGAGGAGGTCTTATATTCCTAGATGGCAAGTGGTATCTTGGTGTTAGCACTCAAAATTGTGCTGAATGACATGGCAGCTTTTGGCGTGGGTGGAAAGACCTCATGAACATCAAGACCCGAGTGGATAATCGGCTCTTGGACTACCTCCCCTGAGATCGAGGAGTCGGAGGTCAACATGGTAGGGAACAGTTCAAGAAATGAAGCAGTCAGCGGTTTTTTAGAGGTCATAAGGTAAATAAACATGCTAAACGTGCCGGAAATAAGCAAAGTAGGCAATGACGGTTGAGATGGAATACCCCGAAGATCGATGGTCCCGAGCCCACTGCGCGAACAAAGATGCAGGCAATATAACATAATGAGCGGGTGGTAATCAACGAGCAAGTGAGGAAATCAATCGACGACTGAGATCAGCGTATGGGAAGATCTACGGTGCACAATCCCCGCGCTGATCCAACAAGCGCGAAACATGTCATGTTTCAAATCGCCGCGGTCGCGTTATGCATTGCACAACTATCAACGGCATAGATTCACCAAGGGGAAATCAAAGGCCTGAGATCACCGCGTTGATTTTTCTCACTGGTGATTTAACCACGTCTCAAATCGCTGCGGTAAGCAGGGACATTCCCTCCAATAGTCAGACTTGGAACTATGTGTGACAAAATAGGAAGCCACAGAAGTAAAAAGAAAGGGGTTGCGGTCTTAATCCAATCACCGGTTCCCACACGAGAAAGGGGCATCTCCTCCAGAGATTAATGATGGCCACATGGGATAAGCCACCTTAGCGCCATCAAGGGTCTTTTATGTATGATCTGAAATGCACGGTCGTATGTGCATTACGTCTGTCCTATCCTTAGCCATCATGATAAATCATTTGGAAGGTCTAAGTCAGAAAATCATGATAGCATAATTCGCATGGGGACGCCGTCGCTATTGGTCGTTATAAGCCCGATTCTTAGGGCCTGTAGCTTACGTCGAATCCCAAAGGGTGGTGAGTTCATCTGTTTGGTTATTTTTGCATGCAAGATCACAAACATGGAGAGAGAGCAAGGAGCCGAGATAATAGTTGCACCAGAACATGTGCTGTCCGAGATAATGGAGGATTATACTCTCCCGCCTCTTGTGTTTTCCGACCAAGCAGAAGAAGGTTCTGCCAGAGAATTGGAAGAGCCCGAAGCACTATAGGAGTGTTGGAATTTGCTGCAACAGAAAGGAGGAAAATCCCACGAGGAAGAGGAGCCGGAAATCTCCTCTGATGAAGATATAATCCAGGACTGGATCCTCTCTACCGAAGAGGTACCCCATGTTTCCCCACCCAAGGAAACCTGAACGAATGTTCCTTCAGATGCTGGTGATTTCCTCGATTGGTATGATCAAGTGAGAGCCCAGAAATAGGGTGGCGGTACTCTTACGTCTTTTGCATCCCACTATCCGGCAAGTTAGTTCTCTTGGCTATACAAGTATACTCCTGGTTTCCAAGTTTTGAAGATACTTAGATGGCTAGCAAACCCATTTTTGGAAAGACAGTGTGAAATGGTGCAGGGGAAAACAGAAAAAGCCTCCAGCGTGTATGTATCCATGGATTGAAGAGCTCATGGAAGAAATCCGGCTGGCAGCAGCTACATCTTTGTATTTTTTCACTTTTGTTTAAAATAGTTAGACTGTGTAGAGAAGCAGCTATGTAATTATAAATGGCAGTTAAAATCTGTCCTGTAGATATTTGTTTAAGGATAGCTACAGCAAACGATGTTCATTTTGGCTGTTAGATAGGTGTCAATTGCTTGTAATTAATTTCTGTTGAGAAGGAGCCGAGTCTAGAGCTCAAGGCCACCTATATATACAGTTGTAATCAGAGACACAAGGGTTGGAAATTCTTATGAGAAAGTATTTGTGTTTTGATGATCAGTTTGTAATACATTTTCTTAGAGTTGTTTAATATAATTTTCAGAGCTTGATGCCTGCGTTTTTTTGATAAGGATTCATGTGTAATCGGTCTGGTAGTCTGTACCTTTCTTTTTCCATGTGCAAATGTGTTTCTATCCTTTGTTATTCCATTCTATAATATTTCCTTCATGCTTGGATCATGTGACAATTAAGTAGAATTCATAGAGATTATGCTTTGCTTAGCTTATTCCAAGTGTTTCACCAAATATATTCTGCTAAAGTTGATGTAGGATTTATCTTTGTTAGATGCCTTACATTGATGGACTATTTCTTCTCTCTTATGTTCCACAAATTAAAGCTCTTTGACTATCAGCTGCTTGCTACCTTGCCCTTGTGAATGCGTTCGCTAAATCTTTGTGAATAATGTTTGCAGAACCAGTTAGATGTGACTCCATCACCCCAAATGAAATTCATGTGTTTTCAACCAAGTAACTCTTAAATCGTTTTTGTTCCACAAACAAAAATCTGATCTTTTGTGCATTGTCGTAATTGAATATCTGTAGTGTTTGAATGCTGGTGTATGTTTTTGCTGATTGACACCTTTGAAGATTTCCAGTTTTCTGTGAGTTTGTAGAGAGAGCCCTCTCTGTTTATGTTTGATCAGAAGCGTAAACCAAATATTAGTTAGTGGTTACCCAAGATTACCCTCTTTCAGCCTTGGGGGTCAGTTTCGGTGTTAACAAATTGGCGATGTTTCCGGGGATGTGAGTTGTTTATCGAGCCCTGGAAGAACGACATACCTGTCCGAAATTTCAAAGAGTGAGAAAAATCCCTGTGGGAAAACAAAGATTTCCGCATTTTTCAAGAAGGTTGAAGAATTTTTCCCTAGCGACTCCACCTATTGAGACCAGACAATTCAACAAGACTCCACTGGAGAAAGATCAGTACGCCGAAATATACTACTGAAGAATTTCTAAAGGCATCCTGGCCTCAAGAAAGATCCATATGAGAGGTAATCCTTTACTTGAAATCTTGATAGGAATAGATGATCCTGAAAGTCTACTTAGATGAAAAACCGTGAAAGATCGGGCTAGCGCCCCTAGCATTGAGACTATTTCTTTTTTAGAAAGTGCATCTATTTTTCAAGAATAGAATCTGGAGATCGATATAAGCAAACCTTTGTCAAGAACTAAATCTGAATCGCACCTGAACCTGTGCGAAGAAACTCTAAATAATCTTGACTCATATCTTTTAGACCCTATGTGGCTGGATTTTAAAAGCCTTGCCAAAGCTAAAAGCAGCAAACCCAGTTCCTAGATTCCCGAAGCCCATATTGCAATCCCAGTCTGTAATCCTACTCAGAATTTCCCCCCACAAGCTCAGAATCTACCTAGACCCATGGCCGCTAGATATGCGCCTTTGGTCCTGCCTGCTTCCCTGAATGACCTCCCTCAGAATTACGCCCAGAGAATTGTCTCTTATAATGGAGAGGGAGACTGGTCAGCTAAACAGGATGTTGATAGATTTGAAGATTTTTGAAATCTGGAGGAAGTGGACCACGATGATGTTAAAATGAGATTATTCGCCCAAAGCTTATATGGAGAACCCAAGAAATGGTTTAGGCTGCTACCTAATGCTTCTATAGCAGATTTTGTAGCTTTTAAAGTATTGTTCCTAGAAGGATGGGAAACGATGGGGAGTCCTGTTATAGTCTTATCCTAGTATAATCACTTAAAGAAAGGTGGTTTCGAATCAGTCCATGAGTTCTCTACCAGATTCATGAAGGCCTATAATTCTATTCCTCATGATCTAAAACCTTCAGTGGGTGCTGCAAAGCTCCACTATGCCGATGTTTTCGATGGAGACTTTTCCTGCATGTTAAGAGAAAGGAAATCTGCTACCCTGCCTGCTATGCTGAAGGATGCTGTAGAGGTGGAAGCCAACATGATGGCCTCGGGAAAAATGAAAGGGAAAATGGAAGTAGAGAAAAAGAAGCAAGAAAATCAAGCCCTTGCCTCTTCCTCCTCTAGTGATGCCAGGTTTGACACCATGATGAAGACCATGGAAAAGCTGATGGAGAGGTTAACCGTAGAAAATAAACCTCCTATTAGGGAACCACCTAAAAATCAGATAAAGAACCCGAATTTTAGAAGGCCACCCCCTCCAAGAAATCCAAGAAACCAAGAAGATCACCAAATGAGGCCTCCTTTCCCTGAGAATCTGGTGGATGACGAAGGAGTTGAGGAGCCTGCTACATACCAAATCCATCTCTTTGATACTCTGGAGCCTGAAATACATTTGACCCAAAGGGAGCATGACTTCTTCAACATGACGAATACTGGTAAGGTTGCTGAATTTGATTATGAAAAGTACCAAATGGGTTACATGAACGCTGTGGATGACATTCAGAGGAAGATGAAGTTGAGAAACAGAGAGATACCGATAACTGAAGGAAAATCTGCTCAGATTCAACCCCGTAATACTCCACAGAACATGGATAAGCACAAAGAAAAATAGACGAAGGTCGTTATACAGAAAGCTACGAAAGATTAGGGACAGCATTCCAAAGAAAGTGGACAACCCAGGGTCATAGAAGTGGGAAAGCCAGTTTCAACGTTCAGCTTGAAGGCAGAACTATCTAAGGTAAAGATATCTATCCCCTTAAATGAGCTGCTAAGAAACATTGAATATAGGGAAGAGAAAAATATCCTGGTAAAGGGGTAGGCAGAAAGTTCACAGGACATCTTGGAAGTGACAGATGATGCCCCTACTATAATATTTGGGTCCAAGCTAGAAGAGCCAGACGATGAAGAAGTTCCCCCTTTCTATTTGACTTTAAATATCCATGGTAAGTTACTACACAATGCCCTCATAGATTCTGGTGCTTCACACAACTTGATGCCCAAATCAGTGGTGGACCAGTTGGGATTAGAAGTCACTCGACCCTATAAGGACCTATATTCTTTCGATTCCAGAAAAGTACCATGTTTGGGTCTAATAAAGGATGTGGCAGTAACCCTTGCCCAGATTCCAACAAAGAGCGTCATGATGGATATAGTAGTAGCTGATTTGCTGGTTAAGTTTGGGATGCTTCTGTCTAGATCTTGGGTTAAAAAGTTGAAAGGGACCATGCAAATGGATTTGTCATACGCTACTATACCCCTTTTTGGAAGTAATAGAAAGCTGTATAGGGAAAAGAAAATGGCTTATGTGGTTAGCAGTGATGACAAACCTGAAAATCACCCTATATTTGCCGTAGATACAGACATAGGCTCTTCCATCCTTTTCAATGACGGCCCACACATTGATCCTGTGCCCCATTTTTTCCATGAAGTTAAGAAAGACAAGGAGTTCACAACCATGTATGAAGCTTCGAAAAATCTAAAAAATCAGGAAGGCCTGTGGAAGATGTATTTTGATGGGTCACTAAGCAAGAATGGGGTGGGTGCAAGGGTTTGGATCATACCTCCTGACCAAGAATCCAGAGCTTTGTCATATAAGCTTACTTTTGAATGCACTAATAACGTGACTGAATATGAAGCTTTGCTCCTAGGATTAAGAGCTTTGAAGGATTTAGGGGCTAAGAGAATACATGTTTTTGGGGATTCAGAGTTGGTGGTCAATCAGGTAAATGATAGTTATTAGGCAAAACATCCTAGGATGAGAGCATACATAAATGAAGTCTGGGATATGTTTGGAAATTTTTTACCTGAACATAAGATATGGGTAATCCCAAGAGTTGAAAACCAAATAGCAGATTCCTTGGCCACTACGGCGGGTGGTTTTAGAACCCCCATCTTTTCTCAAGAAAAATATGAGGTCGAAGTGATAAATAGACCTTCCATCCCAGACAATTCTAAGTATTGGCAAGTGTTTAACGACAATCTGCAAATTAAAAGATTTCTAGAACTGTCTCATGAGTTCGCTAATGTCCAGATTGATGCAGAAAATGAAAACCTAGAAGGCCTGGTAGACCATGCACTGTCGGAAGATGAGGAAAAAAGAAATGTGGATTGGAAGGATAAGTTGGGAGGCAAAGACATTGTCCAATTAAAGAGCAACTATATTCCTAAAGGACTAATACCTCTGGAAAAACTCTTTGATCAAAATGATGTGGCAAAGAATCCAAAATTTGAACCTCCCAAAGACACTGTGGAAGATCAGAATCTGGGTACCCAAAGGGAGCCCCGGATGGTGAAGTTGTCTAAGAAGTTGAACGCCAGGAGGAAGGTACAGTATGTCGATTTGATGAAAAAGTATGCAGCTGCCTTTGCTTGGAACTACGAAGAGCTGAAAGAATATGACACCTCAATAATCCAACATTCTATCCCAATCCGGCCTAGGGAAAAGCCTTTTAAGCAGAAGTTAAGGAGGATGAATCCAAAACTGGTACCTGTAATAGAAAAGGAGATTAGAAGGCTGTTCAATGCAAAGATCATTGTCACTTTGAGATTCTCTCAGTGGGTAGCTAACCTAGTTCCTGTGAGAAAAAAGAATGGAGAGATTAGGATCTGTATAGACTTCAGGAATTTGAATAGAGCTTCCTTAAAGGATAATTACCCCTTGCCAAAAATGGAACACATCCTGCAGAAAGTAGTGGGAGCAAAAATGATTTCTACAATGGATGGTTTTTCTGGGTACAATCAGATCAAAGTTAGCCCAGAGGATCAAGAAAAGACTACTTTTACCACCCCATGGGGCACTTTCATGTATGCTAAGATGCCGTTTGGATTGATGAATGTTGGAGCTACCTTTCAGAGAGCGATGGACATTGCCTTCGCTGAAGAGAAAGATAAGTTTGTGGTGGTGTACATGGACGACATAACAGTATATTCAAGGTCTGATGACGAGCATCTAAAGCATCTAGAACAGGTCTTTAAGAAATGCATAAAATATGGTATATCCCTCAACCCGAAGAAATCTCACTTCGCTTTAGAAGAAGCTAAACTCCTGGGACATATTATTTCTAAAGAAGGTATTAGGATTGACCCTGAGAGGGTTAGTGCGATCCAGAAAGTTGGAGAACCTAGAAGCAAAAAGGAAGTGCAGTCTTTCATTGGGAAAGTAGGTTTTCTGAGAAGGTTTATACCTAGTTTTGCTGAGGTTATGATGAATATCACTAATATGCTAAGAAAGGAGAACCAGATAAGGTGGACTGAAGAAACTAGAGAGTGTTTCAAGAGTATCAAAAATGCTATCATTGAGGCCCCTGTCTTAGCCAGCCCTGATTTCTCTAAGGATTTTTTGATTTTTTCTTATGCTTCTGAGCATATAGTAGCGGGAGTGTTGTTGCATAAAAATGGTCAGAACGCAGAACAACCAATTGCGTTTTTCAGCAAAGTATTAGGGGATGCGGAATTAAAATACGATATCATGGAGAAACAAGCTTATGCTTTAATCAAGTCATTAAAAGATTTTAGAGTCTATATTCTCCATTCGCACATCATTGTTCATGTCCCAGACAGTGCCGTAAAGGGCATCCTCACCCAGGCTGATCCAAAAGGGAGAAGAGCAAAGTGGATATCTATGCTGCTGGAATACGACCTAGAGATAAAGCCTATTAAGCTGATAAAAGGACAAGGATTAGCGAAGTTGATGACCCAAGATAATTATGACTCTTTGCAATTAAATTTTTTAGACTCTTTATGTCAGCTAGACATAGGACCATAGATAAAACCAGATTTTTCTGCGTCCCCCTGGTACTCTGATAGTGTTTATGTGTTGCAAAATCTGCAGGCTCCAGCAGGATTAAGTAAGAGCAGGGCCAGAGCTGTAAAGTTAAAGGCCGCAAAATACTGTATCATGAATCAGTTCTTGTACTGGAAGGATCCTGGGGGGGTACTGCTCAATTGCCTGTTGGAGGAAGAAGCCACTCATACCAAGAGAGAATTTCATAAGGGAGATTGTGGTGGTCATCATTCTTGGAAAGTCACAGTGAACAAGATCTTGAGGGCTAGTCTCTATTGGCACACCATGTTCACAGATGTGTATAAAGAAACAGTAACCTATCACCAATGTCAGATCTTCGAGGGGAAAAGGAAAGTTGTATCGCTACCCCTTCACCTAGTCATAGTAGAAGCTCCTTTTCAACAATGGGGACTGGATTTCATCGGGGAGATAAACCCTAACTCGTATGGGCAGCACAGGTGGATATTGACAGCCACGGACTATTTCACTAAGTGGATAGAAGCTATACCTACCAAGAAGGAAACAAAAAACGTTATTATGGACTTTCTGGAGGATAATATCCTATCTAGGTTTGGTTGCCCCAAAAGGATTGTGACTGATAATGCACCTGCATTTTGTTCTAAGAAGATGGTTAGTTTCTGCCACAAATATCATATCAGTCTAAACCACTCTAAAACCTATTACCCCCAAGGAAACAGT